>CM056056.1:175819406-176561012 GCA_029574335.1 Rana kukunoris | reverse complement strand
TGCATGCAGTTTTACAGCCAACCTATCCGCACTTAAATATGGACTATTAATTAAGGTTTAGCATTTATTATTTTTTAGTCTAGCACCGTATGATATATGGATCATTGTTTGCATTTATGATATTAAATATCCATACACCCTTTATATATTTATGCACCTTTTAATCGTTTTGCATTTATATCTTTAGCATATTATTTATTTGATTTTCACTACCCCCATATTTAACACATTGCACTTTCACTTGTGTAAGCAGGCATCGTTAACACTAGGAGGCGCCAACACCTATATACTTTTTTCCTTTTTTATATTTTTATTCTACCTAGGTAGGATATACATGTAGGGGCTGCCACCTTAAAGCGGAGGTTCACCCAAAAATCAACTTTCTGCCACTAGATCCAGCACACTGCTGACATCTGCAGTATGCTGGATTTTTTATTTATTTTTTTGTACTTATCGTTTTAGCGCTCTTTCTTCTCCGGCTCCGAGCGGGGATTTCTGCGGGGAGTAGGCGTTCCTAAAACAAGCACAGTTGATTGATGGGCTTGGATAGTGCGTCACGTCTTCCAAAAATATCCTAAGTGACACTTGGCTGTTTACGGCGCTATAAGGCGCCTGCACCTGCTGTGTAGAGCTGACTGCACAGGCGCCGTAAATTGCCGAGTGTCACTTCGGGTATTTTCGGAAGGCGTGACGCGCTATCCAAGCCCGTCAATCAACTGCGCTTGATTTAGGAACGCCTATACCCGGAAGGATATGCCGCTCTTTGCCGGAGAAGAAAGACCGCTAAAACGATAAGTACAAAGTACATGGGCAGGGCAAAGGGGGGTGGGGTCAGGGGTGGAGCAAAAGGGGGCGGCAAAATTAGGTTTCGCCTAGGGTGTCAAAAAATCCTTGCACCAGCCCTGATAATTTCCACAGGGATCAGTCTGTGTGTGTGTGTGTGTGGGGGGGGGGGGGGGGGGTGAGGAGGCTTTATGTCACAGGGATCAGTCTGTGTGTGTGTGTGTGGGGGGGGGGGTGAGGAGGCTTTATGTCACAGGGATCAGTCTGTATGTGTTGGGGGGGGGGGGGGTGTGAGGTGAGGCTTTATGTCACAGGGATAAGTCTGTATGTGTGGTGGGGGGGGGGTGTGAGGAGGCTTTATGTCACAGGGATCAGTCTGTATGTGTGGGGGGGGGGGGGGTGAGGATGCTTTATGTCACAGGGATCAGTCTGTATGTGTTGGGGGGGGGGGGGGTGAGGAGGCTTTATGTCACAGGATCAGTCTGTATGTGTGTGTGTGTGTGTGTGTGTGTTGTGGGGGGGTGAGGAGGCTTTATGTCACAGGGATCAGTCTGCATGTGTGTGTGTGTGTGTGGGGGGGGGGTGAGGAGGCTTTATGTCACAGGGATCAGTCTGTATGTGTGTGGGGGGGGGGGGGTGAGGAGGCTTTATGTCACAGGGATCAGTCTGTATGTGTGGGGGGGGGGGGTGAGGAGGCTTTATGTCACAGGGATCAGTCTGCGTGTGTTGTGTGTGGGGGGGGGGGTGAGGAGGCTTTATGTCACAGGGATCAGTCTGTATGTGTGGGGGGGGGGGGTGAGGAGGCTTTATGTCACAGGGATCAGTCTGCATGTGTGTGTGGGGGGGGGGGGGGGTGAGGAGGCTTTATGTCACAGGGATCAGTCTGTATGTGTGGGGGGGGGAGGGTGAGGAGGCTTTATGTCACAAGGATCAGTCTGTTATATGTGTGTGGGGGGGGGGGGTGAGGAGGCTTTATGTCACAGGGATCAGTCTGTATGTATGTGGGGGGTGAGGAGGCTTTATGTAACAGGGATCAGTCTGTATGTGTGGGGGGGGGGGGGGTGAGGAGGCTTTATGTCACAGGGATCAGTCTGCGTGTGTGTGTGTGTGTGGTGGGGGGGGGGGGGTGGGGGGGGGGGTGAGGAGGCTTTATGTCACAGGGATCAGTCTGTCATGTGTGTGTGGGGGGGGGGGGTGTGAGGAGGCTTTATGTCACAGGGATCAGTCTGTATGTGTGGGGGGGGGGGGGTGAGGAGGCTTTATGTCACAGGGATCAGTCTGTATGTGTGTGGGGGGGGGGGTGTGAGGAGGCTTTATGTCACAGGGATCAGTCTGTATGTGTGTGGGGGGTGAGGAGGCTTTATGTCACAGGGATCAGTCTATGTGTGTGGGGGGGGGGGGGGTGGGGTGAGGAGGCTTTATGTCACAGGGATCAGTCTGTATGTGTGGGGGGGGGGAGGCTTTATGTCACAGGGATTCAGTCTGTATGGGGGGGGGGGGGTGAGGAGGCTTTATGTCACAGGGATCAGTCTATATGTGTGGGGGGGGGGGGGGGGTGGTGAGGAGGCTTTATGTTACAGGGATCAGTCTGTATGTGTGGGGGGGGGTGAGGAGGCTTTATCTCACAGGGATCAGTCTATATGTGTGGGGGGGGGGGTGTGGGAGGCTTTATGTCACAGGGATCAGTCTGTATGTGTGGGGGGGGGGGGGGGGGGTGAGGAGGCTTTATGTCACAGGGATCAGTCTGTATGTGGGGGGGGGGTGAGGAGGCTTTATGTCACAGGGATCAGTCTTGTGTGTGTGTGGGGGGGGGGTGAGGAGGCTTTATGTCACAGGGATCAGTCTATGTGTTGGGGGGGGGGGGGTGAGGAGGCTTTATGTCACAGGGATCAGTCTGTATGTGTGGGGGGGGGGTGTGAGGAGGCTTTATGTCACAGGGATCAGTCTGTATGTGTGGGGGGGGGGTGAGGAGGCTTTATGTCACAGGGATCAGTCTGTATGTGTGGGGGGGGGGGGGGGGTGAGGAGGCTTTTTATGTCACAGGGATCAGTCTGTATGTGTGGGGGGGGGGGAGGAGGAGGCTTTATCTCACAGGGATCAGTCTATATGTGTGGGGGGGGTGGAGGAGGCTTTATGTCACAGGGATCAGTCTGTATGTGTGGGGGGGGGGGGGGGTGAGGAGGCTTTATGTCACAGGGATCAGTCTGTATGTGGGGGGGGGGGGGTGAGGGGCTGTATGTCACAGGGTCAGTCTGTAGGTGGGGGGGGGGTGAGGAGGCTTTATGTCACAGGGATCAGTCTGTATGTGTGGGGGGGGGGGGGGCTTTATGTCACAGGGATCAGTCTGAGGTGGGGGGGGGGGGTGAGGAGGCTTTATGTCACAGGGATCAGTCTGTATGTGTGGGGGGGGGGGGCTTTATGTCACAGGGATCAGTCTGAGGTGGGGGGGGGGGGTGAGGAGGCTTTATGTCACAGGGATCAGTCTGTATGTGTGGGGGGGGGGGGGGTGAGGAGGCTTTATGTTACAGGGATCAGTCTGTAGGTGGGGGGGGGGGGTGAGGAGGCTTTATGTCACAGGGATCAGTCTGTATGTGTTGGGGGGGGGTGAGGAGGCTTTATGTCACAGGGATCAGTCTGTATGTGTGGGGGGGGGGGGGTGAGGAGGCTTTATGTCACAGGGATCAGTCTGTATGTGAGGGGGGGGGGGTGAGGAGGCTTTATGTCACAGGGATCAGTCTGTATGGGTGGGGGGGGGGGTGAGGAGGCTTTATGTCACAGGGATCAGTCTGTATGTGTGGGGGGGGGGGGGGTGAGGAGGCTTTATGTCACAGGGATCAGTCTGTATGTGTTGGGGGGGGGGGGGTGAGGAGGCTTTATGTCACAGGGATCAGTCTGTATGTGTGGGGGGGGGGTCAGTCTTTCATCAGGGGGTGTGGAATGGGGGGGGTCAGTATTTCGTTTGTGGGGCAAAGAATTTTGAGTGAGGGGGGAAGTTGTTGGTAGGTGAGGATCTTGTAATATTTTAATATAAGGGGGGGTATGGCACTGGGGGGGGGGGGATTTTCATGGCCCTGTAATATTATAAGGGGGGGGGTACAGGATTTTCATGGCCCTGTAATATTATAAGGGGGGGTACGGTATTTTCATTGGTTATATATTATAAGGGGGAGGATAGGATTTTCATTTTCATGGCCCTGTAATATTATAAGGGGGTTACAGATTTTCATGGCCCTGTAATATTATAAGGGGGGCGGGGTTACGGATTTTCATGGCCCTGTAATATTATAAGGGGGTTACAGATTTTCATGGCCCTGTAATATTATAAGGGGGGGTATGGATTTTCATGGCTCTGTAATATTATAAGGGGGGGTACAGATTTTCATTGCCCTGTAATATTATAAGGGGGGATAGATGGGTATCCTGTGAAATACTGTATCCCCTCCCGCAAATGCGCATGCGCCGGTTTAAGACTAAAGCTGAGCGCAGGGATAATTCAGCCAGGACGCTTTAGCATGTAATTAACCCCTTACATTCCGCTTTCATGCCGAGTGGTGGGCTGGCTGGCTGGCTGGGCGGAGCGGGCAGCCTATCTTTATGAGGACAGAGGACATTGGTCTGCAGAGAGCATAGGGAGGAGATGGGGGATTGGTGAGCGATCACACTGCACATTCCATTATATGTACTACAATAGCTGTGTGCACATATTAATACTGAGCCTTCTGTGTACTGGGGTCTTCTCTGCTGGGTGGGGTACATGAGATCACAGATCCATGGAGTATACAGTGTAATGGGGTACATGAGATCACACATCTGTGTACTATATAGCAGTGGAAGGCGTTTCCAAGTGGTTTGTTGAACTAAAAGTTCTGCCATGCCTTGCTCAATTGAAAATCCCAATTCATTTTCCAGCTGTATCTATTTATTTGGGAAGATTGCAAGTCCAGAAAATGCCCATCAAGTGAATGGCTGCCCCTTGCTGTTGACAATGCAGAGGGGGGGGGGGGGGGATACCATCTTTCATACAGGATGAATGCTGATTGTTTAGTGCTTATCTCTGGTGATTTCACTGGAGTTCTAATTCTGTTGGTGGGCAGTGGGGTGTGCATTATTTGGGGGGCGGAGGATTTAGTTTGATGAGAGGTCTGTCCGTGGGGGGCAGGGGGTCATTTGTGGTGGGGTGGAGGTCTGGTAGTGGACTGGGTGGAAGTTGGTGGTCGGGTAACGGCAGAGCAGTATTTTGGGGGGGGGGGGTCTGGGAGTGGGGCAGTAGTCGGTGTGGTGGGGAGTGGTGGAGCAGCAGTGCGGTGGGCATTATTTGGGGGGGAGGATTTGGTTTGATGAGAGGTCTGTCTGTGGGGGGCAGGGGGTCATTTGTGGTGGGGTGGAGGTCTGGTAGTGGACTGGGTGGAAGTTGGTGGTTGGGTAATGGCGGAGCAGTATTTTGGGGGGGGAGGAGTGGGGCAGTAGTCGGTGCGGTGGGGTGGGGAGTGGTGGAGCAGCAGTGGGGTGGGCAGTAGTTTGGGGGTTGGGGAGTAACAGAGCATTAGTCCAGGATGGGGCGGTGATGGGCCTGGATGATGTAATCGTGTGTGGGGTTAGTGGTCTGTCAGTGCCCCCCACTGACAGGGGCAGATTTTCTCAAATTGCATTATGATGAGGGATACAGAATTTCACCATCTGTATGGGTCAGTCATTCTGTGTTGTCATCAGTTGGGGGGTGACGTGTATTAGTGGAAGGGGCTCAGTCTGGTGTTTCAGTTGGATGGGAGTCAGTCTGAGGTTTCAGTAGTTTTTTTGTAGGGGGGGGGGGGTGTCAGGCTGGCCATGAATAAGCACTGATCCAGTGCGAAACGCGTCGGCTGTTCCTTGTTTCCACTGCTGTGACCTATTTTTGTACATGCTGTATATTGAATAAAAGACCACCCATCAGGTTTTGGGGTGCGGCTATCCATTTTTCTTTGTCTTCATTTTGCTTAGTGCACTGCCAGCACCCTCGGTATCCTGCACCACCTGTAACCATTTAGTGATCCCACCTGGAGCGGTGACTCCTTTCTCTCTGGCTGTGGTGTAGTTATACAATACCCTACTGGTATACAAACCACGCTATGTAATTATTATGTAATAAAGTGACAATGCAATTCCGATAATGTTTCACAAATAGTGCAACAATGCATATAAAAGTGACTGTGCAAAACTTTGCTGATATTCTCAAAGTCCATCAATAATGTCAGTAATATAGCAGAATAATTCCAATCCAAGGCTCCACCGCGTCCTTCACCAAACACCAGAATTACCGACTCACCAGGTAGTAATAGTTTTTTTTAAAGCCCATACATTAAGCAATCCTGCTTGTTAATCATAGGAACCATGTGGGAGGCGATCCAGGAACAAAAGGGGATGAAATCCAGTGTTTCCTAATAGAGGTTCTCCCAGCAATGTATGGGTAAAGGGGAGGAATAAGCCGACATAGTGTAGTATTTTAAAAATAATTTATTTACGCAAATACATAAACATAGGTGTGTGCAGCCTATTGCATTAGGGTGTGCACCCCAAAGCTCCAACACATTTGCGTGTGTGTGCGCATGTGTATACTGACTGTCAGCAGACCAATGGATGTTGACAGTGTCAGCAGTTTTAGGTTTTTAGTATTTTTTTTACAATTTGATTTTTTTTTAGGAGCCCCGTTAGGGGGCTTTGGTGAAATATCAGGGGGAATCTGCTCCACAGTGGGTGATGTGCCCAGGCACACCTGGCACACCCTGTGCGCACGCCTATGTACATAAACCACTTACTAGAATCTAGAACCTAAAAATGTAATTTTCATCGCCTGTTATGCAAGATTTAATCATACAATAGTATATCCTTTAGGATTTCCTTAAAACAAATAGGGCCAGATTCAGGTACGGAGGTTTAAAGTTTGGCAGGCGTAGCGTATCTTGTTTACGATACGCCGCCGTAAATTAGCGAGGCAAATGCTGTATTCACCAAGCTAAGTTACGGCGGCGTATCGTAAATGAGCCACGGTAAGCCCGGGTAATTCAAATGTGAATGAGGTGGGCGTGTTTTATGGTAATGTGCTGTGACCCCACGTTTTTGAAGTTTTTTTTTAACTGCAAATGTGCCGACCGTGGATCTATCCCAGTGCGCATGCTCCAAATTTTGACGCTACGACGCATTGTTTGACGTGAACGTAATTGACGAGCTACGCAAACGTTGTAAAATCTGAAAAATTTGACGCGGTCCCGACGTCCATACTTAACATAGGATGCGTCATCTTTTTGGTGGTATATCTTAACACAGAAAACGCCTAACGTAAACGGCGTAAATTCACTGTGTCGGCCGGGCGTACGTTCGTAAATAGGCGGAACTCGCTAAATTAACATTTTCGAAACGTAAATCAACGGGAACGCCCCTAGCGGCCAGCGTAAAAATGCAGTTAAGATACGCCGGCGTAGGAGACTTACGCCGGTCGTGTCTTAACAATATTTAAGCGTATCTCACTTTGAGAATACGCTTAAATATACACCGGCGTAGATTCAGAGTTACGACGGCGTATCTACTGATACGCCGGTGACGTGTCATATTCGGCTCCCTCATCACAGACTGCTCCGGAAGTGCTGCGGCGGCCAACTGCGCATGCGCGATGCGCTCCAAACACATCTGCGATGCGTTCCACAGCATTTACGACACTGCACACCAGCGAAGCCGTCATTTAGAGCGACGTGGACTTAGAGGTAAGTGGCCAGTCGGCCTCACGTCCTCGCTTCGCTCGGGCGGCTCGCTCCGCTCGCTTCGGCCTCCTGGCTCTTTTTTAACATCCTCCAATCCACGGGGATGTTAAGGAAAGAGCCTGGGTGCCGAACGAGATTTCGCTGGTGTGCACTGCCGTAAATGCATTGGAACGCATCGCGCATGCGCAGTTGGCCGTCCAGCACTTCCGGAGCAGTCTGTGATGGGGAGCGGAGTATGACGATACACCGGCGTAACTCTACCTGAATCTGGCCCATAGTGAATATGTATATCCAAAGAACATACATATACTTTCAATAGTTAATATTATTTGGCGCCATCTTGTGGACAATACATATATTACAGGGAATTCGTTAAAATAATTCAAAATAAAATATTTACTATGTGTATGTATCAAAAATGAAAATTATTAATTGACAACATCTTGAGGGCAATAGGTAAATCCCCACCAACATTAAATTTAAAATAAATGTAAACATTATACTATAGCAAAGAGTGGATGAAAACAGGGGAATCGCATTAATAATTTGTAATATAGCAATTCAAATCTATATCAATATTTAACCCTGTCCTCATGGCTGTGGTGTAGGTCTTTCAGTCTTCGGTATCAAGAGGGGGTTCAGTCTGGGGTGTCAGTAGTTGGTAGTGGGGGGGTTGTCATTCTGGGGAGTGGTGATCTATATTTTTAGCGGTTTAGAATAAATAGGTTTCCTTGCTCACTTAGTGTACTTATATTTTAATTAAACATTTTTTTCAAAACTTTTTGCCATATTGTCTTATGTATCTCTGTGTTGGTGATTATTTTCTTTTCAGTATGTCATACAGAACAGACCCTTCTTTAGCGTACATCAATGCACCTTCGTTTTTTTATTGTTCTGCAATGTCATTCGTTTGGGGTGCCATTTTATATCATTGAGGGTTAACCAGGAAAGCAAAACATAAAAAATTAGAAGCCTATACTATTTAAGTGATATTGTATTTTAACCTCCATTTTTAAAGGTGCTATATGGGAATGTAAACCCCTGGCCCACCCGTTTTTTAGCTAACAAGAGTTAATTATGTTACAACGTATTTATAATTTTTTTGCAGTTTCTGACTCTTCTTATTTTTCTCTTTCAGCTTCCCCATTTTTTTGGGGCTGTCGCCATGCAGATCTGCGATTTTGTCATCAACGCATGACTACCAGTTGTTTATCCAGCTCACCTTTAACATTTCCCACTCTTCTATCGTCTGCCAACAGATAGATTATCGATCAGGCTGACCTGGCCCACCCTTCCTTTTCAAAATCACACCCATTCTTTGTTAAACATTGTGATTATAATAGTCCATTACAGTATTTATAGTATGAGTCTTGCTGTCTGAGCTTTAGTGTCGGGTATTTATGTACTTTTATTTTTGTTTTCATGTCCCATTTATTACATTTTTTATTTTTTTTAAGAATTGTAGATTATACACTTTTTGCAATAAAATGGCAATGCCAATTCTTGCTTATACTGTTGTTTTGTTATTTCCTTAACTTTTCTCTTTGGTTTATTTGTTTTTATCTCAGGACCATGGTAATGTTCCCTATTCAGTACAGTGCTACTTTAAATGGCAACTGCTTGGTCATACAATACTTTTATGCAAATGAAAATTCTTTATAGAGTTTTTTATTTTAACAAAGGGCCAGATTCACAGAGCCCTTACTCCGGTGTATCTCGCGTTAGACCGGAGTACTTTCAAATTACGCGCGTCTTTTCATTAGTCTGAATCCTCAAACCATGAAACGACGGCTTCTGACTTCAATCCGACTGGCTTACGTGTTCGTACGCCTTCGGATCTACACTGCAATAATTTTGCGGCCGCCGGGTGGAGTTCCAGTCGTTTTCCGCGTCGGGGTATGCAAATGAGCATTTTCCGACGATCCACGAAGTTACGAGCGTCGTTCGCAATCTCTTACGGCATCTGTAATCATCTTTTTGCGCGTAAAGTTATTCCAGCTTTTATCTGGTCTAATATTAGACAGCCCATGTTCAGTATGGCCGTCGTTCCCGCGTTGAATTTCAACGTCTTTTTTTATTTTTTACGTAAGTCGTCCGGGAATAGGAATGTACATAAACGACGCTACTCAAACAACAAATGACGTAACGATGTTATTTCGCGCAATGCACGGCTGGAAATTTCTGAACGAAGCATGCGCAGTTCGATCGCCGCGGGGACGCGCCTAATTTAAATGCTTCACGCCCCCTAATCGCGTATTTCGATACACTACGCCGCCGTACCTTACGGGCCAAAATCTACTTGGATTCGGCGTAGAGCCTGGTAAAATACGGCGGCGTAGTGTATCTCTGATGGTGTTTGTTCACCTCTGTATATTAAATTTGTTATATAAAACACAAACACTGTAAATTATGAACAAAAAATTCTGCTTTGTGTTCTAAAACATATCCAACAAAAAACTAAAAATTCTTTATAAATTTTGGCCAAAGTGCATTCTCCTACATGTCTTTGTTTAAATAGATCATGAACCAGCGTATATTTCATTATATATATATATATATATATATATAAAAAAAAATCCAAATAATTTTCCATGTACAGTGTTTAATGGGAAAAATAATTAAAGCAATAGAAAAATTACCTGTATAACTTACATATAGCAACAGGAGCTCACAATCAGCGCACGTACCTAACAGTAGGACGTGTGGCTTACAGCGGCAGGGCAGGTTCAGCGTTTCCAGCCAGTACTCAAAGCATCCAGCTCCCGGGAATCCAGCCTGCAGCCTACGGTCCCTGGCTTCATCTGTCTTCACTTCCCCCTAGCCCCCATGGGCTTTCTTTCGTCCTCACAGGAGCCGACCGCAGCCACAAAGACGTACTCCCAGGTGTATGGCCTCCTCACAGCAGGCAGCCAGGATAGTCCGTGACTGCGGCCAGCAGGCGCACCTATCCAGCCCCCTCCACCTTTCCTCCCTAAGGCTGGGTTCACACTACGATTTATATGAAAAAACGTATGCGGCTGAAACGGATTGAACCGTATGTAAACGTATGCGTTTATAAAACGTATACGGTTTCAAAAGTGCGTACGGTTCCATCCGGTTTTGATTAAAAAAACGCATACGTTTTTGGAATTAGTGTCATTTAATAAATAAAGATTTTCTTGTTTTGAAAATGTGCATGCGCAGACGAAAAACGCATACGGTTTATACGTATGGAACCGCACATATGTGCGTTTTCCATTGACTTTAATGTTAAAAAAAACGTATGCGTTTGCCATACGGTTTCAAAAACGGACTCAAAACCGTGGTCGAACACGGTTTTGTGTACTGTTAAAAAACGTTTTGCCAGCAAATCGTACGCACCCGGATGCATCTGAGTGCATACGATTTGCAATGCATTGTCTATGTATGCGTTTTCCCGTATGGGCCCGTACGTTTTCAAAACTGAAATCGTATGCGGCTGACGGACGGGAAAATCGTAGTGTGAACCCAGCCTTACAGGTACTGGCAGCCACGATCGGAGGAACACTCCTGTATAAGGTAAGCAAGCCCGCACCAGCTCCCGCCATCCACAACAGCAAAAGATCTGCAAAAACACTGTACACTGTGGAAAATGATCCCTTATCAACGTCCCTTATCAACTGTAATATCATTCCAGGAATGCTGCTATTTGAATATCACATGCTTTAAGCTGCAAAATCGTGTCTCGCGCATAAAAGAAGAGGGCCTATTGAAGTTAACTCCACCGTGGCTGGTCCCAAGTCCAGGCTGAGAAAGGAGGAGGGCTCCCCCCTGTGAAAGGGCTAAAATGAATGTGGGGCGTTCTTTAGCGACATTTTGAGTCTAAACAAGCACCGAAGAGATCATGCTAACAAAGAAACCTTCCAGGATAGTGAATCCAGAAGCTGTCTAACAAAGAAGACCCAACATGGTGCCCGTCAAATTGTTTCGGGGCAACCAATATTGTACGAATGCTTTCAGTGTGGTGAATGTTTTCCACGCAATTCTCAACTGGATTTCCATCAAAGATCTCACATGGGGGAGGAACCATGTGTCTGCTCCGAGTGTGGGAAGTGCTTCCAAAGTAAGAGACAGCTTACCTACCACCACAAGTCTCACTCAGGTCAAAAGCCCTTTGACTGTCATGAGTGCGGGAAGTGTTTTCTCACCAAAGCTCAACTGGTTATCCACGAGAGATATCACACAGGGGAAAGACCGTTCCCGTGTATTTTGTGCGGGAAGCGATTTGCTGAGAAAGGGAAGCTAAGCCGGCATGAAATGACCCATACGGGGGAGAAACCCTACAGCTGTTCTGAATGTGGGAGACAATTTGCTGAAAAGGCCAAGTTAGGCAAGCACCTACGAACTCACAGAGGTGAAAAAAGCACAGACTGCCCGAAAAGTTTCCCCTGCAACACCAAACTAACATTGCACCAAAGAACCCACCAAGGAGAGAGGCCTTTCGAATGTACAGAGTGTGGGAAGTTTTTCGGTAACCACAAACTGTTAGTCGTCCATCAGAGAATCCACACGGGCGAGAAGCCCTTTGAGTGCGAGATGTGCGAAAAGCGCTTCACAGAGAAAGGGAAGCTGGTGAGGCACAAACGATCCCACACGGGCGAGCGGCCCTTTGCCTGCGACGAGTGCGGGAAAGGATTTCCAGAGAAAGGGAAGCTTGCCCGGCACAAAAAAACCCACGCTACTGAGAAAGAATTTCGGTGCTCAGAATGTGGCAAGGATCTACGTAACAAATTGTCTTTGGTGATCCACCAGAGGAATCCCACCGGAGTAAAATCCTATTCTTGTTCAGAGTGCGGGAAGTGTTTCTCCGATAGCGGACACCTGACTGTTCACAAGAGAATCCATACAGGGGAGAAGCCGTACACCTGTTCGGAGTGCGGGAAATCCTTCACCCAGAAGTCGTTGCTGATAAGCCACCAAAGAACTCACACTGGAGTGAAACCCTATTCTTGTTCCGAGTGCGGGAAGAGTTATTCCCAGAGCGGTCACCTGACCGTTCACAAGAGAGTCCATTCCGGGGAGAAGCCGTACACCTGTTCAGAGTGCGGGAAAGCATTTTACCAGAGGTCATTGCTGATCTACCACCAGCGAATTCACACCGGGGAGAGACCTTACTCTTGCATGGAGTGCGGGAAGTGTTTTACCCATAGAGCCAACCTAGGCGTTCACCAGAGAATCCATTTGGGAGAAAAGCCATTTTTGTGCGGAGAGTGCGGGAAATCCTTTATTAATAAGTGGGGGCTGGTCAACCACCAGAGAACTCATACAGGGGAACGGCCCTATTCTTGTCCTGAGTGCGGAAAGTGCTTCTCCCGCAGTCCTAACCTCCTGCGACACCGGAGAGTCCACTTGTCAGAGAGTTAATTCATCACTCAAGAGACCTTTTGAGACATTTATTTCTAAGTCCACAATTTCTTTTTTTTTTTTAAAGCAGTTAGACATTTATTTGAAATGCATATATGGGAACAGTTATACCTGTCCATCCAGTCCTGAGATTTACACAGCCAGAGTTGACTTGACTTTCCCTGCAGCAGCCAACACATTCATAGTAGGAGAGAGCAGAGAGATAAGCTCATCAGTCTGCTGCTTCTCTTTTCACTGTCTCATCACAGGCTGGAAGAGGGACAAGACTTGTAAACTCCAGCCAAGAAAAGTATGGTCTCCTGCTCTGCTATACTGTAAGACAACAGACAGGGGGCGCACCAGCCTAGTGCCTCACCTTCATTATACACTTGATTCGTAAAATAAAAGCAAGTAATACACTCACAAATGCATAGGCCAGCCAGGCTTATCAGATAATCAAGATGTGACTGTCAAGTTTCAAGGGGTAACCCCTCTTTCTCAAGCTGAGCATGACCTGGAAGCTGATTGGTTTCTATGCAGAGCTACACCAGATTTTGCACCCTCAAGTTTTATTACCTGAACCCCATAGTGTCAACAGGCATATCAGATAACCAAAGATGCGTCTGTCAGGGTTTCGTTTTATTTTGCTAATCAAGTGTATAATAAAGGTAATGCTCTAGGCCGGTGCACCCCTTGTCTTATAGTGTAGCAGAGCAGGAAACCTTGTTTCCTGCCAGTTACAAGTCTTGTCCCTCTTCCAGCCTGTGATTGGACAGTAAGGCGGCGTACACACGACCGAGGTTCTCGCTGGAAACCAGTGAGAACCTCGCTGGAAGCCGCATTCCAGCGAGGACCTCGGCCGTGTGTACACAGAGCGCTTGCCCCGCCCGTCGGGAATCCCGTCGAGCGAAAAGAGAGCACGCTCTCTTTTTGCTCGACGGCCCGCCTGGATGAATGGCTGGTTGCCATTCCCGACGGGCAGGTCACCGATTTCGACGGCCGGCAGAGAACCTCGACGGGCGGAACGATGTGTTCTGCCCGTCGAGGTTCTCTGCCGTGTGTACGCGGCCTGAAAGGAAAAGCAGCAGACTGATGAGCCCACCTCTCTGCTCTCTCCCTTTTTATGAGTGTGTTCATTGAGCGCATATAATCGCTAACGTGTTTCGGGTGGCAACCCCTCTTCCTCAAGGATCCTGATATGCCTGTTGGCACTATGCGTTTGTGAGTGTATTACTTACTTTTATTCCACTAATAAAGTGTACAATGAAGGTAATGCACTAGGCCGGTGTGCCCTCTGTCTGTTTTTATATAGTGCTGTATGTGAAGGGCCATCCGCAGTCCAAAGAGGATGGCAAGGCATCAGAGCGCCAGACCACAGGTTGGAGGAGAGGAAAATTTACCAAGCAATTTTATTTGCTAAAGCATTGTGTATAAATAAAAATAATAAAATCCTATTTCTCCGGTAATTTATGTTCTTTGTTGCCTATAAGCATTCCACCTCTACATCTATACACTTCGGAGATGGCTGCGTGGCACTTCTTAGGGTACTCTGCAGACACTGATGTAAAGGACTCTGATGTAAGGAGGAATGCTGCGGACTCTGATGTGTAAAGGGGGTCACCAGAGCCCCCGCCCCCTCATTACACAAGAGTCCACAGAGCTTCTCTTGACATCACAGTCCAAATGGGAACAACCAAGATGTACGGGGGGACTCTGCAGGCTCTGATGTTAGGGGTGGGGGCTCTGGTGATCAGAGTTCCTCTTTACAGCAGAGTCTACAGCATTTCTCTTTACATCACGGTCCGCAGCACTTCCCTTTACATCAGGATACACAGAGTTCGCCCATGCACTGTAAGGGAAAATTCTGCAGACTCTGATTTAAGGGGGGACAATGTGGACTCTTGTGTAATGGGGAGGGGTGCTCTGGTGATCAAAGACCCCTTTACATCAGAGTTCCCCTTTACATCACGGTGTGCAGAGTACACTGTTAGAGGGAATCCTGATGTAAGGGGGAATGGTGTAGACTCTGGTGTAATGGGAAATTCTGATGTAAAGGGGGTCACCAACCTTCCCCCATACATTAGAGTCCGCAGAGTTCCCCCTTACAGTGTACTCTGCAGACTGTGATATAAAAAGAAACATTGAGGTATATAATGGGGTCTCTGGTCACCAGACCCTTCACCCAAGAGTCCACAGAGTTCCCCCTTACATCAGAGTCTACAGGATTTCCCTTTCACAGTTCAGGGGGTTGTCCCTGTGGACCTGGCGTAGAGAACTCTGAGGACTTTGATGTAAGGGGGAATTCTGTGGACTGTGGCGTACAGGGAAACTAAGATGTAAGTTGGTCACTTGAGCCCTCCCTCCCCCACACACAACTGTCCAGAGAGTTCCCCTGAACATCAGTTCCCTTTCAGATTCCGGGTCCCCATCAGATTCCCTCTTACACCAGGGTCCCCATCAGATTCCCTCTTACACCAGGGTCCCCATCAGATTCCCTCTTACACCAGGGTCCCCATCAGATTCCCTCTTACACCAGGGTCCCCATCAGATTCCCGCTTACACCAGGGTCCCCATCAGATTCCCCCTTACATCAGGGTCCCCATCAGATTCCCCCTTACATCAGGGTCCCCATCAGATTCCCCCTTACATCAGGGTCCCCATCAGATTCCCCCTTACATCAGGGTCCCCATCAGATTCCCCCTTACACCAGGGACCCCATCAGATTCCCCCTTACATCAGATACCCCCTTACACCAGGGTCCTCCTCAGATTCCCTCTTACACCAGGGTCCCCATCAGATTCCCCCTTATATCAGGGTCCCCATCAGATTCCCCCTTACATCAGGGTCCCCATCAGATTCCCCCTTACACCAGGGTCCCCATCAGATTCCCCCTTACACCAGGGTCCCCAACAGATCCCCCCTTACATCAGGATCCCCATCAGATCCCCCCTTACATCAGGATCCCCATCAGATCCCCCCTTACATCAGGGTCCCCATAAGATCCCTTCTTACATCAGGGTCCCCCTCAGATTCCCTCTTACACCAGGGTCCCCCTCAGATTCCCTCTTACACCAGGGTCCTCATCAGATTCCCCCTTACATCAGGATCCCCATCAGATTCCCCCTTACATCAAGGTCCCCATCAGATTCCCCCTTACATCAGGGTCCCCATCAGATTCCCCCTTACATCAGGGTCCCCATCAGATTCCCCCTTACATCAGGGTCCCCATCAGATTCCCCCTTACATCAGGGTCCCCATCAGATTCCCCCTTACATCAGGGTCCCCATCAGATTCCCCCTTACATCAGGGTCCCCATCAGATTCCCCCTTACACCAGGGTCCCCATCAGATTCCCCCTTACACCAGGGTCCCCAACAAATCCCCCCTCTTACATCAAGGTGACCTTATTCCTGAAGTTGGGTTTTACACACATAAAGGTACACCGGAGAAGGCTAAGTATTTCCCTATTAGTTGCTCCATTACATTGTGTGGATTTCACCTGCGATTCTCACTCATGGACACCAGAGGGCGCGCAAGTCTTCTCTAAAAAAAATGTTTTTACCAAAGATATGTAGCAGTATACATTTTAGGCCAAAATGATGAAGAAAAATTACTTTTTTGCAAAATTTTATAAGACCTACAGTATGTCTCTGAAATATTAAAATTGAAGGCACAGTCACAGTTTAAATATTGCCCTTCAAATTTGACTGTGTGGCCGGAAGTGGGTGCGAATACCTGTCTTTAGACAGGTATCTGCAACCCCCTCCCCCCTGAAATTTGTCAAATGTGACACCGGAGGGGGGGAGGGTTCCGATCAGTGGGAGTTCCACTTTAGGGTGGAGCTCCGCTTTAATATGAGATCTGAGGTCTTTTTGACCCTAGATCTCATATTTAAGAGGACCTGTCATTATTTTTTCTATTATAAGGGATTTTTACATCCCTTCCGGATCGTATGAGCTTCTCAGTGCTAGACCTCCTCTGTAATTCAAAACATGCAACCTGTAGAAATTTTTAAACATCGCCTATTAAGATTTTTTGGGCCAAATTTTTTTTTTGTTGTTTTTTCAAATTACATTTTTTTTTATTATTATTATTATTGCATTTTAGTCTAAATATGAGATCTGAGGTATTTTTGACCCCAGAATCTCATATTAAGTGCGGGCCAAGCTTGCCAGGTTTCCCCATAGACTTCAATGTTAAACCCCGGGGCTAGAGTCGCTGGACAGCTTGGGGGGGTAGGCAGGTAAAACCCTGAGCATGATTAAGTGAACAGTTACAACCCCACCCATGTTTAAGGGTTGCTGGTCACGTGTCAAAAATACCCCCAAATTCTACCAGGGGTCAGCCATCTGGGTCCCAAGTGCTGGTAAAAATTTGGGATGGCTGTGACCTTTGATTTGGGAGTTTTAGTCCAAAAATCCAGGGCCGGGCCAAGCTGGCCAAATTTTCCCCATTGATTTCAATGTTAAAGCGGGGGTTCACCCTAAAAAACATATATGTGCCATATTATCCAGCATACTGGCGTCAGCTACAGTATGCCGTTTTTTTCCCAGCTGTACTTACTGTTTAATCGTTAATTTTCTTTTCTTCCTCCCACGGGGAATAGGCGTACCTATGAAGAGGGCTACATGATTGACGTGCGGCTATGGCGCATCACGCCTTCCGAAAATAGCCGGACCAGGACTCGGCTCTTCACGGTGCTATACGGCGCCTGCACACAGACCTAGGAGCTGACTGCGCAGGCGCCGTATATAGCCGAGTCCTATTTCGGCTATTTTCGGAGGGCGTGACACGCCATAACCGCACGTCAATCATTTAGCCCTCTTTATAGGAACGCCTATTCCCAGCGGGAGGAAGAAAGGAAAATTAACGATTAAACAGTAAGCACAGCAAAAAAAAAAAAAAAAAACTAGCTGACGCCAGTATGCTGGATGGGATGACATATAATTGTTTTAGGGTGAACCTCCGCTTTAAACAGCTCTCCTAGGGGGGCCAAGTATGGAACCCCAGTAACGGCAAACAATATGGGTTAGAGGTCCAAAACCTTTACAGCAGGTGGTCCTGTGTCCACTCAACATGACCTCATAGTTTAAAGTCCCTGAAAAGCTTGGCAAGAGAACAGTGGGTCGCCAAGCTGGCCGGGTACTTGGGCTCCAAATTTACCTGGACTGGAACTGTTTTACCTATATTCCCACGCCAAGCTGGCCAGGAAATACACCATCTTCCTTGCCATCTTAGTTGATCAAGATGCCACGGAAGACGGGAAGATGGCGAGCGGACCATTTTCCGAATTAGTTTCCACAGTGTACAGTGTTTTTGCAGATAGATTATCTTCTTTTGCAGTAGCAAATATTCTTTACAGGGCTGGTTTGCTTGCACCCGAAAAAACGTACCGGCCTCCAACCTCCCCTTATAGCCGGCCCACCACTACGCCTGGAAAAAACGTACGCCCGAAAAACGCGCACCCGAAAAAAAAAATGTACCGGCCTCCAACCTCCCCTTATAGCCGGGCACACCACTACGCCTGGAAAAAATGTACCGACCTCCAACCCTCCCCTTATAGCCGGCCCACAACACACCTCGAAAACACGTACCGGCCTCCAACGCCTTCCCCTTATAGCCGGCCCACAACACCATTTTTTACGAAAAAACGTAAAAACCGCGCACCGCCCTCCTCCTTTCTCAGCACGGACTTGGGACCGGCCATGGTGGAGTTAACTTCAATAGGCTCTTCTTCTTTTATGCTGCCATTTTATTGGATGTGGGTTGTCGCAATGCTTTTTGTCCTACTATTATCATTACGCTCCAACACCGGCAAGTATGGAAGGCCCTCCTTTCTCAGCACGGACTTTCTCCTCCTTTCTCAGCACGGACTTGGGACCGGCCATGGTGGAGTTAACTTCAATATCCATTTTTTGTCTTGTCACACTCTAGCTTCACCATTCATTGGGTGTCTGTCTCCGAAAATATACCTCCCTATATATCCGCAGCAGCCTCTCCCGCTGCCCGGACTTGGGACTGGCCATGGTGGAGTTAACCTCAATATCCTCCTATTCTTTTATGCTGCCATTTTAAAAATCATGTCTTGATTCTTATTTTTTTGTCCACTCTAGCTCCACCATTCATTGGGTGGCTGGCTCCGAAAATATACTTCCCTATATATCCGCAGCAACCTCTCCCGCTGCCCTCTGAAAATAGTTACTGTTGATTTAGGGACAGTCTCTCACAAATCTACCCGACCTCCTGGAACTCCTTCCTGGACACATTAACTGAAATGTTCCCTTGTCGGGACTTTTTCGCAATTTGCTTTGCCGGTCAATATCTCAAAAACCATAAATGCTAGGATCTTCAAATTTGGTGATGGGGACAGTTTTGAGGGAGGCATTTTGATAAGGGCCAGTTTATGGGGCAAATTTTAATGGGGGCCGTTTTATGGGGCAATAGGATGGGGGTAGTTTTGATTCGCGCCCATATGAAAATGGTGTACAAATCACACTGGCAAATATGGTATATATTTTATTAAAGGGCCCAGATGGAAGGCCCTCCTCCTTTCTCAGCACAGACTTGGGACCGGCCACGGTGGAGTTAACCATTCATTGGGTGGCTGGCTCCGAAAATATACTTCCCTATATATACGCAGCAACCTCTCCCGCTGCCCTCTGAAAATAGTTACTGTTGATTTAGGGACAGTCTCTCACAAATCTACCCGACCTCCTGGAACTTCTTCCCGGACACAATTGCTGAAATGTTCCCTTGTCGAGACTTCCGCAATTTGCTTTGGCAAATATGGTATATATTTTATTAAAGGGCCCAGATAGAAGGCCCTCCTCCTTTCTCAGCACAGACTTGGGACCGGCAATGGTGGAGTTAACTTCAAAAGACACGACTTTGCAGCTTAAAGCATGTGATATTCAAATAGCAGCATTCCTGGAATGATATTACAGTTGATAAAACCACACAGCCCAGTTAGTGATCCAAAAAACTGAATCAGAGTGCTGTCACACAGGTTCTCCCCCAAGGTAATGGACCTCAGAGTGTGCGACCTTGCAGCTAAGCTTGGTCTTGTGCACAGCTTATGAACCACACCTGGGTTCAATTGGGCAATCCTGGTATCCAGGTCTCCTTAGTATATGTGCCAGATCATAGAAGATAGAAAAAAACTCAGATGGTGCAATGTAACATGTGTAAAGGTTGAATAAATAAATAAATCCCCTGCTGGGGTACTCACACAGCATGGGTGTGAAAGTGCACCACTCTAAAACAGGCCCGTAATGATGTGCAGAGATCGGGATATGGTAAAGTACGCTTAAGCCTCACGCAGACTCTCCTGTCCCCTCCCCTACGATATGGCTCCGGGGATATTGAACAACAAAATCCCAATTTTTTGCCGACAAGGTGGCACCAGAGCCCGGCTAACGGTCCGATCTCTTACTGCTAAGTTTTCCCGCAAAGGAAATATCAAGTGCCGATCGGTTCTCTTTGGGTGGGTGGCTTTTCAGGACCGTTTGTGCCTCAGACTCTAAACTTGGTAGACATATGGAGGTCGGTAAGGAGCGCCTCTCTACCAAATTTGAAGTTCCTCGGATTTATGGCTCCGGAGATATTGACCGGTAAAATACAAAATTCATGCCGACAAGGTGGCACCGGAGCCCGGCTAACGGTCTTACCGCTACGCTTCCAGCAAGGGAGCTGTAAAGTGGCCGTCAGTTTTTTTGAGTGGTTGGGTGTCACCCGGTGCGGAGTGCCTCCAGCTGTGTGTGAGGAGTTTGAATTATCTCAGCGTTTCCTAGGAAACCAATGTTTCTTTATAGGCAGGCTCTCTAAAGCACAGACTCAGAGATTTTTTCCCTTTTTTGAAAATGTCTCCTTCTTCCAATGGTTGTATTTTAAAAACTGTAAATCGCACAGCGAATATCTTTATATTGTGTGACTCACAAGACACAGACCTACAGTTTGATGTATAGAATGTCTCTGAAATATAAAAATTGAAGGCACAGCCGCAGTTTACAAATTACCTTTTACATTTTAGGAGTCTTGACTTGTAGTTTCAATGGAAGTCAATGGAGGTCATTGGATGGCGTAGGTTGCAAACAAATGGCCGTATTATGAAAACGCTTGCGACTATGACTTAGCCATGGACACGTGTAGTGGCAGCAGGGATAGCTGAACGTTTTGATATATGATATGTGTAGGTCGGCTTGAAAATGAGGGAGTGGTCACAGGTTAGAAATCATGTCTTGTCACACTCTCCTTCCCTATATATCTGCAGCCACATCTCCCGCTGCCCTATGAAGATATTAGTCACTGCTCATTTAGGGACGTCTCTCACAAATCTACCCGACCTCCTGGAACTCCTTCCTGGACACAATTGCTGAAATTTTCCCCTTTCGGGACTTCCACAATTTGCTTTGCTGGTCAATATCTCAAAAACCATAAATGCTAGGATCTTCAAATTTGGTGGTGGGGACAGTTTGGAGGGGGGCATTTTGATAAGGGGCAGTTTATGGGGCAAATTTGAATGGGGGCCGTTTTATGGGGCAAAATATGATGGGGGTAGTTTTGATGGGTGCCCATATATGAAAATGGTGTACAAACCACACATGTGAGGTATCGCCGCGATCGTTAGAGCGAGTGCAATAATTCTGTAACTCAAAACACGTCACCTATGGAAATTTTTTGGGACAATTTATTTTTGTAACTTTTTCAAATGAGATTTTTTTTTTTTTTTCAATTTTAAATATGAGATCTGAGGTATTTTTTTTATCAATTCGGAAATTCAAAAAGTTATTTTTTTTTTTTTGTTTTTGTTTCATTCGTTTTTATTTATTTATTTTTTCGTAAATTCGTAAAAATTCGAGAAAATCGAAAAAAAAATCATTTTTTTTTCTTTTTTCGTAAATTCTGGAAATTTGGAATAAGCAAAAAATTAATAAAAGCGGAAAAAAAGAAATTTCCGGAAAAAAAACTAATATGATTTTTCAGGTATACAATATTAGTTAGTTAGCCGCCGGGGACCGCCCCTCTCCCTCACTCCGTGCCACACACCCCCGCCCCCTCCACTCGCAGCGCGGACATACAAGAACGTTACAGAAGTCAGTCATCTATGGACCGCCCCTCTCCCTCCCTCCTTGCTGCACCTCCGCCCCCCCCCACTCACAGCACGGGCATACAGTAATTAGCCGCCGGGGACCGCCCCTCTCCCTCCCTCCTGCACCTCCGCCCCCCCACTCACAGCACGGGCATACAGTAATTAGCCGCCGGGGACCGCCCCTCTCCCTCCCTCCTGCACCTCCGCCCCCCCCACTCACAGCACGGGCATACAGTAATTAGCCACCGGGGACCGCCCCTCTCCCTCCCTCCTCCACCGCCCCCCCCACTCACAGCACGGGCATACAGTAATTAGCCATGCCGGGGACCGCCCCTCTCCCTCCCTCCACCTCACTCACAGCACGGGCATACAGTAATTAGCCCGGGACCGCCCCTCTCCCTCCCTCCTCCACCTCCGCCCCCCACTCACAGCACGGGCATACAGTAATTAGATGCCGGGGACCGCCCCTCTCCCTCCCTCCTTCCTCCGCCCCCCCCCCCACTCACAGCACGGGCATACAGTAATTAGCTGCCGGGGACCGCCCTCTCCCTCCTCCACCTCCGCCCACCCCACTCACAGCACGGACATACAGTAATTAGCTGCCGGGGGACCGCCCCTCTCCCTCCTCCTCTCCTCCGCCCCCCCCCACTCACAGCACGGACATACAGTAATTAGATGCCGGGGACCGCCCCTCTCCCTCCCTCCTCCACCGCCCCCCCCCCCACTCACAGCACGGACATACAGTAATTAGATGCCGGGGACCGCCCCTCTCCCCCCTCCCTCCCCCCCCCCCCCCCCACTCACAGCACGGACATACAGTAATTAGATGCCGGGGACCGCCCCTCTCCCTCCTCCACCGCCGCCCCCCCACTCACAGCACGGGCATACAGTAATTAGATGCCGGGGACCGCCCCTCTCCCTCCCTCCTCCACCGCCGCCCCCCCACTCACAGCACGGGCATACAGTAATTAGATGCCGGGGACCGCCCCTCTCCCTCCCTCCTCCACCGCCGCCCCCCCACTCACAGCACGGGCATACAGTAATTAGATGCCGGGGACCGCCCCTCTCCCTCCCTCCTCCACCTCCCCCCCCCCCACTCACAGCACGGACATACAGTAATTAGATGCCGGGGACCGCCCCTCTCCCTCCCTCCTCCACCGCCCCCCCCCACTCACAGCACGGGCATACAGTAATTAGATGCCGGGGACCGCCCCTCTCCCTCCCTCCTCCACCGCCGCCCCCCCACTCACAGCACGGGCATACAGTAATTAGATGCAAGGGGCAGGCCCTCTCCCTCCCTCCTCCACCTCCGCCCCCCACTCACAGCACGGACATACAGTAATTAGATGCCGGGGACCGCCCCTCTCCCTCCCTCCTCCACCGCCGCCCCCCCACTCACAGCACGGGCATACAGTAATTAGATGCCGGGGACCGCCCCTCTCCCTCCCTCCTCCACCGCCGCCCCCCCACTCACAGCACGGGCATACAGTAATTAGATGCCGGGGACCGCCCCTCTCCCTCCTCCGCCCCCCCCACTCACAGCACAGGCATACAGTAATTAGATGCCGGGGACCGCCCCTCTCCCTCCTCCGCCCCCCCCACTCACAGCACGGGCATACAGTAATTAGATGCTGGGGACCGCCCCTCTCCCTCCCTCCTCCACCTCCCCCACTCACAGCACGGACATACAGTAATTAGATGCCGGGGACCGCCCCTCTCCCTCCCTCCTCCACCTCCCCCACTCACAGCACGGACATACAGTAATTAGATGCCGGGGACCGCCCCTCTCCCTCCTCCACCTCCGCCCCCCCCCACTCACAGCACGGACATACAGTAATTAGATGCCGGGGACCGCCCCTCTCCCTCCCTCCACCTCCGCCCACTCCACTCACAGCACGGGCATACAGTAATTAGATGCCGGGGACCGCCCCTCTCCATCCTCCGCCTCCCCCCCCCCACTCACAGCACGGACATACAGTAATTAGCTAGAGGGACCGCCCCCCCACACACAGCACGGGCATACAGTAATTAGATGCCGGGGACCGCCCCTCTCCCTCCTCCGCCCCCCCCACTCACAGCACGGGCATACAGTAATTAGATGCCGGGGACCGCCCCTCTCCCTCCCTCCTCCGCCCCCCCCACTCACAGCACGGGCATAATAATAGATGCTGGGGACCGCCCCTCTCCCTCCTCCCCCCCCCACTCACAGGGGCATACAGTAATTAGCTAGAGGGACGCCCCCCCACACACAGCACGGGCATCTAATTAGATGCCCCGCCCCTCCCTCCTCCGCCCCCCACTCACAGCACGGGCATACAGTAATTAGATGCCGGGGACCGCCCCTCTCCCTCCCTCCTCCACCCTCCCTCCTCCGCCCCCCACAGCACGGGCATACAGTAATTAGATGCCGGGCCCCTCTCCCTCCCTCCTCCACCGACCGCCCCTAATTAGATGCCGGGGACCGCCCCTCTCCCTCCCTCCTCCACCCCCCCCACTCACAGCACGGGCATACAGTAATTAGATGCTGGGGACCGCCCCTCTCCCTCCTCCACCTCCCCCACTCACAGCACGGACATACAGTAATTAGATGTCGGGGACCGCCCCTCTCCCTCCCTCCTCCACCTCTGCCCCCCCCCACTCACAGCACGGACATACAGTAATTAGATGCCGCGCATGCGCAGTTGGTAACTGCGCATGCGCAGTTAGTTCTGGAACAAATCTGATAGTGGAACAAGGCTGACAAGTCACCGGGGATACGTCCGTGTCCAGCAATGAATGATCCTCCTTTTCAGGAGAAAGAGCCGACTCACATGAGGCAGCAGCAGCCCCTCCCTTCTCAGCTCTCTCTCTCTCTGTCCAGTGTCCACAATGACTGACAGTCTGTGTGTGAGAAGAGGAGGTGTACCGCCCGCAGCACAGCACAGCCCCCTCCGGAGTCCTGTCAGTCACAGTGTGTGGAGCCTGATGCCGCGCGATGCATCATGGGATTAGTAGTACTGTCGGTTCCCGGGCTTGGAGGGGGACAGGTGAGGTGGAGGCGTGGGGCAGAGGTGGGTGTGAGCGAGGGCAGGCAGCCACCACAGGGTTCACCTTTCAAGTTGGTGTGGTGAGTAAAGTAACATTTTTGTATATGTGATAACAACAATTTATTTTTAAATGTATGTGTGTATATTAAAATATCTGCCCCCTCCCCCTCAGAGCTTGATTTGCATTAATTGACACTGATGTGATTGATTGGACGCAGGGGGGGCTGTATTTGATGGACTCAGGGGGGGGGGCTGTATTTGATGGACTCAGGGGGGGGCTGTATTTGATGGACTCAGGGGGGGGCTGTATTTGATGGACTCAGGGGGGGCTGTATTTGATGGACAGGGGGGGGCTGTATTTGATGGACTCAGGGGGGGGGCTGTATTTGATGGACTGTATTTGATGGACGGGGGGGGGCTGTATTTGATGGACTCAGGGGGGGGCTGTATTTGATGGATTGTATTTGATGGACTCGGGGGGGGCTGTATTTGATGGACTGTATTTGATGGACGCGGGGGGGGCTGTATTTGATGGACGGGGGGGGGCTGTATTTGATGGACTGTATTTGATGGACAGGGGGGGGCTGTATTTGATGGACTCAGGGGGGGGCTGTATTTGATGGACGGGGGGGGGGCTGTATTTGATGGACGCAGGGGGGGCGGGGGGGGGGCTGTATTTGATGGACGCGGGGGGGGGCTGTATTTGATGGACGCTGGATGGGGGGGGGGGGCTGTATTTGATGGACTCGCGGGGGGGGGCTGTATTTGATGGGGGGGGGGCTGTATTTGATGGACTCGGGGGGGGGCTGTATTTGATGGACTCTGTATTTGATGGGGGGGGGGGGGCTGTATTTGATGGACGCAGGGGGGGCTGTATTTGATGGATTTGATGGACGGGGCTGTATTGTATTTGATGGACGCAGGGGGGGGGCTGTATTTGATGGACGCGGGGGGGGGCTGTATTTGATGGACGGGGGGGGGCTGTATTTGATGGACGGGGGGGGCTGTATTTGATGGACTCAGGGGGGGGGCTGTATTTGATGGACGCGGGGGGGGCTGTATTTGATGGACGCGGGGGGGGGCTGTATTTGATGGACGCGGGGGGGGCTGTATTTGATGGACGCAGGGGGGGGCTGTATTTGATGGACGCGGGGGGGGGCTGTAGGATGGACGGGGGGGGCTGTATTTGATGGACGCGGGGGGGGGCTGTATTTGATGGACGGGGGGGGGGGCTGTATTTGATGGACGCAGGGGGGGGCTGTATTTGATGGACGCGGGGGGGGCTGTATTTGATGGACGCGGGGGGGGGCTGTATTTGATGGACGCGGGGGGGGGCTGTATTTGATGGACGCGGGGGGGGGCTGTATTTGATGGACGCGGGGGGGGGGCTGTATTTGATGGACGCGGGGGGGGGGGGGGGGGCTGTATTTGATGGACGCAGGGGGGGGCTGTATTTGATGGACGCGGGGGGGGCTGTATTTGTATTTGATGGACGCGGGGGGGGGGGCTGTATGGACGCGGGGGGGGGGGCTGTATTTGATGGACGCGGGGGGGGGGGCTGTATTTGATGGACGGGGGGGGGGGCTGTATTTGATGGACGCGGGGGGGGGCTGTATTTGATGGACGCGGGGGGGGGGCTGTATTTGATGGACGGGGCTGTATTTGATGGACGCGGGGGGGGGCTGTATTTGATGGACGCAGGGGGGGGCTGTATTTGATGGACGGGGGGGGGGGGGCTGTATTTGATGGACGCAGGGGGGGGCTGTATTTGATGGACGCGGGGGGGGGCTGTATTTGATGGACGCAGGGGGGGGGCTGTATTTGATGGACGCAGGGGGGGGGGGCTGGGGGGCTGTATTTGATGGACGCGGGGCTGTATTTGATGGACGGGGGGGGGGCTGTATTTGATGGACGCGGGGGGGGCTGTATTTGATGGACGCTGTATTTGATGGGGGGGGGGGGGCTGTATTTGATGGACGCAGGGGGGGGGGGCTGTATTTGATGGACTGTATTTGATGGACGCGGGGGGGGGCTGTATTTGATGGACGCAGGGGGGCTGTATATGGATTGATGGGACGCAGGGGGGGGGCTGTATTTGATGGACGCGGGGGGGGCTGTATTTGATGGACGCGGGGGGGGCTGTATTTGATGGACGCGGGGGGGGCTGTATTTGATGGACGCAGGGGGGGGGCTGTATTTGATGGACGCAGGGGGGGGGCTGTATTTGATGGATGTATTTGATGGACGCGGGGGGGGCTGTATTTGATGGACAGGGGGGGCTGTATTTGATGGACGCAGGGGGGGGGGCTGTATTTGATGGACGCGGGGGGGGGGGGGCTGTATTTGATGTATTTGATGGACGCGGGGGGGGCTGTATTTGATGGACGCAGGGGGGGGGCTGTATTTGATGGACGCAGGGGGGGGGGCTGTATTTGATGGACGCAGGGGGGGGGCTGTATTTGATGGACGCAGGGGGGGGCTGTATTTGATGGACGCAGGGGGGGGGCTGTATTTGATGGATGCTGGGGGGGGGGGGGGGCAGGGGGGGGCTGTATTTGATGGACGCAGGGGGGGGGATGGACGCAGGGGGGGGCTGTATGGACGCAGGGATGGACGCAGGGGGGGGCTGTATTTGATGGACGCGGGGGGGGGCTGTATTTGATGGACGGGGGGGGGGCTGTATTTGATGGACGCAGGGGGGGGGGCTGTATTTGATGGAGGGGGGGCTGTATTTGATGGACGCGGGGGGCTGTATTTGATGGACGCGGGGGGGGTATTTGATGGACTGTATTTGATGGACGCAGGGGGGGGTATTTGATGGACGCAGGGGGGGCTGTATTTGATGGACGCAGGGGGGGGTATTTGATGGACGCAGGGGGGGGGCTGTATTTGATGGACGCAGGGGGGGGGCTGTATTTGATGGACGCAGGGGGGGGGGGGCTGTATTTGATGGACGCAGGGGGGGGTATTTGATGGACGCAGGGGGGGGCTGTATTTGATGGACGCAGGGGGGGGGTGTATTTGATGGACGCAGGGGGGGGGCTGTATTTGATGGACGCAGGGGGGGGCTGTATTTGATGGACGCAGGGGGGGGGGCTGTATTTGATGGACGGGGGGGGGTATTTGATGGACGCAGGGGGGGGCTGTATTTGATGGACGCAGGGGGGGCTGTATTTGATGGACGCAGGGGGGGGTATTTGATGGACGCAGGGGGGGCTGTATTTGATGGACGCAGGGGGGGGGCTGTATTTGATGGATGTATTTGATGGACGCAGGGGGGGGGGCTGTATTTGATGGACGCAGGGGGGGCTGTATTTGATGGACGCAGGGGGGGGCTGTATTGTGATGGACGCATGGACGCGGGGGGGGGCTGTATTGTATTTGATGGACGCAGGGGGGGGGGGCTGTATTTGATGGACGCAGGGGGGGGGCTGTATTTGATGGACGCAGGGGGGGGGCTGTATTTGATGGACGCAGGGGGGGGGGGTATTTGATGGACGCAGGGGGGGTGTATTTGATGGACGCAGGGGGGGGTATTTGATGGACGCAGGGGGGGCTGTATTTGATGGACGCAGGGGGGGGTATTTGATGGACTGTATTTGATGGACGCAGGGGGGGGCTGTATTTGGATGTATTTGATGGACGCAGGGGGGGCTGTATTTGATGGACGCAGGGGGGGGCTGTATTGTGATGGACGCGGGGGGGGGGGCTGTATGGACTGTGATGGACGCGGGGGGGCTGTGATGGACGCGGGGGGGGGGCTGTGATGGACTGTATTTGATGGACGCAGGGGGGGGGGGCTGTATTTGATGGACGCGGGGGGGGGGGCTGTATTTGATGGACGCGGGGGGGGGGCTGTATTTGATGGACGCAGGGGGGGGGCTGTATTTGATGGACGCAGGGGGGGGGCTGTATTTGATGGACGCAGGGGGGGGGCTGTATTTGATGGACGCAGGGGGGGGTATTTGATGGACGCAGGGGGGGGTATTTGATGGACGCAGGGGGGGGCTGTATTTGATGGACGCAGGGGGGGTATTTGATGGACGCAGGGGGGGCTGTATTTGATGGACGCAGGGGGGGGGCTGTATTTGATGGACGCAGGGGGGGGGCTGTATTTGATGGACGCAGGGGGGGGGGGGCTGTATTTGATGGACGCAGGGGGGGGTATTTGATGGACGCAGGGGGGGGGGCTGTATGGACGGGGGGGGGGATGGACGCAGGGGGGGGGCTGTATTTGATGGACGCAGGGGGGGGGTGTGATGGACGTGTGATGGACGCATGGACGCGGGGGGGGGCTGTATTTGATGGACGGGGGGGGGGCTGTATTTGATGGACGCAGGGGGGGGGCGTATTTGATGGACGCAGGGGGGGGGGGCTGTATTTGATGGACGCAGGGGGGGGGCTGTATTTGATGGACGCAGGGGGGGGGCTGTATTTGATGGACGCAGGGGGGGGGGGCTGTATTTGATGGACGCAGGGGGGGGGCTGTATTTGATGGACGCAGGGGGGGGCTGTATTTGATGGACGCAGGGGGGGTTGTATTTGATGGACGCAGGGGGGGCTGTATTTGATGGACGCAGGGGGGGGCGTATTTGATGGACGCAGGGGGGGCTGTATTTGATGGACGCAGGGGGGGGCTGTACTTGATGGACGCAGGGGGGGGGCGGTATTTGATGGGTGCGGATGAGGCTGTATTTGATGGTCACAGGTGATATGGCATTTAATGGGCACAGCTGAGATGGAATTTGGGCGCTGGTGAGGCTATATTTGATGGGCACAGGTAAGGCTGTATTTGATGGGCACAGGTAAGGCTGTATTTGATGAGTGCTGGTGAGATGGAATTTGATGGGAGCCGCTAAGACTGTATTTGATGGGCACAAGTGAGACTGTATTTGATGGGGTGTGGGTGAGGCTGTATTTGGGTGTGGGTCAGGCTGTATTTGATGGGCATAGGTGAGACCAGGGTTTGACAAATTTGCTTGGAATCTAGGAGCCGCTTAAAAAAGTTAGGAGCCAGAAAGCGCACCCCGTCCCGCCAAGTTTGCACGCAGAAGCGAACGCATACGTGAGCAGCGCCTGCATATGTAAACGGTGTTCAAACCACACATGTGAGGTGTCGCCGCGATCGGTAGAGCGAGAGCAATAATTCTAGCCCTAGACCTCCTCTGTAACTCAAAACATGCAACCTGTAGAATTTATTTTAAACGTCGCCTTTGGAGATTTTAAAGGGTAAAAGTTTGTCGCCATTCCACGAGCGGACGCAATTTTGAAGCGTGACATGTTGGGTATCAATTTACTCGGCGTAACATTATCTTTCACAATCTAAAAAAAAAAATGAACTAACTTTACGGTTTGATTTTTTTAATAAAAAAAAGTGTATTTTCCCTAAAAAAAAAGTGCACTTTTCGCAAATACTGTGCGACAGAAAGTATTGCAACGATCGCCATTTTATTCTCTAGGGCAGTGATGGCGAACCTCGGCACCCCAGATGTTTTGGAACTACATTTCCCATGATGCTCATGCACTCTGCAGTGCAGTAGAGCATCATGGGAAATGTAGTTCCAAAACATCTGGGGTGCCAAGGTTCGCCATCACTGGCCTAGGGAGTTAGAATAAAATATATATATATATATATAGGGCCAGATTCAGGTAGAGTTAGGCTGGAGTATCAGTGATCCGCCAGCCTAACTGTCACTTTAAGCCGGCGTTTCTGTTTTCTGTAACCAGAAAACAAGAAACGCCGGGTTGGAGTTACGATGCGATCAGCGCAATTGAATTTCGCCATTGCATCGCAACTTTAATTTAAAAATGGCGCCGGGGGCGTTCCCGCTGATTTACGCTGAAAAAATATGTTAATCAGCGGGAGTCGGCAATTCACGATCGTATTCGGGCGCGACGCAGTGACTTTACGACGTTTCCGGAAGCGGTACGCGGCGTATAGATAAAGCAGCCCCCTAGTGGAGTATCCTATGTTAAGTATAGGCGTCGTCATCGCGTCGGGAAAAAAAAAAATCGCGTCGCTTGCGTAAAACTTTCATGAATGGGGATGTGACGTCATTGACGTTCACTGACAGAATTTGGAGCATGCGCACTGGGATGCATTGACACTCGACGCATGCGCAGCGCGTTCGCCGCGGGATCGCGCTTAGTTTAAATAATACACGCCCCGTACCCGCCCAATTTGAATTCCGCCGGCTCATTTGCGATGCGCTGCCGCAACTTTAGGAGCAAGTGCTTCATGAATAACAGCACTTGCTCCTAAAATTTCGCCAGCGTAACGTAAATGAGAAGCGTTACTCCAGAGCAAAGGGCGTAGTGTATTTCTCCCGTCGCAATCCATCTGCGCGAGTAGGGCGTGAAGCATTTAAAATAGGCGCGTTCCCGCGGCGATCGAACTGCGCATGCTCCGTTCCCAAATTTCCCGCCGTGCATTGCGCGTAAACACGTCGTCACGTCGTAGTAGCGTCGTTTACGTACATTCCTATTCCCTAACGAGTTACGTTAAAAAAATATATATATTTTAAAATCGACGTGGGAACGACGGCCATACTTTACATGGGTTACGCACTGTTAGACCAGCAAAAAGCTCCTCTAACATTACGTAGCCAAAAAATGACGTAGGCGATTGCGAGGGACACTCGTACCTTCGTGGATCGCCGTAAAAAGTCATTTGCATATCCCGACGCATGAAAACGACGCAAACTCCTCCCAGGGGCCGCAAAAATATCGCAGCGTAGATCCGAAGGCTTACGAGGATGTAAGCCTCTCGGATCGAAGCCCGAAGCCGCCGTATCATGGTTTGAGGATTCAAACTAGTGATACGGCGCGCAAAATTTGAAATTACTCCTGTCTAACACCAGTTACACAGGCGTAATTGCTCTGTGAATCTGGGCCTAAATTGCTAAACCATAATTAATAGTCCATATTTAAGTGCGGATAGGTTGGCTGTAAACTGCATGCAATAAAGTGCTGGTAAAATGTGCCAAATATATCATAAATGCAAACAATGATCTATATATCATACGGTGCTAGATTAAAAAAATAATAAATGCTAAACCATAATTAATAGTCCATATTTAAGTGCGGATAGGTTGTGAATGCTTTGTACCCCAGGAGGGGGTCTCTGATCTGGTGAGTGCGGGATACACCAGAGTACGGAGGAAGAGGGCATCAGTGAATTACCAGTCAATTTTCCTTAATCTTGGCACTTAGCACGTTTTACCAGCACTTTATTGCATGCAGTTTTACAGCCAACCTATCCGCACTTAAATATGGACTATTAATTAAGGTTTAGCATTTATTATTTTTTAGTCTAGCACCGTATGATATATGGATCATTGTTTGCATTTATGATATTAATATCCATACACCCTTTATATATTTATGCACCTTTTAATCGTTTTGCATTTATATCTTTAGCATATTATTTATTTGATTTTCACTACCCCCATATTTAACACATTGCACTTTCACTTGTGTAAGCAGGCATCGTTAACACTAGGAGGCGCCAACACCTATATACTTTTTTCCTTTTTTATATTTTTATTCTACCTAGGTAGGATATACATGTAGGGGCTGCCACCTTAAAGCGGAGGTTCACCCAAAAATCAACTTTCTGCCACTAGATCCAGCACACTGCTGACATCTGCAGTATGCTGGATTTTTTATTTATTTTTTTGTACTTATCGTTTTAGCGCTCTTTCTTCTCCGGCTCCGAGCGGGGATTTCTGCGGGGAGTAGGCGTTCCTAAAACAAGCACAGTTGATTGATGGGCTTGGATAGTGCGTCACGTCTTCCAAAAATATCCTAAGTGACACTTGGCTGTTTACGGCGCTATAAGGCGCCTGCACCTGCTGTGTAGAGCTGACTGCACAGGCGCCGTAAATTGCCGAGTGTCACTTCGGGTATTTTCGGAAGGCGTGACGCGCTATCCAAGCCCGTCAATCAACTGCGCTTGATTTAGGAACGCCTATACCCGGAAGGATATGCCGCTCTTTGCCGGAGAAGAAAGACCGCTAAAACGATAAGTACAAAAGTACATGGGCAGGGCAAAGGGGGTGGGGTCAGGGGTGGAGCAAAGGGGGCGGCAAAATTAGGTTTCGCCTAGGGTGTCAAAAATCCTTGCACCAGCCCTGATAATTTCCACAGGGATCAGTCTGTGTGTGTGTGTGTGTGGGGGGGGGGGGGGGGGGGGGTGAGGAGGCTTTATGTCACAGGGATCAGTCTGTGTGTGTGTGTGTGGGGGGGGGGGGAGGAGGCTTTATGTCACAGGGATCAGTCTGTATGTGTTGGGGGGGGGGGGGGTGTGAGGAGGCTTTATGTCACAGGGATAAGTCTGTATGTGTGGTGGGGGGGGGGTGTGAGGAGGCTTTATGTCACAGGGATCAGTCTGTATGTGTGGGGGGGGGGGTGAGGATGCTTTATGTCACAGGGATCAGTCTGTATGTGTTGGGGGGGGGGGGGGTGAGGAGGCTTTATGTCACAGGGATCAGTCTGTATGTGTGTGTGTGTGTGTGTGTGTGTGGGGGGGGTGAGGAGGCTTTATGTCACAGGGATCAGTCTGCATGTGTGTGTGTGTGTGTGGGGGGGGGGTGAGGAGGCTTTATGTCACAGGGATCAGTCTGTATGTGTGTGGGGGGGGGGGGGTGAGGAGGCTTTATGTCACAGGGATCAGTCTGTATGTGTGGGGGGGGGGGGTGAGGAGGCTTTATGTCACAGGGATCAGTCTGCGTGTGTGTGTGGGGGGGGGGGGGTGAGGAGGCTTTATGTCACAGGGATCAGTCTGTATGTGTGGGGGGGGGGGGTGAGGAGGCTTTATGTCACAGGATCAGTCTGCATGTGTGTGTGGGGGGGGGGGGGTGAGGAGGCTTTATGTCACAGGGATCAGTCTGTATGTGTGGGGGGGGGAGGGTGAGGAGGCTTTATGTCACAAGGATCAGTCTGTATGTGTGTGGGGGGGGGGGGGTGAGGAGGCTTTATGTCACAGGGATCAGTCTGTATGTATGTGGGGGGTGAGGAGGCTTTATGTAACAGGGATCAGTCTGTATGTGTGGGGGGGGGGGGGTGAGGAGGCTTTATGTCACAGGGATCAGTCTGCGTGTGTGTGTGTGTGGGGTGGGGGGGGGGGGTGAGGAGGCTTTATGTCACAGGGATCAGTCTGTATGTGGTGGGGGGGGGGGGTGAGGAGGCTTTATGTCACAGGGATCAGTCTGTGTGTGTGTGGGGGGGGGGGGGGGTGAGGAGGCTTTATGTCACAGGGATCAGTCTGTATGTGGGGGGGGGGGGGGTGAGGAGGCTTTATGTCACAGGGATCAGTCTGTATGTGTGTGGGGGGGGGGGTGAGGAGGCTTTATGTCACAGGGATCAGTCTGTAGGTGTGGGGGGGTGAGGAGGCTTTATGTCACAGGGATCAGTCTGTGTGTGGGGGGGGGGGGTGGGGTGAGGAGGCTTTATGTCACAGGGATCAGTCTGTATGTGTGGGGGGGGGGAGGCTTTATGTCACAGGGATCAGTCTGTATGTGTGGGGGGGGGTGAGGAGGCTTTATCTCACAGGGATCAGTCTATATGTGTGGGGGGGGGGGGGGGGTGAGGAGGCTTTATGTTACAGGGATCAGTCTGTATGTGTGGGGGGGGGGGGAGGCTTTATCTCACAGGGATCAGTCTATATGTGTGGGGGGGGGGTGAGGAGGCTTTATGTCACAGGGATCAGTCTGTATGTGTGGGGGGGGGGGGGGTGAGGAGGCTTTATGTCACAGGGATCAGTCTGTATGTGGGGGGGGGGTGAGGAGGCTGTATGTCACAGGGATCAGTCTGTATGTGTGGGGGGGGGGGTGAGGAGGCTTTATGTCACAGGGATCAGTCTATATGTGTGGGGGGGGGTGAGGAGGCTTTATGTCACAGGGATCAGTCTGTATGTGTGGGGGGGGGGGGGTGAGGAGGCTTTATCTCACAGGGATCAGTCTGTATGTGTGGGGGGGGGAGGGCTTTATGTCACAGGGATCAGTCTGTATGTGTGGGGGGGGGGGGTGAGGAGGCTTTATCTCACAGGGATCAGTCTATATGTGTGGGGGGGGGGGGGGTGAGGAGGCTTTATGTTACAGGGATCAGTCTGTATGTGTGGGGGGGGGGGGTGAGGAGGCTTTATCTCACAGGGATCAGTCTGTATGTGTTGGGGGGGGGTGAGGAGGCTTTATGTCACAGGGATCAGTCTGTATGTGTTGGGGGGGGGGGGTGAGGAGGCTTTATGTCACAGGGATCAGTCTGTATGTGTTGGGGGGGGGGGGTGAGGAGGCTTTATGTCACAGGGATCAGTCTGTATGTGAGGGGGGGGGGGGTGAGGAGGCTTTATGTCACAGGGATCAGTCTGTATGGGGGGGGGGGGGGTGAGGAGGCTTTATGTCACAGGGATCAGTCTGTATGTGAGGGGGGGGGGGGGGTGAGTGAGGAGGCTTTATGTCACAGGGATCAGTCTGTATGTGTTGGGGGGGGGGGGGGAGGTGAGGAGGCTTTATGTCACAGGGATCAGTCTGTATGTGTGGGGGGGGGGTCAGTCTTTCATCAGGGGGTGTGGAATGGGGGGGTCAGTATTTCGTTTGTGGGGCAAAGAATTTTGAGTGAGGGGGGAAGTTGTTGGTAGGTGAGGATCTTGTAATATTTTAATATAAGGGGGGGTATGGATTTTCATGGCTCTGTAATATTATAAGGGGGGGGTACAGATTTTCATGGCCCTGTAATATTATAAGGGGGGCGGGGTTACGGATTTTCATGGCCCTGTAATATTATAAGGGGGTTACAGATTTTCATGGCCCTGTAATATTATAAGGGGGGCGGGGTTACGGATTTTCATGGCCCTGTAATATTATAAGGGGGTTACAGATTTTCATGGCCCTGTAATATTATAAGGGGGGGGTATGGATTTTCATGGCCCTGTAATATTATAAGGGGGGGGTATGGATTTTCATGGCCCTGTAATATTATAAGGGGGGGTATGGATTTTCATGGCTCTGTAATATTATAAGGGGGGGTACAGATTTTCATTGCCCTGTAATATTATAAGGGGGGGGATAGATAGGTATCCTGTGAAATACTGTATCCCCTCCCGCAAATGCGCATGCGCCGGTTTAAGACTAAAGCTGAGCGCAGGGATAATTCAGCCAGGACGCTTTAGCATGTAATTAACCCCTTACATTCCGCTTTCATGCCGAGTGGTGGGCTGGCTGGCTGGCTGGGCGGAGCGGGCAGCCTATCTTTATGAGGACAGAGGACATTGGTCTGCAGAGAGCATAGGGAGGAGATGGGGGATTGGTGAGCGATCACACTGCACATTCCATTATATGTACTACAATAGCTGTGTGCACATATTAATACTGAGCCTTCTGTGTACTGGGGTCTTCTCTGCTGGGTGGGGTACATGAGATCACAGATCCATGGAGTATACAGTGTAATGGGGTACATGAGATCACACATCTGTGTACTATATAGCAGTGGAAGGCGTTTCCAAGTGGTTTGTTGAACTAAAAGTTCTGCCATGCCTTGCTCAATTGAAAATCCCAATTCATTTTCCAGCTGTATCTATTTATTTGGGAAGATTGCAAGTCCAGAAAATGCCCATCAAGTGAATGGCTGCCCCTTGCTGTTGACAATGCAGAGGGGGGGGGGATACCATCTTTCATACAGGATGAATGCTGATTGTTTAGTGCTTATCTCTGGTGATTTCACTGGAGTTCTAATTCTGTTGGTGGGCAGTGGGGTGTGCATTATTTGGGGGGCGGAGGATTTAGTTTGATGAGAGGTCTGTCCGTGGGGGGCAGGGGGTCATTTGTGGTGGGGTGGAGGTCTGGTAGTGGACTGGGTGGAAGTTGGTGGTCGGGTAACGGCAGAGCAGTATTTTGGGGGGGGGGGGGTCTGGGAGTGGGGCAGTAGTCGGTGTGGTGGGGAGTGGTGGAGCAGCAGTGCGGTGGGCATTATTTGGGGGGGAGGTCAGTCAGTGCTGGTAGTGGACTGGGTCTGTCTGGTGGGGGGCAGCAGTGGGTGGGCATTATTTGAGGATTTGGTTTGATGAGAGGTCTGTCTGTGGGGGGCAGGGGGTCATTTGTGGTGGGGTGGAGGTCTGGTAGTGGACTGGGTGGAAGTTGGTGGTTGGGTAATGGCGGAGCAGTATTTTGGGGGGGGAGGAGTGGGGCAGTAGTCGGTGCGGTGGGGTGGGGAGTGGTGGAGCAGCAGTGGGGTGGGCAGTAGTTTGGGGGTTGGGGAGTAACAGAGCATTAGTCCAGGATGGGGCGGTGATGGGCCTGGATGATGTAATCGTGTGTGGGGTTAGTGGTCTGTCAGTGCCCCCCACTGACAGGGGCAGATTTTCTCAAATTGCATTATGATGAGGGATACAGAATTTCACCATCTGTATGGGTCAGTCATTCTGTGTTGTCATCAGTTGGGGGGTGACGTGTATTAGTGGAAGGGGCTCAGTCTGGTGTTTCAGTTGGATGGGAGTCAGTCTGAGGTTTCAGTAGTTTTTTTGTAGGGGGGGGGGGGGTGTCAGGCTGGCCATGAATAAGCACTGATCCAGTGCGAAACGCGTCGGCTGTTCCTTGTTTCCACTGCTGTGACCCTATTTTTGTACATGCTGTCTATTGAATAAAAGACCACCCATCAGGTTTTGGGGTGCGGCTATCCATTTTTCTTTGTCTTCATTTTGCTTAGTGCACTGCCAGCACCCTCGGTATCCTGCACCACCTGTAACCATTTAGTGATCCCACCTGGAGCGGTGACTCCTTTCTCTCTGGCTGTGGTGTAGTTATACAATACCCTACTGGTATACAAACCACGCTATGTAATTATTATGTAATAAAGTGACAATGCAATTCCGATAATGTTTCACAAATAGTGCAACAATGCATATAAAAGTGACTGTGCAAAACTTTGCTGATATTCTCAAAGTCCATCAATAATGTCAGTAATATAGCAGAATAATTCCAATCCAAGGCTCCACCGCGTCCTTCACCAAACACCAGAATTACCGACTCACCAGGTAGTAATAGTTTTTTTTAAAGCCCATACATTAAGCAATCCTGCTTGTTAATCATAGGAACCATGTGGGAGGCGATCCAGGAACAAAAGGGGATGAAATCCAGTGTTTCCTAATAGAGGTTCTCCCAGCAATGTATGGGTAAAGGGGAGGAATAAGCCGACATAGTGTAGTATTTTAAAAATAATTTATTTACGCAAATACATAAACATAGGTGTGTGCAGCCTATTGCATTAGGGTGTGCACCCCAAAGCTCCAACACATTTGCGTGTGTGTGCGCATGTGTATACTGACTGTCAGCAGACCAATGGATGTTGACAGTGTCAGCAGTTTTAGGTTTTTAGTATTTTTTTTACAATTTGATTTTTTTTTAGGAGCCCCGTTAGGGGGCTTTGGTGAAATATCAGGGGGAATCTGCTCCACAGTGGGTGATGTGCCCAGGCACACCTGGCACACCCTGTGCGCACGCCTATGTACATAAACCACTTACTAGAATCTAGAACCTAAAAATGTAATTTTCATCGCCTGTTATGCAAGATTTAATCATACAATAGTATATCCTTTAGGATTTCCTTAAAACAAATAGGGCCAGATTCAGGTACGGAGGTTTAAAGTTTGGCAGGCGTAGCGTATCTTGTTTACGATACGCCGCCGTAAATTAGCGAGGCAAATGCTGTATTCACCAAGCTAAGTTACGGCGGCGTATCGTAAATGAGCCACGGTAAGCCCGGGTAATTCAAATGTGAATGAGGTGGGCGTGTTTTATGGTAATGTGCTGTGACCCCACGTTTTTGAAGTTTTTTTTTAACTGCAAATGTGCCGACCGTGGATCTATCCCAGTGCGCATGCTCCAAATTTTGACGCTACGACGCATTGTTTGACGTGAACGTAATTGACGAGCTACGCAAACGTTGTAAAATCTGAAAAATTTGACGCGGTCCCGACGTCCATACTTAACATAGGATGCGTCATCTTTTTGGTGGTATATCTTAACACAGAAAACGCCTAACGTAAACGGCGTAAATTCACTGTGTCGGCCGGGCGTACGTTCGTAAATAGGCGGAACTCGCTAAATTAACATTTTCGAAACGTAAATCAACGGGAACGCCCCTAGCGGCCAGCGTAAAAATGCAGTTAAGATACGCCGGCGTAGGAGACTTACGCCGGTCGTGTCTTAACAATATTTAAGCGTATCTCACTTTGAGAATACGCTTAAATATACACCGGCGTAGATTCAGAGTTACGACGGCGTATCTACTGATACGCCGGTGACGTGTCATATTCGGCTCCCTCATCACAGACTGCTCCGGAAGTGCTGCGGCGGCCAACTGCGCATGCGCGATGCGCTCCAAACACATCTGCGATGCGTTCCACAGCATTTACGACACTGCACACCAGCGAAGCCGTCATTTAGAGCGACGTGGACTTAGAGGTAAGTGGCCAGTCGGCCTCACGTCCTCGCTTCGCTCGGGCGGCTCGCTCCGCTCGCTTCGGCCTCCTGGCTCTTTTTTAACATCCTCCAATCCACGGGGATGTTAAGGAAAGAGCCTGGGTGCCGAACGAGATTTCGCTGGTGTGCACTGCCGTAAATGCATTGGAACGCATCGCGCATGCGCAGTTGGCCGTCCAGCACTTCCGGAGCAGTCTGTGATGGGGAGCGGAGTATGACGATACACCGGCGTAACTCTACCTGAATCTGGCCCATAGTGAATATGTATATCCAAAGAACATACATATACTTTCAATAGTTAATATTATTTGGCGCCATCTTGTGGACAATACATATATTACAGGGAATTCGTTAAAATAATTCAAAATAAAATATTTACTATGTGTATGTATCAAAAATGAAAATTATTAATTGACAACATCTTGAGGGCAATAGGTAAATCCCCACCAACATTAAATTTAAAATAAATGTAAACATTATACTATAGCAAAGAGTGGATGAAAACAGGGGAATCGCATTAATAATTTGTAATATAGCAATTCAAATCTATATCAATATTTAACCCTGTCGGCATGGCTGTGGTGTAGGTCTTTCAGTCTTCGGTATCAAGAGGGGGTTCAGTCTGGGGTGTCAGTAAAACTTTTTGCCATATTGTCTTATGTATCTCTGTGTTGGTGATTATTTTCTTTTCAGTATGTCATACAGAACAGACCCTTCTTTAGCGTACATCAATGCACCTTCGTTTTTTTATTGTTCTGCAATGTCATTCGTTTGGGGTGCCATTTTATATCATTGAGGGTTAACCAGGAAAGCAAAACATAAAAAATTAGAAGCCTATACTATTTAAGTGATATTGTATTTTAACCTCCATTTTTAAAGGTGCTATATGGGAATGTAAACCCCTGGCCCACCCGTTTTTTAGCTAACAAGAGTTAATTATGTTACAACGTATTTATAATTTTTTTGCAGTTTCTGACTCTTCTTATTTTTCTCTTTCAGCTTCCCCATTTTTTTGGGGCTGTCGCCATGCAGATCTGCGATTTTGTCATCAACGCATGACTACCAGTTGTTTATCCAGCTCACCTTTAACATTTCCCACTCTTCTATCGTCTGCCAACAGATAGATTATCGATCAGGCTGACCTGGCCCACCCTTCCTTTTCAAAATCACACCCATTCTTTGTTAAACATTGTGATTATAATAGTCCATTACAGTATTTATAGTATGAGTCTTGCTGTCTGAGCTTTAGTGTCGGGTATTTATGTACTTTTATTTTTGTTTTCATGTCCCATTTATTACATTTTTTATTTTTTTTAAGAATTGTAGATTATACACTTTTTGCAATAAAATGGCAATGCCAATTCTTGCTTATACTGTTGTTTTGTTATTTCCTTAACTTTTCTCTTTGGTTTATTTGTTTTTATCTCAGGACCATGGTAATGTTCCCTATTCAGTACAGTGCTACTTTAAATGGCAACTGCTTGGTCATACAATACTTTTATGCAAATGAAAATTCTTTATAGAGTTTTTTATTTTAACAAAGGGCCAGATTCACAGAGCCCTTACTCCGGTGTATCTCGCGTTAGACCGGAGTACTTTCAAATTACGCGCGTCTTTTCATTAGTCTGAATCCTCAAACCATGAAACGACGGCTTCTGACTTCAATCCGACTGGCTTACGTGTTCGTACGCCTTCGGATCTACACTGCAATAATTTTGCGGCCGCCGGGTGGAGTTCCAGTCGTTTTCCGCGTCGGGGTATGCAAATGAGCATTTTCCGACGATCCACGAAGTTACGAGCGTCATTCGCAATCTCTTACGGCATCTGTAATCATCTTTTTGCGCGTAAAGTTATTCCAGCTTTTATCTGGTCTAATATTAGACAGCCCATGTTCAGTATGGCCGTCGTTCCCGCGTTGAATTTCAACGTCTTTTTTTATTTTTTACGTAAGTCGTCCGGGAATAGGAATGTACATAAACGACGCTACTCAAACAACAAATGACGTAACGATGTTATTTCGCGCAATGCACGGCTGGAAATTTCTGAACGAAGCATGCGCAGTTCGATCGCCGCGGGGACGCGCCTAATTTAAATGCTTCACGCCCCCTAATCGCGTATTTCGATACACTACGCCGCCGTACCTTACGGGCCAAAATCTACTTGGATTCGGCGTAGAGCCTGGTAAAATACGGCGGCGTAGTGTATCTCTGATGGTGTTTGTTCACCTCTGTATATTAAATTTGTTATATAAAACACAAACACTGTAAATTATGAACAAAAAATTCTGCTTTGTGTTCTAAAACATATCCAACAAAAAACTAAAAATTCTTTATAAATTTTGGCCAAAGTGCATTCTCCTACATGTCTTTGTTTAAATAGATCATGAACCAGCGTATATTTCATTATATATATATATATATATATATATATATAAAAAAAAATCCAAATAATTTTCCATGTACAGTGTTTAATGGGAAAAATAATTAAAGCAATAGAAAAATTACCTGTATAACTTACATATAGCAACAGGAGCTCACAATCAGCGCACGTACCTAACAGTAGGACGTGTGGCTTACAGCGGCAGGGCAGGTTCAGCGTTTCCAGCCAGTACTCAAAGCATCCAGCTCCCGGGAATCCAGCCTGCAGCCTACGGTCCCTGGCTTCATCTGTCTTCACTTCCCCCTAGCCCCCATGGGCTTTCTTTCGTCCTCACAGGAGCCGACCGCAGCCACAAAGACGTACTCCCAGGTGTATGGCCTCCTCACAGCAGGCAGCCAGGATAGTCCGTGACTGCGGCCAGCAGGCGCACCTATCCAGCCCCCTCCACCTTTCCTCCCTAAGGCTGGGTTCACACTACGATTTATATGAAAAAACGTATGCGGCTGAAACGGATTGAACCGTATGTAAACGTATGCGTTTATAAAACGTATACGGTTTCAAAAGTGCGTACGGTTCCATCCGGTTTTGATTAAAAAAACGCATACGTTTTTGGAATTAGTGTCATTTAATAAATAAAGATTTTCTTGTTTTGAAAATGTGCATGCGCAGACGAAAAACGCATACGGTTTATACGTATGGAACCGCACATATGTGCGTTTTCCATTGACTTTAATGTTAAAAAAAACGTATGCGTTTGCCATACGGTTTCAAAAACGGACTCAAAACCGTGGTCGAACACGGTTTTGTGTACTGTTAAAAAACGTTTTGCCAGCAAATCGTACGCACCCGGATGCATCTGAGTGCATACGATTTGCAATGCATTGTCTATGTATGCGTTTTCCCGTATGGGCCCGTACGTTTTCAAAACTGAAATCGTATGCGGCTGACGGACGGGAAAATCGTAGTGTGAACCCAGCCTTACAGGTACTGGCAGCCACGATCGGAGGAACACTCCTGTATAAGGTAAGCAAGCCCGCACCAGCTCCCGCCATCCACAACAGCAAAAGATCTGCAAAAACACTGTACACTGTGGAAAATGATCCCTTATCAACGTCCCTTATCAACTGTAATATCATTCCAGGAATGCTGCTATTTGAATATCACATGCTTTAAGCTGCAAAATCGTGTCTCGCGCATAAAAGAAGAGGGCCTATTGAAGTTAACTCCACCGTGGCTGGTCCCAAGTCCAGGCTGAGAAAGGAGGAGGGCTCCCCCCTGTGAAAGGGCTAAAATGAATGTGGGGCGTTCTTTAGCGACATTTTGAGTCTAAACAAGCACCGAAGAGATCATGCTAACAAAGAAACCTTCCAGGATAGTGAATCCAGAAGCTGTCTAACAAAGAAGACCCAACATGGTGCCCGTCAAATTGTTTCGGGGCAACCAATATTGTACGAATGCTTTCAGTGTGGTGAATGTTTTCCACGCAATTCTCAACTGGATTTCCATCAAAGATCTCACATGGGGGAGGAACCATGTGTCTGCTCCGAGTGTGGGAAGTGCTTCCAAAGTAAGAGACAGCTTACCTACCACCACAAGTCTCACTCAGGTCAAAAGCCCTTTGACTGTCATGAGTGCGGGAAGTGTTTTCTCACCAAAGCTCAACTGGTTATCCACGAGAGATATCACACAGGGGAAAGACCGTTCCCGTGTATTTTGTGCGGGAAGCGATTTGCTGAGAAAGGGAAGCTAAGCCGGCATGAAATGACCCATACGGGGGAGAAACCCTACAGCTGTTCTGAATGTGGGAGACAATTTGCTGAAAAGGCCAAGTTAGGCAAGCACCTACGAACTCACAGAGGTGAAAAAAGCACAGACTGCCCGAAAAGTTTCCCCTGCAACACCAAACTAACATTGCACCAAAGAACCCACCAAGGAGAGAGGCCTTTCGAATGTACAGAGTGTGGGAAGTTTTTCGGTAACCACAAACTGTTAGTCGTCCATCAGAGAATCCACACGGGCGAGAAGCCCTTTGAGTGCGAGATGTGCGAAAAGCGCTTCACAGAGAAAGGGAAGCTGGTGAGGCACAAACGATCCCACACGGGCGAGCGGCCCTTTGCCTGCGACGAGTGCGGGAAAGGATTTCCAGAGAAAGGGAAGCTTGCCCGGCACAAAAAAACCCACGCTACTGAGAAAGAATTTCGGTGCTCAGAATGTGGCAAGGATCTACGTAACAAATTGTCTTTGGTGATCCACCAGAGGAATCCCACCGGAGTAAAATCCTATTCTTGTTCAGAGTGCGGGAAGTGTTTCTCCGATAGCGGACACCTGACTGTTCACAAGAGAATCCATACAGGGGAGAAGCCGTACACCTGTTCGGAGTGCGGGAAATCCTTCACCCAGAAGTCGTTGCTGATAAGCCACCAAAGAACTCACACTGGAGTGAAACCCTATTCTTGTTCCGAGTGCGGGAAGAGTTATTCCCAGAGCGGTCACCTGACCGTTCACAAGAGAGTCCATTCCGGGGAGAAGCCGTACACCTGTTCAGAGTGCGGGAAAGCATTTTACCAGAGGTCATTGCTGATCTACCACCAGCGAATTCACACCGGGGAGAGACCTTACTCTTGCATGGAGTGCGGGAAGTGTTTTACCCATAGAGCCAACCTAGGCGTTCACCAGAGAATCCATTTGGGAGAAAAGCCATTTTTGTGCGGAGAGTGCGGGAAATCCTTTATTAATAAGTGGGGGCTGGTCAACCACCAGAGAACTCATACAGGGGAACGGCCCTATTCTTGTCCTGAGTGCGGAAAGTGCTTCTCCCGCAGTCCTAACCTCCTGCGACACCGGAGAGTCCACTTGTCAGAGAGTTAATTCATCACTCAAGAGACCTTTTGAGACATTTATTTCTAAGTCCACAATTTCTTTTTTTTTTTTAAAGCAGTTAGACATTTATTTGAAATGCATATATGGGAACAGTTATACCTGTCCATCCAGTCCTGAGATTTACACAGCCAGAGTTGACTTGACTTTCCCTGCAGCAGCCAACACATTCATAGTAGGAGAGAGCAGAGAGATAAGCTCATCAGTCTGCTGCTTCTCTTTTCACTGTCTCATCACAGGCTGGAAGAGGGACAAGACTTGTAAACTCCAGCCAAGAAAAGTATGGTCTCCTGCTCTGCTATACTGTAAGACAACAGACAGGGGGCGCACCAGCCTAGTGCCTCACCTTCATTATACACTTGATTCGTAAAATAAAAGCAAGTAATACACTCACAAATGCATAGGCCAGCCAGGCTTATCAGATAATCAAGATGTGACTGTCAAGTTTCAAGGGGTAACCCCTCTTTCTCAAGCTGAGCATGACCTGGAAGCTGATTGGTTTCTATGCAGAGCTACACCAGATTTTGCACCCTCAAGTTTTATTACCTGAACCCCATAGTGTCAACAGGCATATCAGATAACCAAAGATGCGTCTGTCAGGGTTTCGTTTTATTTTGCTAATCAAGTGTATAATAAAGGTAATGCTCTAGGCCGGTGCACCCCTTGTCTTATAGTGTAGCAGAGCAGGAAACCTTGTTTCCTGCCAGTTACAAGTCTTGTCCCTCTTCCAGCCTGTGATTGGACAGTAAGGCGGCGTACACACGACCGAGGTTCTCGCTGGAAACCAGTGAGAACCTCGCTGGAAGCCGCATTCCAGCGAGGACCTCGGCCGTGTGTACACAGAGCGCTTGCCCCGCCCGTCGGGAATCCCGTCGAGCGAAAAGAGAGCACGCTCTCTTTTTGCTCGACGGCCCGCCTGGATGAATGGCTGGTTGCCATTCCCGACGGGCAGGTCACCGATTTCGACGGCCGGCAGAGAACCTCGACGGGCGGAACGATGTGTTCTGCCCGTCGAGGTTCTCTGCCGTGTGTACGCGGCCTGAAAGGAAAAGCAGCAGACTGATGAGCCCACCTCTCTGCTCTCTCCCTTTTTATGAGTGTGTTCATTGAGCGCATATAATCGCTAACGTGTTTCGGGTGGCAACCCCTCTTCCTCAAGGATCCTGATATGCCTGTTGGCACTATGCGTTTGTGAGTGTATTACTTACTTTTATTCCACTAATAAAGTGTACAATGAAGGTAATGCACTAGGCCGGTGTGCCCTCTGTCTGTTTTTATATAGTGCTGTATGTGAAGGGCCATCCGCAGTCCAAAGAGGATGGCAAGGCATCAGAGCGCCAGACCACAGGTTGGAGGAGAGGAAAATTTACCAAGCAATTTTATTTGCTAAAGCATTGTGTATAAATAAAAATAATAAAATCCTATTTCTCCGGTAATTTATGTTCTTTGTTGCCTATAAGCATTCCACCTCTACATCTATACACTTCGGAGATGGCTGCGTGGCACTTCTTAGGGTACTCTGCAGACACTGATGTAAAGGACTCTGATGTAAGGAGGAATGCTGCGGACTCTGATGTGTAAAGGGGGTCACCAGAGCCCCCGCCCCCTCATTACACAAGAGTCCACAGAGCTTCTCTTGACATCACAGTCCAAATGGGAACAACCAAGATGTACGGGGGGACTCTGCAGGCTCTGATGTTAGGGGTGGGGGCTCTGGTGATCAGAGTTCCTCTTTACAGCAGAGTCTACAGCATTTCTCTTTACATCACGGTCCGCAGCACTTCCCTTTACATCAGGATACACAGAGTTCGCCCATGCACTGTAAGGGAAAATTCTGCAGACTCTGATTTAAGGGGGGACAATGTGGACTCTTGTGTAATGGGGAGGGGTGCTCTGGTGATCAAAGACCCCTTTACATCAGAGTTCCCCTTTACATCACGGTGTGCAGAGTACACTGTTAGAGGGAATCCTGATGTAAGGGGGAATGGTGTAGACTCTGGTGTAATGGGAAATTCTGATGTAAAGGGGGTCACCAACCTTCCCCCATACATTAGAGTCCGCAGAGTTCCCCCTTACAGTGTACTCTGCAGACTGTGATATAAAAAGAAACATTGAGGTATATAATGGGGTCTCTGGTCACCAGACCCTTCACCCAAGAGTCCACAGAGTTCCCCCTTACATCAGAGTCTACAGGATTTCCCTTTCACAGTTCAGGGGGTTGTCCCTGTGGACCTGGCGTAGAGAACTCTGAGGACTTTGATGTAAGGGGGAATTCTGTGGACTGTGGCGTACAGGGAAACTAAGATGTAAGTTGGTCACTTGAGCCCTCCCTCCCCCACACACAACTGTCCAGAGAGTTCCCCTGAACATCAGTTCCCTTTCAGATTCCGGGTCCCCATCAGATTCCCTCTTACACCAGGGTCCCCATCAGATTCCCTCTTACACCAGGGTCCCCATCAGATTCCCTCTTACACCAGGGTCCCCATCAGATTCCCTCTTACACCAGGGTCCCCATCAGATTCCCGCTTACACCAGGGTCCCCATCAGATTCCCCCTTACATCAGGGTCCCCATCAGATTCCCCCTTACATCAGGGTCCCCATCAGATTCCCCCTTACATCAGGGTCCCCATCAGATTCCCCCTTACATCAGGGTCCCCATCAGATTCCCCCTTACACCAGGGACCCCATCAGATTCCCCCTTACATCAGATACCCCCTTACACCAGGGTCCTCCTCAGATTCCCTCTTACACCAGGGTCCCCATCAGATTCCCCCTTATATCAGGGTCCCCATCAGATTCCCCCTTACATCAGGGTCCCCATCAGATTCCCCCTTACACCAGGGTCCCCATCAGATTCCCCCTTACACCAGGGTCCCCAACAGATCCCCCCTTACATCAGGATCCCCATCAGATCCCCCCTTACATCAGGATCCCCATCAGATCCCCCCTTACATCAGGGTCCCCATAAGATCCCTTCTTACATCAGGGTCCCCCTCAGATTCCCTCTTACACCAGGGTCCCCCTCAGATTCCCTCTTACACCAGGGTCCTCATCAGATTCCCCCTTACATCAGGATCCCCATCAGATTCCCCCTTACATCAAGGTCCCCATCAGATTCCCCCTTACATCAGGGTCCCCATCAGATTCCCCCTTACATCAGGGTCCCCATCAGATTCCCCCTTACATCAGGGTCCCCATCAGATTCCCCCTTACATCAGGGTCCCCATCAGATTCCCCCTTACATCAGGGTCCCCATCAGATTCCCCCTTACATCAGGGTCCCCATCAGATTCCCCCTTACACCAGGGTCCCCATCAGATTCCCCCTTACACCAGGGTCCCCAACAAATCCCCCCTCTTACATCAAGGTGACCTTATTCCTGAAGTTGGGTTTTACACACATAAAGGTACACCGGAGAAGGCTAAGTATTTCCCTATTAGTTGCTCCATTACATTGTGTGGATTTCACCTGCGATTCTCACTCATGGACACCAGAGGGCGCGCAAGTCTTCTCTAAAAAAAATGTTTTTACCAAAGATATGTAGCAGTATACATTTTAGGCCAAAATGATGAAGAAAAATTACTTTTTTGCAAAATTTTATAAGACCTACAGTATGTCTCTGAAATATTAAAATTGAAGGCACAGTCACAGTTTAAATATTGCCCTTCAAATTTGACTGTGTGGCCGGAAGTGGGTGCGAATACCTGTCTTTAGACAGGTATCTGCAACCCCCTCCCCCCTGAAATTTGTCAAATGTGACACCGGAGGGGGGGAGGGTTCCGATCAGTGGGAGTTCCACTTTAGGGTGGAGCTCCGCTTTAATATGAGATCTGAGGTCTTTTTGACCCTAGATCTCATATTTAAGAGGACCTGTCATTATTTTTTCTATTATAAGGGATTTTTACATCCCTTCCGGATCGTATGAGCTTCTCAGTGCTAGACCTCCTCTGTAATTCAAAACATGCAACCTGTAGAAATTTTTAAACATCGCCTATTAAGATTTTTTGGGCCAAATTTTTTTTTTGTTGTTTTTTCAAATTACATTTTTTTTTATTATTATTATTATTGCATTTTAGTCTAAATATGAGATCTGAGGTATTTTTGACCCCAGAATCTCATATTAAGTGCGGGCCAAGCTTGCCAGGTTTCCCCATAGACTTCAATGTTAAACCCCGGGGCTAGAGTCGCTGGACAGCTTGGGGGGGTAGGCAGGTAAAACCCTGAGCATGATTAAGTGAACAGTTACAACCCCACCCATGTTTAAGGGTTGCTGGTCACGTGTCAAAAATACCCCCAAATTCTACCAGGGGTCAGCCATCTGGGTCCCAAGTGCTGGTAAAAATTTGGGATGGCTGTGACCTTTGATTTGGGAGTTTTAGTCCAAAAATCCAGGGCCGGGCCAAGCTGGCCAAATTTTCCCCATTGATTTCAATGTTAAAGCGGGGGTTCACCCTAAAAAACATATATGTGCCATATTATCCAGCATACTGGCGTCAGCTACAGTATGCCGTTTTTTTCCCAGCTGTACTTACTGTTTAATCGTTAATTTTCTTTTCTTCCTCCCACGGGGAATAGGCGTACCTATGAAGAGGGCTACATGATTGACGTGCGGCTATGGCGCATCACGCCTTCCGAAAATAGCCGGACCAGGACTCGGCTCTTCACGGTGCTATACGGCGCCTGCACACAGACCTAGGAGCTGACTGCGCAGGCGCCGTATATAGCCGAGTCCTATTTCGGCTATTTTCGGAGGGCGTGACACGCCATAACCGCACGTCAATCATTTAGCCCTCTTTATAGGAACGCCTATTCCCAGCGGGAGGAAGAAAGGAAAATTAACGATTAAACAGTAAGCACAGCAAAAAAAAAAAAAAAAAACTAGCTGACGCCAGTATGCTGGATGGGATGACATATAATTGTTTTAGGGTGAACCTCCGCTTTAAACAGCTCTCCTAGGGGGGCCAAGTATGGAACCCCAGTAACGGCAAACAATATGGGTTAGAGGTCCAAAACCTTTACAGCAGGTGGTCCTGTGTCCACTCAACATGACCTCATAGTTTAAAGTCCCTGAAAAGCTTGGCAAGAGAACAGTGGGTCGCCAAGCTGGCCGGGTACTTGGGCTCCAAATTTACCTGGACTGGAACTGTTTTACCTATATTCCCACGCCAAGCTGGCCAGGAAATACACCATCTTCCTTGCCATCTTAGTTGATCAAGATGCCACGGAAGACGGGAAGATGGCGAGCGGACCATTTTCCGAATTAGTTTCCACAGTGTACAGTGTTTTTGCAGATAGATTATCTTCTTTTGCAGTAGCAAATATTCTTTACAGGGCTGGTTTGCTTGCACCCGAAAAAACGTACCGGCCTCCAACCTCCCCTTATAGCCGGCCCACCACTACGCCTGGAAAAAACGTACGCCCGAAAAACGCGCACCCGAAAAAAAAAAATGTACCGGCCTCCAACCTCCCCTTATAGCCGGGCACACCACTACGCCTGGAAAAAATGTACCGACCTCCAACCCTCCCCTTATAGCCGGCCCACAACACACCTCGAAAACACGTACCGGCCTCCAACGCCTTCCCCTTATAGCCGGCCCACAACACCATTTTTTACGAAAAAACGTAAAAACCGCGCACCGCCCTCCTCCTTTCTCAGCACGGACTTGGGACCGGCCATGGTGGAGTTAACTTCAATAGGCTCTTCTTCTTTTATGCTGCCATTTTATTGGATGTGGGTTGTCGCAATGCTTTTTGTCCTACTATTATCATTACGCTCCAACACCGGCAAGTATGGAAGGCCCTCCTTTCTCAGCACGGACTTTCTCCTCCTTTCTCAGCACGGACTTGGGACCGGCCATGGTGGAGTTAACTTCAATATCCATTTTTTGTCTTGTCACACTCTAGCTTCACCATTCATTGGGTGTCTGTCTCCGAAAATATACCTCCCTATATATCCGCAGCAGCCTCTCCCGCTGCCCGGACTTGGGACTGGCCATGGTGGAGTTAACCTCAATATCCTCCTATTCTTTTATGCTGCCATTTTAAAAATCATGTCTTGATTCTTATTTTTTTGTCCACTCTAGCTCCACCATTCATTGGGTGGCTGGCTCCGAAAATATACTTCCCTATATATCCGCAGCAACCTCTCCCGCTGCCCTCTGAAAATAGTTACTGTTGATTTAGGGACAGTCTCTCACAAATCTACCCGACCTCCTGGAACTCCTTCCTGGACACATTAACTGAAATGTTCCCTTGTCGGGACTTTTTCGCAATTTGCTTTGCCGGTCAATATCTCAAAAACCATAAATGCTAGGATCTTCAAATTTGGTGATGGGGACAGTTTTGAGGGAGGCATTTTGATAAGGGCCAGTTTATGGGGCAAATTTTAATGGGGGCCGTTTTATGGGGCAATAGGATGGGGGTAGTTTTGATTCGCGCCCATATGAAAATGGTGTACAAATCACACTGGCAAATATGGTATATATTTTATTAAAGGGCCCAGATGGAAGGCCCTCCTCCTTTCTCAGCACAGACTTGGGACCGGCCACGGTGGAGTTAACCATTCATTGGGTGGCTGGCTCCGAAAATATACTTCCCTATATATACGCAGCAACCTCTCCCGCTGCCCTCTGAAAATAGTTACTGTTGATTTAGGGACAGTCTCTCACAAATCTACCCGACCTCCTGGAACTTCTTCCCGGACACAATTGCTGAAATGTTCCCTTGTCGAGACTTCCGCAATTTGCTTTGGCAAATATGGTATATATTTTATTAAAGGGCCCAGATAGAAGGCCCTCCTCCTTTCTCAGCACAGACTTGGGACCGGCAATGGTGGAGTTAACTTCAAAAGACACGACTTTGCAGCTTAAAGCATGTGATATTCAAATAGCAGCATTCCTGGAATGATATTACAGTTGATAAAACCACACAGCCCAGTTAGTGATCCAAAAAACTGAATCAGAGTGCTGTCACACAGGTTCTCCCCCAAGGTAATGGACCTCAGAGTGTGCGACCTTGCAGCTAAGCTTGGTCTTGTGCACAGCTTATGAACCACACCTGGGTTCAATTGGGCAATCCTGGTATCCAGGTCTCCTTAGTATATGTGCCAGATCATAGAAGATAGAAAAAAACTCAGATGGTGCAATGTAACATGTGTAAAGGTTGAATAAATAAATAAATCCCCTGCTGGGGTACTCACACAGCATGGGTGTGAAAGTGCACCACTCTAAAACAGGCCCGTAATGATGTGCAGAGATCGGGATATGGTAAAGTACGCTTAAGCCTCACGCAGACTCTCCTGTCCCCTCCCCTACGATATGGCTCCGGGGATATTGAACAACAAAATCCCAATTTTTTGCCGACAAGGTGGCACCAGAGCCCGGCTAACGGTCCGATCTCTTACTGCTAAGTTTTCCCGCAAAGGAAATATCAAGTGCCGATCGGTTCTCTTTGGGTGGGTGGCTTTTCAGGACCGTTTGTGCCTCAGACTCTAAACTTGGTAGACATATGGAGGTCGGTAAGGAGCGCCTCTCTACCAAATTTGAAGTTCCTCGGATTTATGGCTCCGGAGATATTGACCGGTAAAATACAAAATTCATGCCGACAAGGTGGCACCGGAGCCCGGCTAACGGTCTTACCGCTACGCTTCCAGCAAGGGAGCTGTAAAGTGGCCGTCAGTTTTTTTGAGTGGTTGGGTGTCACCCGGTGCGGAGTGCCTCCAGCTGTGTGTGAGGAGTTTGAATTATCTCAGCGTTTCCTAGGAAACCAATGTTTCTTTATAGGCAGGCTCTCTAAAGCACAGACTCAGAGATTTTTTCCCTTTTTTGAAAATGTCTCCTTCTTCCAATGGTTGTATTTTAAAAACTGTAAATCGCACAGCGAATATCTTTATATTGTGTGACTCACAAGACACAGACCTACAGTTTGATGTATAGAATGTCTCTGAAATATAAAAATTGAAGGCACAGCCGCAGTTTACAAATTACCTTTTACATTTTAGGAGTCTTGACTTGTAGTTTCAATGGAAGTCAATGGAGGTCATTGGATGGCGTAGGTTGCAAACAAATGGCCGTATTATGAAAACGCTTGCGACTATGACTTAGCCATGGACACGTGTAGTGGCAGCAGGGATAGCTGAACGTTTTGATATATGATATGTGTAGGTCGGCTTGAAAATGAGGGAGTGGTCACAGGTTAGAAATCATGTCTTGTCACACTCTCCTTCCCTATATATCTGCAGCCACATCTCCCGCTGCCCTATGAAGATATTAGTCACTGCTCATTTAGGGACGTCTCTCACAAATCTACCCGACCTCCTGGAACTCCTTCCTGGACACAATTGCTGAAATTTTCCCCTTTCGGGACTTCCACAATTTGCTTTGCTGGTCAATATCTCAAAAACCATAAATGCTAGGATCTTCAAATTTGGTGGTGGGGACAGTTTGGAGGGGGGCATTTTGATAAGGGGCAGTTTATGGGGCAAATTTGAATGGGGGCCGTTTTATGGGGCAAAATATGATGGGGGTAGTTTTGATGGGTGCCCATATATGAAAATGGTGTACAAACCACACATGTGAGGTATCGCCGCGATCGTTAGAGCGAGTGCAATAATTCTGTAACTCAAAACACGTCACCTATGGAAATTTTTTGGGACAATTTATTTTTGTAACTTTTTCAAATGAGATTTTTTTTTTTTTTTCAATTTTAAATATGAGATCTGAGGTATTTTTTTTATCAATTCGGAAATTCAAAAAGTTATTTTTTTTTTTTTGTTTTTGTTTCATTCGTTTTTATTTATTTATTTTTTCGTAAATTCGTAAAAATTCGAGAAAATCGAAAAAAAAATCATTTTTTTTTTCTTTTTTCGTAAATTCTGGAAATTTGGAATAAGCAAAAAATTAATAAAAGCGGAAAAAAAGAAATTTCCGGAAAAAAAACTAATATGATTAGGTATAGTTAGCCGCCGGGGACCGCCCCTCTCCCTCACTCCGTGCCACACACCCCCGCCCCCTCCACTCGCAGCGCGGACATACAAGAACGTTACAGAAGTCAGTCATCTATGGACCGCCCCTCTCCCTCCCTCCTTGCTGCACCTCCGCCCCCCCCCACTCACAGCACGGGCATACAGTAATTAGCCGCCGGGGACCGCCCCTCTCCCTCACTCCTGCACCTCCGCCCCCCCCACTCACAGCACGGGCATACAGTAATTAGCCGCCGGGGACCGCCCCTCTCCCTCCCTCCTGCACCTCCGCCCCCCCCCACTCACAGCATGGGCATACAGTAATTAGCCACCGGGGACCGCCCCTCGCCCCCCCCACTCACAGCACGGGCATACAGTAATTAGATGCCGGGGACCGCCCCTCTCCCTCCTCCACCTCCCCCACACTCACAGCACGGGCATACAGTAATTAGCCACCGGGGACCACCCCTCTCCCTCCCTCCTCCACCTCCGCCCCCCACTCACAGCACGGGCATACAGTAATTAGATGCCGGGGACCGCCCCTCTCCCTCCCTCCTGCACCTCCGCCCCCCCCACTCACAGCACGGGCATACAGTAATTAGATGCCGGGGACCGCCCCTCTCCCTCCCTCCTCTACCTCCGCCCCCCCCCACTCACAGCACGGGCATACAGTAATTAGATGCCGGGGACCGCCCCTCTCCCTCCCTCCTCTACCTCCGCCCCCCCCCCACTCACAGCACGGGCATACAGTAATTAGATGCCGGGGACCGCCCCCCCCCACTCACAGCACGGACATACAGTAATTAGATGCCGGGGACCGCCCCTCTCCCTCCTGCACATCCCGCCCCCCCACTCACAGCACGGAAGTGGAGAGCAGAGCTACTCCCGAGAAACACCGTGCCGTGTCAGATTAACCCTTCACCCGCCGCCGAGAGATACACTGCGTCTGGATGACGGCGGCTGCGAGCTACAAGGTACAGCAACAAGCTGTATAGGCAACCTACAGGGTTTTCAGTCTGTATGTCACGGGGGAATGAGTCTGTATTCCACAGGGATCAGTCTGTATGGGGGGGGGGGGAGGTGAGGAGGCTTTATGTCACAGGGATCAGTCTGTATGGGGGGGGGGGGGGGGGGGAGGTGAGGAGGCTTTATGTCACAGGGATCAGTCTATATGTGTGTGTGTGGGGGGGGGGGGGGGGGTGAGGAGGCTTTATGTCACAGGGATCAGTCTATATGTGTGGGGGGGGGGGGGGCTTTATGTCACAGGGATCAGTCTATATGTGTGGGGGGGGGGGGGGGTGAGGATGCTTTATGTCACAGGGATCAGTCTGTATAGGAGGCTGTGTGGGGGGGGGGGGGGGGGTGAGGATGCACAGGGATTTATGTCACAGGGATCAGTCTGTATGTGTGGGGGGGGGGGGGTGAGGAGGCTTTATGCACAGGGATCAGTTATGTCACAGGGATCAGTCTATATGTGTGGGGGGGGGGGGGGGGGCTTTATGTCACAGGGATCAGTCTGTATGTGTGGGGGGGGGGGGTGAGGAGGCTTTATGTCACAGGGATCAGTCTGTATGTGTTGGGGGGGGGGGGTGAGGAGGCTTTATGTCACAGGGATCAGTCTGTATGTGTGGGGGGGGGGGGGGTCAGTCTTTCTTTATCAGGGGGTGTGGAATGGGGGGGGGGGGGGGGGTGAGGAGGCTTTAGTACAGGGATCAGTTGTATGTGTGTGTGGGGGGGGGGGTGAGGAGGCTTTATGTCACAGGGATCAGTGTATGGGGGGGGGGGGAGGTGAGGAGGCAAAGAATTTTGAGTGAGGGGGGAAGTAGTTGGTAGGTGAGGATCTTGAAATATTTCAATATAAGAGGGGGTACGGATTTTCATGGCTCTGTAATATTATAAGGGGGGGGGGGGGGTGGTACGGATTTTCATGGCCCTGTAATATTATAAGGGGGGGTACGGATTTTCATGGCCCTGTAATATTATAAGGGGGGATAGATGGGTATCCTGTGAAATACTGTATCCCCTCCCGCAAATGCGCATGCGCCGGTTTAAGACTAAAGCTGAGCGCAGGGATAATTCAGCCAGGACGCTTTAGCATGTAATTAACCCCTTACATTCCGCTTTCATGCCGAGTGGTGGGCTGGCTGGCTGGCTGGGCGGAGCGGGCAGCCTATCTTTATGAGGACAGAGGACATTGGTCTGCAGAGAGCATAGGGAGGAGATGGGGGATTGGTGAGCGATCACACTGCACATTCCATTATATGTACTACAATAGCTGTGTGCACATATTAATACTGAGCCTTCTGTGTACTGGGGTCTTCTCTGCTGGGTGGGGTACATGAGTTTACAGATCCATGGAGTATACAGTGTAATGGGGTACATGAGATCACACATCTGTGTACTATATAGCAGTGGAAGGCGTTTCCAAGTGGTTTGTTGAACTAAAAGTTCTGCCATGCCTTGCTCAATTGAAAATCCCAATTCATTTTCCAGCTGTATCTATTTATTTGGGAAGATTGCAAGTCCAGAAAATGCCCATCAAGTGAATGGCTGCCCCTTGCTGTTGACAATGCAGAGAGGGGGGGGGGGATACCATCTTTCATACAGGATGAATGCTGATTGTTTAGTGCTTATCTCTGGTGATTTCACTGGAGTTCTAATTCTGTTGGTGGGCAGTGGGGTGTGCATTATTTGGGGGGCGGAGGATTTAGTTTGATGAGAGGTCTGTCCGTGGGGGGCAGGGGGTCATTTGTGGTGGGGTGGAGGTCTGGTAGTGGACTGGGTGGAAGTTGGTGGTCGGGTAACGGCAGAGCAGTATTTTGGGGGGGGGGTCTGGGAGTGGGGCAGTAGTCAGTGTGGTGGGGAGTGGTGGAGCAGCAGTGCGGTGGGCATTATTTGGGGGGGAGGATTTGGTTTGATGAGAGGTCTGTCTGTGGGGGGCAGGGGGTCATTTGTGGTGGGGTGGAGGTCTGGTAGTGGACTGGGTGGAAGTTGGTGGTCGGGTAACGGCAGAGCAGTATTTTGGGGGGGGGGTCTGGGAGTGGGGCAGTAGTCGGTGTGGTGGGGAGTGGTGGAGCAGCAGTGCGGTGGGCATTATTTGGGGGGGAGGATTTGGTTTGATGAGAGGTCTGTCTGTGGGGGGCAGGGGGTCATTTGTGGTGGGGTGGAGGTCTGGTAGTGGACTGGGTGGAAGTTGGTGGTTGGGTAATGGCGGAGCAGTATTTTGGGGGGGGAGGAGTGGGGCAGTAGTCGGTGCGGTGGGGTGGGGAGTGGTGGAGCAGCAGTGGGGTGGGCAGTAGTTTGGGGGTTGGGGAGTAACAGAGCATTAGTCCAGGATGGGGCGGTGATGGGCCTGGATGATGTAATCGTGTGTGGGGTTAGTGGTCTGTCAGTGCCCCCCACTGACAGGGGCAGATTTTCTCAAATTGCATTATGATGAGGGATACAGAATTTCACCATCTGTATGGGTCAGTCATTCTGTGTTGTCATCAGTTGGGGGGTGACGTGTATTAGTGGAAGGGGCTCAGTCTGGTGTTTCAGTTGGATGGGAGTCAGTCTGAGGTTTCAGTAGTTTTTTTGTAGGGGGGGGGGGGGGGTGTCAGGCTGGCCATGAATAAGCACTGATCCAGTGCGAAACGCGTCGGCTGTTCCTTGTTTCCACTGCTGTGACCCTATTTTTGTACATGCTGTCTATTGAATAAAAGACCACCCATCAGGTTTTGGGGTGCGGCTATCCATTTTTCTTTGTCTTCATTTTGCTTAGTGCACCGCCAGCACCCTCGGTATCCTGCACCACCTGTAACCATTTAGTGATCCCACCTGGAGCGGTGACTCCTTTCTCTCTGGCTGTGGTGTAGTTATACAATACCCTACTGGTATACAAACCACGCTATGTAATTATTATGTAATAAAGTGACAATGCAACTCCGATAATGTTTCACAAATAGTGCAACAATGCATATAAAAGTGACTGTGCAAAACTTTGCTGATATTCTCAAAGTCCATCAATAATGTCAGTAATCTAGCAGAATAATTCCAATCCAAGGCTCCACCGCGTCCTTCACCAAACACCAGAATTACCGACTCACCAGGTAGTAGTAGTAGTTTTTTTTAAAGCCCATACATTAAGCAATCCTGCTTGTTAATCATAGGAACCATGTGGGAGGCGATCCAGGAACAAAAGGGGATGAAATCCAGTGTTTCCTAATAGAGGTTCTCCCAGCAATGTATGGGTAAAGGGGAGGAATAAGCCGACATAGTGTAGTATTTTAAAAATAATTTATTTACGCAAATACATAAACATAGGTGTGTGCAGCCTATTGCATTAGGATGTGCACCCCAAAGCTCCAACACATTTGCGTGTGTGCGCATGTGTATACTGACTGTCAGCAGACCAATGGATGTTGACAGTGTCAGCAGTTTTAGGTTTTTAGTATTTTTTACAATTTGATTTTTTTTTAGGAGCCCCGTTAGGGGGGCTTTGGTGAAATATCAGGGGGAATCTGCTCCACAGTGGGTGATGTGCCCAGGCACACCTGGCACACCCTGTGCGCACGCCTATGTACATAAACCACTTACTAGAATCTAGAACCTAAAAATTACATTTTCATCACCTGTTATGCAAGATTTAATCATACAATAGTATATCCTTTAGGATTTCCTTAAAACAAATAGGGCCAGATTCAGGTACGGAGGTTTAAAGTTTGGCAGGCGTAGCGTATCTTGTTTACAATACGCCGCCGTAAATTAGCGAGGCAAATGCTGTATTCACCAAGCTAAGTTACGGCAGCGTATTGTAAATGAGCCACGGTAAGCCCGGGTAATTCAAATGTGAATGAGGTGGGCGTGTTTTATGTGCTGTGACCCCACGTTTTTGAGTTTTTTTTTTTTTAACTGCGAATGTGCCGACCGTGGATCTATCCCAGTGCGCATGCTCCAAATTATGACGCTACGACGCATTGTTTGACGTTAACGTAATTGACGTAAATCCCCATTCACGGACGAGCTACGCAAACGTTGTAAAATCTGAAAAATTAGACGCGGTCCCGACGTCCATACTTAACATAGGATGCGTCATCTTTTTGGTGGTATATCTTAACACAGAAAACGCCTAACGTAAACGGCGTAAATTCACTGTGTCGGCCGGGCGTACGTTCGTGAATAGGCGGAACTCGCTGATTTACATATTCGCCCCTAGCGGCCAGCGTAAAAATGCAGTTAAGATACGCCGGCGTAGGAGACTTACGCCGGTCGTGTCTTAACAATTTTTAAGCATATCTCACTCTGAGAATACGCTTAAATATACACCGGCGTAGATTCAGAGTTACGACGGCGTATATACTGATACGCCGGTGACGTGTCATATTCGGCTCCCTCATCACAGACTGCTCCGGAAGTGCTGCGGCGGCCAACTGCGCATGCGCGATGCGCTCCAAACGCATCTGCGATGCCTTCCACAGCATTTACGACACTGCACACCAGCGAAGCCGTCATTTAGAGCGACGTGGACTTAGAGGTAAGTGGCCAGTCGGCCTCACGTCCTCGCTTCGCTCGGGCGGCTCGCTCCGCTCGCTTCGGCCTCCTGGCTCTTTTTTAACATCCTCCAATCCACGGGGATGTTAAGGAAAGAGCCTGGGTGCCGAACGAGATTTCGCTGGTGTGCACTGCCGTAAATGCATTGGAACGCATCGCGCATGCGCAGTTGGCCGTCCAGCACTTCCGGAGCAGTCTGTGATGGGGAGCGGAGTATGACGATACACCGGCGTAACTCTACCTGAATCTGGCCCATAGTGAATATGTATATCCAAAGAACATACATATACTTTCAATAGTTAATATTATTTGGCGCCATCTTGTGGACAATACATATATTACAGGGAATTCGTTAAAATAATTCAAAATAAAATATTTACTATGTGTATGTATCAAAAATGAAAATTATTAATTGACAACATCTTGAGGGCAATAGGTAAATCCCCACCCACATTAAATTTAAAATAAATGTAAACATTATACTATAGCAAAGAGTGGATGAAAACAGGGGAAGCGCATTAATAATTTGTAATATAGCAATTCAAATCTATATCAATATTTAACCCTGTCGGCATGGCTGTGGTGTAGGTCTTTCAGTCTTCGGTATCAAGAGGGGGTTCAGTCTGGGGTGTCAGTAGTTGGTAGTGGGGGGGTTGTCATTCTGGGGAGTGGTGATCTATATTTTTAGCGGTTTAGAATAAATAGGTTTCCTTGCTCACTTAGTGTACTTATATTTTAATTAAACATTTTTTTCAAAACTTTTTGCCATATTGTCTTATGTATCTCTGTGTTGGTGATTATTTTCTTTTCAGTATGTCATACAGAACAGACCCTTCTTTAGCGTACATCAATGCACCTTCGTTTTTTATTGTTCTGCAATGTCATTCGTTTGGGGTGCCATTGTATATCATTGAGGGTTAACCAGGAAAGCAAAACATAAAAAATTAGAAGCCTATACTATTTAAGTGATATTGTATTTTAACCTCCATTTTTAAAGGTGCTATATAGGAATGTAAACCCCTGGCCCACCCGTTTTTTAGCTAACAAGAGTTAATTATGTTACAACGTATTTATAATTTTTTTGCAGTTTCTGACTCTTCTTATTTTTCTCTTTCAGCTTCCCCATTTTTTTGGGGCTGTCGCCATGCAGATCTGCGATTTTGTCATCAACGCATGACTACCAGTTGTTTATCCAGCTCACCTTTAACATTTCCCACTCTTCTATCGTCTGCCAACAGATAGATTATCGATCAGGCTGACCTGGCCCACCCTTCCTTTTCAAAATCACACCCATTCTTTGTTAAACATTGTGATTATAATAGTCCATTACAGTATTTATAGTATGAGTCTTGCTGTCTGAGCTTTGGTGTCGGGTATTTATGTACTTTTATTTTTGTTTTCATGTCCCATTTATTACTTTTTTTTTTTTTTTAAGAATTGTAGATTATACACTTTTTGCAATAAAATGGCAATGCCAATTCTTGCTTATACTGTTGTTTTGTTATTTCCTTAACTTTTCTCTTTGGTTTATTTGTTTTTATCTCAGGACCATGGTAATGTTCCCTATTCAGTACAGTGCTACTTTAAATGGCAACTGCTTGGTCATACAATACTTTTATGCAAATGAAAATTCTTTATAGAGTTTTTTTTTTTTAACAAAGGGCCAGATTCACAGAGCCCTTATTCCGGTGTATCTCGTGTTAGACCGGAGTACTTTCAAATTACGCACGTCGTTTCATTAGTCTGAATCCTCAAACCATGAAACAACGGCTTCGGCTTCAATCCGACTGGCTTACGTGTTCGTACGCCTTCGGATCTACGCTGCAATAATTTTGCGGCCGCTGGGTGGAGTTCCAGTCGTTTTCCACGTCGGGGTATGCAAATGGAGCATTTTCCGACGATCCACGAAGTTACGAGCGTCGTTCGCAATCTCTTACGGCATCTGTAATCATCTTTTTGCGCGTAAAGTTATTCCAGCTTTTATCTGGTCTAATATTAGACAGCCCATGTTAAGTATGGCCGTCGTTCCCGCGTCGAATTTCAACGTCTTTTTTTATTTTTTACGTAAGTCGTCCGGGAATAGGAATGTACATAAACGACGCTACTCAAACAACAAATGACGTAACGACGTTATTTCGCGCAATGCACGGCTGGAAATTTCTGAACGAAGCATGCGCAGTTCGATCGCCGCGGGGACGCGCCTAATTTAAATGCTTCACGCCCCCTAATCGCGTATTTCGATACACTACGCCGCCGTACCTTACGGGCCAAAATCTACTTGGATTCGGCGTAGAGCCTGGTAAAATACGGCGGCGTAGTGTATCTCTGATGGTGTTTGTTCACCTCTGTATATTAAATTTGTTATATAAAACACAAACACTGTAAATTATGAACAAAAAATTCTGCTTTGTGTTCTAAAACATATCCAACAAAAAACTAAAAATTCTTTATAAATTTTGGCCAAAGTGCATTCTCCTACATGTCTTTGTTTAAATAGATCATGAACCAGCGTATATTTCATTATATATATATATATATATATATATATATATATATATATATATATAAAAAAATCCAAATAATTTTCCATGTACAGTGTTTAATGGGAAAAATAATTAAAGCAATAGAAAAATTACCTGTATAACTTACATATAGCAACAGGAGCTCACAATCAGCGCACGTACCTAACAGTAGGACGTGTGGCTTACAGCGGCAGGGCAGGTTCAGCGTTTCCAGCCAGTACTCAAAGCATCCAGCTCCCGGGAATCCAGCCTGCAGCCTACGGTCCCTGGCTTCATCTGTCTTCACTTCCCCCTAGCCCCCATGGGCTTTCTTTCGTCCTCACAGGAGCCGACCGCAGCCACAAAGACGTACTCCCAGGTGTATGGCCTCCTCACAGCAGGCAGCCAGGATAGTCCGTGACTGCGGCCAGCAGGCGCACCTATCCAGCCCCCTCCACCTTTCCTCCCTAAGGCTGGGTTCACACTACGATTTATATGAAAAAACGTATGCGGCTGAAACGGATTGAACCGTACGTAAACGTATGCGTTTATAAAACGTATACGGTTTCAAAAGTGCGTACGGTTCCATCCGGTTTTGATTAAAAAAACGCATACGTTTTTGGAATTAGTGTCATTTAATAAATAAAGATTTTCTTGTTTTGAAAATGTGCATGCGCAGACGAAAAACGCATACGGTTTATACGTATGGAACCGCACATATGTGCGTTTTCCATTGACTTTAATGTTAAAAAAAACGTATGCGTTTGCCATACGGTTTCAAAAACGGACTCAAAACCGTGGTCGAACACGGTTTTGTGTACTGTTAAAAAACGTTTTGCCAGCAAATCGTACGCACCCGGATGCATCTGAGTGCATACGATTTGCAATGCATTGTCTATGTATGCGTTTTCCCGTATGGGCCCGTACGTTTTCAAAACTGAAATCGTATGCGGCTGACGGACGGGAAAATCGTAGTGTGAACCCAGCCTTACAGGTACTGGCAGCCACGATCGGAGGAACACTCCTGTATAAGGTAAGCAAGCCCGCACCAGCTCCCGCCATCCACAACAGCAAAAGATCTGCAAAAACACTGTACACTGTGGAAAATGATCCCTTATCAACGTCCCTTATCAACTGTAATATCATTCCAGGAATGCTGCTATTTGAATATCACATGCTTTAAGCTGCAAAATCGTGTCTCGCGCATAAAAGAAGAGGGCCTATTGAAGTTAACTCCACCGTGGCTGGTCCCAAGTCCAGGCTGAGAAAGGAGGAGGGCTCCCCCCTGTGAAAGGGCTAAAATGAATGTGGGGCGTTCTTTAGCGACATTTTGAGTCTAAACAAGCACCGAAGAGATCATGCTAACAAAGAAACCTTCCAGGATAGTGAATCCAGAAGCTGTCTAACAAAGAAGACCCAACATGGTGCCCGTCAAATTGTTTCGGGGCAACCAATATTGTACGAATGCTTTCAGTGTGGTGAATGTTTTCCACGCAATTCTCAACTGGATTTCCATCAAAGATCTCACATGGGGGAGGAACCATGTGTCTGCTCCGAGTGTGGGAAGTGCTTCCAAAGTAAGAGACAGCTTACCTACCACCACAAGTCTCACTCAGGTCAAAAGCCCTTTGACTGTCATGAGTGCGGGAAGTGTTTTCTCACCAAAGCTCAACTGGTTATCCACGAGAGATATCACACAGGGGAAAGACCGTTCCCGTGTATTTTGTGCGGGAAGCGATTTGCTGAGAAAGGGAAGCTAAGCCGGCATGAAATGACCCATACGGGGGAGAAACCCTACAGCTGTTCTGAATGTGGGAGACAATTTGCTGAAAAGGCCAAGTTAGGCAAGCACCTACGAACTCACAGAGGTGAAAAAAGCACAGACTGCCCGAAAAGTTTCCCCTGCAACACCAAACTAACATTGCACCAAAGAACCCACCAAGGAGAGAGGCCTTTCGAATGTACAGAGTGTGGGAAGTTTTTCGGTAACCACAAACTGTTAGTCGTCCATCAGAGAATCCACACGGGCGAGAAGCCCTTTGAGTGCGAGATGTGCGAAAAGCGCTTCACAGAGAAAGGGAAGCTGGTGAGGCACAAACGATCCCACACGGGCGAGCGGCCCTTTGCCTGCGACGAGTGCGGGAAAGGATTTCCAGAGAAAGGGAAGCTTGCCCGGCACAAAAAAACCCACGCTACTGAGAAAGAATTTCGGTGCTCAGAATGTGGCAAGGATCTACGTAACAAATTGTCTTTGGTGATCCACCAGAGGAATCCCACCGGAGTAAAATCCTATTCTTGTTCAGAGTGCGGGAAGTGTTTCTCCGATAGCGGACACCTGACTGTTCACAAGAGAATCCATACAGGGGAGAAGCCGTACACCTGTTCGGAGTGCGGGAAATCCTTCACCCAGAAGTCGTTGCTGATAAGCCACCAAAGAACTCACACTGGAGTGAAACCCTATTCTTTTTTCCGAGTGCGGGAAGAGTTATTCCCAGAGCGGTCACCTGACCGTTCACAAGAGAGTCCATTCCGGGGAGAAGCCGTACACCTGTTCAGAGTGCGGGAAAGCATTTTACCAGAGGTCATTGCTGATCTACCACCAGCGAATTCACACCGGGGAGAGACCTTACTCTTGCATGGAGTGCGGGAAGTGTTTTACCCATAGAGCCAACCTAGGCGTTCACCAGAGAATCCATTTGGGAGAAAAGCCATTTTTGTGCGGAGAGTGCGGGAAATCCTTTATTAATAAGTGGGGGCTGGTCAACCACCAGAGAACTCATACAGGGGAACGGCCCTATTCTTGTCCTGAGTGCGGAAAGTGCTTCTCCCGCAGTCCTAACCTCCTGCGACACCGGAGAGTCCACTTGTCAGAGAGTTAATTCATCACTCAAGAGACCTTTTGAGACATTTATTTCTAAGTCCACAATTTCTTTTTTTTTTTTAAAGCAGTTAGACATTTATTTGAAATGCATATATGGGAACAGTTATACCTGTCCATCCAGTCCTGAGATTTACACAGCCAGAGTTGACTTGACTTTCCCTGCAGCAGCCAACACATTCATAGTAGGAGAGAGCAGAGAGATAAGCTCATCAGTCTGCTGCTTCTCTTTTCACTGTCCCATCACAGGCTGGAAGAGGGACAAGACTTGTAAACTCCAGCCAAGAAAAGTATGGTCTCCTGCTCTGCTATACTGTAAGACAACAGACGGGGCGCACCAGCCTAGTGCCTCACCTTCATTATACACTTTATTCGTAAAATAAAAGCAAGTAGTACACTCACAAATGCATAGGCCAGCCAGGCTTATCAGATAATCAAGATGTGACTGTCAAGTTTCAAGGGGTAACCCCTCTTTCTCAAGCTGAGCATGACCTGGAAGCTGATTGGTTTCTATGCAGAGCTACACCAGATTTTGCACCCTCAAGTTTTATTACCTGAACCCCATAGTGTCAACAGGCATATCAGATAACCAAAGATGCGTCTGTCAGGGTTTCGTTTTATTTTGCTAATCAAGTGTATAATAAAGGTAATGCTCTAGGCCGGTGCACCCCTTGTCTTATAGTGTAGCAGAGCAGGAAACCTTGTTTCCTGCCAGTTACAAGTCTTGTCCCTCTTCCAGCCTGTGATTGGACAGTAAGGCGGCGTACACACGACCGAGGTTCTCGCTGGAAACCAGAGAACCTGAGAACCTCGCTGGAAGCCGCATTCCAGCGAGGACCTCGGCCGTGTGTACACAGAGCGCTTGCCCCGCCCGTCGGGAATCCCGTCGAGCGAAAAGAGAGCACGCTCTCTTTTTGCTCGACGGCCCGCCTGGATGAATGGCTGGTTGCCATTCCCGACGGGCGGGTCACCGATTTCGACGGCCGGCAGAGAACCTCGACGGGCGGAACGATGTGTTCTGCCCGTCGAGGTTCTCTGCCGTGTGTACGCGGCCTGAAAGGAAAAGCAGCAGACTGATGAGCCCACCTCTCTGCTCTCTCCCTTTTTATGAGTGTGTTCATTGAGCGCATATAATCGCTAACGTGTTTCGGGTGGCAACCCCTCTTCCTCAAGGATCCTGATATGCCTGTTGGCACTATGCGTTTGTGAGTGTATTACTTACTTTTATTCCACTAATAAAGTGTACAATGAAGGTAATGCACTAGGCCGGTGTGCCCTCTGTCTGTTTTTATATAGTGCTGTATGTGAAGGGCCATCCGCAGTCCAAAGAGGATGGCAAGGCATCAGAGCGCCAGACCACAGGTTGGAGGAGAGGAAAATTTACCAAGCAATTTTATTTGCTAAAGCATTGTGTATAAATAAAAATAATAAAATCCTATTTCTCCGGTAATTTATGTTCTTTGTTGCCTATAAGCATTCCACCTCTACATCTATACACTTCGGAGATGGCTGCGTGGCACTTCTTAGGGTACTCTGCAGACACTGATGTAAAGGACTCTGATGTAAGGAGGAATGCTGTGGACTCTGATGTGTAAAGGGGGTCACCAGAGCCCCCGCCCCCTCATTACACAAGAGTCCACAGAGCTTCTCTTGACATCACAGTCCAAATGGGAACAACCAAGATGTACGGGGGGACTCTGCAGGCTCTGATGTTAGGGGTGGGGGCTCTGGTGATCAGAGTTCCTCTTTACAGCAGAGTCTACAGAATTTCTCTTTACATCACGGTCCGCAGCACTTCCCTTTACATCAGGATACACAGAGTTCGCCCATGCACTGTAAGGGAAAATTCTGCAGACTCTGATTTAAGGGGGGACAATGTGGACTCTTGTGTAATGGGGAGGGGTGCTCTGGTGATCAAAGACCCCTTTACATCAGAGTTCCCCTTTACATCACGGTGTGCAGAGTACACTGTTAGAGGGAATCCTGATGTAAGGGGGAATGGTGTAGACTCTGGTGTAATGGGAAATTCTGATGTAAAGGGGGTCACCAACCTTCCCCCATACATTAGAGTCCGCAGAGTTCCCCCTTACAGTGTACTCTGCAGACTGTGATATAAAAAGAAACATTGAGGTATATAATGGGGTCTCTGGTCACCAGACCCCTCACCCAAGAGTCCACAGAGTTCCCCCTTACATCAGAGTCTACAGGATTTCCCTTTCACAGTTCAGGGGGTTGTCCCTGTGGACCTGGCGTAGAGAACTCTGAGGACTTTGATGTAAGGGGGAATTCTGTGGACTGTGGCGTACAGGGAAGCTAAGATGTAAGTTGGTCACTTGAGCCCTCCCTCCCCCACACACAACTGTCCAGAGAGTTCCCCTGAACATCAGTTCCCTTTCAGATTCCGGGTCCCCATCAGATTCCCTCTTACACCAGGGTCCCCATCAGATTCCCTCTTACACCAGGGTCCCCAGATTCCCTCTTACACCAGATTCCCTCTTACACCAGGGTCCCCATCAGATTCCCGCTTACACCAGGGTCCCCAGATTCCCCCTTACATCAGGGTCCCCATCAGATACATCAGGGTCCCCATCGGGTCCCCATTCCCCCTTACATCATTCCCCTTACATCAGGGTCCCCATCAGATTCCCCCTTACACCAGGGTCCCCATCAGATTCCCCCTTACATCAGATACCCCCTTACACCAGGGTCCCCCTCAGATTCCCTCTTACACCAGGGTCCCCATTCCCCCTTACATCAGGGTCCCCATCAGATTCCCCCTTACACCAGGGGTCCCCATCAGATTCCCCCTCAGATTCCCCCTCCCCATACATCAGATTCCCCCTTACACCAGGGTCCCCATCAGATTCCCCCCTTACACCAGGGTCCCCATCAGATTCCCCCTTATATCCCCATCAGATTCCCCCTTACATCAGGGTCCCCATCAGATTCCCCCTTACATCAGGGTCCCCATCAGATTCCCCCTTACATCCCCCATCAGATCCCCCTTACACCAGGGTCCCCATCAGATTCCCCCTTACTTCCATCAGATCCCCCCTTACATCAGATCCCCCCAGGGGTCCCAGATCCCCACACCAGGGTCCCCATCAGATTCCCCCTTACATTACATCAGGATCCCCATCAGATCCCCCTTACATCAGGGTCCCCATCAGATCCCTTCTTACATCAGGGTCCCCCTCAGATTCCCTCTTACACCAGGGTCCCCATCAGATTCCCTCTTACACCAGGGTCCCCATCAGATTCCCCCTTACATCAGGGTCCCCATCAGATTCCCCCTTACATCAGGGTCCCCATCAGATTCCCCCTTACATCAGGGTCCCCATCAGATTCCCCCTTACATCAGGGTCCCCATCAGATTCCCCCTTACATCAGGGTCCCCATCAGATTCCCCCTTACACCAGGGTCCCCATCAGATTCCCCCTTACACCAGGGTCCCCAACAAATCCCCCCTCTTACATCAAGGTGACCTTATTCCTGAAGTTGGGTTTTACACACATAAAGGTACACCGGAGAAGGCTAAGTATTTCCCTATTAGTTGCTCCATTACATTGTGTGGATTTCACCTGCGATTCTCACTCATGGACACCAGAGGGCGCGCAAGTCTTCTCTAAAAAAAATGTTTTTACCAAAGATATGTAGCAGTATACATTTTAGGCCAAAATGATGAAGAAAAATTACTTTTTTGCAAAATTTTATAAGACCTACAGTATGTCTCTGAAATATTAAAATTGAAGGCACAGTCACAGTTTAAATATTGCCCTTCAAATTTGACTGTGTGGCCGGAAGTGGGTGCGAATACCTGTCTTTAGACAGGTATCTGCAACCCCCTCCCCCCTGAAATTTGTCAAATGTGACACCGGAGGGGGGGAGGGTTCCGATCAGTGGGAGTTCCACTTTAGGGTGGAGCTCCGCTTTAATATGAGATCTGAGGTCTTTTTGACCCTAGATCTCATATTTAAGAGGACCTGTCATTATTTTTTCTATTATAAGGGATTTTTACATCCCTTCCGGATCGTATGAGCTTCTCAGTGCTAGACCTCCTCTGTAATTCAAAACATGCAACCTGTAGAAATTTTTAAACATCGCCTATTAAGATTTTTTGGGCCAAATTTTTTTTTTGTTGTTTTTTCAAATTACATTTTTTTTTATTATTATTATTGCATTTTAGTCTAAATATGAGATCTGAGGTATTTTTGACCCCAGAATCTCATATTAAGTGCGGGCCAAGCTTGCCAGGTTTCCCCATAGACTTCAATGTTAAACCCCGGGGCTAGAGTCGCTGGACAGCTTGGGGGGGTAGGCAGGTAAAACCCTGAGCATGATTAAGTGAACAGTTACAACCCCACCCATGTTTAAGGGTTGCTGGTCAGCTTTGCAAGTCTTAGCAAGGGGCATCAAACAGTTTATGGAGCCTTAGAAATTGGGGACATGTCAAAAATACCCCCAAATTCTACCAGGGGTCAGCCATCTGGGTCCCAAGTGCTGGTAAAAATTTGGGGTGGCTGTGACCTTTGATTTGGGAGTTTTAGTCCAAAAATCCAGGGCCGGGCCAAGCTGGCCAAATTTTCCCCATTGATTTCAATGTTAAAGCGGGGGTTCACCCTAAAAAACATATATGTGCCATATTATCCAGCATACTGGCGTCAGCTACAGTATGCCGTTTTTTTCCCCGCTGTACTTACTGTTTAATCGTTAATTTTCTTTTCTTCCTCCCACGGGGAATAGGCGTACCTATGAAGAGGGCTACATGATTGACGTGCGGCTATGGCGCATCACGCCTTCCGAAAATAGCCGGACCAGGACTCGGCTCTTCACGGCGCTATACGGCGCCTGCACACAGACCTAGGAGCTGACTGCGCAGGCGCCGTATATAGCCGAGTCCTATTTCGGCTATTTTCGGAGGGCGTGACGCGCCATAACCGCACGTCAATCATTTAGCCCTCTTTATAGGAACGCCTATTCCCCGCGGGAGGAAGAAAGGAAAATTAACGATTAAACAGTAAGCACAGCAAAAAAAAAAAAAAAAAACTGTAGCTGACGCCAGTATGCTGGATGGGATGACATATAATTGTTTTAGGGTGAACCTCCGCTTTAAACAGCTCTCCTAGGGGGGCCAAGTATGGAACCCCAGTAACGGCAAACAATATGGGTTAGAGGTCCAAAACCTTTACAGCAGGTGGTCCTGTGTCCACTCAACATGACCTCATAGTTTAAAGTCCCTGAAAAGCTTGGCAAGAGAACAGTGGGTCGCCAAGCTGGCCGGGTACTTGGGCTCCAAATTTACCTGGACTGGAACTGTTTTACCTATATTCCCACGCCAAGCTGGCCAGGAAATACACCATCTTCCTTGCCATCTTAGTTGATCAAGATGCCACGGAAGACGGGAAGATGGCGAGCGGACCATTTTCCGAATTAGTTTCCACAGTGTACAGTGTTTTTGCAGATAGATTATCTTCTTTTGCAGTAGCAAATATTCTTTACAGGGCTGGTTTGCTTGCACCCGAAAAAACGTACCGGCCTCCAACCTCCCCTTATAGCCGGCCCACCACTACGCCTGGAAAAAACGTACGCCCGAAAAACGCGCACCCGAAAAAAAAAATGTACCGGCCTCCAACCTCCCCTTATAGCCGGGCACACCACTACGCCTGGAAAAAATGTACCGACCTCCAACCCTCCCCTTATAGCCGGCCCACAACACACCTCGAAAACACGTACCGGCCTCCAACGCCTTCCCCTTATAGCCGGCCCACAACACCATTTTTACGAAAAAACGTAAAAACCGCGCACCGCCCTCCTCCTTTCTCAGCACGGACTTGGGACCGGCCATGGTGGAGTTAACTTCAATAGGCTCTTCTTCTTTTATGCTGCCATTTTATTGGATGTGGGTTGCCGCAATGCTTTTTGTCCTACTATTATCATTACGCTCCAACACCGGCAAGTATGGAAGGCCCTCCTCCTTTCTCAGCACGGACTTTCTCCTCCTTTCTCAGCACGGACTTGGGACCGGCCATGGTGGAGTTAACTTCAATATCCATTTTTTGTCTTGTCACACTCTAGCTTCACCATTCATTGGGTGTCTGTCTCCGAAAATATACCTCCCTATATATCCGCAGCAGCCTCTCCCGCTGCCCGGACTTGGGACTGGCCATGGTGGAGTTAACCTCAATATCCTCCTATTCTTTTATGCTGCCATTTTAGAAATCATGTCTTGATTCTTATTTTTTTTGTCCACTCTAGCTCCACCATTCATTGGGTGGCTGGCTCCGAAAATATACTTCCCTATATATCCGCAGCAACCTCTCCCGCTGCCCTCTGAAAATAGTTACTGTTGATTTAGGGACAGTCTCTCACAAATCTACCCGACCTCCTGGAACTCCTTCCTGGACACATTAACTGAAATGTTCCCTTGTCGGGACTTTTTCGCAATTTGCTTTGCCGGTCAATATCTCAAAAACCATAAATGCTAGGATCTTCAAATTTGGTGATGGGGACAGTTTTGAGGGAGGCATTTTGATAAGGGCCAGTTTATGGGGCAAATTTTAATGGGGGCCGTTTTATGGGGCAATAGGATGGGGGTAGTTTTGATTCGCGCCCATATGAAAATGGTGTACAAATCACACTGGCAAATATGGTATATATTTTATTAAAGGGCCCAGATGGAAGGCCCTCCTCCTTTCTCAGCACAGACTTGGGACCGGCCACGGTGGAGTTAACCATTCATTGGGTGGCTGGCTCCGAAAATATACTTCCCTATATATACGCAGCAACCTCTCCCGCTGCCCTCTGAAAATAGTTACTGTTGATTTAGGGACAGTCTCTCACAAATCTACCCGACCTCCTGGAACTCCTTCCCGGACACAATTGCTGAAATGTTCCCTTGTCGAGACTTCCGCAATTTGCTTTGGCAAATATGGTATATATTTTATTAAAGGGCCCAGATAGAAGGCCCTCCTCCTTTCTCAGCACAGACTTGGGACCGGCAATGGTGGAGTTAACTTCAAAAGACACGACTTTGCAGCTTAAAGCATGTGATATTCAAATAGCAGCATTCCTGGAATGATATTACAGTTGATAAAACCACACAGCCCAGTTAGTGATCCAAAAAACTGAATCAGAGTGCTGTCACACAGGTTCTCCCCCAAGGTAATGGACCTCAGAGTGTGCGACCTTGCAGCTAAGCTTGGTCTTGTGCACAGCTTATGAACCACACCTGGGTTCAATTGGGCAATCCTGGTATCCAGGTCTCCTTAGTATATGTGCCAGATCATAGAAGATAGAAAAAAACTCAGATGGTGCAATGTACCATGTGTAAAGGTTGAATAAATAAAGAAATCCCCTGCTGGGGTACTCACACAGCATGGGTGTGAAAGTGCACCACTCTAAAACAGGCCCGTAATGATGTGCAGAGATCGGGATATGGTAAAGTACGCTTAAGCCTCACGCAGACTCTCCTGTCCCCTCCCCTACGATATGGCTCCGGGGATATTGAACAACAAAATCCCAATTTTTTGCCGACAAGGTGGCACCAGAGCCCGGCTAACGGTCCGATCTCTTACTGCTAAGTTTTCCCGCAAAGGAAATATCAAGTGCCGATCGGTTCTCTTTGGGTGGGTGGCTTTTCAGGACCGTTTGTGCCTCAGACTCTAAACTTGGTAGACATATGGAGGTCGGTAAGGAGCGCCTCTCTACCAAATTTGAAGTTCCTCGGATTTATGGCTCCGGAGATATTGACCGGTAAAATACAAAATTCATGCCGACAAGGTGGCACCGGAGCCCGGCTAGCGGTCTTACCGCTACGCTTCCAGCAAGGGAGCTGTAAAGTGGCCGTCAGTTTTTTTGAGTGGTTGGGTGTCACCCGGTGCGGAGTGCCTCCAGCTGTGTGTGAGGAGTTTGAATTATCTCAGCGTTTCCTAGGAAACCAATGTTTCTTTATAGGCAGCCTCTCTAAAGCACAGACTCAGAGATTTTTGCCCTTTTTTGAAAATGTCTCCTTCTTCCAATGGTTGTATTTTAAAAACTGTAAATCGCACAGCGAATATCTTTATATTGTGTGACTCACAAGACACAGACCTACAGTTTGATGTATAGAATGTCTCTGAAATATAAAAATTGAAGGCACAGCCGCAGTTTACAAATTACCTTTTACATTTTAGGAGTCTTGACTTGTAGTTTCAATGGAAGTCAATGGAGGTCATTGGATGGCGTAGGTTGCAAACAAATGGCCGTATTATGAAAACGCTTGCGACTATGACTTAGCCGTGGACACGTTTAGTGGCAGCAGGGATAGCTGAACGTTTTGATATATGATATGTGTAGGTCGGCTTGAAAATGAGGGAGTGGTCACAGGTTAGAAATCATGTCTTGTCACACTCTCCTTCCCTATATATCTGCAGCCACATCTCCCGCTGCCCTATGAAGATATTAGTCACTGCTCATTTAGGGACGTCTCTCACAAATCTACCCGACCTCCTGGAACTCCTTCCTGGACACAATTGCTGAAATTTTCCCCTTTCGGGACTTCCACAATTTGCTTTGCTGGTCAATATCTCAAAAACCATAAATGCTAGGATCTTCAAATTTGGTGGTGGGGACAGTTTGGAGGGAGGCATTTTGATAAGGGGCAGTTTATGGGGCAAATTTTAATGGGGGCCGTTTTATGGGGCAAAATATGATGGGGGTAGTTTTGATGGGTGCCCATATATGAAAATGGTGTACAAACCACACATGTGAGGTATCGCCGCGATCGTTAGAGCGAGTGCAATAATTCTGTAACTCAAAACACGTCACCTATGGAAATTTTTTGGGACAATTTATTTTTGTAACTTTTTCAAATGAGATTTTTTTTTTTTTTTTCAATTTTAAATATGAGATCTGAGGTATTTTTTTTATCAATTCGGAAATTCAAAAAGTTATTTTTTTTTTTTTGTTTTCGTTTCATTCGTTTTTATTTATTTATTTTTTCGTAAATTCGTAAAAATTCGAGAAAATCGAAAAAAAAATCATTTTTTTTTTCTTTTTTCGTAAATTCTGGAAATTTGGAATAAGCAAAAAATTAATAAAAGCGGAAAAAACGAAATTTCCGGAAAAAAACTAATATGATTTTTCAGCCGGTCATTACAATATTAGGTATAGTTAGCCGTCGGGGACCGCCCCTCTCCCTCACTCCGTGCCACACACCCCCGCCCCCTCCACTCGCAGCGCGGACATACAAGAACGTTACAGAAGTCAGTCATCTATGGACCGCCCCTCTCCCTCCCTCCTTGCTGCACCTCCGCCCCCCCCACTCACAGCACGGGCATACAGTAATTAGCCGCCGGGGACCGTCCCTCTCCCTCCCTCCTGCACCTCCGCCCCCCCCACTCACAGCATGGGCATACAGTAATTAGATGCCGGGGACCGCCCCTCTCCCTCCCTCCTGCAAATCCCGCCCCCACTCACAGCATGGGCATACAGTAATTATATGCCACCGGGGATTCCGCCCCCCTATCCTCCTCCTCCACTCCCCCCCCACTCACAGCACGGACATACTAGATGGGGCACATACAGTAATTAGATGCCGGGGACCGCCCCTCTCCCTCCTCCACCTCCCCCACACTCACAGCACGGACATACAGTAATTAGCCACCGGGGACCACCCCTCTCCCTCCCTCCTCCACCTCCGCCCACTCACAGCACGGGCATACAGTAATTAGATGCCGGGGACCGCCCCCTCTCCCTCCCTCTTGCACCTCCGCCCCCCCACTCACAGCACGGGCATACAGTAATTAGATGCCGGGGACCGCCCCCTCCTTCCCTCCTCTACCTCCGCCCCCCCCACTCACAGCACGGGCATACAGTAATTAGCCGCCGGGGACCGCCCCTCTCCCTCCCTCCTCCGCCCCCCCACTCACAGCACGGGCATACAGTAATTAGATGCCGGGGACCGCCCCTCTCCCTCCCTCCTCCACCTCCGCCCCCCCCACTCACAGCACGGGCATACAGTAATTAGATGCCGGGGACCGCCCCTCTCCCTCCTGCACATCCCGCCCCCCCACTCACAGCACGGAAGTGGAGAGCAGAGCTACTGCCGAGGAACACCGTGCCGTGTCAGATTAACCCTTCACCCGCCGCCGAGAGATACACTGCGTCTGGATGACGGCGGCTGCGAGCTACAAGGTACAGCAACAAGCTGTATAGGCAACCTACAGGGTTTTCAGTCTGTATGTCACGGGGGAATGAGTCTGTATTCCACAGGGATCAGTCTGTATGGGGGGGGGGAGGTGAGGAGGCTTTATGTCACAGGGATCAGTCTGTATGTGTGGGGGGGGGTGAGGAGGCTTTATGTCACAGGGATCAGTCTGTTTGTGTGGGGGGGGGGGTGAGGAGGCTTTATGTCACAGGGATCAGTCTGTATGTGTGTGTGGGGGGGGGGGGGTGAGGAGGCTTTATGTCACAGGGATCAGTCTGTATGTGGGGGGGGGGGGGGGTGTGAGGAGGCTTTATGTCACAGGGATCAGTCTATATGTGTGGGGGGTGAGGAGGCTTTATGTCACAGGGATCAGTCTATATGTGTGGGGGGGATGAGGAGGCTTTATGTCACAGGGATCAGTCTATATGTGTGGGGGGGGGGTGAGGAGGCTTTATGTCACAGGGATCAGTCTGTATGTGTTGGGGGGGGGGGGTGAGGAGGCTTTATGTCACAGGGATCAGTCTGTATGTGGGGGGGGGGGGGAGGTGAGGAGGCTTTATGTCACAGGATCAGTCTATATGTGTGGGGGGGGGGGGGGGGGTGAGGAGGCTTTATGTCACAGGGATCAGTCTATGTGTGGGGGGGGGGGGGGTGAGGAGGCTTTATGTCACAGGGATCAGTCTGTATGTGTGGGGGGGGGGGGTGAGGAGGCTTTATGTCACAGGGATCAGTCTGTATGTGTGGGGGGGGGGTGAGGAGGCTTTATGTCACAGGGATCAGTCTGTATGTGTGGGGGGGGGGGTCAGTCTTTCATCAGGGGGTGTGGAATGGGGGGGGGGGTCAGTATTTCGTTTGTGGGGCAAAGAATTTTGAGTGAGGGGGGAAGTAGTTGGTAGGTGAGGATCTTGAAATATTTCAATATAAGAGGGGGTACGGATTTTCATGGCCCTGTAATATTATAAGGGGGGGGGGGTGGTACGGATTTTCATGGCCCTGTAATATTATAAGGGGGGGGGTAAAGATTTTCATTGCCCTGTAATATTATAAGGGGGGATAGATGGGTATCCTGTGAAATACTGTATCCCCTCCCGCAAATGCGCATGCGCCGGTTTAAGACTAAAGCTGAGCGCAGGGATAATTCAGCCAGGACGCTTTAGCATGTAATTAACCCCTTACATTCCGCTTTCATGCCGAGTGGTGGGCTGGCTGGCTGGCTGGGCGGAGCGGGCAGCCTATCTTTATGAGGACAGAGGACATTGGTCTGCAGAGAGCATAGGGAGGAGATGGGGGATTGGTGAGCGATCACACTGCACATTCCATTATATGTACTACAATAGCTGTGTGCACATATTAATACTGAGCCTTCTGTGTACTGGGGTCTTCTCTGCTGGGTGGGGTTACATGAGATCACAGATCCATGGAGTATACAGTGTAATGGGGTACATGAGATCACACATCTGTGTACTATATAGCAGTGGAAGGCGTTTCCAAGTGGTTTGTTGAACTAAAAGTTCTGCCATGCCTTGCTCAATTGAAAATCCCAATTCATTTTTCAGCTGTATCTATTTATTTGGGAAGATTGCAAGTCCAGAAAATGCCCATCAAGTGAATGGCTGCCCCTTGCTGTTGACAATGCAGAGGGGGGGGGGGGGGGATACCATCTTTCATACAGGATGAATGCTGATTGTTTAGTGCTTATCTCTGGTGATTTCACTGGAGTTCTAATTCTGTTGGGGGCAGTGGGGTGTGCATTATTTGGGGGGGGGCGGAGGATTTAGTTTGATGAGAGGTCTGTCCGTGGGGGGCAGGGGGTCATTTGTGGTGGGGTGGAGGTCTGTGTAGTGGACTGGGTGGAAGTTGGTGGTCGGGGTAACGGCAGAGCAGTATTTTTGGGGGGGGGGTCTGGGAGTGGGGCAGTAGTCAGTGTGGTGGGGAGTGGTGGAGCAGCAGTGCGGTGGGCATTATTTGGGGGGGAGGATTTGGTTTGATGAGAGGTCTGTCTGTGGGGGGGCAGGGGGTCATTTGTGGTGGGTGTGGAGGTCTGGTAGTGGACTGGGTGGAAGTTGGTGGTCGGGTAACGGCAGAGCAGTATTTTGGGGGGGGGTCTGGGAGTGGGGCAGTAGTCGGTGTGGTGGGGAGTGGTGGAGCAGCAGTGCGGTGGGCATTATTTGGGGGGGAGGATTTGGTTTGATGAGAGGTCTGTCTGTGGGGGGCAGGGGGTCATTTGTGGTGGGGTGGAGGTCTGGTAGTGGACGGGGTGGAAGTTGGTGGTTGGGTAATGGCGGAGCAGTATTTTGGGGGGGGGGTGAGTGGGGCAGTAGTCGGTGCGGTGGGGTGGGGAGTGGTGGAGCAGCAGTGGGGTGGGCAGTAGTTTGGGGGTTGGGGAGTAACAGAGCATTAGTCCAGGATGGGGGCGGTGATGGGCCTGGATGATGTAATCGTGTGTGGGGTTAGTGGTCTGTCAGTGCCCCCCACTGACAGGGGGCAGATTTTCTCAAATTGCATTATGATGAGTGGATATATATGGGATACAGAATCTCACCATCTGTATGGGTCATTCTGTGTTGTCATCAGTTGGGGGGTGACGTGTATTAGTGGAAGGGGCTCAGTCTGGTGTTTCAGTTGGATGGGAGTCAGTCTGAGGTTTCAGTAGTTTTTTTGTAGGGGGGGGGCGGGTGTCAGGCTGGCCATGAATAAGCACTGATCAGTGCGAAACGCGTCGGCTGTTCCTTGTTTCCACTGCTGTGACCCTATTTTTGTACATGCTGTCTATTGAATAAAAGACCACCCATCAGGTTTTGGGGTGCGGCTATCCATTTTTCTTGTCTTCATTTTGCTTAGTGCACCGCCAGCAGCCTCGGTATCCTGCACCACCTGTAACCATTTAGTGATCCCACCTGGAGCGGTGACTCCTTTCTCTCTGGCTGTGGTGTAGTTATACAATACCCTACTGGTATACAAACCACGCTATGTAATTAATATGTAATAAAGTGACAATGCAACTCCGATAATGTTTCAAAATAGTGCAAACATGCATATAAAAGTGACTGTGCAAAACTTTGCTGATATTCTCAAAGTCCATCAATAATGTCAGTAATCTAGCAGAATAATTCCAATCCAAGGCTCCACCGCGTCCTTCACCAAACACCAGAATTACCGACTCACCAGGTAGTAGTAGTTTTTTTTAAAGCCCATACATTAAGCAATCCTGCTTGTTAATCATAGGAACCATGTGGGAGGCGATCCAGGAACAAAAGGGGATGAAATCCAGTGTTTCCTAATAGAGGTTCTCCCAGCAATGTATGGGTAAAGGGGAGGAATAAGCCGACATAGTGTAGTATTTTAAAAATAATTTATTTACGCAAATACATAAACATAGGTGTGTGCAGCCTATTGCATTAGGATGTGCACCCCAAAGCTCCAACACATTTGCGTGTGTGCGCATGTGTATACTGACTGTCAGCAGACCAATGGATGTTGACAGTGTCAGCAGTTTTAGGTTTTTAGTATTTTTTACAATTTGATTTTTTTTTAGGAGCCCCGTTAGGGGGCTTTGGTGAAATATCAGGGGGGAATCTGCTCCACAGTGGGTGATGTGCCAGGCACACCTGGCACACCCTGTGCGCACGCCTATGTACATAAACCACTTACTAGAATCTAGAACCTTAAATCATAAATTCAATTTCATCACAATGTTATGCAAGATTTAATCATACAATAGTATATCCTTTAGGATTTCCTTAAAACAAATAGGGCCAGATTCAGGTACGGAGGTTTAAAGTTTGGCAGGCGTAGCGTATCTTGTTTACAATACGCCGCCGTAAATTAGCGAGGCAAATGCTGTATTCACCAAGCTAAGTTACGGCAGCGTATTGTAAATGAGCCACGGTAAGCCCGGGTAATTCAAATGTGAATGAGGTGGGCGTGTTTTATGTGCTGTGTGACCCCACGTTTTTGAGAGTTTTTTTTTTTTTTTAACTGCGAATGTGCCGACCGTGGATCTATCCCAGTGCGCATGCTCCAAATTATGACGCTACGACGCATTGTTTGACGTTAACGTAATTGACGTAAATCCCCATTCACGGACGAGCTACGCAAACGTTGTAAAATCTGAAAAATTAGACGCGGTCCCGACGTCCATACTTAACATAGGATGCGTCATCTTTTTGGTAGACGCGGTCCCGACGTCCATACTTAACATAGGATGCGTCATCTTTTTGGTGGTATATCTTAACACAGAAAACGCCTAACGTAAACGGCGTAAATTAACTGTGTCGGCCGGGCGTACGTTCGTGAATAGGCGGAACTCGCTGATTTACATATTCGCCCCTAGCGGCCAGCGTAAAAATGCAGTTAAGATACGCCGGCGTAGGAGACTTACGCCGGTCGTGTCTTAACAATTTTTAAGCATATCTCACTTTGAGAATACGCTTAAATATACACCGGCGTAGATTCAGAGTTACGACGGCGTATATACTGATACGCCGGTGACGTGTCATATTCGGCTCCCTCATCACAGACTGCTCCGGAAGTGCTGCGGCGGCCAACTGCGCATGCGCGATGCGCTCCAAACGCATCTGCGATGCCTTCCACAGCATTTACGACACTGCACACCAGCGAAGCCGTCATTTAGAGCGACGTGGACTTAGAGGTAAGTGGCCAGTCGGCCTCGGTTCGCTCGGGCGGCTCGCTCCGCTCGCTTCGGCCTCCTGGCTCTTTTTTAACATCCTCCAATCCACGGGGATGTTAAGGAAAGAGCCTGGGTGCCGAACGAGATTTCGCTGGTGTGCACTGCCGTAAATGCATTGGAACGCATCGCGCATGCGCAGTTGGCCGTCCAGCACTTCCGGAGCAGTCTGTGATGGGGAGCGGAGTATGACGATACACCGGCGTAACTCTACCTGAATCTGGCCCATAGTGAATATGTATATCCAAAGAACATACATATACTTTCAATAGTTAATATTATTTGGCGCCATCTTGTGGACAATACATATATTACAGGGAATTCGTTAAAATAATTCAAAATAAAATATTTACTATGTGTATGTATCAAAAATGAAAATTATTAATTGACAACATCTTGAGGGCAATAGGTAAATCCCCACCCACATTAAATTTAAAATAAATGTAAACATTATACTATAGCAAAGAGTGGATGAAAACAGGGGAAGCGCATTAATAATTTGTAATATAGCAATTCAAATCTATATCAATATTTAACCCTGTCGGCATGGCTGTGGTGTAGGTCTTTCAGTCTTCGGTATCAAGAGGGGGTTCAGTCTGGGGTGTCAGTAGTTGGTAGTGGGGGGGTTGTCATTATGGGGAGTGGTGATCTATATTTTTAGAATAAATAGGTTTCCTTGCTCACTTAGTGTACTTATATTTTAATTAAACTTTTTTTTCAAAACTTTTTGCCATATTGTCTTATGTATCTCTGTGTTGGTGATTATTTTCTTTTCAGTATGTCATACAGAACAGACCCTTCTTTAGCGTACATCAATGCACCTTCGTTTTTTATTGTTCTGCAATGTCATTCGTTTGGGGTGCCATTTTATATCATTGAGGGTTAACCAGGAAAGCAAAACATAAAAAATTAGAAGCCTATACTATTTAAGTGATATTGTATTTTAACCTCCATTTTTAAAGGTGCTATATAGGAATGTAAACCCCTGGCCCACCCGTTTTTTAGCTAACAAGAGTTAATTATGTTACAACATATTTCTAATTTTTTTGCAGTTTCTGACTCTTTTTATTTTTCTCTTTCAGCTTCCCCATTTTTTTGTGGCTGTCGCCATGCAGATCTGCGATTTTGTCATCAACGCATGACTACCAGTTGTTTATCCAGCTCACCTTTAACATTTCCCACTCTTCTATCGTCTGCCAACAGATAGATTATCGATCAGGCTGACCTGGCCCACCCTTCCTTTTCAAAATCATTGTGATTATAATAGTCCATTACAGTATTTATAGTATGAGTCTTGCTGTCTGAGCTTTGGTGTCGGGTATTTATGTACTTTTATTTTTGTTTTCATGTCCCATTTATTACATTTTTTATTTTTTTTAAGAATTGTAGATTATACACTTTTTGCAATAAAATGGCAATGCCAATTCTTGCTTATACTGTTGTTTTGTTATTTCCTTAACTTTTCTCTTTGGTTTATTTGTTTTTATCTCAGGACCATGGTAATGTTCCCTATTCAGTACAGTGCTACTTTAAATGGCAACTGCTTGGTCATACAATACTTTTATGCAAATGAAAATTCTTTATAGAGTTTTTTTTTTTTAACAAAGGGCCAGATTCACAGAGCCCTTACTCCGGTGTATCTCGCGTTAGACCGGAGTACTTTCAAATTACGCGCGTCTTTTCATTAGTCTGAATCCTCAAACCATGAAACGACGGCTTCTGACTTCAATCCGACTGGCTTACGTGTTCGTACGACTTCGGATCTACACTGCAATAATTTTGCGGCCGCTGGGTGGAGTTCCAGTCGTTTTCCGCGTCGGGGTATGCAAATGAGCATTTTCCGACGATCCACGAAGTTACGAGCGTCGTTCGCAATCTCTTACGGCATCTGTAATCATCTTTTTGCGCGTAAAGTTATTCCAGCTTTTATCTGGTCTAATATTAGACAGCCCATGTTAAGTATGGCCGTCGTTCCCGCGTCGAATTTCAACGTCTTTTTTTATTTTTTTACGTAAGTCGTCCGGGAATAGGAATGTACGTAAACGACGCTACTCAAACAACAAATGACGTAACGACGTTATTTCGCACAATGCACGGCGGGAAATTTCTGAACGGAGCATGCGCAGTTCGATCGCCGCGGGGACGCGCCTAATTTAAATGCTTCACGCCCCCTAATCGCGTATTTCGATTCCGCCGCGAGAAATACACTACGCCGCCGTACCTTACGGGCCAAAATCTACTTGGATTCGGCGTAGAGCCAGGTAAAATACGGCGGCGTAGTGTATCTCTGATACTCTGCGCCAATGTAATTGTACCTGAATCTGGCCCAAAGCTTTTTAGTGGTGTTTGATCACCTCTGTATATTAAATTTGTTATATAAAACAATACAAACACTGTAAATTATGAACAAAAAATTCTGCTTTGTTAAAAAACATATCCAACAAAAAACAAAAAATTCTTTATAAATTTTGGCCAAAGTGCATTCTCCTACATGTCTTTGTTTAAATAGATCATGAACCAGCGTATATTTCATTTTATATATATATTCAAATTGATCAGTCGTGATGTATTAACAGCTCATCTCATCTCTTCAGGCCATAATACCAGGACAGGACAAATATCCCCCAAATTACAAATTTTTAGAAAGTAGACAACCTAAGTCATATATTAACTATCCTGCTGAATTTTGTTTTGCAGTTTTAACTGTTATGCCGCGTACACACGGACGTTTTTTGCGATGAAAAAAAACGACGTTTTCTGTGAAGTAAAAAACGACGTTTTTGAAACGTCACTTTTCAAAGACAATTTTGCATACACACCATCGTTTTTTCACAAAAAGCGAGGTTACGTTCACCACTCTTTTCCATTGAAGCTCGCTTCATAACTAGCTTCTGGGCATGCGCGGGTTGAAAAACGTCGTTTTGAACGACGTTTTTGCTACACACAGTGACTTTTTGTGAAACAAAAAACGACGTTTTGAAAAACGACACAAAAAATTCAAGCATGTTGGAATTTTTTTTTGGTCGTTTTTTTTAAGACAAAAAACAACGTTTTGCCCACACACGATCAATTTAAATGACGTTTTAAAAAACGTCGTTTTCTTTCATCGCAAAAAACGACCGTGTGTACGCGCCATTAGGGTCCTTTCACACGGAGCAGACCGTTTTTGTGTCCGCTTCGTGTGTGTCCGTCGGCTCAGCTGGGATCCCCGCTGAGCTGTCGGCGGACAGGGCGGTCCCCGCACACTGTGCAGGGACCGCCCTGTCTCTTCTCCGCTCTCCCCTATGGGGAATTGGATGAATACGGACCGTGTGTCCGTATTCATCTGATCCGATCCGCCGGACAGAAGAAAAATAGGGTTTTCTTCCGTCCGAAAAAGCAGAGCTTTACGGACGCGGATCTTTGCGTACGTTAGCGGATGCATCATCCGCCAACAGACGCGATCCCATAGGGAACCATTACAAGTCCGTAAACGGACTTGTAAATAACGGACGAACGGTCCGTGTGTGTGAAAGGGCCCTAGAGGGGTAGTTAGTTGAGGGGTGGTAGTTGGGGGAAGGGGTATGGGTCCATCAATGGTGGGCAGGGGACAATTGTTCTGCCTAGAAGATGTCAGTTTGTATTATGGATACTATGACGGGCACAATTTCTTAGGCTGCATTCTTGTAGTCAGAGGAGAAAGAGGGGATACACATTTCACAGCCTGCATTTTAAGCAGAGGGTTAGTTATATAGAGATTTATACATAATCTCACGGCCTGTAATATCAGAGGGGATAATAATTCAGTTCGAAGACCATGCTGATCCCTGTGAAAAATCAAGCATCGCCCTCCAGAAATGTGTGTGACCCCCTGGGGTCTTCTAAAAATGTGTAGGGCCAGTGGTTCAGTTACTACAAGGCCCTGAATGAATCTGAGGACCACAAACCCTCACTGACAGACCACCCCCATCCCCAAAAGTAAGTGACCCTCTCACCACTGACAATCCCCTACCCCTCAACTGTTGGGGCCTTTAGTCACTCCCTCTCCTAGTGAAATGTCACACAATTTTACCATCTGGCTAAAACCTCATTTTTCAGAACCAGAAGTGCACTTTATGTGAACTCAACATTTCAGCTTGGTTTCTAATGCTGCGACATCAACGTGAACGCAACTTGAAGGTGACTTTGATGTTTTTAAAATTTTGTTCTGGTCAATTATAACAAAACAGAGTGAGACAATTTGTCATCTGCAATGATTTATTCTTATTTTGTAGGTCTTTGTCTAACAGTCCTATATGGCGCTTAGCAGCCTTGTTCCAACTAAGGCTGTCACACCTAGTCTATGAATGATTGTACAGTCCGCATAAGTTCAATAGTCATGGCACATTAATTCTAAACACGCCTAAGAGTAATGTACTGTCCATTTTTTTTAGGACATCTATTAATGTACGCAGTGTGTGGTTTGACCAGCCCCCCCCTTGACTTTGAGGATCTTCTACAGTAGACAGTTCCAATGCGGGGGGGGGGGGTCTGTGCTCCTGCAGCCTTCTCTGCCATAAACAGTGTCACAGAACATGTTATGAGAGTAGATTCTCTTTCATGTTCTGATTTAACGGCTCAAAGGGCTCCATCTCCTGCTGCTCTTACTCCTCTTCTTAAGCCACATTCTTTTTACATCTCGCTTGTGTTCTGAAATACACATAGTTATTTTATAAGGAAAGAAATATAAAAACACAGTATAATATTACAGGGCCATGAAAATCCATACCCCCCCCTTATAATATTACAGGGCCATGAAAATCCATATCCCCCCCTTATAATATTACAGGGCCATGAAAATCCGTACCCCCCCCCCCTTATAATATTACAGGGCCATGAAAATCCATATCCCCCCTTATAATATTACAGGGCCATGAAAATCCGTATCCCCCCTTATAATATTACAGGGCCATGAAAATCCATATCCCCCCCCCTTATAATATTACAGGGCCATGAAAATTCATATCCCCCTTATAATATTACAGGGCCATGAAAATCCGTAACCCCACCCCTTATAATATTACAGGGCCATGAAAATCCGTAATCCCCCCCTTATAATATTACAAGGCCATGAAAATCTGTATCCCCCTTATAATATTACAGAGCCATGAAAATCCGTATCCCCCCTTATAATATTACAGGGCCATGAAAATCTGTAACCCCCCTTATAATATTACAGGGCCATGAAAATCCGAACCCCCCCCTTATAATATTACAGGGCCATGAAAATCCGTATCCCCTCCCCTTATAATATTACAGGACCCTGAAAATCCGTATTCCCCCTTATAATATTACAGGGCCATGAAAATCCGCAACCCCCCTTATAATATTACAGGGCCATGAAAATCCGTTCCCCCCCCCCTTATAATATTACAGGGCCATGAAAATCAGGATCCCCTCCCCTTATAATATTACAGAGCCATGAAAATCCGTACCCCCCCTTATAATATTACAGGGCCATGAAAATCCGTAACCCCCCCCCTTATAATATTACAGAGCCATGAAAATTCGTAACCCCCCCTTATAATATTACAGGGCCATGAAAATCCGTATCCCCCCTTATAATATTACAGGGCCATGAAAATCCATACCCCCCCCTTATATTAAAATATTACAACTCACCTACCAACAACTTCCCCCCCTCACTCAAAATTCTTTGCCCCACAAACGAAATACTGACCCCCCATTCCACACCCCCTCGTGAAATACAGACTGACCCCCCCCACCCCAGACTGATCCCTGTGAAATAAAGACTGACCCCCCCACACACATACAGACTGACCCCCCCCCCCCTCATGAAATACAGACTGATCCCTGTGACATAAAGCCTCCTCACCCCCCCCCCACACATACAGACTGATCCCTGTGACATAAAGCCTCCTCACCCCCCCCCCCCCCCCAACACATACAGACTGATCCCTGTGATATAAAGCCTCCTCAACCACCCCCCCCCCCACACATACAGACTGATCCCTGTGACATAAAGCCTCCTCACACCCCCCCCCCCCACCACACATACAGACTGATCCCTGTGACATAAAGCCTCCTCACACCCCCCCCCCCCCCAACACATACAGACTGATCCCTGTGACATAAAGCCTCCTCACCCCCCCCACACATACAGACTGATCCCTGTGACATAAAGCCTCCTCACACCCCCCCCCCCCACACATACAGACTGATCCCTGTGACATAAAGCCTCCTCACCCCCCCCCCCACACACATACAGACTGATCCCTATGACATAAAGCCTCCTCACCCCCACCACACATACAGACTGATCCCTGTGACATAGGTCCCCGGCAGCTAATTACTGTATGCCCGTGCTGTGAGTGGGGGGGCGGAGGTGCAGAAGGGAGGGAGAGGGGCGGTCCCCGGCAGCTAATTACTGTATGCCCGTGCTGTGAGTGGGGGGGCGGAGGAGGGAGGGAGAGGGGCAGTCCCTGGCAGCTAATTACTGTATGCCCGTGCTGTGAGTCGGGGGGGCGGAGGTGGAGGAGGGAGGGAGAGGGGCGGTCCCTGGCGGCTAATTACTGTATGCCCGTGCTGCGAGTGCGGGGGGGCGGGATGTGCAGCAAGGAGGGAGGGAGAGGGGCGGTCCATAGATGGCTGACTTCTGTAACGTTCTTGTATGTCCGCGCTGCGAGTGGAGGGGGCGGGGGTGTGTGGCACGGAGTGAGGGAGAGGGGCGGTCCCCGGCGGCTAACTATACCTAATATTGTAATGACCAGCTGCAAGCCTGTGTGCGGCGTGGGGGGAGGGGGTTTCACTGGCTTTACATTCCTGGGACATTTGGAATTTTTTAATTTTTAAAATGTTCAAATTTTCAAAATGTTCAAATCTAAAATTTCGAAAATTGAAAATTCGAAATTGTAAAATGGGGAAATTTCCGAATTTTTTGAATTTCCGAAAAAAAAAAATCATATTTGTTTATTTCCGGAAATTTCATTTTAATTAATGGGAAAAATAATAAAAGCAATAGAAAAATTACCTGTATAACTTACATATAGCAACAGGAGCTCACAATCAGCGCACGTACCTAACAGTAGGACGTGTGGCTTACAGCGGCAGGCAGGTTCAGCGTTTCCAGCCAGTGCTCAAAGCGTCCAGCTCCCGGGAATCCAGCCTGCAGCCTACGGTCCCTGGCTTCATCTGTCTTTACTTCCCCCTAGCCCCCATGGGCTTTCTTTCATCCTCACAGGAGCCGACCGCAGCCACAAAGACGTACTCCCAGGTGTATGGCCTCCTCACAGCAGGCAGCCAGGATAGTCCGTGACTGCGGCCAGCAGGCGCACCTATCCAGCCCCCTCCACCTTTCCTCCCTAAGGCTGGGTTCACACTACGATTTATATGAAAAAACGTATGCGGCTGAAACGGATTGAACCGTACGTAAACGTATGCGTTTATAAAACGTATACGGTTTCAAAAGTGCGTACGGTTCCATCCGGTTTTGATTAAAAAAACGCATACGTTTTTGGAATTAGTGTCATTTAATAAATAAAGATTTTCTTGTTTTGAAAATGTGCATGCGCAGACGAAAAACGCATACGGTTTATACGTATGGAACCGCACATATGTGCGTTTTCCATTGACTTTAATGTTAAAAAAAACGTATGCGTTTGCCATACGGTTTCAAAAACGGACTCAAAACCGTGGTCGAACACGGTTTTGTGTACTGTTAAAAAACGTTTTGCCAGCAAATCGTACGCACCCGGATGCATCTGAGTGCATACGATTTGCAATGCATTGTCTATGTATGCGTTTTCCCGTACGGGCCCGTACGTTTTCAGAACTGAAATCGTATGCGGCTGACGGACGGGAAAATCGTAGTGTGAACCCAGCCTTACAGGTACTGGCAGCCACGATCGGAGGAACACTCCTGTATAAGGTAAGCAAGCCCCCACCAGCTCCCGCCATCCACAACAGCAAAAGATCTGCAAAAACACTGTACACTGTGGAAAATGATCCCTTATCAACGTCCCTTATCAACTGTAATATCATTCCAGGAATGCTGCTATTTGAATATCACATGCTTTAAGCTGCAATATCGTGTCTCGCGCATAAAAGAAGAGGGCCTATTGAAGTTAACTCCACCGTGGCTGGTCCCAAGTCCAGGCTGAGAAAGGAGGAGGAGGGCTCCCCCCTGTGAAAGGGCTAAAAAGACATTGGCCCAGATTCAGAAAGCAATTACGCCTGTCTAACTGGTGTTAGACAGGAGTAATTTCAAATTTTGCGCGCCGTATCACTAGTTTGAATCCTCAAACCATGATACGGCGGCTTCGGGCTTCGATCCGAGAGGCTTACGTCTTCGTAAGCCTTCGGATCTACGCTGCGATATTTTTGCGGCCGCTGGGAGGAGTTTGCGTCGTTTTCATGCGTCGGGATATGCAAATGTGTTTTTACGGCGATCCACGAAGATACGAGCGGTCTTCGCAATCGCTTACGTCTGTTTTTTTACGTACTGTTAGACCAGCTTTTTGCTGGTCTAACGGTGCGTAGCCCATGTTAAGTATGGCCGTCGTTCCCGCGTCGAATTGAATTTTTTTTTTTTGCGTAACTCGTTCGGGAATAGAAATGTCCGTAAACGACGCTACTCAAACAACGAATGACGTAACGACGTGATTTCGCGCAATGCACGGCGGGAAATTTGCAGTTCGCTCGCCGCGGGAACGCGCCTATTTTAAATCCTTCACGCCCCCTACTCGTCTAGATGGATTGCGACGGGAGAAATACACTACGCCGCTGTCGTTTACTGGACAAAATCTACCTGGATTCCACGTAGAGCCAGGTAAAAAACGGCGGCTTAGTGTATTTCAATTCTCTCTGAATCTGGGCCTTTGTATACAGTCAAAGTTAGACTGTACATCTCTTTCTCTGCTGTACTGTCTGTGTGCTCGCCTCGACTGTAAAGTGTGGGAAGAGGGTATACCCCTTTACGGAGGATAGACAGCAGGATGTGTTCACCCAGCAGGCGTCTACCCTGCCACCATAGTCAACTAAGATAGCAAGGAAGAGGTTTTATTTCCTGGCCAGCTTGGCGTGGGAATATAGGTAAAACAGTTCCAGCCCAGGTAAATTGGGAGCCCATTGGGGAGCGTTTTACTCGGCGTAACATTATCTTTCACAATATATTAAAAAAATGGGCCAAATTTATTGTTGTCTTATTTTTTAATTGAAAAAAATAGATTTTTTTCCAAAAAAAAAAGTGCACTTGTAAGACCGCTGCGCAAATACAATGTAACAAAAAGTATTGCAATGATTGCCATTTTATTCTTTAGGGTGTTAGAAAAAAAAAAAAGATATATAATGTTTGGGGGTTTTAAGTAATTTTCTAGCAAAAAAAAAAAAAAACAGTTTTAGTCTAGTAAACACCAAATTTGAAAAACACCCTCGGTCCTTAAGTGGTTAAATGTGACCCAATTTTTTATTTATTTTTTTAAAACCGTGTAAAAGTAAATAAAATCAAGAAAAATAAATAATAATAAAAAAAAATTATAATTTAAAGCGCCCCGTCCCGACGAGCTCGCTCGCAGAATGAACGCATACGTGAGTAGCGCCGGCATATGAATATGGTGTTTAAACCACACATGTGAAGGTATTTCCGCAATCGTTAGACCGAGAGCAATAATTCTAGCCCCAGACCTCCTCTGTAACTTAAAACATGCAACCTGTAGAATGTTTTAAACTTTGCCTATGGAGATTTTTTGGGCCAATTTTTTTTTGTCATTTTTTTTCAAGTGACATTTTTTTTCTTTTATTGCATTTTAGACATGAAGAATCAGCGTCGGGCTCCTGGAAATACAACGACAGCCATCTTCCAGAAGCCCAATAACACTGTCAGATATAAATAATGCAGATAAGCCCAGGAGATATCGTGCACCTCCTTGGACTCAACTCATAGTGTGCCTTTAGGAGCTGAATTCCTGGAATTTAGGTCTAATACAATCCTTGTGATGAATACGCTGACCTAAAGAAGGGATTACAGCTTTCCTTTTTGTTTTTGTCTCCCTCACAGAATGGCATTAGCACTTTATTCTCCATGTTCCCACTGTATGTAGGTAGGTAGCCACCCTCTCTTGCTCACGTTTGAGATGGACTATGGGACGTGTAGTGTGGATAGAGCAGTGTACATGGCCGCCACAAATGTTTGTTGCTTTTAATCCAGAATTAGGGGTGAAACGGATCGTCACCGATCCGTGATCCGAACAGGTCACCCCGTTCGGATCGGCACACCCCGCGATCCGCGGAGCGCTCCGGAGCCTCAGCCTAGGAAAGTCCCGGCTTCGGCCTAGCTCTGGAGAGGCGGCCATCTTGGTACACCTGGCGGCGGCCCTCCTCTCTGTTCACACCCAGAGAGGAGGAAGAGCCCGCACTCGAGGGAATGTGGGGGTTACTGTCTGAGGTCTGCACTATGTGGGGGTTACTGTCTGAGGTCTGCACTACTGGAGGAGGGGGCTACTGTCTGAGGTCTGCACTGCTGGGGGGGGGTTACTGTCTGAGGTCTGCACTACTGGGGGGTGTCTGTACTGAGGGGGGGGGGTGTAGTGAGGGGGGGACCATAGTGGGTGGGGGGGTGACACAATTTTTATTATTTTTTTGCACCGAGTGATGCCACTGCAGTGGGGGGAGATGTGGATATTACAGTGGGGGAGATTTTTTTTTTTTTTTGCTGATCCGAAAAACGATCCGATCAGTGACTCCTGATCCGAGGTATGATCCGAACAGTGAGTTTTTTGATCCGTTGCACCCCTATCCAGAATCCAAACAAAGACTGGCACACTGGATTCGCAGTGGGCTGGGTTTAGGGAGGAGAAAATATGTAAATATGCCTTGATCAGTGGATGTCAGTCTGGAGAAGTGGGTGGTCCTAGGTAGGCTGTAATTGCATACGCTGCTGAGCCTCAATAACTGAAATCCAATGAATGAAAGGGGCAAACTAGGAAAAGTCAGGCTGGAGAGGTAAGAGTTAAATGATACTGGATGTCCTCCAACCAGAAAATGAGGCAGACTCTATCTGACTTGCTGTAGCTTCTCCTTGTGCAGTGCAATCAGAATAAGGCATTTCAGTCCAGGAGAGGAGGCTGTACAACTGTGCAAGGCTGGAGTTCCAGGTGGACTTGTGTTCCAGTAAACAGATTGTCCTGTAGACAAAACAGGAAGTGAGAGATAATCTCTACAAAAGAAAGCCTTCTCAGACAGTGGTCACCAGAATCCCATTGAAAGATTTCCCCCTTCATTCTGTTCTGTGACAGCTGACACCAACCATGAGGCACCATTTCCCCCACTGACACCAATGATGGGGCACTATTCTTCCCACAGACACCAACAATGGGACCATAGATGGGACACTATTTCTTCCACTGAAACTAAAGTTGGAGCACTATTCATCCCACTGATACCATAGATGGAGCGCAATTCATCCCACTGACACCGTAGATGGGTCACTATTTCTTCCACCGACACCATAGAATGGACCCTGTTCCTTCCACTAACACCATAGATGGGACACTATTTCTTTCACTGACACATCAGATTGGGCACAATTCCTTCCACTGACACCATAGATGGGACATTATTCCTCCCACTGACACCAAAGATGGGACACTATTCCTCCCACTGACACCATAGATGGGACACTATTCCTCCCACTGACACCATAGATGGGACACTATTCCTCCCACTGACACCATAGATGGGACACTATTCCTCCCACTGACACCATAGATGGGACACTATTCCTCCCACTGACACCATAGATGGGACACTATTCCCCCCACTGACACCAAAGATGGGACACTATTCCTCCCACTGACACCATAGATGGGACACTATTCCTCCCACTGACACCATAGATGGGACACTATTCCTCCCACTGACACCAATGATGGGACACCATTTCTTCCACTGACACCATAGATGGGACACTATTCCTCCCACTAACACCATAGATGGGACACCATTTCTTCCACTGACACCATAGATGGGACACCATTTGTTCCACTGACACCATAGATGGGACACTATTTCTCCCACTGACACCATAGATGGGACACTATTTCTCCCACTGACACCAATGATGGGACACTATTTCTCCCACTGACACCAATGATGGGACACTATTTCTCCCACTGACACCAATGATGGGACACTATTTCTCTCACTGACACCATAGATGGGACACTATTTCTCCCACTGACACCAATAATGGGACACTATTCCTCCCACTGACACTAATAGGGATTATTCATCCCACCAATACCCCCCTCCTGCCCACAGGCATGATGTGATTATTTTACCCTTGCTGACCACCAAGTCTGAGGCATTTTCTACTCCCACAGGCCCCAATGCGGCCCTTATGAAGTCTGAAGGACAGTAAACTTGCCCCTTGCTTGGAAGGTTTGTAAACTCCGTCTGTACATCATAATGGTCAAGAGTATCACTAAAGGAAAACTATTTAATTAAAGAAAATATCCAACAAATTGTCCCACATGGCCAAAAAATAATCTTTATTTTTACAAAATTTTGAGTTCTGTTGTAATGTAAATGTACCTACAGTTAGCTTCCGAAGCCCAGTGTCTACATATTATAATACTTATTGCTCGTTTTCCTGAAACTTTGTACTTTTTGTTCCACTTGGGCCTGTCAATGGTCAACCAAGCTCTGTTTATCCTTGTTGTGCCTTCGCTGGTGCTTGCCCAGGGCTGAACCGTCACAGAAAGCCTTCCCACATTCCGAGCACACGTATGGTTTCTCCCCCGTGTGACGTCGTACGTGAATGGCCAAGGAAGACTTGTCGCTGTAGTTCCTGTTGCACTCCGGGCAGTTGAAACGTTTCTCACTGGTGTGGGTCTGGAAGTGTCTGGTCAGGTTGCGTTCTTCGCTGAAGACTCTCTCGCACTCCGTGCAGGCGTAGCGCTGGGAGTGGACGTTCAGGTGCTTGGTGAGCGAGGACTTGTACGTATATCGCCGACCGCATTCTGTACACACGTAGGGCTTCGCTCCGGTGTGAAGCCTCTGGTGGATCACCAAAGACAATTTGTTACGTAGATCCTTGCCACATTCTGAGCACCGAAATTCTTTCTCAGTAGCGTGGGTTTTTTTGTGCCGGGCAAGCTTCCCTTTCTCTGGAAATCCTTTCCCGCACTCGTCGCAGGCAAAGGGCCGCTCGCCCGTGTGGGATCGTTTGTGCCTCACCAGCTTCCCTTTCTCTGTGAAGCGCTTTTCGCACATCTCGCACTCAAAGGGCTTCTCGCCCGTGTGGATTCTCTGATGGACGACTAACAGTTTGTGGTTACCGAAAAACTTCCCACACTCTGTACATTCGAAAGGCCTCTCTCCTTGGTGGGTTCTTTGGTGCAACGTTAGTTTGGTGTTGCAGGGGAAACTTTTCGGGCAGTCTGTGCTTTTTTCACCTCTGTGAGTTCGTAGGTGCTTGCCTAACTTGGCCTTTTCAGCAAATTGTCTCCCACATTCAGAACAGCTGTAGGGTTTCTCCCCCGTATGGGTCATTTCATGCCGGCTTAGCTTCCCTTTCTCAGCAAATCGCTTCCCGCACAAAATACACGGGAACGGTCTTTCCCCTGTGTGATATCTCTCGTGGATAACCAGTTGAGCTTTGGTGAGAAAACACTTCCCGCACTCATGACAGTCAAAGGGCTTTTGACCTGAGTGAGACTTGTGGTGGTAGGTAAGCTGTCTCTTACTTTGGAAGCACTTCCCACACTCGGAGCAGACACATGGTTCCTCCCCCATGTGAGATCTTTGATGGAAATCCAGTTGAGAATTGCGTGGAAAACATTCACCACACTGAAAGCATTCGTACAATATTGGTTGCCCCGAAACAATTTGACGGGCACCATGTTGGGTCTTCTTTGTTAGACAGCTTCTGGATTCACTATCCTGGAAGGTTTCTTTGTTAGCATGATCTCTTCGGTGCTTGTTTAGACTCAAAATGTCGCTAAAGAACGCCCCACATTCAGGACATTCAAACTTGGTCCCACTTAAAAAAAGTGTGTTGTCTATATCGGAAACAGTCCCCCCTTGAGGTGAAAATGAGGCCTTCGCTGGCTTACCATACAAAGGTTCCCTAGGATCGGGAGTTGGATGAATTTCATGGTCATCATCCGTGAGTTTGTTATGCGAGTCAGATTCCCTCTTAACGAAGACAGAAGTATCTGTGGATAAGGAAGCATCGGTGTTGCTGAGATTGTCTTCTTTGCTTGAGAGGGGCTCCTCCTTAATATACATATAGTTTGTACGAGGTACGGGTTTGGACATGTCAGGGTATGGAAGGCGTTCTTCAAATTGAAGATTTCTTGTCTTAGATGGACAGTGGGTATGATGAATGGGTGTGGAAGGGTCGGAACGGGGGAAAGTTTCTACAACTGGAAGAGGTTCCTCACCATTATAAGTAGACTGATATTTTGTATGACATGTAGGTGTGGCGAGGTCAGTGTGGGGTAGATGATCTTTTGCTGACAGGGGCTCTTCCTTTACAGAAGTCAAGGAATATTGGGTATGCGTAGGTTTGAAAATGTCCAGGTTTTGCTCTTCATAAGAGCTTAGCTCTTTCTTAACAAATGACCCCTGCGAATGTCCCAGAGGGGTTGACATGTATGAGTGTGGGACATATTCTTCTTGGCATGAAAGGTGTTCCACCTTTATACTGGTAGACTTAGCATGGTCCACAGTTCTAGGATTCTCAGACTGTGGAAGATATTCTGCACATAAGAGGGGCTCCAACTTTATACTGGTAGACTTAGCATGGTCCACAGTTCTAGGATTCTCAGACTGTGGAAGATATTCTGCACATGAGAGGGGCTCCAACTTTATACTGGTAAGCTTAGCATGGTCTACAGTTTTAGGATTCTCAGACTGTGGAAGATGTTCTGCACATAAAAGGGGTTCCACCTTTATACTGGTAGACTTAGCATGGTGTACAGTTCTAGGATTCTCAGACTGTGGAAGTTGTTCTGCACATGAGACGGGTTCCTCTTTAATGTGGGTAGGCGAATACCTCTTAGGTCCTGGAGGCCTTGACATGTCAATGAGTGGGAGATGGACTAGGACCAAGCTGGAGTGCTCGTTTCTGGTCCATGCAAGTATCCTCCCCTGGTCATTTGACCTATCTATTTTCAAGGTTTCCATCTCTGAACCTTCCTCGGTAGACTGGGATGCAGACATTGGGAAGCGATGGGCTCTAGCCTTGTACGAACCTGCAGAAAAAAAACATGCGTGATATAAGGACCCTATTGAGAACAACAAAGGCTGAAATGTGACTTAAATCGTGGTCCTTGAGGTTACTACTTCTACACAGGGCTTTTTTTCTCAGAGAATAGGTGCAGGAACTCCCTTCTTGAGAGTCACCTCTTGTGTCCACCCCCTACCCACCTCCAAGCACCATTTCTTGGTTCCACCCCCTACCCACCTCCAAGCACCATTCCCTGGTTCCATCCCCTACCCACCTCTGAACACCATATCTTGGTTCAACCCCCTACCCACCTCCAAGCAACATTCCTTGTTTTCACCCCCTACCCACCTCCAAGCAACATTCGTTGGTTCCACCCCCAAGCAACATTTGTTGGTTCCACCCCCTACCCACCTCCAAGCAACATTTGTTGGTTCCACCCCCTACCCACCTCCAAGCAACATTCCTTGGTTTCACCCCCTACCCACCTCCAAGCAACATTTCTTGGTTCTACCCCCTACCCACCTCCAAGCAACATTTTTTGGTTTCACCCTCTACCCACCTCTGAGCACCTTTCCTTCGTTCCACCCCCTACCCACCTCTGAGCACCGTTTCTTGGTTCTACCCACCTCTGAGCACTATTCCCTGGTTCCATCCCCTACCCACCTCCAAGTAACATTCCTTGGTTCAACGCCCTACCCACCTCCAAGCAACATTTTTTGGTTTCACCCTCTACCCACCTCTGAGCACCTTTCCTTCGTTCCACCCCCTACCCACCTCTGAGCACCGTTTCTTGGTTCTACCCACCTCTGAGCACTATTCCCTGGTTCCATCCCCTACCCACCTCCAAGTAACATTCCTTGGTTCAACGCCCTACCCACCTCCAAGCAACATTTTTTGGTTTCACCCTCTACCCACCTCTGAGCACCTTTCCTTCGTTCCACCCCCTACCCACCTCTGAGCACCGTTTCTTGGTTCTACCCACCTCTGAGCACCATTCCTTGGTTCAACCCCCTACCCACCTCCAAGTAACATTCCTTGGTTCAACGCCCTACCCACCTCCAAGCAACATTCCTTGGTTCCACCCCCTACCCACCTCCAAGCAACATTCCTTGGTTCCACCCCCTACCCACCTCCAAGCAACATTTCTTGGTTCCACCCCCTACCCACCTCCAAGCACCATTCCCTGGTTCCATCCCCTACCCATCTCCAAGCACCATTCCCTGGTTTCACCCCCTACCCACCTCCAAGCACACTTCCTTGGTTTCACCCCTTACCCACCTCTGAGCACCGTTTCTTGGTTCCATCCTCTACCCACCTCCAAGCACCATTCCTTGGCTTCACCTCCTTACCACCTCTGAGCATTGTTTCTTGGTTCCACCCCCTACCCACCTCCAAGCACCATTCCTTGGTTCCAACCCCTATCCACCTCTCAGCAATGGACACAGAACCAAGTATCAATTTGTGGTGCTAAGTAATTTGTATGTAATTTTGTAATGATAGGAAATAAAATAGATCCCCTGTAGCCAGAAACAATGGAGCACCCCCAGCAACAATAGACTCTGAACAGCTAGCTATAGACCCCTCCCTCAACAGTTTATGTCTCTTAGCAACAAGTGTCTCCCCGTAGCATAAGAGCCCCACCAGCAACAATAGACCCCTCCTGTAAAAATAGATCCCCTCAGGCAACAATAGATCTCCCAGCAGCCAGCATCAATAGATCCTCCAATACACCACAGCACCCCTTGCTATTACATACATTCAGAGCTGGAGGTGTCGGAACTGCATTCCCCTGCATTCCTGCTGAAAAAAAGCCCTGCTTCTACATCAAAGCATGTTATGTTTGAGAGCTGCGTGCAAAGTGGTGGCGTTGGATAAGGTACAGAATAGATAAAACCCAATACTTGTTCCCTATTAGGGAGATCTTCTCTCACTTCCTGTCTCAAAGACTCAAGAGGAAGTCAAAACGATTTCTCCAGAAAAGGGGAAATCCTTGTCACCAGTCTTCTTTCTTTCCAACGTTATTCTGGTGACAACACCAAATTCTGGATTTTTGGCGATTCCCAAAAATCCGTTTACTGCTGCATACAGGGTGATACACTGCTCATTTTTTGAGTTTGTTTGTGAGTTTAACCTTTGGATTTGATTTTGGTGTGCTATTAAAACTGTTTTTATGGTATCACACTATTGTGCATTTCTTTTTCCTTATACGCTTTGGAGAAATCTTTTGGAGCACTGCATAGGATATCACATGAACATTTGAGGATTCCTTATGGTGATTATAAGCTGATCTGCCTAAGTACGCGAGTGCTGAGGCAATTAGTTCTGGCGAGTGACCATTCTGACGGGTGGTGGAAGCACTGTTCACTTTTGGTGTGGTGGAAGACTTTGAAGAACCTTTGATCACTTTTTATGGACTTTTTGTCATTTATTCACAGCTTGACTCCTAGTTTTATGTATCATGCACTGTGAACTTTTCTGACACCTTAGGAGAATTTCACTATTCTCACAGCGCTGTTTCATGGACTAACACGTTATATATTATATAGTGTTTGTTTTTCTGTTTATTTAATTTTTTTTACTTATTATTTAAACGGCAGCTAGGTCCTGTACATTTATCTCTTTGTGCGCAGTGGTGGATGATCAGAAGGGGAGCGCATTTTTTCAGATCATTCAATTTTTATATAATATTATTGTTATATATATATATATATATATATATATATATATATATATATATATATATATATATATATATATATATATATATGTATATATATATATATATATTTATTAATAATAATAACAATAATATTATATACATATGTATATTTATTAATAATAACAATTATTATTATTATATATATATATGTTAATACTAATAATAATAACTATATATATATAATTATTATTAATAAATATATTTATTTATTAATAATAATAACAATATAAATGTATTATTATTAATAAATATATATATTTATTAATAATAATACATTTATATTGTTATTATTAATAAATAAATATATATATTTATTAATAATAATTATATATATATATATATATATATATATATATATATATATATATATATATATATTGTTATTATTATTAGTATTAACACATATATGTATATATATAATTGTTATTATTAATAAATATACATATGTATATAATATTGTTATTATTATTAATATATATATATATATATATATATATATATATATATATATATATATATATATATATATATATATATGTATATATATATATTATTGTTATTAATATAATTGTTATTATGATTTCTATTATTAATAAATATACATATGTATATAATATTATTTTTATTAATATATATATATATATATATATATATATATATATATATATATATATATAATAATACATTTATATTGTTATTATTATTATTAATAAATAAACATATATATATTTATTAATAATAATTATATATATATATATTGTTATTATTATTAGTATTAATATTATAATTGTTATAATAAATATACATATGTATATAATATTATTGTTATTATTATTAATATATATATTTATTAATAATAATAAATATATATTGTTATTATTAATAAATATATATATATTTATTAATAATAATACTAATAATATATATATATATATATATATATATATATATATATATATATTGTTGTTATTATTATTAGTATTAACACACATATATATATATATATATATATATTATAATTGTTATTATTAATAAATATACATATGTATATAATATTATTGTGTTATTATAATATATATATATATATATATATATATATATATATATATATATATATATAAAATGCCACAAATCCATCCCCTATTTTGTAGACGCGATAACTTTTGTGCAAACCATTTAATATACGCTTATTGCGATTTTACTTACCAAAAATATGTAGAAGAATATATATCAGCCTAAACTGATAAAGACATTTTTTTATATATATTTATTATAGCTGAAAGTAAAATATATATCATTTTTTTTCTTTAATTGTCTTTTTTTTTTTTGTTTATAACGCAAAAAAAAAAAAGCAGAGGTGATCAAATACCACCGAATAAAGCTCTATTTGTGGGGGGAAAGGGACATAAAATGTGTTTGGGTGCATCGTCGCACGACCGCGCAAATGTTAGTTAAAGCGACACAGTGCCATATGGCAAAAAATGGCCTGGTCAGGAAGTGGGGGTAAATCCCTTCCGGGGCTGAAGCGGTTGAAGTTGTGTTCTAATCCCTCCACGCTTTGTGTTCTCCCAACAACTCCACTTCTACCAATAAACACATTGCACCCTCAACGACAGCCACCATTTCCGTCGCTGTTCTTGTAACTACCTCTCAGTTCAGCAGCCCAGACATGAAATCTTGCTCCAAAGTCCCAGCAGGAAATGAAGAGTGGGCTGAGCAAGGCATTCTGGGAGATGTAGTCTATTGCCAATCTTTTCCACCTGGGTGTCCACTAAAAAGCTACTAGAAAATGGCTGACACATTTGTGCTAAGCTTTCTGTCTTAAAAAATACGTCATAAGTTATCAAGGAGCTAATTAAGCGTAGAAGGAGACTTTTAGCTTCTCTGAGTCACGTTTTACGTTAATTAGATAGAGCGGGGCTACAGCAACATGTCTGCCCTTCGGAAAAATACTCCAACTTTGGCCTCTAGCGGTGCCCTTGGAGACGTCGCATCCCGTCGAGCCAATCATAGTTGGCAGGGGGCGTGGCATTGCCGCTGTTGTACAAGCCTGTGGAACGCAAAAAAACGGAAGTCTTTCTATAGAAGTGATTGCTTCCGGTTCTGATTTAACTGTTTAGTTGTATATGGTGATTATTATTATACTGGGGAGTTGTTAGGATATGATTATTAGGTAATATATATTTTTTATTCAATAATAATTAAATAATAATAATTAATACAATAATACTAATTGAATACTTAATAAAATAATAATAATTTAATCATTAATAAAATAATAATAATTTAATAACTACTAAAATGTAATATTTTTAATGTAATATATTTTTAACTCATTGAATTTTTAATAAGCAACCAAACTTTATAAAATGTAGCCAATCAAAACACAAAGTCCCATAGTTGCCAACATTATCAAAAACATTTAGGGACACTTTTTTTTTTATGTAGGCGGTGTATTATTTTTTATCATAATTAAATAATCATAAGCATTTATTTTCAGAGGTGACCTAGTAGGAGCCAAAAAATGTGGTGCGCTTTTGTGGCAAAGGATGGGCGTAGTTTAACCACTTAAGGAGCGGAAAGATTTGCCCCCTTTAATGACCAGGCCATTTTTTTTTTGTGATACGGCACTGCGTTGCTTTAACTGACAATTGCCAAGTTGTACCCAAACAAAATGTATGTATTCTTTACCCACAAATAGAGCTTTCCTCTGGGATTTGATCACCTCTGTGGTTTTTATTTTTTTGCGCTATAACTGCTTGCCGACCGCCCGCCGTCATATTACTGCAGGAAGTCGGCTCTGCTGGGCGAGAGCCTGTAGCTATACGTCCGCTCTAAAGCGGCCACTAGGGGGCGCGTGCGCCCCCCCCCGCTCGCCCCCGAGTCCCGCGCGCGCACGATCGCTCGGTACAGAGCGAGGACCGGGAGCTATGTGTGTAAACACAAAGTTCTCGGTCCTGTCAGCGGGGGAAACGCTGATCTTCTGTTCATACAATGTATGAACAGAAGATCAGAGATTTCCCCTAGTGAGACCACCCCCCCCCCCCATACAGTTAGAACACACCCAGGAACACACTTAACCCCTTCCCTGCCCCCTAGTGTTAACCCCTTCACTGCCAATGGCATTTTTATAGTAATACAATGCATTTTTATAGCACTGATCACTAAAAAAAATGCCAATGGTCCCAAAAATGTGTCAAAAGTGTCCGAAGTGCCTGCCGTAAGGTCGCAGTACTGAAAAAAAATGCTGATCGCCACCATTACTAGTAAAAAAAAAATATTAATAAAAATGCCATAAAACTACCACCTATTTTGTAAACGCTATAACTTTTGCGCAAACCAATCAATAAACGCTTATTATGATTTTTTTTTAACGAAAAATATGAAGAATACGTATCGGCCTAAACTGAGGAAAAATTTTTTTTTTTTAGATATTTTTGGGGGATATTTATTACAGCAAAAAGTTGCATCAAAATTGTCGCTCTATTTTTGTTTATAGCGCAAAAGATAAAAACAGCAGAGATTATCAAATACCACCAAAAGAAAGCTCTATTTGTGTGAAAAAAAGGACGCCAATTTTGTTTGGGAGCCACGTCGCACGACCGCGCATTTGTCAGTTAAAGCGACGCAGTGACGAATCACAAAAAGTGCTCTGGTCATTGGGCAGCAATATGGTCCGGGGGTTAAGTGGTTAAACAAACAAAGAGCGACAATTTTGATAAAAAAATTTTTTTATTTTTTTTACTTTTTCGCAGTAAAATTAGCACTATTAAAACGCTCATAAAACGCTCCCCGTGCCCCTCTCCATTGAAATAATTTAAAAACGCTGTAAAAACGCGGTAAAAATGGAGCGTTAAAATCGCGGTTAAAAAATCGCGTTTTTACAGCGTTTTTAATTCATTTCCATGGGGGAGCATTTTATTAGCGTTTTAATAGCGCTATTTTTACCGCAAAAACGCGGCAAAAACGTACCAGTGTGAAAGGGCTCTAATGCATATCCAAAAAAAACACACATTTTTTTTTTTTTATCAGTTCTTCTACATATTTTTGGTAAAAAAAAAAAATATCGCAATAGGCGTATATTGGTTTGCACAAAAGTTATCGCATCTACAAACTATGGGATACATTTAGGCCCCTTTCACATTGAGGCGTTTTTCATGCGGTACAGCACTAAAAATAGCACTGCTATACCACCTGAAAAAAACCTGCCCTGTAGTCTTCAATGTGAAAGCCCGAAGGCTTTCACACTGAAGCGGTGCGCTAGCAGGACCGCTCCAAAAGTCCTGCTAGCGGCATCTTTGCAGCAGTAAAGGAGCGGTGTGTTTACCGCTCCTATACCGCTCCTTCCCATTGAAATCAATGGGAAACCGCGGTAATACCCAGTAGAGGCATTAACCCTTTTTCGGCCGCTGGCGGGGGTCAAAACCGCACCGCTAGCGGCCGAATACCGTGGTAAATACGACGGTATAGCAGCGCTAAAAATCACGCTGCTATACCGCCACCGCGGCTCCCGCTGCAATGTGAAAGCAGCCTTAGGGACTTTTATTTTTTATCGTTTTTACTGGAATTAGCGGTGGGACTGCGACATTGTGGCGGACAAATCTGACCCCAAATAACATAACCAGTGACATTATTACACTGACCAGTGCTTTAAAAAATGCACTGATCAATGTAAGAATGACACGGGCAGGGAAGGGGTTAACATTAGGGGGGCGATGTTCCCTGGGTGTGTTCTAACTGTAGGGGAATGGGCTCACTGGGACATGACAGAGATCCCTGTTCCTGATGACTGGGGACAGTAGATCTCTGTCATATCATCTGTTAAAATGGGGATCCGCTTTTTTTACAAAGGCAGATCCCCATTCTGCCTCTGTACACCGCGATCGCGTGTTGCCGGTGGACTTCCAGTCCGCCCGACCCCCCGCGGGCACATTCCCGCCCACAACTGCACCTGCAATTCCTAACACTAATGCCACGTACACAAATGTCCGATGGAGCCTACACACGGTCGGAATCTCCGACAACAAATATTCGATGTGGGCTTGTGGTCGGAAAATCCAACCGCGTGTACGCTCCATCGGACATTTGCTGTTGGAATTTCCGACAACAAAAATTGGAGAGCTGGTTCTCAAATTTTCCAACAACAAAAGTTGTTATTGGAAATGCTGACTATGGGCTAGATTCAGGTAGATGTGCCTATCTTTGTGCGGGTGTAGCGTATCCGATTTACGCTACGCCTCCGCAACTTTTACAGGCAAGTGCTGTATTCACAAAGCACTTGCTCTGTAAGTTGCGGCGGCGTAGCGTAAATGTGCCGGCGTATCCCCGCGTAATTCAAATAGGGCAGGTAGGGGGCGTGTTGTATGTAAACAAATCGTGACCCGACGTAAACGACGCGCCGAACGAACTGCGCATGCGCCGGCCGCGAACGTATCCCAGTGCGCATGCTCCAAATCACGTCGCAAATAATATAAACTATGTGAACGTAACTTACGTCCAGCCCCATTCTGAATCGACTTACGCAGACGACGTACAATACGACGCTGTCCCGACGTCCATACTTAACATTGGCTGCGCCTCACTATAGCGGGGGTAACTTTACGCCGGGCGTAAACGACGCAAATAGATACGCCGGCCGCAACTACGTTTGTGAATCGGCGTATCTAGCTCATTTGCATATTTGACGCGTAAATCGACGGAAACGCCACCTAGCGGCCAGCGTAAATATGCAACTTAGATACGACGGCGTAAGAGACTTACGCCGGTCGGATCGAACACAAATCTATGCCTTAATGATTCTTAGGCGGCGTACACACGATCGAATTTGTCCGCTGAAAACGGTCCGATGGACCGTTTCAGCAGACATCTCCGATCGTGTGTACGGCCGAGCCGACGGATTTGGCCATCCGACAGATTTCAAAGCATGCTTTGAAATCTATCGGGTGGGAATCTTACACTTACCAGCAGACATGTCGTCCCGCACGGCCACCGCACCGCCGCCGAATGGATTCGGCGCATGCGCGGAAGTGTTTTACTTCCTGGTGCGGTGACGTGGCGGCGTCAACGTCACCGCCACGTCAGCGCGCTGGCGGGGATTTTGGTTTGCTCGTGTGTACACGCGAGCAAACCAAAATCCCAGCAGACAGATTTGTTCAAATCTGTCGGACGGACAGATTTGAACAAATCTGTCCGCTCGTGTGTACGAGGCCTTAGAATCAGGCGCATAACTCTTTGCTGAATCTAGCCCTATGTGTACACAATTCAACGCACAAAAATTCTACGCATTCTCGGAATCAATTCTACGCATGCTCGGAATCAATTCTACGCATGCTCGGAATCATTGAACTTAATTTTTCTCACCGCGTTCTTGACGTTCGCAATTTCCGACAACATTTGTGTGGCCGTGTCTATGCAAGACAAGTTTGAGCGAACATCCATCGTAAAAAAAATCCACGGTTTTGATGTTAGAATGTCCAATTGTCTGTACGCGGCATTAAAATTACCTAATCTCTGAAAAAGGGAACGGGGTTATGCCCTCCCAAAATGCATTGGATGTTCTGGGTTTTCCTACTCCTAATTTTACCATTTAAAGCTGTGGACTCTTAGCCCTTGTTTGGTGCTCTCATTATACACAGATTCTCAACTCTGGTTTGCCCCCACCCATTCCTAGAGGGTTTCCCTATTTTTTTTAAAATGCTACCAAACTGCAGCATCGCCGCATAGTGAAGGCCTCGAGTCACTGTCAGGGGTAGGCGAACTGAGCCCAGCAAACTCGGAGCTCCTCCTCCAGGCTCCGACCTCGTCTGCGACTTGTCCTTCAGTACGCGGCCGGTTGCGTGTGAAATCATGCGGAAGCAAAGTCATACAGCAACGCTAGGGTGAGCCCACGTCTCCTCTCTTCACACTGTCACATGCACCTCTGCCCTGACACCAGGGGCGTTGCTAGGTGGCAAAAAGACCAGGGGCTTCAGCCCGAAGCCGAAACCGGGGGGTGTGGCGACTTACCTGACCTACGCGCGCATGTAAGTCAGTGTATGTATGTCAGTTACACACTCCAAGAGATCAGCATGTAAGGAAGCTCTTAGGCACACTAGCATGTCTTTCAGGGTTGTTTCTGACACATGACCTACATACACTGACCTGTCGGGACGAACATACACTGACCTGTCCTACACTACACTAACACTGACGACCTGTCCTACACTACACTAACCTGTCCTACACTACACTAACCTGTCCTACACTACACTGACATGTCCTACACTACACTAACACTGACGACCTGTCCTACACTACACTAACACTGATGACCTGTCCTACACTACACTAACACTGACCTGTCCTACACTACACTAACACCGACGACCTGTCCTACACTACACTAACACTGACCTGACCAACATACACTGACCTTTCCTACACTACACTAACCTGTCCTACACTACACTAACACTGACCTGTCCTACACTACACTAACACTGACGACCTGTCCTACACTACACTAACACTGACGACCTGTCCTACACTACACTAACACTGACGACCTGTCCTATACTACAATAACACTGACCTGTCCTGACCAACATACACTGACCTGTCCTACACTACACTAACCTATCCTACACTACACTAACACTTACGACCTGTCCTACACTACACTAACACTGACAATCTGTCCTAAACTACACTAACACTGACGACCTGTCCTACACTACACCAACACTGACGACCTGTCCTACACTACACTAACACGGACCTGTCCTACACTACACTAACACTGATGACCTGTCCTACACTACACTAACACTGACCTGTCCTACACTACACTAACACTGACGACCTGTCCTACACTACACTAACACTGACCTGTCCTACACTACACTAACACTGATGACCTGTCCTACACTACACTAACACTGACCTGTCCTACACTACACTAACGACCTGTCCTACACTACACTAACACTGACCTGTCCTACACTACACTAACACGGATGACCTGTCCTACACTACACTAACACTGACCTGTCCTACACTACACTAACACTGACGACCTGTCCTACACTACACTAACACTGATGACCTGTCCTACACTACACTAACACTGACCTGTCCTACACTACACTAACGACCTGTCCTACACTACACTAACACTGACCTGTCCTACACTACACTAACGACCTGTCCTACACTACACTAACACTGACCTGTCCTACACTACACTAACCTGTCCTACACTACACTAACACTGACCTGTCCTACACTAACACTGACGTCCTGTCCTACACTACACTAACACTGACGACCTGTCCTACACTACACTAACACTGACCGGTCCTACACTACACTAACGACCTGTCCTACACCACACTAACACTGACCTGTCCTACACTACACTAACCTGTCCTACACCACACTAACACTGACCTGTCCTACACTAACACTGACCTGTCCTGACCAACATACACTAACACTGACCTACATACATACACTGTGACTGACCTGGTAGCAACAGCCCAGCTCTAATACAACTGACATTTCAGCAGTCGTCACAGGTGAGGGGAAGGCAGGCAGTGCTCTGGAATGTGATGAGGGCAATTCTTATTATGCATTGGATGGGTGTTTGCTGCTGCTCCTCTGCTCATAAAGCTCCACAATCATAGGGGCATGCTGGCCCTTTAGGAAAGATAAAAAAAAAATTGTATGTGCCTTCTCTCGGGTCTCATTCTCTCTGCATCAGAAGACTTCATTTTTTGTTTTGCATAATGAAAGTCTGAGTGGCATAGGAAGCTGGAGGAGAGGAGTGTAATACCAAATGGTAGAGGGGGGGGGGGGGTGTGAGGACAGACAGGGTCAGGGGATGGGAGGCTGATGGAGAACAGAGGGTATGAGGCAGAGAAGAGGCTGTCATTGGAGGAACTGTATGCAGGATGAACACAGAAGATTGTGAGGCATACACAAATGGTGATAACTGACCTACCTTAGCAGTGGTGTGCCCGTCAGAGTGCAGCCAGGGAGGCTTAGGAGCCGCCGAGCAGGGATGTGGCAGGCAGCTGTGGTGTGCTGTCAGCCATAGGAGGCTCAGGAGCTGTGCCATGGAGAGCATGGAGCAAGCAGGGAGCGGGCATGGCGCACCAGGCGGCATTGTAATTCCCGCCTTCTAAGCTTGCGGCGCCTATGATGGACGTCACAGGTACTGCGGTCTCGGCATTGGATCAGTGGGACGTCCATCATAGGCGTTGGGCTTCAGAAGGCGGGACCAGCAGCCTGCGATCGGACTCGACAGGACTCGGGGCTAACAATGGCTACCTTAATGCCCGCGACTCGGGGCTTTACTGGGACCCATTCGGGGCTCATGCTTTCTAAGCCAGGGCCTAATGACGCCTCTGCCTGACACTGTGTGTGCAGTGAGCTGTAAAAAAAAGCCCTTTTTGTACCCTGCTATAATATATATATATATATATATATATATATATATATATATATATATATATATATATATATATATAGATTGACCAGCCAGCACCCTGAGGCCAGCCAGCCAGGGCAGCACCGAGTACCCTGAGGCCAGTCAGCACCTTGAGACCAGCCAGGCCAGCACCGAGTACCCTGAGGCCAGTCAGCACCTTGAGACCAGCCAGGCCAGCACCGAGGCCAGCCAGGCCAGCACCGAGTACCCTGAGGCCAGCACCGAGACCAGTCAGGCCAGTACCGAGAGCAGCCAGTATTTTCTGTGAAATATATATGCATATGAGCGTATCATTTTTTTTTTTTTTTGGTGGGGGAGTGGATTTTGGGTGGGAGTTCCCACACTTTTTTTCCCCAGGACTTGACCCCTGGTGATGCCTATAATGATGTGATGGTGGAGAGGTAAAGTAGATAGAAGGTTGGGCTATGCCTATAACGATGTGATGGTGGATGGGGTGGGGAGAAGATGAAGTAGATGGAAGGTTGGGTGATGCTTATAACGATGTGATGGTGGAGAGGTGAAGTAGGTGGAAGGTTGGGTGATGCCTATAACAATGTGATGGTGGATGGGTGAAGTAGGTGATGCCTATAACGATGTGATAGTGGAGAGGTAAAGTAAATGGAAGGTTGGGCGATGCCTATAACGATGTGATGGTGGATGGGGTGGGGAGAAGATGAAGTAGATGGAAGGTTGGGTGATGCCTATAATGATGTGATGGTGGAGAGGAAGTAGCTGGAAGGTTGGGTGATGCCTATAACGATGTGATGGTGGAGAGGTGAAGTAGATGGAAGGTTGGGTGATGCCTAAAATTATGTGATGGTGGATGGGGTGGAGAGGAGGTTAAGTAGATGGAAGGTTGGGCGATGCCTATAAGGATGTGATGGTGGACAGGATGGGGAGGAGATGAAGTAGATGGAAGGTTGTGTAATGCCTACAACGATGTGATGGTTGAGAGGTGAAGTAGATGGAAGGTTGGGTGATGCCTATAATGATGTGATGGTGGACAGGGTGGGGAGGAGATGAAGTAGATGGAAGGTTGGGTGATGCCTATAAACAATGTGATGGTGGACAGGGTGGGGAGGAGATGAAGTAGGTGGAAGGTTGGATGATGCCTATAATGATGTGATGGTGGAGAGGTGAAGTAGATGGAAGGGTTGGGCGATGCCTATAACGATGTGATGGTGGATGACATAGAGAGGAGGTGAAGTAGATGGAAGGTTGGGCGATGCCTATAAACAATGTGATGGTGGACAGGGTGGGGAGGAGATGAAGTAGATGGAAGGTTGGGTGATGCCTAGAACGATGTGATGGTGGAGAGGTGAAGTAGCTGGAAGGTTGGGTGATGCCTACAACGATGTGATGGTAGATGGGTTGGAGAGGAGGTGAAGTAGGTGGAAGGTAGGGTGATGCCTATAATGATGTGATGGTGGAGAGGTGAAGTAGATGGAAGGTTGGGCGATGCCTATAACGATGTGATGGTGGACAGAGTGGGCATGAGATGAAGTAGATGGAAGGTTGCTGACTGGGCTTAGAGCAATAAAATTGGCATAGTCGGAGGCTGGTCATGTTCTGGTCACCAGCTGTATTCACAAAACTCCAGGCAGAACAAAAACATACTTTTTTGGTAAACTGATTTTTTTTTTAAATACAAATGTCAACATGTACAAATTTATCACGAAGGAGATGAAACACGATGCTGTATTTGACCATTGAAGTCCTAAAAAGGTCCCAACTTAAGCCTCATTCACATAATAAAAAGTGGCATGATCAACGTTCAGTACACTTGCGCACGGTGCTCTGGGCACAGATACAGCCCCCTAAGGATTGTGGGTTCTCATGTGTTTGGTCAGCGCCGAGGGCCTGTAGAAGCTTTTCCCGCACTCCATGCAGCAGTGCGGTTTGATCTTCTTGTGAATCTTCTGGTGGTTCTCCAGAGTCTTTTCCTTTGTAAAGCACTTGCCGCAGGTGTCGCAGGTAAACGGCTTGACCTTGGTGTGGATCTTCTGGTGCCGGTACAGTACCGACTTGGAGGTATAAGACTTGCCGCAGATGGAGCAGGCATGCGGCTTCTCCCCCGAGTGGCACCGGCGGTGTTTCATGAGGTCGGAGCTGCTGTAGAAGCACTTGCCGCAGTCGAGGCAGGTGAAAGGCCGTTCCCCCGTGTGAGTCCTCATGTGGTTGATGAGCTCGGAATTACTGGCATAGGCCTTGCCGCACTCCGTGCACGAGAACGGCCGCTCGCCCGTGTGGGTCTTTTCGTGGCGGATGACGCCGGAGCGCAGCGTGAAGCACTTGCCGCATACGGAGCACGGGTGGGGCTTTTCCCCCGTGTGGCTGCGCTTATGCTTGCCCAGGTCCGATTTGGTGATGAAAGCCTTGTCGCAATCCGGGCACGGGTGGACCCTCAACCCCCGGTGCCTCTTGCGGTGCTCGTTGAGTTCGGATTTGCTGCCGAAGCATTTCTTGCACTCGGAGCATATGTAGGGGCGCTCTCCCGTGTGGCTGCGCTCGTGGATCACCAGATGCGGGATGCGGCTGAAACACTGGCCGCACTTGGCGCAGCAGTAAGGCTTCTCGCCCGTGTGCTTCCTCTGGTGGAACAGGACCTCCGACTGCCACCGAAAGCACTTTCCACAGTCGGGGCACATGGGCTTTTTATCCGGGGAAAAGATTCGTGGCTTCCGGGCGGGTTCCTTGGCAGGCGTACAATTTGCTGGGTCTGCACCGGTAGGTTGTGGGTGATCGGTAAAGATAGCTGAAAGGGGGGTGAACTGTGTGTGAGTAACTGCTGCCTGGGTGTTGTCTGTACCCGAGGACTGTATGTGACCAGCCTGAACAGGTGTAGGTGGCAGGTAGTCTTTATCAGTCACCGTAGACGGCACATTGTCCGCTGCCGACGTTGGGTGATCTGTTCGGACATATGTAGATGTTATAGGATTGGTAGACTGCACATGGTCCATTTGAGTCAGTGTAGACAGCACATGATTGGTCGTAGGCTGCAAAGGCTCGGTTGTAGTTGGCGCCTCCACCTCTACACCGGCAGTAGCTGGCGGCAATTGGCTTGCCGAAGTAGCGGCTGGCTGTGGGGAGTCGGTTCGACCCGGAGTAGACCGCGTCCTCTCCACAGTCTGTGAATCGTCCGTACAAACAGGCATTTGTTGCTCGATGGGCGCGGAAGTTTCTCCGTCGGAAAGGTCTCCCTCATCGGACGACGAAAAGTCCACCGCCGAGTTTAGGTCCAACTTGCTCATGATGGGATCGCACATGGTGGACATGCTGTCTTCTTGATCGTTGCTGTTCTGGACTTCGTTAGAGCAGGCCGGAGAGGGGACAGAGGCATCGGGGACTAGAGGGGTGCTTGTGGGCTCAAGTAAATCTGCGAAGAAGAAGAAGAAGATGAACTCAAACCTTTAAAATAAACATATAATAATAGTGTGTAACTGTGGGGTGGGGGCACATTAGAGTGTAAGCTCTTCTGGTTCATTCATAGCCATTCATTATGTACTGTTGTGCAATGTGACCAATCACAGTGATCACACAGTACAGACAAGGCCAATCACAGTGCATCTGTACCATGTGATCGCTGTGACCAATCACATCGATCATATGACAGATGTATGCAATGAATGGCTTTTATTCATTGTTTTGATCACTGATTGGTCATAGTGTTCATGGTATAGACATGTGACCAACACAATGAACAAAAGCCTTTCATTGCGTACATCTGTCATGTGATCGACGTTGTTGGTCACAGCGATCACTTGGTACATATGCACTGTGATTGGCTCTGCCTGTAACATGTGATCACTGTGATTGGTCATAGTGCTCATGGTACAGACATGGTAAAAACACAGTGATCACATGTTACAGGCAAGGCCAATCACATTGATCACATGACAGATGTACGCAATAAATGACTTTTATTCATTGTGTACTGTTGTGTTGATCGCTGATTGGTCATAGTGCTCATGGTACAGACATGGTCAATCAGTGATCAACACAACAGTACACAATGAATAAAAGTCATTTATTGCGTACATCCGTCATGTGATCAATGCGATTGGTCACAGCGCTAACTTGGTACATATGCACTGCGATTGACCTTGCCTGTAACAAGTGATCACTGTGATTGACCATGTCTGTACCATGAACACTATGACCAATCACAGTGATCACATGTTACAGACAGGGGTCAATCACAGTGCATATGTACCAAGTGATCGCTGTGATTACATGACAGTTGTACGCAATGAATGGCTTTCAGTCATAGCCCTTCATTCTGTACTGTTGTGTTGATCACTGTGATTGGTCACGGTGATCACATGGTATAGACAGCATCAATCACAGTGCATCTGTACAATGTAATACCTGTAGCCAATTACAGCTTCACAACAGTGCACAATGAATAGAATGGATGCCATTCATGAAAATGATTGCTTATAACAGTGATCATCACTAAGAAATCGTAGTGTGTGTAAAGCAAAACAAAAAAAAAATCCTGTTAACTTCCCCAGAGTAGTACAGAGTCACTATGGTAACATTGTACTGCTATAGTCACAGTATGTTAAAAAAAAAAAAAAAGTGTTGGTTATATTTTACAAACAGGTCATTTTTATCCTTCGTTGATGTACGCTGATGAGGCTTCACTGATAGGCGGCACAGATAGGCGGCACTAATGGGTGGCACTGGTGAGCACTGATGGGCGGCATTGATTAGCAGCACTGGTGGGCACTGAGGCAGGGACCGATGTCCCTGGAACAGAAGCCGGTTACTGGCTTTCTGCTTCTCTCCTTGTGCTAATCGGGAGAAAAAATAAAATAATAACCACTTGTTTACTGGCGCTTTAACCTGCCTTTGAATGACAATTGCGCGGTCGTGCTACACTGTACCCAAATTAAATTTAAAAAATTTTTTTCACACAAATAGAGCTTTCTTTTGGTGGTATTTAATTGCTGCTGTTTTTTTTTTCTGCTAAACAAAAAATTACCAAAATGTAAAAAAAAAAAAAAAAATTAAAATAAAATGTTCCATAGTTTGTTATAAAATTTTGATCACCGATATGCTGCGCTGATGGGCACTGATAGGTGGCATTGAAGGGGACTGGTAAGCAGCACTGATGGGCAGAACAGATCTGTGGAACTGATTTATGAGACACTGGTGGGCATTGATGGGTGGCACTGTGGGCACTGGTAGGTGGCACTGTGGGCTCTGGTAGGTGGCACTGTGGGCTCTGGCAGCTGACACCGGAGGGCACAAAAAATGCAGTCGTGGCTGTCTGTGTGAGGGCCGTTCAGGTCCGCCTAACAGTTTTTTAGGCGGACCTGAACGGATGCTCCGTGCTCCTCTATGGAGCCATGGATGTCCGCTGGCATCCGACCCCCTCCGATCCGCCAAAGTGTGACGGAGGAAAAACCTACTTTTCCATCCGTCTGGTGGATCGGATCGGGTGAACACGGACCGTCTGTCTGTGTTCACCCGATTCCCCCATAGGGTAGAGCGAAGAAAAGACAGGGCGGTCCATGCACAGTGTGCGGGGACCGCCCTGTCACCCGCCAGCTCAGCGGGGACCAACGGAGCGATACCCGCTGAGCAAGCGGAAGTTCACGGGGCCGATCGTTACTGATCCGCCCCGTCTGAAAGGGGCCTAACACTGAGGAAAAAAAATAAAAAATACAGATTACCAAGCTTCTTTTTACATCACGTGGTCAGCCATCATTGGCTGACAGCTGATCACGTGGTAAGGGGCCGGGATCTCATAGACTCGGCTGATCACAAAGCGGGCCGCCCGCGACCCACAGACAGCGCTTGCTCGGGATGACATCCATAGACGCCCTCCCTGTGCTGCAGTCGTCTATAGCGCGGGCGTCAAGCACTTAAAAATGATAACCATCTTGTTTACTTCTGTGATTAGCTGCGATTTGCCCTTTACTCTGCTCTGTAATCAGCCGAGTCGGAAGGGACGCTGGAAGAGTGCGATCACGGGAGGACGTCTATTGGAAGCCCCGCGCTGTGGACATCATTCGGCAATAGTGCAGGCAGAAAGTGGTCACAGCAGTACAGTGTTGCATGACTGCGCAATTCTCATTTAAAATTGGCCTGGGCAGAAAGTGGGTGAAAGTGTCCAGTATTGAGGTCCTTAATAATTGTGTGTGAGGGGGGCATTAGAATGTAAGCGCCTCTGATGCCACGACTGTTGTCTTTGCTTTCTTTCCCAGAATCCCCTGCTAGCTGTAACATGGAACAGGCAAGGATTGTGTCTTCATGTTTAACATCTCCTTACCTTCTGATTCGGGGATCTCTTCATTCTCCACCAATGGGTCCTTTTCCAGGGTCTTCTCTGCCTCTTGAAGAACAATTTGCTCCAGCGAAATGGAGACCTCGACTTCCTCAGAGCCATTAGGAACCTGACATACAAAATGATACAGTCACCATCCAGACACACCCCTTACTGGATAATGTCCCAGAATTCCCGGCACCGCTCACCTCTCCTGTCAGCAGCGCAATGATCTTCTGGGTGACTTCTAGAATCTTCTGCTCGCTGCTCCTCTCTACTGTCAGGGAGTCAGGTGGAGGCATTGCGATGGTCACCAGATCTCCAGACTTCACAGCAGGGAATCTCTGTATAGAACCAAAAACAATGTCATGTGACCTCCCAGAATCCTCCTCACCTCTCCGGTCAGGTCTGTGTTTTATTACTAGAGATAAGAGTGATGTCATGTGACCTCCCAGAATCCTCCTCACCTCTCCGGTCAGCTCTGTGTATTATTAATAGAGATAAGAGTGATGTCCTGTGACCTCCCAGAATCCTCCTCACCTCTCCGGTCAGGTCTGTGTATTATTACTAGAGATAAGAGTGATGTCATGTGACCTCCCAGAATCCTCCTCACCTCTCCAGTCAGGTCTGTGTTTTATTAATAGAGATAAGAGTGATGTCATGTGACCTCCCAGAATCCTCCTCACCTCTCCGGTCAGGTCTGTGTTTTATTACTAGAGATAAGAGTGATGTCATGTGACCTCCCAGAATCCTCCTCACCTCTCCGGTCAGGTCTGTGTATTATTACTAGAGATAAGAGTGATGTCATGTGACCTCCCAGAATCCTCCTTACCTCTCCGGTCAGGTCTGTGTATTATTACTAGAGATAAGAGTGATGTCATGTGACCTCCCAGAATCCTCCTCACCTCTCCAGTCAGGTCTGTGTTTTTATTAATAGAGATAAGAGTGATGTCATGTGACCTCCCAGAATCCCCCTCACCTCTCCAGTCAGCAAGCAGATGATCTCAATGGCGAGGTTCAGTATCCTCTCGGCAACGGGCTGACTGTCCTTGTCCATTGCAGCAGACGACTTTGTACAGGTGGCCTCTGTCGGTGGAAGAGCTGCTTAATCTATTTCACATCGATATTCATAAAGCCACCTGGTAACAGAAGACAAAATATAAATATCATACTATAGATTGGAGATAATACAAGGCACAAAGAAAGCGGAGTTCTAGCTCACCCACTGATCAGCGAGGCAGCACATCACAACAATGGGGCAATAATCAGGTTTGGGAGGGAGAGGCCAGTCCAGGGTTGCTTCAACAGTTCATCACACATCTTCATGCTCTCACTTAGTCCTACTGTCCTCCTCTCCACAATCCCAAATCAGGCGTAACGTCCTCACACATTGTTTGACCTCACAGGGTCCCTTATCTTACCATAACCCAAGTGTCCTGAGAGTCATGTCCTCACAGAGTCCAGTTTCCTAACACGGTCCCTTATCTTACCATAACCCAAGTGTCCTGAGAGTCATGTCCTCACAGAGTCCAGTTTCCTAACACGGTCCCTTATCTTACCATAACCCAAGTGTCCTGAGAGTCATGTCCTCACAGAGTCCAGTTTCCTAAACTGGTCCCTTATCTTACCATAACCCAAGTGTCCTGAGAGTCATGTCCTCACAGATTCCAGTGTCCTAACACTGTCCCTTACCATCCCACAACCCAACTGTCCTCATAGTCATGTCCTTGCAGAGTCCAGTGTCCTAACACGGTCCCTTACCTTCCCCACAACTCAAGTGTCCCGAGACTCATGTCCCCACAAAGCTCAGTCTCATAACATGGTCCCTTGTCCTCCTACAACCCAACTGCCCTCAGAGTCATGTCCTCACATGGTCCAGTGTCTCAACACAGTCCCTTACCTGCCCATAACCCAGTTGTCCTCAGTCATCTTATCAAAGAATCCAGTGTCCTAACACGGTCCCTTACCCTCCCAACCCAACTGTCTTCTGAGTCATGCCCTTACAGAGTTCAGTGTCCTAGCATGGTCCCTTACCTTCCCATAACCCAAGTGTCCTGAGAGTAATGTCCTCACAAAGCTCCGTCTCATAAAATGGTCCCTTACCCTCCCACAACCCAACTGCCCTCAGAGTCATGTCCTCACATGGTCCAGTATCCAAACACTGTCCCTTATCCTCCCACAACCCAACTGTCCTCAGTCATCTCTTCAAAGAATCCAGTGTCCTAACAGGGTCACTTACCCTCCCAACCCAACTGTCTTCTGAGTCATGTCCATACAGAGTCCAGTGTCCTCACAGTCATATCCTAACATGGTCCTTTACCCTCCCACAACCCAACTGTCCTCACAGTCATATCCTAACATGGTCCTTTACCCTCCCACAACCCAACTGTCCTCAGAGTTGTGCAGAGGCGTACCTAGTGAAAATGTCACCTATGGCAAGCACTGAAACTGCGCTCCTCTCCAAGCTCCACGCATCTCACCTCCGACCATGAGTGACGTAATGCCGCCGGGACAGGAATACTAGGCACCTTGGGGGCAGTGAAGTTGCAGCGCTGACAGGGATGGCTGGTGCTTGAGCTATGTGCAGGAGCACACTGGGCACATTGTTACAGTAAGGTAGAGAGACTCAGAACACTACAGAACAGCTAGCGGCGGCTAGTGTGTACTGTGTAAAGCATTGTCGGTACTTCACCTGCGCCCCCCTCCCTCCAGCAAAATGTACACTGCCCAGCCCAGGGTTTCCATCCTCCCTTGTACCGGTCCGGCTCTGCTTATAGGCAGTACAGCGGTGCAGTACTCAAAGTAATGGCTGTGCGGCTCACGCAGGCATTACTTTGACACAGGCTGGCTGTCTGATACAGAAACTGGCCCACTGAGCCATTGGCCCTCCGGGAAACTCCCAGTAGTCCCGATAGCCAGTACATCCCTGCTGCCCAGCCCCTCACGAGCGCCCTCTTTATATGGCGCCCATGGCACGTGCCATACCTTGGATACACCACTGGAGTAATTTCCTTGCAGAGTACAGTGTCCTAATATGATCCCATACCCTCTCACAACCTCAAGAGTCCAAAGTCTGTACACAATCCCACTGTTTTCACACAGTTCCATTGTCCCTACACAGTTCCTCATGCAACATCATATTCTAACACCCCACTATCCAACACAGTCCCTTACCCTCATATGATCCCACTGTCCTCACACAGTCCTTCATACAATATCATATTCTAACATAGCACCATTGGCACGTCCTCTCTGTTCAATGTCATCAGTCATGTCCTCCCAGAATCCAGTGTCCTAAAATAGTCCCTTATCCCCTCACACGATCGCACTGTCCCTCCTACAACATCACATTCATAACATAGTCCCACTGTCATAGCACAGTGGCATGTCCCCTCAGTTCCATGTCCTCAGAGACGTATCCTCAAGAGTCCAATGTCCTAACATGGTCCCTTGCCTGCACACAGTCCCCTTGTCCCTACAAATATCTTCCCAGAACATCACATTCTAACATAGCTTCAATGATATTACACAATAGAGCGTCCCCAGAGTTCCATGCCATCAGTCATGTCCTCTCTGTTCCATCAGTCAAGTCATGTTCTCACCGTTCCGTGCCATCAGTCACGTCCTCACCGTTCCGTGCCATCAGTCACGTCCTCACCGTTCCGTGCCATCAGTCACGTCTTTACCGTGTCATCAGTCACGTCCTCACCGTTCCGTGTCATCAGTCACGTCCTCACCGTTCCGTGCCATCAGTCACGTCTTTACCGTGTCATCAGTCACGTCCTCACCGTTCCGTGTCATCAGTCACGTCCTCACCGTTCCGTGTCATCAGTCACGTCCTCACCGTTCCGTGTCATCAGTCACGTCCTCACCGTTCCGTGTCATCAGTCACGTCCTCACCGTTCCGTGTCATCAGTCACGTCCTCACCGTTCCGTGTCATCAGTCACGTCCTCACCGTTCCGTGTCATCAGTCACGTCCTCACCGTTCCGTGTCATCAGTCACGTCCTCACCGTTCCGTGTCATCAGTCACGTCCTCACCGTTCCGTGTCATCAGTCACGTCCTCATCGTTCCGTGTCATCAGTCACGTCCTCACCGTTCCGTGTCATCAGTCACGTCCTCATCGTTCCGTGTCATCAGTCACGTCCTCACCGTTCCGTGTCATCAGTCACATCCTCACAGGGTCTGGTTTCCAAACCCTTGCTCTCACACGATCACTCTGTTCTTACACAGTCCCTCTCACAACATCCCATTCTCACATAGTCCCACTGTCGTCACACAGTGGCATGTCCTACCATGTCCATGTCTTCACAGAATCCACTGTCCTAACACAGACCCTCACCTTCACAAAGTCCCATTTTCTTTACACAGTTCCTCACACAACATTGCATATTCTAACATAGTCCTACTGTCAATGGCATGTCCTTATCGTTCCATGTCCTCAAGAGTCCAAAGTCCCATCAGTGTAAAAAGCAGTCTTAGGCCCTTTCCACGTGACCAGCCCGACCAAATGGGACCCTCAATTCACCTCTATAGAGCGACAGATGTCCGTTTACGTCCGCCTACCTCCAATCCAAAAAACAGAAGGGAATTCGTTCCCTTCCATCAGGGCGGATCAGAGGGCCTAAAGCAGGGGTCTCCAAACGTATTATACAAAAGGGTCAGTTTCCTCCCCTAACAACTTTAGGGGGACTGGACTGTAGATCAGGAGTACTGAGAAGGGGGGGGGGGGGTGACACCACTTTTTTGCACCAGTGCCACCTGCCAGTGCCAATTAGTGCCACTTGCCAACCAGTGTCATCTGCCAGTAACAATACCAGTGCCACCATCCAGTGCCAATTAGTGCCACCTTCCATCCAGTGCCATCCGCCAATGCCACCAGCCAGTGCCAATTAGTGCCACCTTCCATCAGTGCCACCTGCCAGTGCCAATACCAGTGCCAATTAGTGCCACCTTCCATCCTGTGCCATCTGCCAATGCCACCTGCCAATACCAGTGCCACATTCCATCCAGTGCCAACTACCAGTGCCAACTAAAGCCATCAGTGCCAACTGCCAATGCCAACCAGTGCCATCTGCCAATCAGTGCCACCTGCTAGTACCATCTTTCAGTGCCATCCAGTGCAACCTGCCAGTGCCAATAAGTGCCTTCTGCTAGTGCCATCTTCCTTCCAGTGCCACGAGCCAGTGCCACGAGCCAGTGCCACCAATAAAAAATAAAAATCGGCCTAAAATATCAGCCGCAAAAATCGGCATCATATATCGGCCATCGGCCGCCCAGATTTCCAAATATCGGCATCGGCCAGAGAAAAACCCATATCGGTCGACCTCTAGTTAGGATTATTGAAGGGGTCTTGCGGGCTTCCAAAACGTTGCCTTTGTTACTATGATGCGATGGCGGAATAAAGCTCTGGACCCGTCCCTCAGATCCATGGTGTGTTGGCGACATAGTTAATGGTTTTCAACGTCTTCAGTTCCCAGCCGGTGGTCGCGGCAGCACCCATTGACATCTACAGCGCGGGTCTGGGATATTCTGCTTGTCAAAGTCCATCGCACGTCTCGGGGGTCTTGGTATCCATGGCAACCAATGGGCGTGAACATCCACAGGGTATAACCTTACAATTCATTGACAAGCAATTGCTGCCTGATGTTCCCATCCTTTTAGCGTGCATGTAAACTGGCAACGTAATAAAGAACGACATCAAGCGTTCCCACCATAACCGGCTTCAGATACATCAGCAAAGGCTCAGTACAGTGCAGTGCAGTAATGAATAAGCAGATAATATGGCCTCCCCTCCCCCCTACAGGTAATAAGCAGATCTTACTTACAACCCTCCCTTAAAGGTCCCCCCAATCCCTTTACATAACCATTACAGCTCCCCCTCCAGCCACCACAACAACAAAACAGCATTTAAAAGCGAAGAAAAAAGCCATTACCACCATATCCTCCCAAGATCAGGAAGTGTTTTCTTCCAATCTACAACCTCTTCCGGGTTTTGCGTTCCAGCGGCGCAGCCGCTGTGCGTTCCACGCGATCGGCGCAGCTGGAACGCAAACACGGAAGTCAGGTGGAAAGGGTTTGAAACGCATAATCACGAAGCGGGGCTCTTGCAAATTTAGGTTAGCGGAAGCAGCTCCAGTTAACGGGGCGTTTGAACTTAACGCTCCAGTCCCGCGATACCGAAACAGCGCCTCTTTTCATTTTAGTGAGGCTGTGCCCATATCTATCATGGCGGTCTACGCATTTCCGCATCCGCTCTTAACGCATCTTACGTCAGTAGCGTCCAGCTCCCCCTTGCGCATGCGCAGTGAGCGGGGTGAAGCCGCCGGTGAAAGGTGTAGCAGCAGGGAGCGGAGAAAGGTATATGGGATTCCTGTATGGGTCAGAGATGCAAGGAAGGGGGAGGAGAGACCCGTAGACAGTTGTCTGCAGAGCTGACACTCTAGTGACAGAGAAGACTGAGGCTGTGTGTTAGAAATGGGGAGGGGGGGATCGGTTATCTGCTAGTCCTGGCTGAACCGGCCGCCATTCCTTCTGCGGTGTATTGGGGCGCAGTGGGTGGAGCGTTGGCGCTCTGTTATTGGGAGGGGAGGAGAAGTGTCGGGGAATTGCAGATATTTTCCAGCGTGCTGCGGCACGCCTGTTACCGTAACAACGGCAACGACTTTGTTGGTATTTTTTGGGTCATTTTAATGCTGAAAGACCCATCTTCAGTGTTCTGGCTGAGAGAAGGAGGTTCTCATCCAAGATTTTGGATTTTGGCCCCGTCCATTGGCCCCTCAATGCCGAAGAGTCAGCCTGTACCTTTAGCACAGAAACAGCCCCAGGGAATAATGTTTCCACTTCCATGCTTCACAGTAGGGATGGTGTTCTTAGGGTCATAGTCGGCCATTTTTCCTCCTCCAAACACGGCAAGTCGAGTTAATGCCAAAGAGCTCAATTATGACCTCATCTGACCACAGCACTTTCTCCCAATCCTTCTCTCAATCATTTAGGCTGCAATCACGCGTGAGCGTTTTCAGCTCGTAAAACGCCCAACAAGTAAAATCCCATTTATTTCAATGGCACCTGTTCACATCTAAACGTTTTGTCACCTGAAGCAAAAGGCCTAAAAAAAAAACACCTCAACCACTTAAAGGGGTTGTAAAGGATTTTTTTTTTTCATAATATGCATCCTTTACCTGCAGACATTCCTCTTTTCACTTCCTCATTGTTGGTTTTTGCTCAGAAGTTGCTCTATTTCTTCTCTGTTCTGTTCACTTCCTGCTTGTCTGATTGTAACTCACCACCGTGAAGGGAGTCTTTACTGCGGTGGTCAGTGACGTCCTGGGAACTACATCTGTGCGGCAGGACGCTCTCTGTGTTAGAGACTTCATGGAGGTGTGAATTACTGGGCGTACCGCAATGCATACTGGGAAATGTAGTTCTTACATGAACGAGCGTCGCAAACCAGGAAGTGAATGAGAGAACAGAAACTAGAACGCCGGAGGTGATATAGATGAAGGAATTTAATAGGTATTTTCTCGTTTTTTTTTAACAGAATCATTACACTATTCTGTCTGTCTACCTTGCAGACATTATTTTCAGGCAAATTTTTATTTTTTTCCTTTACAACTCCTTTAATGACTGAATGAATGACTTGTATAGCGCAACGCATGCGAACTGAATCGCCTCTGGGCGCTTTTTCCAGCCAGTGTCTGCTTGGCTGGTGCGGTCATTTTTACCCCGTAGGATCTTGGCACGCTACCGAGCCTGTTTTTCAGACTCTGTGTTTACAAATTTAAAACATTTTTTTTTTGCTTGAAAATTACTTAGAAACCCCAAACATTATAATTAATTTTTCTAACACCCTAGAGAATAAAATGGCGGTCATTGCAATACTTTTCGTCACACCGTGTTCGCGCAGCGGTCTTACAAGCGCACTTTTTTTGAAAAAAAAATCACTTTTTTTTTTTAATTAAAACATAAGACTACATTAAAGTTAGCCCAATTTTTTTTATATTGTGAAAGATAATGTTACGCAGAGTAAATTGATACCCAACATGTCACACTTCAAAATTGCGCCCGCTCGTGGAATGGCGACAAACTTTTACCCTTAAAAATCTCCATAGGCGACGTTTAAAAAAATTCTACAGGTTGCATGTTTTAAGTTACAGTGGAGGTCTAGGGCTAGAATTATTGTCCTTGCTTTAACGATTGCGGCGATACCTCACATGTGGTTTGAACACCGTTTTCATATGTGGCCGCTGCTCACATATGCGTTCGCTTCTGCGCACATGTGAGGTTTCGCCGCGATTGGGAGAGCGAGAGCAATAATTCTAGCCCTAGACCTCCTCTGTAACTCAAAACGTGCAACCATGTAGCATTTTTTTAAGCATCGCCTATGGAGATTTTAAAGGGTAAAAGTTTGTCGCCATTCCACGAGCGGACGCAATTTTGAAGCGTGACATGTTGGGTATCAATTTACTCGGCGTTACATTATCTTTCACAATATAAAAAAAATTAGGATAACTTTACTGTTGTCTTATTTTTTTAATTAAAAAAAGTGTATTATTTCCCCCAAAAAAGTGTGCTTGTAAGACCGCTGCACAAATATGGCATGACAGAAAGTATTGCAACGATCGCCATTTTATTCTCTAGGGCAGTGATGCGAACCTCGGCACCCCAGATGTTTTGGAACTACATTTCCCATGATGCTCAGCTACACTGCAGAGTGCAGAAGCATCATGGGAAATGTAGTTCCAAAACTGGGGTGCCGAGGTTCGCCATCACTGCTCTAGGGTGTTATAAAAAAAAATATACATAATGTTTGGGGGCTCCAATTAGAGGAAAGGAGATGGCAGTGAAAATAGTGAAAAATTACACACTAGAACTGCTGTTTAACTTGTAATGCCAATAGCCACCACCAGATGGCGCCAGGACACAGAAGGAAGCTTGGGAATTCACAAGGCTGCGGCCTCAATTACCGGCCGTCGCGGGCCCGCCGTGATCGGGCGGCAGGGGCACTTGGAGACACAGGATTAGGTGCCTCCGTGCGCCTCCGCCGCGCAATCGTGGCGGTCCCGCGGCGGTCGTCAATTGAGGCCGCAGCCTCAATTACCGGCGGACGCCAGGTCACAATTGCGACCTGGCCCCCGGATTTTGTCGACCCCTGGTTTACAGGTCCGCTACCTGAAGAGATGGATACCTCGGTTGTGGCAGCAGCTGCTGCCGTTACCGGGATATCCCTCGTCAAAATAAGGGCGTATGTAGTCATAATGTATGGCGGTCCTTAAGTGGTTAAAATAAACCTATGATAAAAATTATAGACCTTAGAAACTTAGGAAATCTGCAGGGGATCAAATAATTTCCCACTCTATATCGATCTTAAATATTCTATTTATAGAACCTTCCCACAGTGATTTTTTTTGTCTCATGTTGAATATTTGTTGTGCGCTCTTGTAGGGCAGGATGCCGTCATGCATCGTGAAGGGCTGCAACTTCTCATGGAAGAAGAAAGACCCCAACATCATCCTTCACTCCTTCCCGGGGGACCTCGCCGCCATCAAGTCCTGGCTCCTGCCCACGGCACAAGCCACAAAGCAAGAATTTGAGAACATCGATGAGCTTTGCCAGAAGATCCTGGCGGGGAAGGCAAAGGGTCTGTACCGCATGTGCTCCCAGCATTTCACCACGGACTGCTACTACCAGAGGGGGATGCTGGTCTCTCTGAAGAAGGAAGCCTTACCTTCCATATTTCCCGACAAGAAGACCATCGAGCTGAAGGCCTCGAGACCAAAAACGTATAAACCTCGAAAGAAAAAAGTTCTTCCACCAAACCTGACACTAGGTGGTGCCCCCACAACGATGGACATGGGGCTTCCTCTGAGGGTCGTCAAACTAGAAGACGATCCAGTTCCACTAACTAGTCCTTATTTAATTTCAAAAGAGGGTTACTATATACCCCGCAGTGATCCCTATACTCAGAGACGGCCATGGAACGCAGATTGGAGTGGCAGCATTGGTGAGGCTTTACCTCCACTAAAGAGGACCAGAACCCTTGGAACGAACACAGAATACTTTCCTGGCCAGAGACACAAGGCCACCTTTACGGACAAGACCATCAGCATGAGACACAAGGAGGTCCAGACGGAAAGAAGCAAAGAGGATCAGCGGCCATGCGGTTGCAAGCAGGAGTCCAGATTGGCCACCCAACTGCCCTCTGTGGTAAGAACCACAATATATCCGTCCAAAGCACTTCTGATGACCGCAGAGTCGCTTCCCACAAAAGACATTACTCTTGACTTACCTCAACATCAACCATCGGGAATTGGGTCTTTTTCCAATATCGATGGTCTTCCCGAATTTCCAAAATCCAGGTCTACAGAGGTGGTAGGTGTTTGCGATGTAGGATGTTCCAATTCGTGGCCCACGCCAAAGGAGGAGAAGCCATTAGTTATCCCTGTTTCATGTGAACCCGATGGAGAACTTACCTCAAGACGGGCAAGAAGCAACTCCTCCGTAAAAGAAGACTACGAGGCCAATGGAGAGCAGTCCGGGGAACTTGGCATCAAGCCTGAGGACACGGACTTGGCCAGGGTGGAAATTCCCGGGACAAGCAACTCGTCGGATCCTATTTCCGAAAACAAGTACATCGTTTTCGACAGCTGCCTGAATAAACTTTTAATGTACTGCCGATGCCTCGCCGACGAGAGCTGTAACGGGCGCATAGGGAAGTTAAAAAAATTCTTTGTTGGGTCTAGCGTGTCCGTGAAGGCAGAGTGCTCCAATGGCCATCAGTTTCACATGTGGGACAGTCAATCATAAATGTCCAATTTGTAGGGATAAAAGCAGTCTAGATACATTTTATATAATACTGGGCTAGGGAATACATCATCTTCCAGGAAGGGGGGGCTGGGTGTTATTGTCCAGTAGACATGGCCATGGATGTAGTGTTCACATTCCTATAATATATGGAAATTTGAGATGAATTGGCCTTTCTCAACCAGGGTTCCATAAAAAACTTGGGTTCCTCCAGAGTTTTCAAGGGCCAAATTCAGCAGTGATGGGCTTTTCTCCTGCCTGGTAGTTCCCACGTAGTATTGGCACCATCACCACTCGCTCTTTCCACTGACCATCAGTGCAAGGAAGCCCTCCTCTCATTGACTATCAGTATGGTCCGGACCAACAGACTTCCTCATCGAAGGTCCTGTGAAACCTTGGGTTCCTCCAGAGTTTGCTAGGGGTTCATTCTACAATGATGGACTGTTCTGCCTGGTGATGCCCATGTAGTATTGGCACCAACGCCACTCACTTCCAACTGGCCACCAGTGCAAGTAAACCCTCCTCTCATTGACCACTAGTATGGTCAAGAAGCAACAGTCTATCTCAACCAAGGTTCCTTAAAAACTTTGGGTTCCTCCAGAGTTTTCAAGGGCCTTAATTCAGCAGTGATATATTTTTCTCCTGCCTGGTAGTGCCCACGTATATTGGTACCAACACCTCTCACTCTTTCCACTGACCATCAGTGCAAGGAAGCCCTCCTCTCATTGACCACCAATATGGTCAGGACCAACAGACTTTCTCATTGAAGGTCCCTTGAAAACCTTGAGTTCCTCCAGAGTTTTCTAGGGGTTCATTCAGCAATGATGGACTGTTCTGCCTGGTGGTGCCCATTTATTATTGGCACCAACACCACTCCCTTCCAACTGGCCACCAGTGCAAGTAAACCCTCCTCTCATTGACCACTAGTATGGTCAAGAAGCAACCGTCTTTCTCAACCAAGGTTCCTTAAAAACCTTGGGTTCCTACAGAGTTTGCTAGGGGTTTATGCCAGCAGTGTTGCAGTGTTCTCCTGCCTGGTCATGTCCACATAGTATTGGCACCAACAACATTCATTCCTTCCATTGACTACCAGTGCATGGAAGCCTTTCTGTTATTGACCACCAATATTGTCAGGAAGCAACAGCCTATCTCAACCAGGGTTCCGTGGAAAACTTGGGTTCCTCCAGAGTTTGCTAGTAGTTCTTTCAGCAGCGATGACCTGTTCTCCTGCCTGGTGGTGCCCACGTGATATTGGAACCAACACCACTCATTCTTCTCACTGACCACCAGTGCAAGGAAGCCCTCCTCTCACTGACCACCAGTATGGTGTGACTAATGTACCGTAAGCTATAATCCTTCTCCCTGACGCCTGTGTATTAGTTCAAGGTGTTCCTCCAGGTTTCAGCATTCCCATAGCCATCATAGACAATCCCCATAATGTATGTTTATTTCCTGTAATCCTTAGCTCCATCTAGTGGCCATAATATGGCATTTCCTGGTTGACGTATTTCAGGAAATATCAGAAGGTTTCTAAAATTGAATTGAAACGTGATACTCAAGTCCAAATATAGACTTACTCTAGTGACAAGCTGTTTGCAAAACCAACGTGTTTCGGAGGCTGCGGCTTTTAACAGGGACTAAATGTTCTTACCCTTTTCTTTTTTCACATCGTTTGACCTTTTTATTATTATAGTATACTATTGCTGCCATTGTTGTTCAGTGTTATTGTTGCTATTAATAGTAGTTTACTGTTATTCCCAGTATTGTTACTATCATTATTATTATTATATTTTTTAATTTAATTTAGACGCTATCTTACCAAAAGTATTGGGACACCCGCCTTTACACGCACGTGAACTTTAATGGCATCCCAGTCTTTGTTCGTAGGGTTCAATGTTGAGTTGGCCGACCCTTTGCAGCTATAACAGGTTCAACAAGGCTGTCCACAAGGTTTAGGAGTGTGTCTATAGGAATGTTTGACCATTCTTCCAGAAGCGCATTTGTGAGGTGAGGCACTGATGCTGGACGAGAAGGCCTGGCTCGCAGTCTCCACTCTAATTCATCCCAAATGTGTTCTATCAGGTTGAGGTCAGGACTCTGTGGAGGCCAGTCAAGTTCCTCCACCCCAAACTTGCTCATCCATGTCTTTATGGACCTTGCTTTGTGCACTGGTCCAAATCATTTGGTGTGAGATTGTTTCTCAGAGGTTGGGCTTGGTCCCTTTAGTTCCAGTGAAGGGAACTCTTGAGGCATCAGCATACTGGAAAATTTCATGCTCCAAACTTTGTGGGAACTGTTTTGGGATGGCCCCTTCCTGTTCCAACATAACTGCGCGCAAAGCAAGGTCTATAAAGACATGGATGATCGAGTTTGGGGTGGAGGAACATCACTGGCCTACACAGAGTCCTGACCTCAACCTGATAGAACACCTTTGGAATGAATTAAAGCATATACTGTGAGCCAGGCCTTCTCCCCAACATCAGTGCCTGACCTCACAAGTACGCTTCTAGAAGAATGGTCAAACATTCCCATAGACACACTCCGAAACCTTGTGGATGGCCTTCCCAGAAGAGTTGACGCTGTTATAGCTGCAAAGGGTGGGCCAACTCAATAAGGAACTCCATGTACTAAGACTGGGATGGCATTAAACTTCATGTGTGTGTAAAGGCAGGCGTCCCAATACTTTTGGCAATATAGTCTATGTTGCCCTGACGAAGTGCTGCAGCCCTGAAATGTGTTAAACACCTGCTGCTCCAGGTAAGCCCAATTCACAGGACTCTACTTATCAGCATTGAAGGATGTCAGTCCAGATCGCATCTGCATCGCACAATGGAGAAACCGGGAACGCTGCACACCTAGGATCTTCTGAATGAATCTTTATTAATAACAAACTGTATCCATAAAAACAGACAGCAATCCACACCAGGGGGAGTGAGAGAGATGGTTGACACGTTTCACACTTATTTGATAACCTTAAACGTGTTGGATATGTAAAGAGATTGTTGTTGGAATAAACTTTTCCAATTGGACTAAACTTTTATCTGGTACATTTCCCGCGTGTTTTATTGTTGTCTGTGTCCTCACTATAAAGATTATCTGCCAAAACAGTGGGAGAACGTCTCGGAGTTAGGGGGTGTAATGGCACACCAAATGCGAAAGGGGTTAAAGCCATTTAGGATATTCCCTTTCCGAACATCAGGCAGCCACCGACACTCCACAGTCGAACGAGACCCATAAGAATAAAACGAGACACAGCTCTGTATGGGGTTCAATGCAGGTCTGACAAACTTTATTGAGAAAGCAGTCTCTTACCGTGTTTCCCCGAAAATAAGACACCGTCTTATATTTTTTTTTCCTCAAGAAATCACACTATGGCTTATTTTCGGGGGGTGTCTTATTTTTATTACAGAAAATAAAGGTTGCCTACCTGAACCACACTTGCGCTTCTTAGCATTTCCTCTGTCCACCTGTAGACTGAGATTATCGTATTCTGCACGCCATTTTTGGACCATTCGGATATCCAACTTCTTCTCTTTGCAAAAAGCCGTAAGATTCTTGCCTCGGGAGTCCTCCACAATTCCTTTCTTGTACTCAACAGAATAACTCTTTCTTTTTGCACTCATCTTGTCTGGTTGTACCACTACAAGATATCACTACAAGATTCGACACTACATCTTATTTTCGGAGATTCGACACTACATCTTATTTTCGGAGATTCGACACTACATCTTATTTTCGGAGATTCGACACTACATCTTATTTTCGGAGATTCGACACTACATCGCTACGTCTTATTTTCGGAGGGGTGTCTTATATTTCTATCTTGCGTCGAAATCCCGCTACGGCTTATTTTCGGAGTACGTCTTATTTTCGGGGAAACACGGTATATACACACCAAAAGAATACTGCAGTATCCAAATGAACAATGACCCAACTCCACCCACAACCTCACACAATGGTTACCTGACTGAGACACATGACCTTTAGGCTTCCCAGTCTGGCTGTCTGCTAACTTACAATACACATTATCACCAATACACCTTCACACAATTACAGGGTCAATGAGCACAAGCCACAATTAGATGCAGAGCAGCCACACTAGAATGAGTCACTACTCTAATATGGCATATATCCTGGGAGATAATGTGAATTACAGACCCATTTTGAAGCAATCCAAGACATATTCTGTATGTCCATTATTTTCTGGCTCATACTTTCTAAGAGCTTCTGGGTTCAACGGGCCCTCCCGTTACAGGGGATATCCCATTTTGACATCTGTCATTGCAATAGGTGTCCTGATTGGACAGTTTCCCTTCACTTACTGCTTGGGCAGCAACTGCAACATATTAGGCTTCCCAGAAGCATGGGGACGCCAGTAAGAATCCTCCAAAAGCAGATTGACACGTTCCTATAATAGTGAGCACTTGTAGAAGACCGACTCTGGGCCTAAGCTCCAGCCTGCTTCTTCATCAGGGCCCCTGATGGCGGGGATGGACTTGCAGCAGACTGGATGCAGGTCACGGCCCCCAGATACGCCAAGCTGAAGATGCAGAGACCACTCGGGTGTGCAGACTACAGAAGAGGATTCAGGAAACAAGTTGAGATGAGGGCACACGGCAGGCAGAAACAGTAGAAGTCGGGAAGTCACATAATAAAAATATGTGGAAAAGCAGGAGCATGGAGAAACTAGGAAGTTGGCCAGGCAACATGAGCCGCACTGAGCTATATATAGAGAAGAGTAATCTGATCAAGGTTTTAACCTAAACTACACAAAACAAGGTATTGGCTAAAACTGGGTCTCAAAAGAAAGCATACATTTATCTTAACCAGTTTCCACCCAGCCTGTTACAAAATGACTGCCGGGTAGAGCTTTTGTCGTTCTGGGTGGACGTCATATGACATCTTTCCAGAACGCACCCCGCATGTGGCAGGCGCGATCTGTCACCCTTTGTGTCCACCGGACACAGCCAATGACAGATCACTGTGAGGGCCCGCTACCGGTACCATGTGATCGCTGTGACCAACCGCAGCAGATCACGTGACAATTGTAAACAATGGCTTTCTTTCATGCCGTCCATTGTGTTGCTAGCTGAGATTGGTCACCGTGATCACATGGTACAGGCAGGGCCAATCACAGCCACTTAATGAATTGGTTCAGTAAAAATTGTTGCTTATACCAATAAAATCCATTTGTATAAGCAATCGTAATGCGTAAAAAAAAAAAAAAAATACTAGTATAAAAAACAAAATACCAGATGCTATAGCTTTCATGCAAACCAAATAATGTACACTTATACCACTGAAAGATGGACCCTTCTACCCTGACCACCAATAAACCTATAAAAGAAGTCCCTTCTCTACTGACCACCTACATTATAAAAGAAGACTCTTCTCTACTGACCACCAATAAACCTAAAAAAAAGAAGTTCCTTCTCCACTGACCACCAATAAACCTATAAAAGAAGTCCCTTCTCTACTGACCACCTACATTATAAAAGAAGACTCTTCTCTACTGACCACCAATAAACATATAAAAGAAGTCCCTTCTGCACTGACCACCTACATTATAAAAGAAGACTCTTCTTTACTGACCACCAATAAACCTAAAAAAATAAGTCCCTTCTCCACTGACCACCAATAAACCTATAAAAGAAGTCCCTTCTCTACTGACCACCTACATTATTAAAGAAGACTCTTCTCTACTGACCCCCAATAAACCTATAAAAGAAGTCCCTTCTCTACTGACCACCTACATTATAAAAGAAGACTCTTCTCTACTGACCACCAATAAACCTATAAAAGAAGTCCCTTCTCTACTGACCACGACCACCTACGTTATAAAAAAAGACTCTTCTCTACTGACCACCAATAAACCTAAAAAAATAAGTCCCTTCTCCACTGACCACCAATAAACCTATAAAAGAAGTCCCTTCTCTACTGACCACCTACATTAATAAAGAAGATTCTTCTCTACTGACCCCCAATAAACCTATATAAGAAGACTCTTCTCTAGACTCTTCTCTAGATGACCACCTATGGTATATAAGAAGACACTTTTCTACTGACCACGAATAAACCTATATAAGAACAAAGAAAAAATCCCAGCACAACATACCAGTCTGCAACAAACTGAATTGTCCTGTCCAACAGCTCATGTTAAAATCTGGTTTAGTTTACATTTCCAAATACTTGCGTAAGCTGGAAAGACCACGAAAATAAACCCCAGTATTATCTGAATGGGGATGTGAATGCTCCCCGAAAAGTCAAGAGCGGCAGAGTTTGTTCTCATACATGCAATGCTTTTACATCTTTCTCCCAGGCAGGGCTGGACGAAGGTTGCCACTTTTTCTTCAAGCTAAACCCGAATACTTTAGCGGCGAGCAGCAAACATTTTTTTTTTAAGGAGGAGGCTGTGGACTCTGATGTAAAGGAGAACTCTGATGTATAAGGGTTCTGCTCACCAAACCTTACACTTACACCAGAGTTTTCAGCATTCCCCCTAAAATTGGGGTTCCCAAAGCCCCCCTTACATTAAAGTGCACAGGGCACCCCTTGGATCGGTGTCCTTCTCACCTTAGTGTACTCACTTGCTCGGAGGCAGGAGACAGAAGGGAGTGAGGTTGGAGACTTTAGTCACAGACATTAGATTGTGAGCTCACTCAGCCGAGGATGGAGGCTCAGGCATCGACACCTTTCATCCATGATGTATCTGCTGGTTGCTGAGCTTCCAATTTCCTGCCCACACATCCCTTTTATGAGGCACAAAACGCCAGGGATTGGGGTGTGGGCAGGCAGACAGAGGGGTAGGGGTGGGAGGAGGAGGAGCAGATCAAGCCCTCTCTCCCCTCTGTGTATGAGGATGGGGCACGTGCTAGGGTGCCCACGTGTCCCGGATTGCCTGGGACTGTTCCACAATTGGCATATCCATCCTTGGACCCAGACACCTTTATTCCAGGACAATACAGTGTCCTGGAATGAAATAGAGGACACAGCCACCCTACCAGCAACCTTGCCAAAGCTAGTTGCTAGGGCCAACCCTGCTTGATGTCTAGCAACCAGTGAGTGAGGCTGAGCAAGGCCTGCACCTAGTGCTGCTCAGCTCCAGTCTCCACCCACCTCCTCCTTCTCCGCTCTGGCGGCATTGGGAGGGAGTGGCTTGCCGCAGGGACTGATGTGATTGTCTTCTGTGTGCTGCTCCACTGCTGGCTCAGATTGGCTGCCCGACTTCTCCTCTTCCCGCCCGACTGAGGGACCCCACCAGAGGGGATAGTAATGAAGGTGAAACATAGGGAACTGAGGGGACTCTAATGAAGGTAACACAGAGAAATGAGGGGACACTAATAAAGGTGACACACATGGAACTGAGGAGACACTAATGGAGGTAACACAGAGAACTGAGGGGACACTAATAAAGGTGACACACAGGGAACTGAGGAGACATTAATGAAGGTGACACAGAGAACTGATGGGACACTGTCAACACTGTCTGATGGGACACTGTCAAAAGGGGACACACGGGGGAACTGAGGAGACACTAATGAAGGCGACATAGAGAACTGACACTTAGAAAGGAGACACGCAGGGAATTGAGGAGACAGTACGGAAAGTAACACTTTGAACTGAGAGAATAGTAATGAAGAGAAGTGGAGGGACAGGAATGAAGATGAAACACGGAACTGAGGTGACATTAATAAAGGTGACACAGGGAACTGAGGGGACAGTAATGAAGGTGACACAGGGCATGTTAATAAAGGTGACACACAGGGAACTAAGAGGACATTGATGAAGGTGACACAGGGAACTGTGGAGACATTAATAAAGGTGAAACACAAGGAACAGAGAGGACATTGATGAAGGAGTCAAAGAGAACTAAGGGGACACCAATAACGGTGACACACAGAGAACTGAGGGGACACTATCTGGCCTTTGGCAGCCTCGTATTGCAGGAAAGACCCTGAAGGAGCCGAGCCCTCAGCCATATGTGCATGAGAACTCTGTCGGGGGTGTCCCTGAATGGTTTGGAGATGTGATCACCCTAGCTGGTGCGCTCCCCTATGCACTCTGCAGTTGTGATACTCGGTTATTTAGGGAGCCACAATCCATTATGAATATAGTGTCCAGGTTTCAGGCAGTCTGAGACTCGGACACACTATTTGAATCCCAGACGGGTGGCAACCCTAGCCCGTCCGCAGATGGGGGTTGAGCTGCAATGGAGAGCAAAGCATGCAGGCCCTCCTGAAGCTGACAGACTGCTGACTACTACTCTATAGGAGGTGGCATGTAGATTCAATAGAAGAGTAGCCCAGCACCAAGTCCCACCCCCAAGGAACGATGCAAATAATACAAGTTTTAAGTGGTTGTGTAAACCCCATTAAAGTCATCTGGAGGTGAATAAAAACATAAAATGGCAATAGGATAATTAGACAACACGCTTCCAGCAACGTACAGAGCGGCTAAACAACTTTTTTGTTCAATGACATGGAATGTGTGGGAGAGTTGGAGGGCGGAACTAACAACGCGGTGTGGCGGGGAGGGCGTATTGCAGCACCATCCGGCTTTTGAAACGCAAAACAAGGAAGCCGCGTGGAACGCACAGACCGGAAGTGCATCGGAACTTCCTCTCCCCGGCTCTCTATGGGAAGAAAAGAGAGGGGAAGCTGTTGTGTGTGTTCTGATCGCCGGTAAATAACGATGTGCACGTTGTGTGCTAATGGAGGAAGAGGGAGGACTGTCAGTTGTGGGGGGGTCATGTGATCATGTTTATTTGGTATAGGGTTATAGTACCCTCATATGACCACCAGGGGTCTACATGGTGCTGTTAAAGGGTAAGTTTACCTTTGATCCAGGGGCCCCATTAGGTAGTAAGAAAACTGAGCAGCTTTGCAAATTGGGTCTTCATTTTATTACCTGCAGGTCTTCTGCTTCCCCCCCCCCCCCCCCCCGCAAGCCTGCCCGAAAAACTCCCAGTTAGCGACCCCAACGTCCCGCCTTGTTGCCAGCAATGCGAAAACCATTTGTTTTTACTCCTCCAATGCTGGGAGGGAGCGTCCGATGGTTTCCATGGCATCTAAACGGGTGTTTTTCAGGCAGGCTTCAAGAGGGGTCCAGATGGCCTTACAGGCATGACTCTAAAATGACTGAATTGCTGATACAGCTTGAGAAATGCCGGGAAAGTGGAGTCCCGACCCCTTTATTAATCGTAAAGTGCTGTGTGAACATGTGATCTGTCACGTACTAAATCACGCCGAAGGTGCCATTAAGAATTAGGAACACCCCTGAGCGCCTGCTAAAGTGCCGCGTGTCTTTGTGCGGGTTGGGAACCCATACCGGTGTGAACCTAGCCTCCTATAGCCTCATCTCCCACTGTGATGTGGTTGCAGGATTGACTTCTGACCACTAGGTGCCGCTGATGCTCAGGGTGCAGGGGGTCGCCTAACTGTGGCTTGTGCAGTGCTATGTTATCACCACCAGATGGTGCTGTGTGGCTTATAACTGTAGGGACATGTGTAAGGATGAGCTCCGGCGTGTTCGCATGGAACACGTGCAGAGCCCGCCAGGAAGTGTGCACGGTGCTGCGCTAATCACAGCCAGGGAGACATTTCCCAATGCTCGGCTGCAGAGAACGGGAAATGTCTCCCTGGCTGTGATTAGCGCAGCGCCGTGCACACTTCCTGGCGGGCTCTGCACGTGTAACATGCGAACACGCCGGTGCTCATCCTTAGACATGTGTATTGTGGCTCTAGAGCAGGGGTCTCCAAACTTTTCAAACAAAGGGCCAGTTTATTGTCCTTCAGACTTTAGGAGGGCCGGATTGTGGCCAGCGGGGGCAGAAAATGTCCGGGTCCAGCATTGGTGAGAGTAAATGTGGCCTCAGAGTTTGCAGTCAGTAGGATAAGGAGTAGGGCCCCTATTAGTAGGAGTAATTGTATCCCATCATTGGTATCAGTGAAAGAAATTGTGCCCCTTGTTGGTGTCAGTGGGAAGAATCGTGCCTCATATCAGTGAGAGAAATAAAGCCCCAAGGGCCGGATAAAGGCTAGCAAAGGGCCACATCTGGCCCTTGGGCCGCAGTTTGGAGACCCCCTGCTCTAGTGCAATGCAGTGACCACTAGATGGTGCTATGGTCATTACTGCCATAGAGCTTCAAACCACCATCCAGTGTATTGTGGCTGTAGTGCTTTGTGTTGACCACAAGATGGTGCTGCTGTTGTTATTAATGATATCGGGATACAAGTAAACATCATGGGCCGGATTCAGATACAATTGCGTATCTTTAGAGCGGCGTAGCGTATCTTCTTTACGCTACACCGCCGCAACTTAGAGAGGCAAGTGCTGTATTCACAAAGCACTTGCGTCCTAAGTTACGGCGGCGTAGCGTAGATGGGCCGGTGTAAGCCCGCCTAATTCAAAGTAGGTGGAAGGTGGGCGTAATACATGTTAATGACCCGTGACCCCATGTAAATGAGGTGCCGAACAACCGTCCGTGGACGTATCCCAGTGAGCATGCTCCAAAATCACGTCGCAAATACTCAATGCTTTAGACGTGAACGTAACTTACGCACAGCCCTATTCGCGTACGACTTACGTAAACGACGTAAAATTCAACGCTGTTCCAACTTCCATACTTAACATTGGCTGCGCCTCATATAGCAGGGGTAACTTTACACCGGTCATACGCCTTACGCAAACTACGTATATCAATACGCTGAATTGGCGTATCTAGCTCATTTGCGTATTTTCAATGGGAACGCCGAATGCGTCCAGCGTAACTATGCGCCCACGATACGCCGGCGTAGGCAAGTTACGTTGGATGGCTGAAGCCATGTTTTTCGCCTTATCTTGCTTACTGAATCGGCGTAAAGATGCGACGGCGCACATTTGAATTTACGGCGGCGTATAAGAAAATACGCCGGCGTAAATTCTTTCTGAATCTGGCCCCCTGTGTATTGTGGCTGTAGTGCTTTGCACTGATCACAAGATGGTGCTGCTGCTGTTGCTATTAATGATATAGGGATACAAGTAACCTTCCAGTGTATTGTGGCTGTAGTGCTTTGTACTGACCACAAGGAGGTGCTGTTATTAGTGATATAGGGTGCTCATTGTTTCTAGATGATGGATACCGATCACCTGACTGTGGCATGTGTCTGTAGAGCTGTGTTTCCACCAGCAGATGGCACTGTGGTCCTTGTCACTGTAAGGACGCTCCCTGTGAATTGTGGCTGTAGTGCTTTGTACTGACCACAAGATGTGCTGTTATTCGCGATATAGGGTATTAGAGGGACACTGGTAACCTGACTGTGGCATGTGTTAGTAGTGCTGTGTTATCACCAGCAGATGGCACTGTGGTCCTTGTTACTGCAGGGATACTCTCTATGTATTGATCTCCCTAAATATTGTGGCTGTAGTGCCATCTACTGACCACTAGATGGGGCTGTGGTTATTAGTGCCATAGAACTTCAAATTCACATCCTGTGTATTGTAGTGCTTTGTACTGACCACAAGGAGGTGCTGTTATTAGTGATATAGGGTGCTCATGGTTACTAGAGAGATACGGGTCACCTGACTGTGGCATATGTCTGTTGTACTGTGATATCATAAGCAGATGGCACTGTGGTGCTTGTTACTAAAGGGACGCTCCCTGTGTATTGTGGCTGTAGTGCTATGTACTGACCACAAGATGGTGCTATTGTTAGTGACCTAGAGATACAATTTACCATCCTTTGTATTGTGTGCGAAATGCTTTAGAGTCAAGTCAGGATTGTCAAGGAAGGCATGAAAAGACCCACACAGGTGGGGGGGGGGGGACACCCCTTCTCCTAAGCGATATGTGGCAAAAGCTATACCTGCAAGTCCCACCACCACATGCACACCGGTGAGGAGCAGTTTCCCTGCAAGAAAACACACAGGGGGTATAGACCGGCTTAATGGAGAATGCAGCTGTGAATTTGGCTGTGGTTATTAGTGATCTAGGGATACAAGTCCTCTGTGTATTGTGGCTGTAGTTCTACATACTCACCAATAGATGGTGCTGTGGTTATTAGTGATCTAGGGATACAAGTCCTCTGTGTATTGTGGCTGTAGTTCTACATACTCACCAATAGATGGTGCTGTGGTTATTAGTGATCTAGGGATACAAGTCCTCTGTGTATTGTGGCTGTAGTTCTACATACTCACCAATAGATGGTGCTGTGGTTATTAGTGATCTAGGGATACAAGTCCTCTGTGTATTGTGGCTGTAGTTCTACATACTCACCAATAGATGGTGCTAGATGATGCTACAGAGACACAAATCGGCATCCTGTGTATTGTGGCTGTAGTGCTGTTTCCTGACCACTAGATGGTGCTGTAGTTCGTGGTATAGGGATACAAGTCATCTGTGTATTGTGGCTGTAGTTCTACATTCTGACCACTAAATGGTGCTGTGGTTCGTGGTATAGGGATACAAGTCAGCATCCTGATTGTAGTGACAGTGTCTATCCTCTGGGGGTGCTGACACTCTTCCTGCTTCTGTACAGGAAGTACACCGCTTAGTTATAGAGTAGTTGGCAGTGAGTGTCAGCTCTGGCTGTAATTGGTTCATTCTGTCTATTCTCAGATTTTCCAGCTGAAGAGGTGGCGGCTCTGACTACCTGACCGACCGCAAAGAGAATTCTGTATAGACAATGCCACCGAGCGTGAGCGACGGAATAGGTCATGTTTCCGAGAGGATATTGGACCTCACCCTGGAGATCATCTACCTGCTGACCGGAGAGGTGAGGAGGATTCTGAGAGGTCACATGACATCACTCTTATCTCTATTAATAAAACACAGACCTGACCGGAGAGGTGAGGAGGATTCTGGGAGGTCACATGACATCACTCTTATCTCTATTAATAAAACACAGACCTGACCGGAGAGGTGAGGAGGATTCTGGGAGGTCACATGACATCACTCTTATCTCTATTAATAATACACAGACCTGACCGGAGAGGTGAGGAGGATTCTGGGAGGTCACATGACATCACTCTTATCTCTATTAATAATACACAGACCTGACCGGAGAGGTGAGGGGGATTCTGGGAGGTCACATGACATCACTCTTATCTCTATTTCTAAAACATAGACCTGACCGGAGAGGTGAGGAGGATTCTGGGAGATCACATGACATCACTCTTATCTCTAATAATAAAACACAGACCTGACCGGAGAGGTGAGGAGGATTCTGGGAGGTCACATGACATCACTCTTATCTCTATTAATAATACACAGACCTGACCGGAGAGGTGAGGAGGATTCTGGGAGGTCACATGACATCACTCTTATCTCTATTAATAATACACAGACCTGACCGGAGAGGTGAGGGGGATTCTGGGAGGTCACATGACATCACTCTTATCTCTATTAATAAAACACAGACCTGACCGGAGAGGTGAGGAGGATTCTGGGAGGTCACATGACATCACTCTTATCTCTATTTCTAAAACATAGACCTGACCGGAGAGGTGAGGAGGATTCTGGGAGATCACATGACATCACTCTTATCTCTATTAATAAAACACAGACCTGACCGGAGAGGTGAGGAGGATTCTGGGAGGTCACATGACATCACTCTTATCTCTATTAATAAAACATAGACCTGACCGGAGAGGTGAGGAGGATTCTGGGAGGTCACATGACATCACTCTTATCTCTATTTCTAAAACATAGACCTGACCGGAGAGGTGAGGAGGATTCTGGGAGATCACATGACATCACTCTTATCTCTATTTCTAAAACATAGACCTGACCGGAGAGGTGAGGAGGATTCTGGGAGATCACATGACATCACTCTTATCTCTATTAATAAAACACAGACCTGACCGGAGAGGTGAGGAGGATTCTGGGAGGTCACATGACATCACTCTTATCTCTATTAATAAAACACAGACCTGACCGGAGAGGCGAGGAGGATTCTGGGAGGTCACATGACATCACTCTTATCTCTATTAATAAAACACAGACCTGACCGGAGAGGGAGGAGGATTCTGGGAGGTCACATGACACAATCTCTTATTTAGAATCATATGAGGAGAGGTCCTTGTGTTTGTGACCCTGATTGTGTTGCCCCCATTACGTTGCAGCATTACAGACCTGTGAAGGAGCAGATAGTGGTGACGAGTCGATGGGCCGAGAAGGCTCCGCCTTCCTCCCTAAAAACTGACAACGACGAGAAGATTCTAGACATCACAAAGAAGATCATTGAGTTGCTGACCGTTGATTTGGAGTTGGAAAAGGACGTCATAATGGATAATCGGAAGCCCCTCCCATCTCTGGGTAAGAGGTGGACCTATTGCTCCTTGTGATAAAAAAAACAATATCCTAAAATGTCTTTCTGAGGCAAAACTCGCCAGTGCCCTTTCCTGTAATTCCACTTTTGGTGTCTCCTGGTACTACTGCTGAAGCTTCCTGTTCCATAGATTCCCCCCCTCCCCCTCCAGCCTATAACATATGGAACTTCCACATAAATCATTCCTTGTAAAAGATTGGCCCTTTTCCCGTTACCTCATCGTTTCCTATTAACTACTTCAGATCCGCGCTATACCCCGAAAGACGGCTACAGCAGGGACCTAATTTGCTGGGAGGGCGTCCATGGACGTCCCCCCCGTTCTGGAGCAGCCTGTGCGCCCCCCTGAAGGGAGCACACAGCACGCTCTGTGATCAGTAAGGCAATGAGACTCGCTGGATCGGAGTAAGGGCTCGATCCCGACCAATTACTACGTGATCAGGTGTCAGCTGATCATGTGATGTAAACAGAGCTGGCAATCGGCTTTATAAAAACCTGATCACCAGTGGTTGTTAGAGGGGCATCGGTCCCGATCAGCAAGAGAAGCTGCCTGCTTATCTGTGCCGCCCATCAGTGCTCACAGTGCCACCTATCAGTGTCACCTATCTGTCCCCAGCAGTGTCGCCTTATCTGTCCCCAGCAGTGTCGCCTTATCTGTCCCCAGCAGTGTCGCCTTATCTGTCCCCAGCAGTGTCGCCTTATCTGTCCCCAGCAGTGTCGCCTTATCTGTCCCCAGCAGTGTCGCCTTATCTGTTCCCATCAGTACCGCCTTATCTGTTCCCATCAGTACCGCCTTATCTGTTCCCATCAGTACCACCTTATTTGTGCCACCTACCAGTGGTACCTATCAGTAACACCCATCAGTTCCGCCTTATCTGTCCCCAGCAGTGCCGCCTTATCTGTCCCCAGCAGTGTCGCCTTATCTGTTCCCATCAGTACCGCCTTATCTGTTCCCATCAGTACCGCCTTATTTGTGCCACCTACCAGTGGTACCTATCAGTAACACCCATCAGTTCCGCCTTATCTGTCCCCAGCAGTGTCGCCTTATCTGTCCCCAGCAGTGTCGCCTTATCTATTCCCATCAGTACCGCCTTATCTGTTCCCATCAGTACCGCCTTATTTGTGCCACCTACCAGTGGTACCTATCAGTAACACCCATCAGTTCCGCCCTATCTGTCTCCAGCAGTGCCGCCTTATCTGTCTCCAGCAGTGCCGCCTTATCTGTCTCCAGCAGTGCCGCCTTATCTGTCTCCAGCAGTGCCGCCTTATCTGTCTCCAGCAGTGCCGCCTTATCTGTCTCCATCAGTGCCGCCTTATCTGTCTCCATCAGTGTCGCCTTATCTGTCCCCAGCAGTGCCGCCTTATCTGTCCCCAGCAGTGCCGCCTTATCTGTCCCCATCAGTGCCGCCTTATCTGTCCCCATCAGTGCCGCCTTATCTGTCCCCATCAGTGCCGCCTTATCTGTCCCCATCAGTACCGCCTTATCTGTCCCCATCATTGCCGCCTTATCTGTCCCCATCAGTGCCGCCTTATCTGTCCCCATCAGTGCCGCCTTATCTGTCCCCATCAGTGCCGCCTTATCTGTCCCCATCAGTGCCGCCTTATCTGTCCCCAGCAGTGCCGCCTTATCTGTCCCCAGCAGTGCCGCCTTATCTGTCCCCAGCAGTGCCGCCTTATCTGTCCCCAGCAGTGCCGCCTTATCTGTCCCCATCAGCGCCACTTTATCTGTGCCTATCAGTGCCGCCTCATCGGCGAATATCAATAAAGGAGAAAAATTACCTGTTTGCAAAATTTTATAACAAACTATGAAACGTGATTTTAATTAACTTTTTTAATTTCCATGTTTGTTTATTTAGCAAAAAATAAAAATCCCAGCGGTGACTAAATACCACCAAAAGAAAGCTCTATTTGTGTGAAAAAAACGATAAACATTTCATTTGGGTACAGCGTAGTATGACCGCGCAACTGTCATTCAAAGTGCGTCAGGCCTGAAAGCTGAAAATTGGTCTGGGCAGGAGGGGGGGTTTAAGTACCCGGTAAAGAAGTGGTTAAGCTCCAGGTTCCCCCCACTTACCACCATGTCTCCATGTTTCCAACAGATTTACTTCCTGGAGGATCTCCCCTGGACTTTTCTCCATCGCAAGACCTTGTCCAAGAAGATCCCAGAGCCATTAGTCCCTCATCTTTTAGTTCCTCCTCCCCAGAGGAGCAAAGCACGAGCCACACTTCGGATGAAAAAACTTCGACCACGTGGGAAGGACCAGAAGACCATCCCCAGCTCCTCAAGCCAACCAGCCACACGTCCGACTCGTCTTCCCAGGTTAAAGAGGAGAGGGTCTCGTGTAGAGAACGCTCCTCACAGACAGATAAGGCTAACCCTGAAGATCCTCAGTCATACTGGCTTCCGTGTATTAAGGAGGAACCCAACTCATGCGATGAGGAGCATCAAGCCAGGGGTGGTCCTTCTCCGTCTGGAGACCCGTGTGACCAAGTTAAGGAGGAAAATAAGGACCACGTTGAGTACACAACTTTCATTATTAAGGATGAAAGCCTTCCATGCAACACCACCTGCTCCCAATGTCACATGTACTTCCCGGATAAAGACGGCTTTCTTAAACACTGTGAAACGCACTCCAAAACAAAGCCGCTTTCTTCCGATTCCGGCAAACCGCCGGCTGGAGAAAAGCCGTTCTCCTGCCCTCTGTGCGGGAAGAACTTTGCGGAGAAAGGGTTACTCCGCCGCCACCAGAAGGTCCACTCTGGGGAGAAGCCGTTTTCCTGCACGTACTGCGGCAAATGTTTCGCCTGGAAGTCCAACCTCACGGTCCACGTCATGAGCCACACGGGACAAAAGCCATACAGCTGCAGCGAGTGCGGTAAATGCTTCATCGCCAAATCGCACGTGGTGGAGCACAAGAGGAGCCACACGCACGAGAAGCCGTACCCGTGCCCGGAGTGCGGGAAATGTTTCGTCAGCAAGTCGCAGATGCTGAAGCACCAGAGGAAGCACAGCGGCCACCGGGCATTCCTCTGCTCCGATTGCGGGAAGAGCTTCACCGACAAGTCGGTACTGATCATCCACCAGAGGACTCATACCGGCGAGAAGCCGTATGCTTGCTCTGTGTGTGGGAAATGCTTCACCACGACCACCAACCTCCTGGTTCACGAGAGGATTCACTCGGGAGAGAAGCCGTATTCGTGCTCAGAGTGCGAGCGATCATTCATCCATAAGTCGGACCTCATGAAGCACCAGAAGATCCACACCGGGGAAAAGGCCTTTGCCTGCTCGGTGTGTGGGAAATGCTTTAGGGTCAAGTCGGGATTGACAAGGCACGAGAAGACCCACACGGGGGAAAAGCCCTTCTCCTGCGCAATATGTGGCAAATGCTTCACGTGCAAGTCCCACCTCCTATCCCACCACCGCGTGCACACCGGCGAAAAGCCTTTCCCCTGCAACGAGTGCGAAAAATGGTTCACCAGCAACTCCGACCTCATCCGGCACCAGCGCATCCACACAGGAGAGAGACCCTACGCTTGTAGCGAATGCGGCAAACGCTTCACCTTCCAGTCCGCTCTGGTTCGGCACGTGCGAATACACACCGGGGAGAAGCCGTACGCCTGCGAGGAGTGCGGGAAATGCTTCGTCAGTAATTCAGATTGTGCTCAGCATCAGAAGACGCACAGGGGGAACAGAACGTCATGATAGAGATGGCCATCGTGAATTCGGCACCCTGCACAGGTCCAGCTTGAGTGAAAGCGTTGATATCGGCTGAGGTCTACAACTGGAACCTTGGTCTTGATTCTTGAGCTACCGAATTCATGCTGCCATGGTTGGCTTCCAGTTGGCCACCACAAAACTTCCTGTCCCCACTTTAAAGGCAAAATCCTGCTCCCCCTCCCCCATTTCCTGCCTACACCTACTTTGGAGCACCCCCTGCACTTCTTTATTTATTAAAGAAAAACTGTAAAGCATACCTATTTGTTTCAGTCTTTGGTCTAGTCGCATGACCAGGGGTGGGTGTCCCTCTGCATCATTCCCCTGTGAGTCCAAGGCAGCTTGATGACACCCCAGGGGGTGGGTCCTTGACACCCCAGAGATCGGTTCTTGACACACCAGGCTTACGGAAAGTAGGTTCAATGACAATAAGGGGACCATCATTGGAATTCTGCAAAGAACATGTAGGGCAGTGCTTAAGCGTAGAGAGGGTGAAACGAACTGCATGGAATACCTCTTTGGACGGGAGGGGGTGGAGCCTATTTAAAAGCTTGGGCTATAATTCACCAGTGCCTGGTTGCCATTTGGAACTACAAGTGAATGTATAGTGGTTTTGTACATATTTATTATAGTCAGGACTAATTGCCTATTTAATATTTTGTGTTTTTCTTTAGAGGCTTCTTTTAACATGTCTAGTTACATATATCATACTAGTTTTCACTAGTTGTTAACAGAACCCAATAGTTGAAGCTGATTGAGGGATCAGAGGGGGTGACTCGTTCCTTATTGGATTGGCTGAGACCGAGGTTTCAGTTAGACAGATGGGGCCTCAAAGCAGGCAGATTCCTTTTAGCTAACCCATGGTGCTGTGGGAACCCTTTGTCGTTAAATGTTAAAGAGTTTATATACGGTAGCTAGGGACCCTTTTTCTGTAAGAGTCTCCAGGTTAGAGATGCTTTCCCTATACCGGTCTTCAGGTTAGGGCACCTTGGTGTTTAGACCCCTCAACACCCATTTTTTACTCCATGTCCTGTTGAGCTTTAATGCCCTTCAGAGTCAGACTCAACGCGGGAAGATCCAGTCTACCACTTATGAAGGATGATTCATAGCAATCCCAGTCTCTATGGGGGAGCCTTCCGTCTCGCGTATCTACTTACCAAAGCAAACAATCCTAATACATGATAAAGTGAAAAAGTGCGCTTAGGAAGAAAAGTAAATAGGACTGCAGCCCCCCAAAAAAGGATACCCCACTAATGGAGTAACTGAGTAAGTGGTATATAAAGAAGGGGTGGTGGCGCTGTCCCAAACCCTGAGTGATCAGGTATATGTGTGTCAATATGTCACCTTGTATAACCAATAATAGAAGGTTCCTTGGGTACAAGTGTAAAAGAATTGCAGTGACACCGTTTGCATATACTGTCCAAGAGGTGTAAGTAATAGTCAGCAGTATGGTATAAAAGAACATGTACCACAAGAAAAATGTATAAAAAATACAAAAAAAAAAGGTTTAAAATCCAGTATGTATCAGCAGCACTATCCACGCTGCATCAGTCACCGCCGTCAGAAGCGAGGAGTTGGCGTGCCTTCTTTTTGGTGGAGTGAGGACCATATGACCTTCATTCTGGTCGGGATTTCCAATTTAACCCAATTGCCACTATGATTTGATGAATCTACAAGACCGGGCAACCCTCTAATTGGTCACTTCTTTCCTGGATATTCCGTCATACCCTCCCCACTCCTTTCCTGATCATACCGTCGTACTCTCCCCACTCCTTTCCTGATCATACCGTCGTACTCTCCCCACTCCTTTCCTGATCATACCGTCGTACTCTCCCCACTCCTTTCCTGATCATACCGTCGTACTCTCCCCACTCCTTTCCTGATCATACCGTCGTACTCTCCCCACTCCTTTCCTGATCATACCGTCGTACTCTCCCCACTCCTTTCCTGATCATACCGTCGTACTCTCCCCACTCCTTTCCTGATCATACCGTCGTACTCTCCCCACTCCTTTCCTGATCATACCGTCGTACTCTCCCCACTCCTTTCCTGATCATACCGTCGTACTCTCCCCACTCCTTTCCTGATCATACCGTCGTACTCTCCCCACTCCTTTCCTGATCATACCGTCGTACTCTCCCCACTCCTTTCCTGATCATACCGTCGTACTCTCCCCACTCCTTTCCTGATCATACCGTCGTACTCTCCCCACTCCTTTCCTGATCATACCGTCGTACTCTCCCCACTCCTTTCCTGATCATACCGTCGTACTCTCCCCACTCCTTTCCTGATCATACCGTCGTACTCTCCCCACTCCTTTCCTGATCATACCGTCGTACTCTCCCCACTCCTTTCCTGATCATACCGTCGTACTCTCCCCACTCCTTTCCTGATCATACCGTCGTACTCTCCCCACTCCTTTCCTGATCATACCGTCGTACTCTCCCCACTCCTTTCCTGATCATACCGTCGTACTCTCCCCACTCCTTTCCTGATCATACCGTCGTACTCTCCCCACTCCTTTCCTGATCATACCGTCGTACTCTCCCCACTCCTTTCCTGATCATACCGTCGTACTCTCCCCACTCCTTTCCTGATCATACCGTCGTACTCTCCCCACTCCTTTCCTGATCATACCGTCGTACTCTCCCCACTCCTTTCCTGATCATACCGTCGTACTCTCCCCACTCCTTTCCTGATCATACCGTCGTACTCTCCCCACTCCTTTCCTGATCATACCGTCGTACTCTCCCCACTCCTTTCCTGATCATACCGTCGTACTCTCCCCACTCCTTTCCTGATCATACCGTCGTACTCTCCCCACTCCTTTCCTGATCATACCGTCGTACTCTCCCCACTCCTTTCCTGATCATACCGTCGTACTCTCCCCACTCCTTTCCTGATCATACCGTCGTACTCTCCCCACTCCTTTCCTGATCATCCGTCGTTCCCCCACTCCTTTCCTGATCATACCGTCGTACCCTCCCCACTCCTTTCCTGATCATACCGTCGTACTCTCCCCACTCCTTTCCTGATCATACCGTCGTACTCTCCCCACTCCTTTCCCGATCATACCGTCGTACTCTCCCCACTCCTTTCCCGATCATACCGTCGTACTCTTCCCACTCCTTTCCCGATCATACCGTCGTACTCTTCCCACTCCTTTCCTGATCATACCGTCGTACTCTCCCCACTCCTTTCCCGATCATACCGTCGTACTCTCCCCACTCCTTTCCTGATCATACCGTCGTACCCTCCCCACTCCTTTCCTGATCATACCGTCATACTCTCCCCACTCCTTTCCCGATCATACTGTCGTACTCTCCCCACTCCTTTCCCGATCATACCGTCGTACTCTCCCCACTCCTTTCCTGATCATACCGTCGTACTCTCCCCACTCCTTTCCTGATCATACCGTCGTACTCTCCCCACTCCTTTTCTGGATATACCGTCTTACCCTCCGTATTCCTTTCCTAAATATACTGTCATACCCTCCCCACTCCTTTCCTAAATATACCGTCGTACCTTCCCCACTCCTTTCCTAGATATACCGTCATACTCTCCCCCCTCCTTTCCTGATCATACCGTCCCCACTCCTTTCCTGGTTATACCATCATACCCGCCCCACTCCTTTCCTGGATATACAATCATACCCTCCCCACTTCTTTCCTGGATATACCGTCATACCCGCCCCACTCCTTTCCTGGTTATATACCATCATACCCTCCCCACTCCTTTCCTGGTTATACCATCATACCCTCCCCACTTCTTTCCTGGATATACCGTCATACCCGCCCCACTCCTTTCCTGGATATACCGTCATACCCGCCCCACTCCTTTCCTGGATATACCGTCATACCCGCCCCACTCCTTTCCTGGATATACAATCATACCCGCCCCACTTCTTTCCTGGATATACAATCATACCATCCCCACTTCTTTCCTGGATATACAATCATACCATCCCCACTTCTTTCCTGGATATACAATCATACCCTCCCTACTTCTTTCCTGGATATACAATCATACCATCCCCACTTCTTTCCTGGATATACAATCATACCCTCCCTACTTCTTTCCTGGATATACAATCATACCATCCCCACTTCTTTCCTGGATATACAATCATACCATCCCCACTTCTTTCCTGGATATACAATCATACCCTCCCTACTTCTTTCCTGGATATACCGTCATACCCTCCCCACTCCTTTCCTGGATATACCGTCATACTTTCCCCACTCCTTTCCTGATCTTACCATCATACCATCCCCACACCTTTCCTGGATATACCGTCGTACCCGCCCCACTCCTTTCCTGGATATACCGTCATACTTTCCCCACTCCTTTCCTGGATATACAATCATACCCTCCCCACTCCTTTCCTGAATATACCGTTATACCCTCCCCACTCCTTTCCTGATCATACTGTAGTACCCTCCTCACTCCTTTTATGGATATACCATAGTACCCTTCCCACTCCTTTCCTGGATATACTGTCATACCCTCCCCACTCCTTTCCTGTATATAATGTCATACCCTCCCTAATTATTTTCCTGATGATACCGCCATGCCCTCCCCACTCCTTTCCTGATCTAAAACAGTTCTTCAAAATTATGAAATTTTTCTATCCTTGCCCATTGTGGAACAGGCACACATTTGTTCATAGTAATGATAAATTGCACTTTAGAAAATAAGTAATCAAAAATACTTTATTTTAGACCCCTGCAAGACCACAACAACGGCTTCTTGTGTGGGTCCTGCGATGTCTGTTCAGAGCCACCTCCTGCACAAAACGTTTGTCACATTCCAAGCAGGCGAAAGGCTTTTCACCCGTGTGAATCCGCTCGTGGTTGAGAAGGATTACCTTTCGCGCAAAACGTTTTCCACACACGGAACAGGAAAAGGGGCGCTCCCCTGTGTGGCTACGCTGGTGTACACTGAGGGCTCCCTTAAGGCTGAAGCGCTTTCCGCACTCCTTGCACTCGAAGGGCTTCTCGCCCGTGTGTGATCGGAGATGGCGGACCAGGTCGGACCTCTGGATGAAACTCTTCCCGCACTCGGTACAGGAGTACTTCTCCAGACCCGCCCTCTGCGCGAAGCACTGCCTGCAGTATGGGCACAAAAGCTGCATCTTCTGCCTGCGGATCCTGCGGTGCACGTCTGCAGGTAACTTCAGCGAGAAACATTTCCCGCACTGTGAACAGACAAATCGATTGTTGCCTCGGTATGTGGTATGATCAGTAAGATTGCCGGCATGACCAGAAAGATGGCCTCCAAGTGTAGAGGAGTTGGGAAGATGTCCACTGAGCACAGCAGGACCAGAAGGATGTCTGTCAAGATTAGAGGCATCAGAAGTGTGTCTTCTATTTGTGGAGGGATCAGTAGGATAGCCAGTCTGTGTAGAGTGATTGGGAGGTTGTCCAATGTCTGTTGGACGATTGGCAGCATGTCCAGTATAAACAGAGCGTTTGAGAGGATGTCTAATATGTGTAGAGTGATTGGGAGGATGTCCAATCTCTGGAGAGCAATTTGATGGATGACAAATCTGTGTGGAGTGACTGGGAGGATGACCACTCTGTGTGGAGTGACTGAGAGGATGACTAATCTGCGTGGAGTGACTGGGAGGATGACCAATCTGCGTGGAGTGACTGGGAGGATGACCATTCTGTGTGGAGTGACTGAGAGGATGACCACTCTTTGTGGAGTGACTGAGAGGATGACCAATCTGCGTGGAGTGACTGGGAGGATGACCATTCTGTGTGGAGTGACTGAGAGGATGACCACTCTGTGTGGAGTGACTGGGAGGATGGCCACTCTGTGTGGAGTGACTGGGAGGATGACCACTCTGTGTGGAGTGACTGGGAGGATGGCCACTCTGTGTGGAGTGACTGGGAGGATAACCAGTCTGTGTGGAGTGACTGGGAGGATAACCAGTCTGTGTGGAGTGACTGGGAAGATGACCACTCTGTGTGGAGTGACTGGGAGGATGGCCACTCTGTGTGGAGTGACTGGGAGGGTAACCAGTCTGTGTGGAGTGACTGGGAAGATGACCACTCTGTGTGGAGTGACTGGGAGGATGACCACTCTGTGTGGAGTGACTGGGAGGATAACCAGTCTGTGTGGAGTGACTGGAAGGGTAACCAGTCTGTGTGGAGTGACTGGGAGGGTAACCAGTCTGTGTGGAGTGATTTGGAGAATGTGAATTCTGTGTTGAGCCATTAGCATGTCCAAGCCTTGTAGAGCAACTGGGAGGATGTTCAATCTGTGTGGCATGATTGGGAGGATGTTGAATCTTTGTAGAGAAATTGGGAGGATGTCCAATCTGTGTAGCATGATTTGGAGGATGTCCAATTTTTGTGGTGCAATTGGGAGGATGTCCAATCTGTGTGGAGTGATTTGGAGGACGTCCAAAGTGTGTATAGCAATCTGGAGGATGTCCAATCTGTGTTGAGCGATCTGGAGGATGTCCAATCTGTGTAGAGCGATCTGGAGGATGTCCGATCTGTGTGGAGTGATTTGGAGGATATCCAATCTGTGTAGAGCGATCTGGAGGATGTCCAATCTGTGTGGGGTGATTTGGAGGATGTCCAATCTGTGTGGGGTGATTTGGAGGATGTCCAATCTGTGTTGAGCGATCTGGAGGATGTCCAATCTGTGTTGAGCGATCTGGAGGATGTCCAATCTGTGTAGAGCAATCTGGAGGATGTCCAATCTGTGGAAGATGTCCAAGGTGTGAGGAGCAATCTGAAGAACGTCCAAGATGTGTAGAGGGATCAGAAGCACGTCCTCCATACAGATCTTCCCCGATAATCTCTGGGTGGAAATCTGGGGTGTTGGGGATTTCTATAGAATCATCTTCTGCTCCGCACCTCGGAGATGAAGCGAGAATCTCCAAGATCTCACTGTTCTCAAGTCCATCTTCTAGAAACAAATAGAAAAAGATTATTCTCAAAGTCTAAATGTCTATCAGCCTTTCTCAACCTTTTTACCCCAGAGGAACCCTTGAAATGTCTTGGTGAACTCATGCTAAGATTAGTCCATTGGGTGTCATCAATACCCCTTACATTGGTGGTCAGTGAGACGAATGCCTTCTTTACAGGGGTGGTCAGAATTCCACCCTTACAAACAGCTTTAAAGATAATTGCTGTCGTTCTACTAGCTCTGCCAAGTGGGGGTGGACCTGGATCCATAAAGGAACCATCATATGGAAGGTCGATTAGCCACAGCTCAAAGAACCTCCTAAAGGAGCCCTAGGCTTCCACAGAACCCTGGTAGGGCAGGGCTGGTCTATATCCGCTTCCCGACCGTCGCACAAACCTGCTAGTAGGGATGATGGGGGGCAGACTTGTGCTAGTAGGGATGATGAGGGGGGTGGACTTGTGCTAGTAGGGATGATAAGGGGGGTGGACTTGTGCTGGTAGATATATTGGGGGGGGGGGGTGACTTGTGCTAGTAGGGATGATGGGGGGGGGGGGGGGGGGGACTTGTGCTAGTAGGGATAATGGGGGGGGGATTTGTGCTAGAAGGGATGATTGGGGGGATTTGTGCTAAGAGGGGGATTTGAGGAAAGAGAGAATTTGAGCTAGTAGGGATGATTGGGGGGGGGGGGAGAATGGGTTAGTAGGGATGATGGGGGCGGACTTGTGCTAGTAGGGATGATGGGGGGGGGGGGGGGTGGGACTTGTGCTAGTAGGGATAATGGGGGGACGGGACTTGTGCTAGTAGGGATGATGGGAGGGGGGAGATTTGTGCTAGAAGGAATGATTGGGGGGATTTGTGCTAAGAGGGGGATTTGTGCTAGTAGGGATGATTGGGGGGGGGGGGGGGGACTTGTGCTAGTAGGGATGATTGTTTGTTTGTTTTTTGCTAGTAGGGATGATTGGGGGGGGGACTTGTGCTAGTAGGGATAATGGGGGGGGGGGATTTGTGCTAGAAGGGATGATTGGGGGGATTTGTGCTAAGAGGGGGATTTGAGGAAAGAGAGAATTTGAGCTAGTAGGGATGATTGGGGGGGGGGGGAGAATGGGTTAGTAGGGATGATGGGGGCGGACTTGTGCTAGTAGGGATGATGGGGGGGGGGGGGGGGGGACTTGTGCTAGTAGGGATAATGGGGGGACGGGACTTGTGCTAGTAGGGATGATGGGAGGGGGGAGATTTGTGCTAGAAGGAATGATTGGGGGGATTTGTGCTAATAGGGGGATTTGTGCTAGTAGGGATGATGGGGGCGGACTTGTGCTAGTAGGGATGATGGGGGGGGTGGGACTTGTGCTAGTAGGGATAATGGGGGGACGGGACTTGTGCTAGTAGGGATGATGGGAGGGGGGAGATTTGTGCTAGAAGGAATGATTGGGGGGATTTGTGCTAATAGGGGGATTTGTGCTAGTAGGGATGATTGGGGGATTTGTGCTAGTAGGGATGATTGTTTGTTTGTTTTTTGCTAGTAGGGATGATTGGGGGGGGGGGGGGACTTGTGCTAGTAGGGATAATGGGGGGGGGGGGATTTGTGCTAGAAGGGATGATTGGGGGGATTTGTGCTAAGAGGGGGATTTGAGGAAAGAGAGAATTTAAGCTAGTAGGGATGATTGGGGGGGGAGAATGGGTTAGTAGGGATGATGGGGTGGACTTGTGCTAGTAGGGATGATGGGGGGGGGGGGGGGTGGGACTTGTGCTAGTAGGGATAATGGGGGGGGGGGGGACTTGTGCTAGTGGGGATGATGGGAGGGGGGGAGATTTGTGCTAGAAGGGATGATTGGGGGGATTTGAGCTAGTAGGGATGATTGGGGGGGGGGGGGGACTTGTGCTAGTAGGGATGATCATTTGTTTGTTTTTTGCTAGTAGGGATGATTGGGGGGGGGACGGGGGACTTGTGCTAGCAGGGGTGTGCATTTTGCCCTGGGAGGAGAGGGAATTTATGTTTAGGGGTAAGCATGCAAATTAGTGCAAATTTTTCTTGGGGGGGGGGGGGGGGGATTTTTGCTGACATAATAATGCTCATGCATCTTAGGGGGGGGCGCAGTTTTGGCATGTTCATCCTGGGCTCTAAATGACCTTGTCCCGGGACTGACCATGGTTCCCTCCATTGATACAGTACAGTGAGTGAGTCTCGTCACCCTGGATCAGAAAGTGTGTTATTGGCAGGATCATCAGATGGAAACAAAGGGGGGGGGGAGAAAAGCCTAAAAAAGAAAATGAATGCAGCCACCATATCTAAGGACAGATAAGCAGCAAGTGATTATACGCCTGGAAGGGAAAGGTGAAGAAGACGTCTCTAATAAGAAAGGAAGTAACAGACAATGGATTCACTTTTCGGGGTGTCGTGTTTAATACTCACCTGGAGGAAGTTCCTCCCCCATACACGGCTCATCGTCCCTCTCTTCTTCTGGCTCATCAATGACTTCAATTTTAATTTGAATCATCTCTTCATCCTGAAAAAATCGACTTTTACTTTTGTCTGATGAATAAAACCACAAAGAACCAATTTATTTTTACCGAGGGCTCTTCAAAAAAAATTCCGCACTTTTTTTTAAAACTCTATTAAATATAAAAAAAGTGCGGAAACTTTTTGAAGAACCCTCGTATTGGGCCTATGCAGGAGTCGTAGTCTATAAATATCTGGTGTTAGATGTTTCTACCTGATCATCCTGAGGGATCTCCTGATCTTCCTGTGTGGAATCCCGGGAATACAGAGGAGGAGGACATCTCTCTGGAGGGTTCCCATTACTGGATCCATCTGTAGGAAACACACACACTGACTGAATACAAAGCACTGCTTATAGACCTCTTAATAAACAAGGTTCAATAAATGCTTGATTGGACGTAACGCGTAAGGGCGGTCAGATGATGGGGGATCTAGGGGGACCCTCCGTACTGCTCTCTCCTCTACAATAAAGTCTCCTCTTACCTGGTGATGTGAGGGGCGGCTTCTCCATCATGACGTCCTTGTAGAGATCCTTGTGTCCTTCTATATACTCCCACTCCTCCATGGAGAAATAGACAGTGATATCCTGACACCTTATAGGAACCTGACACACACAATGATACAGTCACCATCCAGACACATCCCTTGTCTGTTACTGGATAATGTCCCAGAATTCCCGGCACCCCTCACCTCTCCTGTCAGCAGCTCAATGATCTTCTGGGTCACTTCTAGAATCTTCTTGTTGTTTCTCTTGGATGTCAGGGAGGAAGTCTGAGGCATTGTGATGGTTACCTGGTCACCGGACTTCATAGGAGGAAAACTCTGTATAAAGAAACAGTCATGTCATGTGACCTCCCAGAATCCTCCTCACCTCTCCGGTCAGCTCTGTGTTTTATTAATAGAGATAAGAGTGATGTCATGTGACCTCCCAGAATCCTCCTCACCTCTCCGGTCAGCTCTGTGTTTTATTAATAGAGATAAGAGTGATGTCATGTGACCTCCCAGAATCCTCCTCACCTCTCCGGTCAGCTCTGTGTTTTATTAATAGAGATAAGAGTGATGTCATGTGACCTCCCAGAATCCTCCTCACCTCTCCGGTCAGGTCTGTGTTTTATTATTAGAGATAAGAGTGATGTCATGTGACCTCCCAGAATCCTCCTCACCTCTCCGGTCAGGTCTGTGTTTTATTAATAGAGATAAGAGTGATGTCATGTGACCTCCCAGAATCCTCCTCACCTCTCCGGTCAGGTCTGTGTTTTATTAATAGAGATAAGAGTGATGTCATGTGATCTCCCAGAATCCTCCTCACCTCTCCGGTCAGCAGGTAGATGATCTCCAGGGTGAGGTTTATTATCTTGGCTGTGTGACTCTTCTGTTTCTCCATCTTCTACAAGTCTGTCTGGTGATCTAGATTCTAGAAGAAAGATATTGCACTAAATATTCAGGAAGAAAAATCAGTGTACTTATATTATAGGAAATAAGAAGTCGGGCTGAGAGCTGATATAGTATTAAAATAAAATAAATAGTAAGTCATTACCAGCCCTGGTCACCCATAAGCAGCTATCCTGCCTCTATGCTATTATTGTTCAAACTGGAAGTTGTTAATAAAGTTCAGCTAATATCCGGGTTCTGCGTTCCAAGCTATTGGATCTCAAGCAATCTTTAGAGCCACGCTGCCATCTTGTGGCCAAATAAGAGAACGCCTGTTGCCGCTAATAGAAATAGAATAGAGAGCGTTCCCATGCTAATTGTAGTGTGCCGATCTGCCATCAAGCGGTCAGACGGAGAACTGCACGTTATAATTGGTTTGACAGTGCTGCAAGCTGAGCTATGATCTCACCAGGGAAATGTTTCATCTCTGGGGAGGAGGAGGGGATAAAGGGGTTGTGGGTAAAAGAGAAAGACACAATGCAGCATCATATTCATTTTATTATACATAATAATAATATATTATTACAAAATATAAATATATATTATTATTATTATTATACAGGATTTATATATTGCCAACATTTCTACATCTATAAGAGGGAAACAATTACAATACAATTCAAACACTGATGGCATAGGAGGGCCCATGGAGCTTACAATCTAAAGGGAGGGGATTATGTTCTATATTGTAATATAAAAATATAAATATATAATATTCTAGAATGTAATACAAAATATAATATTATAGAATGTAATATAAAAATATAAATATATATTCTTTAATGTAATATAAAAATATATATTATATCATATAATGTAATATAAATATATATCATTTTCTATAATCTAGTATAACAATCAAATTATTTATTCTATAATGTAATATTAATATATAATATTCTATAATGTAATATAAAAATCCAAGTATATATTCTATAATGTAATATTAAAATATATTCTACAATTTAATATAAATATATAATATTCTATGATGCAATATAAAAATATAAATATATCATTTTCTATAATGTTATATAAAAATATAAATATATATTCTTTAATGTAATATAAAAATATAAACAATATTATATAATGTAATATAAATATATAATTTTCTATAATGTAGTATACAAATATATATATATATATATATATATATATATATATATATATATCTATAGTGTAATATAAATATATAATATGCTATAATGTAATATAAAAATCTAAATATATATTCTATAATGTAGTATAAAAAATATATTCTATAATGTAATAATAATATATAATATTCTATAATGTAATATAAAAATATAAATATATATACTACAATGTAACATAAATATATAATATTCTATAATGTAATATATATATATATATATATATATATATATATATATATATATATATATATATATATATATATATATACACACACACTATAATGTAGTATAAAAATATAATTACATATTCTATAATGTAATCTAAAAATATAAATACATAATTTTCTATAATGTAATATATATTCTTTAATATAAAAATATAAACAATATTATATAAGGTAATATAAATATACAAAAGTGAAAATTCAGCGCTGGGAAACAAATACAAATAAATTACAAATAGAAATAAAAATATGCAAGCCAGCACTGAGGATAAATTCATAGAAAATTCCCAAAGCATAAAGTAAAGTGAAAAAGTGCAGCGCAAAAAATTGAATAAACAAATGAACAGAAAACAATATAAATATAATTATAAGCCAGTGAAATTAAATGTCAAGAGGGCAGATTAACAGAGAATTGGATTCTCGTAGAGTATCAGAAATACACTACGCCGCCGTTTTTTACCTGGCTCTACGTGGAATCCAGGTAGATTTTGTCCAGTAAACGATGGCGGCGTAGTGTATTTCTCCCGTCGCAATCCATCTGCGCGAGTAGGGGGCGTGAAGCATTTAAAATAGGCGCGTTCCCGCGGCGATCAAACTGCGCATGCTCCGTTCGCAAATTTTCCGCCATGCATTCCGCGAAAACACGTCGTCACGTCGTAGTAGCGTCGTTTACGTACATTCCTATTCCCGAACGAGTTACGTTAAAAAAAAAAAAATATTTTCAAATCGACGCAGGAACGACGGCCATACTTTACATGGGTTACGCACTTTTAGACCAGCAAAAAGCTCCTCTAACATTACGTAGCCAAAAAATGACGTAGGCGATTGCGAGGGACACTCGTACCTTCGTGGATCGCCGTAAAAACTCATTTGCATATCCCGACGCATGAAAACGACGCAAACTCCTCCCAGCGGCCGCAAAAATATCGCAGTGTAGATCCGAAGGCTTACGAGGACGTAAGCCTCTCGGATCGAAGCCCGAAGCCGCCGTATCATGGTTTGAGGCGCTCGAAATTTGAAATTACTCCTGTCTAACACTAGTTAGACAGGCGTAATTGCTCTGTGAATCTGGGCCTACGTGTCCACAAATATAATCCATATAAGGGCTCTTTCACACGTCCGTTCAGTTCGTCCGTTTTTTGGACATCCATTAAGGGCTCTTTCACACGTCCGTTCAGTTTTTTAGATCAGTTTTTTCCCCCTTCAGTTGATCCGTTTTTTCATCCGTTTTTCGTCCGTTTTCCGTCCGTTTTTCATCATTTTTTTTCATCCGTTTTTTTTTTTTTTTTTTAGAACTTTTTTTTTTTTTAGATATTTTGATGAAAAACTGACGTTAGTGGATCGAATGGTAAACGGATCATCCGCTAACGTCCGTTTTTCGTCCGTTCCGTTTTTTTGACGGAAGAAAAATAGGGTTTTCTTCCGTCCAAAAAAACGGAGCTTACCGCAGACGGATGTTAACGGACGTTAGCGGATGCTCATCCGCTAACGGACGCTAACCCATAGGGAAGCATTGAGGTCCGTTAAGGCTGGGTTCACACTACGATTTTCCCGTCCGTCAGCCGCATACGATTTCAGTTTTGAAAACGTACGGGCCCGTACGGGAAAACTCATACATAGACAATGCATTGCAAATCGTATGCACTCAGATGCATCCGGGTGTGTACGATTTGCTGGCAAAACGTTTTTTAACAGTACACAAAACCGTGTTCGACCACGGTTTTGAGTCCGTTTTTGAAACCGTATGGCAAACGCATACGTTTTTTTTTAACATTAAAGTCAATGGAAAACGCACATATGTGCGGTTCCATACGTATAAACCGTATGCGTTTTTCGTCTGCGCATGCGCATTTTCAAAACAAGAAAATCTTTTTTTATTAAATGACACTAATTCCAAAAACGTATGCGTTTTTTTAATCAAAACCTGATGGAACCGTACGCACTTTTTGAAACCGTATACGTTTTATAAACGCATACGTTTACGTACGGTTCAATCAGTTTCAGCCGCATACGTTTTTTCATATAAATCGTATGCGGCTGACGGATGGGAAAATCGTAGTGTGAACCCAGCCTAACGGACGTCCAAAAAACGGACGAACTGAACGGACGTGTGAAAGAGCCCTAACGGACCTCAATGCTTCCCTATGGGTTAGCGTCCGTTAGCGGATGAGCATCTGCTAACGTCCGTTAACATCCGTCTGCGGTAAGCTCCGTTTTTTTGGACGGAAGAAAACCCTATTTTTCTTCCGTCAAAAAAACGGAACGGACGAAAAACGGACGTTAGCGGATGATCCGTTTATCATCCGATCCGCTAACGTCCGTTTTTCATCAAAATATGTAAAAAAAAAAAAAAGTTCTAAAAAAAAAAAAAAAACGGATGAAAAAACGGATGAAAAAAACTGATGAAAAACGGACGAAAAACGGAACGGAAACGGATGTAAACGGACAGAAAACGGACGAAAAACGGATGAAAAAACGGATCAATTGAAGGGGGAAAAAACTGATCTAAAAAACTGAACGGACGTGTGAAAGAGCCCTTAAGTGCAACTGAATAACACAAATAAATCCGGCAGGAGTGACGGTGAAGAGGAAGCACCAAGAAAGGAAATCCACCACCGCAAGCAAGATGGACTCTCACCTTATTGCTTCGACCCGTGAGAGTCACAAAGCATATCAGAAAAATTATCAATCAGATCCGACCTTCAAGCAGAGTCTCCATACCCTACAGATATCAGCAGACAGCCATATATAAGAGGAAACACAGAAAATATCTAGTGCTCTCTGTAAACCAGTTTATTTAAAGGACAAAGATAAAAACATGGGCACTCACATTTAAAAACACTCATGAGCCGAGTGTGTGCTGTAACAGTAAAAATCACGATACACAGCGGCGATGATCGGGGTTACATCCTGCGTAGCTCCTCCCCTTACGTACGCGTTACGTCCTGCGGGCGGGACTTCATCAGCGTCAGGCGGAGAGAGCACGCCAGGCGTCCCCAATGGCAAAATATATATAATACGCATGTGACTAGAGGGCCAATCAAAAAGCTCATGGATGCGGCCAATCAAGAAACTCCATTAGCCAACAACATCCGGGGCAAGGTCAGAAAACTCACAGCGATGCGGAAGTAAATGGCTGAGAGCAGTAATAGATAAACAAACGGGACCCAATGAAGCTTAATGGAATAAAGGAATAAAGACCAGAAAATTCACAATAATAAGGTCCGGTACGGAAAAAGAACTGCCAGCACATTTATCCATAAAAGTTAGGAAATAATTATAAATTTTCATTTATAGCAAGGCGGACGTCATCCACGATCATCACCACTTTACAATAACTATTAACAGCAATAAAATTATGTCTTTAACTGAATATTAAAAAAAAAAAGGTTAATAATTAATAACATATAAAAAATCCTATAATAAAAAACTAATATTTAATAAAAATAATATTAAAAACATTACTTTATAAAAACAAATACGAATCACCCCTATAACTACTAACGATTAGAAATGAAGCAGTTTAGATCGAACTCAACGTTGAGGCCCCTGGGAAAGGCAACCTTGAGCTCAAAGATCCAATAAGATTCGCGGCGGCTCAATTGTCGAATAAAATGTCCACCCCTCCAGTGTTTGGACACCCTTTTCGATTCCCCAAAATGTCAGACCCTTGGGGTTACGGTCATGGTGCTGTCTAAAATATTTTGACACACTATGGGCCAGATTCAGGTAGATGGGCGGATCTTTATTTTGGAGTAACGTTTGTCATTTACGTTACTCCGCCGAAACTTTAGGAGCAAGTACTGTTATTCACAAAGCACTTGCTCCTAAAGTTGCGGCGGCGTAGCGAAAATGAGCCGGCGGAATTCAAATTGGGCGGGTAGGGGGCGTGTATTATTTAAACTGGGCGCGATCCCGCGGCGAAAGTACTGCGCATGCGTCGACTGTCAGTGCGCATGCTCCAAAATCTGTCAGTGAACGTCAATGACGTCAATCCCCATTCGCGGACGTTTTTTACGCAAACGACGCTAAACTTTTTAAATTCGACGCGATGACGACGGCCATACTTAACATAGGATACTCCACCTAGGGGGCTGCTTTATCTTTACGTCGCGTAACGCTTATGGAAACGTCGGAAAGTCACTCGGGCCCGCGTACGATCGTGAATTTCCGTCTCTCGCTGATTTACATATTCTTGGCGTAAATCAGCGGGAACGCCCTGAGCGCCCATTTTAAAATTGCAGTTCCGATATTCTATAATGTAATAATAATATATAATATTCTATAATGTAATCTAAAAATATCAATATATATAAACTACAATGTAATATAAATATATAATATTCTATAATGTAACCTAAAAATATAAATATTATATATACACATGTACATATACACACACATACACACTATAATGTAGTATACAAATATAAATATATATTCCATAATGTAATATTAAAATATATTCTACAATTTTATATAAATATATAATATTATAATATATATATATATATATATATATATATATATATATATACACACACATACACACTATAATGTAGTATACAAATATAAATATATATTCCATAATGTGATATTAAAATATATTCTACAATTTTATATAAATATATAATATTATAATATATATATATATATATATATATATACACACACACATACACACTATAATGTAGTATACAAATATAAATATATATTCCATAATGTAATATTAAAATATATTCTACAATTTTATATAAATATATAATATTATAATATATATATATATATATATATATATATATATATACACACACATACACACTATAATGTAGTATACAAATATAAATATATATTCCATAATGTAATATTAAAATATATTCTACAATTTTATATAAATATATAATATTATAATATATATATATATATACATACACGCACACACTATAATGTGGTATAAAAAATATATTCTATAATTTAATATAAACATGTGATATTCTATAATGTAATATAAGTATATATTCTATAATGTCATATAAAAATATATTCTATAACGTAATATAAATAATATTTTATAATATAATATAAAAACATATTATATAATGTAATATAAAAAATACAAATAAAAGCTTGTAAAAAGTTGGCTATGGTATAAAAAAAAAAAAGTAACATTTGCTGACCACACTATCGTGCAGGATGTATTCTGTAACTTGGAGTATAAAGTCTTCCATCTACTTTAAATTAAAATGGAAGGGTTTTACTATTTATGCTCACCTCCTGGATTTCTCCAGAACCTCCCCCATCCTCTGGAACTCTCTACCCCAATATATCAGGTTAGCTCATACTCTGTCCGCCGTTAGGAGATCCTCGAAAACACATTTATTCAGAAGATGCCATCATCCATGGTCACCATCCACTTCCTGAAGTTGCCAGCTCAGATATGACACTATAATGTAAGTTCGGGGTAGGATAAAAATCACATGCCAGGATGGGGGGTGGGGCGACTCCTCCAGGGCAGTGATGGCGAACCTTGTCACCCCAGATGTTTTGGAACTATATTTCCCATGATGCTTAACAACACAGCTGAGTGCATGAGCATCATGGGAAATGTAGTTCCAAAACATCTGGGGGTGCCGAGGTTCGCCATCACTGCTCTTGGGAATAACCATAAATAACTGTTTCTAAAATAAGGTATCTTCTTTGAATAGTGAATATTTTGTGGTCCATATGGCCAGTGGTTGATGTAGCGATCATGCCATTGAGCAGAGTCAACTCCTCTATGCACAGCAGGTGCCATCATCTGGGGTCACCATCTACTTCATGGACTAAGATTCCGGCTCAAAGATGTCATAATATTGTAAATAAGGGAATAAAGCAGAATCAAGTGCAAGGGGGGAGGGAGGGGTTGTGTAGCTGCCTCTACGATAAGATATATTCGAATTGTGAAAAAAATCAACTTGAGCTACTGAGCTCTATAAACAAGTTTGTGTAACTGAATTGAGCAGTCAACTCCTCTATGCACTGGAGGTGCCATTATCAGGGGTAGGATCAGAATCAAGTGCCAGGATGAGTCGGGAGGGGACTCCATGCCCTGACTACGAATAACTGCTTCTACAGTAAGATATCTTTGAATTGTGTAGATCCCATGAAAATTATCCAAATTGTCCATATGGCCATAAAATTGAGCAGTCAACTCCTCCATGCACTGGAGGTGCCATCCTCTGGGGTCACTATTTCATGGACTGAGATCCTGGCTCGAAGGTGACACAATATTGTAAATAGGGGATTGGATCGGGGTCAAGTACCTTGGGGGGGGGGGTAGCTGTCTCAATTTATCGGTCAACACCACCATGCACTGGAGGTGCCACTCTCTGGGGTCACTACTTCATGGACTGAGATCCTGGCTCGAAGGTGACACAATATTGTAAATAGGGGATTGGATCGGGGTCAAGTACCTTGGGGGGGGGGGGGGTAGCTGTCTCAATTTATCGGTCTACTCCACCATGCACTGGAGATGGGTCAGTTCGGAGACCTGTTCCTTGATCACGGCCATATGTGTAGTTTTTGGGTGTTGCCGAATGCTTTGGCAGCCAGCAGGAGGAAGCAGAGAAGGTTCTTTTTTCAGTGGTGGAGATGGAACCCAAGAGTTGGGAAAGAAGGGAAATCTCGGGGGACATACAACTGACTGAACCCGTAATGGCCATGGAAGTGGCAAATGCTCCAGGATGTTTTTCAGTCAAGTTCTTCACCTGTTTGGTGTTCTTCCGACCACTGGTAAATGTCTTTGGCTGGTTACCAAACAGAGACCTCATTCCTAGAAGCTGGCCCTGATTGCATGGGGGGAAGGTTCAGGGTGTAGGATAGAAATATCTGGAGCACAAGGAGGGAAGGAATGTGGGATGAGGACATCTTGCAGTAGGGTTGTGAGGCTGGTCTTGACATACAACCACTGCTTGGGTTCTTCTTTAAACACTCTGTACGTCAAACTGGACTTCATAAAGCCCTTCAGCTATGGGTTCAGGGCTGACACCCCACTGGGCTAACTCAATATTGAACCCTACTGACTAAGACGCCATCAAAGTTCATGTGCGTGTAAAGGCCAGCATCCCAATACTTTTGGTAATATAGTGTACCTATGTATGTTTGTATAAAAGATTTAGCTTACGTGTGGTGCGTTTTAGAAGGAAACACTTTCGTTACATGAACTTGTTTATAGAGCTCAGTAGCTCAAGTTGATTTTTTACAGGCACTCTGAATGAATCAGATCAGAGTCAAATAAGAGAAATCTCCTAAAGCCTAACAGTTGCTACCCTACCCAATACGAGTTATCACTGCAAATAAGGGGATTTTTAGCTTACATGTGGTGCATTTCAGAAGGAAACTCTCATTACATGAACTTGTTTAAAGAGCTCAGTAGCTCAAGTTGATTTTTTACAGGCACTCTGAATGATTCAGATTAGAGTCAAATAAGAGAAACCTCCTAAAGCCTTAAAGTTGCTTCCCTACCCAATACCTGGCATTGGGTTGCAACACTAGCCATCTCCTGGCTCCCAAGTGTGTATAGCATATTACATGTGGTGCATTTCAGAAGTAAACTCTCATTACATGAACTTGTTTAAAGAGCTCCGTAGCTCAAGTTGATTTTTTTACAGGCACTCTGAATGAGTCAGATTACAGTAAAATAAGTGAAACCTCACAAAGCCTAACAGTTGCTACCCTACCCAATACCTGCCAATGCAAGCCATCTCCTGGTGTCTAAGTGTGTAAAGCGTTATCCCCTTATTTGCATATCATACATTTTTTTTAGCTTACATGTGGTGTATTTCAGAAGGAAACTCTCACTACATGAACTTGTTTATAGAGCTCAGTAGCTCAAGTTGATTTTTTTTACAGGCACTCTGAATGGGTCAGACAGAGTAAAATAAGTGAAACCTCCTAAAGCCTAACAGTTGCTTCCCTACCCAATACCTGGCATTGGGCTGGCAACGCTAGCCATCTCCTGGCTCCTAAGTGTGTATAGCTTTATCCCCTTATTTGCATATCACTGCAAATACGTATTTTTTTTTGGCTTACATTTGGTGCGTTTCAGAAGAAAACTCTTTCGTTACATGAACTTGTTTATAGAGCTCAGTAGCTCAAGTTGATTTTTTTACGGGCACTCTGAATGGGTCAGACAGAGTAAAATAAGTGAAACCTCCTAAAGCCTAAGGCCTCGTACACACGAGGCAATAGATTTGTTCAAAACGGTCTGTCCGACCGATTTGAACAAATCTGTCTGTTTGGATTTTGGTTTGCTCGCGTGTACACACGAGCAAACCAAAATCCCCGCCAGCAGACGGCGCGCTGACGTGTCGGTGACGTGGCGGTGACGTTGACGCCGCCACGTCACCGCACCAGGAAGTAAAACACTTCCGCGCATGCGCCAAATCCATTCGGCGCCGGTGCGAGACGACATGTCTGCTGGTAAGTGTACTAACCAGCAGACATGTCGGGCGGACGGGTTCCCACCCGATAGATTTCAAAGCATGCTTTGAAATCTATCCGGTGGCCAAATCCGTCGGCTCGCCCGTACACACGATCGAATCTGTCTGCTGGGACGGTCTAGCAGACCGTTTCCAGCAGACAGATTTGATCGTGTGTACGCGGCCTAACAGTTGCTATCCTACCCAATACCTGCCAATGCAAGCCATCTCCTGGCTCCTAAGTGTGTACAGTGTTATCCCCTTATTTGCATATTATACGTTTTATTTAGCTTAGCTTAGGAAACTCTCATTACATGAACTTGTTTAAAGAGCTCAGTAGCTCAAGTTGATTTTTTACAGGCACTCTGAATGATTCAGATTAGAGTCAAATAAGAGAAACCTCCTAAAGCCTTAAAGTTGCTTCCCTACCCAATACCTGGCATTGGGTTGCAACACTAGCCATCTCCTGGCTCCCAAGTGTGTATAGCATATTACATGTGGTGTATTTCAGAAGGAAACTCTCATTACATGAACTTGTTTATAGAGCTCAGTAGCTCAAGTTGATTATTTACAGGCACTCTGAATGAGTCCGATCAGAGTCAAATAAGAGAAACCTCCTAAAGCCCAACAGTTGCTACCCTACCCAATACCTGGCATTGGGCTGGCAATGCAAGACATCTCCTGGCTCCTAAATGTGTATAGCGTTATCCCCTTATTTGCATATCACTCCAATTCATGCTCGGGGTCTAAAATACAGCATGGCAGCAACTGTAAGAACACAGGGTGGCCTCTCAGCCCTGACCCCCAAGTCATCTTCAAACAGAGGAGAGGTATGAAACCTTCATAGAGAAGGTGGAGGACACCTTAAAAGAGAGCACAAGACTAGGAATACAAGAATATTTGAAAAAATGTACTTTATTTTTGTTAAAAATTAAACGTCTGGCCCACATGATTTCCGCTGTCCAATAATTCATTCGAATACAAAAACTTCTGTTCTCTCTGTTCCAAAAGATGGCTCCCTCCAGCGTGCGTCTGTTCGTGTTTGGTGAGGTGATATCTGAATGTGAAACACTTTCCGCACTCCACGCAGGAGAACGGTTTACTGTGAACCCTCCGGTGGCTGTTAAGCAGAGACTTATTGGCAAAGCATTTCCCGCACACCGAACACGGGAACGGCTTATAGTCGGAGTGAAGCTTCAGGTGCCGGTTGAGCACGGACTTGGAAGTATAAAATTTCCCGCACTCCGGGCAAGAAAACGGCTTATAGTCCGAGAAAACTCGCTCCTGATGCTGATAGAGGACTACCTGGTCCCCAAAACTCTTCCCACCTTCGGGAAAGGAAAATGGTCTCTCCTCGGCGTGAAGTCTCTCGTGTTTTAGAAGACAGCTCTTTCCCGAAAGGCATTCACCACATTCAGAACATTCAAGCAAACCCTCGCTGGAGTGAACCCTCTGGTGCTCGGCGCTTTGGTTAAACCCCACCCTGCCCTGGGTGGATTGGCAAGGCCGGTCTTTGCTGTGTGTGAGTCGATGCCTGAAGAGACTGGACTCCACCGTAAAACATCTCCCGCATTCAAAACAAACGTGCGTCAGCTTGACGATGTCCGTCCTCCTGGGTTGGGGGAGACCTTCATGCTGCGTTAGGCATCTCCCACAATCCGGACATAAAAACGGCACTTTGGGTGTGGCCGACTTCTGCTGGCCAGGAGGTAGTTTTAGTAAGAACCATTTTGCGCACACCGAACAAAAAAATGGCTCAACGACCCCGTGAGTTTGGGTATCGGCAGTATCGACAAGCACCAGGCCATAGGCTGAGGTATTGGGTGATCTGCTAGCTCTGGAAAGGTCAGGATCAATGTCCGGTGAAAGATTATACAATCTGTCTGGATAAGATTCCTCAGCATTAGAGGGATCTGGGGATCTATCCACACTATGAAATCTTGGATGAAGATCGTTGCTAAAGGAGTCTTCTCCTGGAGAACAATCTATAAAGTCATCATACTCTGGAGTGGAGGAACGATGCTCCTCTGAGCTCTTGCTCGCCCTCTGTTCACCTCCTGGAAATAAAAAGATGGATTATTCTCTTTTTTGGATTTATGGTTTATTACTCACCTCGGCTGATCTCCCTACTCCTCCTTACATGGCTCATCACCCCTTATCCCATAACGTTCATCTCATAACATTCATCCCGTAATGTTCATCTCAGTAACCTTCATCTCAATAACCTTCATCCCATAACCTTCATAACGTTCATCCCATAACGTTCATCCCATAACGTTCATTCCATAACGTTCATCCCATAACGTTCATCCCATAACGTTCATCCCATAACGTTCATTCCATAACGCTCATCCCATAACGTTCATCTCAATAACCTTCATCTCAATAACCTTCATCCCATAACCTTCATAACATTCATCCCATAACGTTCATCTCAATAACCTTCATCACATTAACCTTCATCCCGTAACCTTCATCCCGTAACCTCCATCTTGTAACCTTCAGCCCGTAACCTCCATCCCATAAACGTTCATTGCATAACGTTCATCTCTTCTTCATCTACAGCTTCGTATTATAGGAATTTGTTCTGGGACACTGATAAAAAGGTCATCCAAGAGGTGCTGGCACTCTGATATAAGTTTATACAAAGTAGTGAAAGCGCAAAAAACATTTGAAGAGCCTACTGACAGACAAGGCTACCCTTCAGTAGCTACCCCAACAGGTTAACAGAAAAAAAACACATACGTGTATGGATGGAGAGCCATACCGAAAGATAAAAGAGTCCAACATCACTTAGTGTTGTGCTAAAAGGCACTGACGTGTAATACCGTTCAACCCATAACCTTAATCCCATAACCTTCAGCCCGTAACGTTCATCCCATAACGTCCATCTCATAACCTTCATTCCATAACGTCCATCTCATAACCTTCATTCCATAACGTCCATCTCATAACCTTAATCCCATAACGTCCATCCCATAACCTTCATTCCATAACGTCCATCTCATAACCTTCATTCCATAACGTCCATCTCATAACCTTCATTCCATAACGTCCATCTCATAACCTTCATTCCATAACCTTCATTCCATAATGTCCATCCCATAACCTTCATTCCGTAACGTCCATCTCATAACCTTAATCCCATAACCTTCATCCCATAATGTCCATCTCATAACCTTCATTCCATAACGTCCATCTCATAACCTTCATTCTATAACGTCCATCTCATAACCTTAATCCCATAACGTCCATCTCATAACCTTAATCCCATAACGTCCATCCCATAACCTTCATCCCATAACGTCCATCTCATAACCTTCATTCCATAACGTCCATCTCATAACCTTCATTCCATAACGTCCATCTCATAACCTTAATCCCATAACGTCCATCTCATAACCTTCATTCCATAACGTCCATCTCATAACCTTCATTCCATAACGTCCATCTCATAACCTTCATTCCATAACGTCCATCTCATAACCTTCATTCCATAATGTCCATCTCATAACCTTCATTCCATAACGTCCATCTCATAACCTTCATTCCATAACGTCCATCTCATAACCTTCATTCCATAACGTCCATCTCATAACCTTCATTCCATAACGTCCATCTTATAACCTTCATTCCATAACGTCCATCTCATAACCTTCATTCCATAACGTCCATCTCATAACCTTCATTCCATAACGTCCATCTCATAACCTTCATTCCATAACGTCCATCTCATAACCTTCATTCCATAACGTCCATCTTATAACCTTCATTCCATAACGTCCATCTCATAACCTTCATTCCATAACGTCCATCTCATAACCTTCATTCCATAACGTCCATCTTATAACCTTCATTCCATAACGTCCATCTCATAACCTTCATTCCATAACGTCCAACGCCATTCCATTGAAGTCAAGGCAGAACAAATGATTTTAGTTTCCATTGACTTCAATGGGGAAACTCGCTTTGATATGTGATTACCTTGGATTACGAGCATTCTCCTGGAACGGATTATGCTCGTAAGCCGAGGTTCCACTGTACCAATAAATGAAAATAGACTTTGGATGAAATTTTGGTCTGGTGCTCCTTCCATGTATGAATGCTTTCTTTATTTTCTTCTATGGCACTGGCAGAAAGACAGAAGGGTCTATGGGAAGTTGTGTTTTCTCTCTTGCTTTGGTCTCTTCTGGTCTGTAGCTCCCACTCCATTCAGCTCCACGGCCCAAGTAGAACCTCATCCTAGGAGGTCCCCACATGGTACCACATCTTACCTGTACTGATCCTTCCCCCTGCCCCAAGGAGAGGTCTAGGACTCTTCTCTGGATTGAGTGTTTAGTACTCACCTGCTCTGATCTCCGGAGGGATTTCCTCCTTCTTTGTATATCGCCCATCATCCCTCACATACAGCTCTTCTTCATCACTTTCCACTTTAACAACAATCAAGTGTTGCGCCTGCATCATAACAAGAGAAATAAGGAACATATTGTTATCCAACATAATGAGTGAGACTCCATCAGATTTGGATTTGACTCCATTGTCTCTGTACAGATCACATTGTGTATTGCTGCTTGGAGATGGTCACAGGTTTGTTCTTTCTAATGTAGTGTTGGGTAGCTGGGACCTGAGAGATCTTCTTGGATAGGTGAAGGTGGATCACAAGAGGCCGGATTCTGTCTGGCTTGTGTATTAAGAGTCAAATCTGACAGTATGGTGGGCGAGTTACACCTACCTCATAATCTTGAGGGTCCTTGTGACGTTCCTGGGTGGAGTCTCGGGAATACAGAGGACGGGGACATCTCTCTGGTGGGTTACCATTACTGGATCCATCTGTAGGAAACACACACACTGACTGAATACAAAGCACTGTTTATAGACCTCTTAATAAACAAGGTTCAATAAATGCTTGATTGGACGTAACGCATAAGGGCGGTCAGATCATTGGGGACCTAGGTGAACCCTCCATGCTGATCTCTCCTTTACAATAAAGTCTCCTCTTACCCGGTGATGTGAGGGGCGGCTGATTCTCCATCATGACGTCCTTGTAGAGATCCTTGTGTCCTTCTAAATACTCCCACTCCTCCATGGAGAAATAGACAGTGACATCCTGACACCTTATAGGAACCTGACACACACAATGATATCGTCACCATCCAGACACATCCCTTGTCTGTTACTGGATAATGTCCCAGAATTCCCGGCACCGCTCACCTCTCCTGTCAGCAGGCCAATGATCTTCTGGGTGACTTCTAGGATCTTCTTGTCATTTCTCCCAGGTAGGGGAGGTGGAGGTCCTGGGAAAGGGCTTTGGGTCCTGTTGCATTTCCTAGACATAGGGGGATAGATGTCCCTCTCAAGTGATGAAGTCTTCACCAGGGAGTAATTCTAAATAAAAACCAATCACAAAGGATGTCACTATGAATTTCTCAGAATCCTCCTCACCTCTCCGGTCAGGTCTGTTTTATTATTAGAGATAAGAGTGATGTCATGTGACCTCCCAGAATCCTCCTCACCTCTGCGGTCAGGTCTGTGTTTTATTAATAGAGATAAGAGTGATGTCATGTGACCTCCCAGAATCCTCCTCCCCTCTCCGGTCAGCTCTGTGTATTATTAATAGAGATAAGAGTGATGTCATGTGACCTCCCAGAATCCTCCTCACCTCTCCGGTCAGGTCTGTGATTTATTAATAGAGATAAGAGTGATGTCATGTGACCTCCCAGAATCCTCCTCACCTCTCCGGTCAGGTATGTGTTTTATTAATAGAGATAAGAGTGATGTCATGTGACCTCCCAGAATCCTCCTCACCTCTCCGGTCAGGTCTGTGTTTTATTAATAGAGATAAGAGTGATGCCATGTGACCTCCCAGAATCCTCCTCACCTCTCCGGTCAGGTCTGTGTTTTATTAATAGAGATATGAGTGATGTCATGTGACCTCCCAGAAACCTCCTCACCTCTCCGGTCAGGTCTGTGTTTTATTAATAGAGATAAGAGTGATGTCATGTGACCTCCCAGAATTCTCCTCACCTCTCCAGTCAGCAGGTAGACAATCTCCAGGGTGAGGTCTAATATCGCATTGACGTGACTCTTAGTTTTCTCCATCTTCAGTGAGTCAGTCTGAAGATCTAAAGACAATTTCAACAATTGATCAAGCAATGAAATAACTCCGATAAGAAGTTATTGAAGGGTCAGTCAAGCCAAATCAATACTGGTAACTGGTCAATACTGGTGAGTGAACCCCCCTGACATTTCCTTCTATCTCCAGGTTTCTGGATTGGTGACATCTCCACATAGCTGAAGGGTTCCCACCATCCCTGCTGCATTTAAAAAAAATTAAATTTCCCAGAAAATGTGCTCAATCCTACACACTCCACCCAGTTGTAAAAAAACACATAGCCCTCCTCCGAAGAGAAAGGACCCTTGCCCTGATCCTCCGGGATGTTAGGCTCCAGGCAAGGAATGGGGTACTTTCACAGGCAGGAAGACCCCGTTCTCTGGGAGGTCTGCCGAAACAGACCCACCCAAGTACTAGGTGGGGCTCCCCCAAAGGGCGACCCCATGAGAGAAGACAAACCAAGCCAGGAGGCCATGTCCACCCCCTCCAAAGACTTTCAGGGCTGGCCTGAGGACCCACACCCTACTCATCAAACATGATACAAAATCATGTACAACACCCATCAACCGATCGGTGCTGGAGGTGTGGAGACGAGACAGGCACTTTCCTCCATGTCTTCAGGTCCTGCTCAAAACTCCAAAGATACTGGTCGGCGGTACGGAGGATCTCCCAACAATTTATGGATTTTATTGTCCCAATGGATCCCGCCTACTTTTTATGCCGCGTACACACGATCGTTATTCATGTCATGGAAAAAAAACAAAGTTTTTCTCGTCGCGATTCCTCACGATCGTGATAAAAAATGCTTGAGCAAAGCGCGGTGACGTATAAGGCCGCGTACACACGATAGGTTATACCGATGAGAGCGGTCTGATGGACCGTTTTCATCAGACCAAACGGATCGTGTGTGGGCGCCATCGGTTAGTATTCCATCTGTTAAAAAAAAGCCAACTTGTTTTAAATTTAACGGATGGATTCCTAAGCGATAGGTCAAAACCAAACGTTAGTAGGAACGACCATCGGTTAAAAATCCATGCATGCTCAGAATCAAGTCGACACATGCTTGGAAGCATTGAAGTTCATTTTTTTCAGCACAACGTTGTGTTTTACGTCACCACATTCTGACCCGATCGTTTTTATAACCGATGGTGTGTAGGCACGACGGACCATCAGTCAGCTTCATCGGTTAACCGATGGAAACGGTCCATCAGACCGCTCTCATCGGAAGGACTGGTCGTGTGTACGCAGCATAACGCGTACGACGGCACTATAAAGGGGAAGTTCCATTCGAATGGCGCCACTCTTTGGGCTGATTATGCAAATTTCCCTTCTCAAAACTTGCTCCTGAGCATGCACGTTTTTTCCCCCGTCGTTAAAGCCTACAAACCTGAAAAACGACGAGAAAAAATAGAGCGGGTTCTACATTTTTAACGGGCATTTTTCTCGTCGAGAAAAATGCTCTGGAGCCTACACATCGTTTTTCACGACCAATTAAATTTTTTTTATTTTTCTCGTCATGAGTACGCGGCATAACTCCACTGCTCACACATGCAGATTCGGACATCCATCCTTCGTCATCTGACTAACGCTGCCAAAGCCTGTGTCACTCTGTGTTGGAAAGGCCCTAACCCTCCATCCATCGCCATGTGGCTCAATAAGGTTAGGAGTGTCAATACCTTAGAAGATTTGGTAGTAATGGCCCAAAACAAAAGAGAACGATACAAGAAAACATGGGCGTGTTGAGACGGATGAAGGGAAGTCCCTCCATGAGAATTGCTCTGGGGATTGATGTCCTCCTGTCACCCAGCTCCATCACCCTGGCTACCCTCCCCACTTTTTTTTTGCTCTTCTCCCTTTCCTCCTCTTTTTCTTTCTTCTCCTTCCTTTCTTTGTCTTTTCATGCTCCGGTACCCTCTTGGGCAATCCTTTGTCCCTAAACTCTGGTTTCCCTCTGCATAGTGTCTGTCCGTACTATGCGAACAGATTGTACATAGAAACCACCCGTTCTTATGACGTGAGAAGCTCACATGCATGTCAGTGATGTTGAATTAAAGTGGAGTTCCACCCAAAAATGGAAATCTGCTTTTCTGCTTCCTTCCCCCCTACGGTGTCACATTTGGCACCTTTCAGGGGAGGGGGGGGAGCAGATACCTGTGTAATACAGATATTCTGCTCCCACTTCCGGGCCTAGATACCCAAGCCACCAGTGGGTATCTATGCCCCTTCCGTCAGCCTTCTCCGCCCCCCCCTGTTGCATTCTGAGAGACACACAGGTCCCAGAAGACAGCAGGGACCAGTGGGAACGCGCAGAGCGAGTCGCACATCCGCAGTAGAGAACCAGGAAGTGAAGCCGCAAGGCTTCACTTTCTGATTCCCTCACCGAAGATGGCGGCGGCAGCAACCGAGAGCCGAGGGACAGATCGGCTTTGGGTGCCGACATCACAGGCGCCCTGGGCAGGTACCGTATTTTTCGCTCCATAAGATGCAACAAGAAAAAATATATACTATATATACTGTATACTGTACTGTATATACTCACACTCACTTTTTTACCCTGAAAATAGAGGGTAAACTGTGCCTGCGTGTTATACGCAGGGGCCTATGGAAAGTTTTTTTCCTGAAACGTCCCTCTTAAAGTTAGGGTGCGTGTTATACGCCGATAAATACAGTATTCTGAAACCAAATGTTGTACCAAAATATTAACCAGTGCCCATGAAATGCAGCCTGACCTGTGCCAAATAAATGCAGCCTTACCAGTCCCATAAAATGCAGCCTGACTTGCGCCCAATAAATCAAGCCTGACCTGTGCCCATTAAATGCAGCCTGACCTGTGCCCATTAAATGCAGCCTAACTTGCACCCATTAAATGCAGCCTGACTTGCGCCCATTAAATGCAGCCTGACTTGCGCCCATTAAATGCGGCCTGACTTGCGCCCATTAAATCCAGCCTGACCTGTGTCCATTAAATGCAGCCTGACCTGTGCCCATTAAATGCAGCCTAACTTGCACCCATTAAATGCAGCCTGACTTGCGCCCATTAAATGCGGCCTGACTTGCGCCCATTAAATCCAGCCTGACCTGTGTCCATTAAATGCAGCCTGACCTGTGCCCATTAAATGCAGCCTAACTTGCACCCATTAAATGCAGCCTGACTTGCGCCCATTAAATGCAGCCTGACTTGCGCCCATTAAATGCGTCCTGACTTGCGCCCATTAAATCCAGCCTGACCTGTGCCCATTAAATGCAGCCTGACTTGCGCCCATTAAATGCGGCCTGACTTGCGCCCATTAAATCCAGCCTGACCTGTGCCCATTAAATGCAGCCTGACTTGTGCCCATTAAATGCAGCCTGACTTGCAGCCTTTCCTGTGTCCATTAAATGCAGCCTGTTCTGTGCCTGGCGACTGGCAAGGACGTCATCACAGTCGCCTGTCCACCTGTCACTCAGAAGACAGAGCAGCCCTCCAGCGGCAGTATTCCATTCGGCCGCTGGGGCTGCTCCGTTTTCTTTTTTCTTTGAGTGACATGAGATCGCCCGGCGCCCAAGGGAGACGGTTGCCCTGTATCGTGAGATGGCGGCGGCAGCGGCGGAGACAACGGGCGGGGGTTCTGTCAGTATTCGCTTCACAAGACGCACAGGCATTTCTCCCCATTTTTTGGGGGGGGGAAATTGCGTCTTCTTGAGCGAAAAATACGGTAAGTGTCCTTATTTTAAAAGTCAGCAGCTGCAGTATTTGTAGCTGCCGACTTAAAAAGAAATAATTGGCGGACCTTTAATCTGTTTCTGAACAATTCTGCATTGGAATGTACTTGGTTTGTATCTATGATTAGAGAGACAGGACGCCTTTGGTGCTTTTGTTATACTGTATTTTGATGGATACTTGAGTCTTCTATATAAAGAATTTGAAAGAAAAAACAAAAAAACACAACACCCATCAACCAAAAAAAAGACAAAAGTGACAAACACGACAAACAAACATAAAGGCGGGAAGTGGATAAAGTGCTAAGGTGCAATTGTGCAGTACAATGGTCGGACTTCCAGCCAGGAATAACATTACCTCTGGCCCTGCCCAAAAGGAAGTAGTGAAAAAAGTGTGCTGGTGCAGTGACCTAGGTTCCGGTAAAACTTATAGTGACACTCTTATTCACGGTGAGAGTTACGGCACCACTGGACTGCCATTCCAGGGACACATACACCATGGGCTTCTTCGGGGACCAGATCTTCGACCAGACCAGTGCCTCTCCATTCTTACCAGGAGGTAACCCTTACGGCTTTCTCTAGAGGAGACCTATTAATGGACCTCAGTTCGTCAAGCAGTCTGGTTTCGGCTCTCTGCGATATTAACCTTCAAGATTTGCATAGCCACCGCCAGCCGCAAACCACCGCCGTAGGCTAGGGAAAGTAGCACAGTGCCTCCACTGTCGCTTCTCGGCCTTTTGGCTAAGATCAAGTGAAGTATCAGTTGCCAGTAGGGGGCGCTATGCTAACCGTCCCTAGTACACGGCAAAGGTGGAAAGGGATGGCGGTTGGCAGATGCAGAATCTGCTGGCGTGGAGGTGAAAGCCTTCTGATTTGGACGGAGAAACATGCGGTCGAAGCTGAAGGGTCGGATCCCTGGCTTTCTGGTCTGGATTTGATGCAGTTCCTAACCTCGCCAGTTTCTCGAGAGGGAACGTCGACCCCACCCTACTGTTAAGGGGGGGTCATACCATACGGCTAGTACCTCCCGAGTATAATTTAGGTAGGGAGTGAAAGAGGCGTAAGGGCTCTCTCCCTGAGCTTCCAGGGCTCTCGACCCTTCCTGGTATCTGTCCGGGCTGTGACTGTCCGGGCTGTGGGTCAGGGTCCGTTGAAAAACCTATGGTGATGTACCCCTGGAGTGGCAGTCCAGGGGTGCCGTAATTGCACTTGTGTTTTTCTGGCACTTTTGCTTTTTGGCACCTTGGCCACGTCACCATACACACTTTTTTACACCTGCCCCCAGGGCCGGGCGTTTTGGCTAGGACCAGAGGAATTTTTGATCAATGGCCGGAGGCCCGGCCATTGTATTGCACGATGGTCACTTTTTACTCTCCCCGTCTTCCTTCTCCCCCACTTTCTTTTTTATGTTCCCCCCATTTTCGTCACTTTTATGTATTTTTTTGTTTGGTGTCACGTTTGTCGCAGTGTGATAAATAGGGTGCCGGTCCTCGGGCCAGCCCTGAACGTCTTGGGAGTGGGTGGACATGGTGTTCTGGCTTAGTTCTCCTGCTCTTATGGGGTCTCCCTTCGGGGAACCCCACCTAGTACTGGGTGGGTTCTGTTTTCGGGAGACCCTCCAAGGAATGGGGTCCGTGTCGGCTTTCGGCTGCTCGGACCACTTGAGTACCCCAGTCCATGTCTGGAGCCTAACGCCCCGGGAGATCAGGGTCAGGTCCTTCTTAACGGAGGACCACTTGACGTTGCACCCGTCGCACTTTTTTGTGTATCACTCTTTATGTGTGTGCACATTTTTTCTGCAACGGGTGGAGTTTTTTGGGTGTGTTTTGCACGCCATAGGCTTTTCAATAGAAAAAAAAACTGGTAACTGATAAGAACAGATCCTAAACTTAGCGAAAAGGCCTGAGAAGCGACTGAGAAGTAGAGGTGAGCCATGGCTGTGTGTAGATCCCTCCGGTGCTGCTGCTGCCTACAGAAAAGGAAGAGAGCAGAAGGTGTAAAGCCGAGTGTGTGAGGGAACCTCCCAGAGCTTCTCTCCTTTTATATTACGGAGAAAAGGGGCGGAGACTCCCCGGTGTGCAGGAGCAGAGTCGGGAGATCTCCCGGTTGGGGTCTTCATGGCCTATAACAAGCCCGGGAGTTGAGTCAGCCCACCCAGCTCCACCTGTATCCAAAATATCACTTCTTGATGGACTGACCTTACCGGTAACCCGTCCAAACCCCCACTGTGATGTTTTCATCCGATGTGTCCATCCTTCTGGGGTCCTGAGGTCTCTGAGCAAGGACAGCGCCCCCTACCTGTGTGCCAGGGAACCTGTACTTCCACCTATATGGGGGTCACTGTAGATGAATGGCTAGAAGGGTGGAGTCACCGACCCGGAAGGAGCAGTCGGCTCGGGAGTCGCGGCTTCTCCTTCACTGGCCACATGCTTATTCCATGGCAGTGCTTCACAAAGCATGGAGGCCAAGAACAGCCAGGAAAGTGGCATTTCCTACACATATATCTCTGTGTGTACTGACACAGGCAAATTGGGGCTGATATATATATATATAAAAAATATCTCTATATTACACCTCTACCTACCCCAGCCCTAAAATACTCCTTGTTGTGGCACAGATAAATAATAATAATCATAAATAAGAACAGAGAAATGTCATTACCAGCTTTGAACAGACATCAGCTGCAAGCTGTCTTCTATTGTCCCCACCGGAAGTTGCTAATAAAGTTCTTCCTGCCTCCTGAGTCGGGTGACTTCCACCAGGAAGAGCTGTGCGTTCCAAAGGTCGCTCTGCGATGCTGCCATCTCGTGGTCGGAATTTAAAACTGCACCTTACTGCTGCTGTAATGGTAAAGGGAAGCGCAATGCGGTAGGATGCCACCATCTAGTGGCCAAATAGGAAACTGCAATTAGGAATAGATGAAGCGTTCACACATCCATTTTTATTTTTGGGAAGGTTCATTCTTTTCTAATTTTGGTTAATCTTGAAAAAGAACATTGCAACCAATAATAAAAGAAATGTTTTTGAGACCCCCAATTACATTTTTTCTGTCTTTATAATTTCCGCTTGGGTTGCTTTGCCCTTTTTTCTAAATAAAAATATTAAAACCCTCTGCATTTTTTTTTTTTAGCTCAGCAAATTGCTACCAATAATATAATAATTCACTTCTAAACTATTTGTTAAAATTCTTACCTCAGCACTTGCAGTTTACAACTTTCAGTGCTGCTGGCTCCTGCTATCTCAGTGCTGCTTCCCTGAATTGCTGGTCTTCATAGGAAAGAGTTAACAGTGGACAGTGCAGTCACGGGTCAGTATGATGGCTTGGGAAAGAGAGGAGGAGGGGCGCGTCTTGCCACCTTAGGCTATGGGGCTGTGTGTTACTATTGACACACACCAGTAGAGGGAGACTCAACTCTAGTCCATGAATTCAAGGGTGGCTCCATAGGACGCTGCAAGAGAAAGGAGCCACCCTGAAACCGGACACCCGGGGCAATGGTTTTATCACCAGAGTAAGTCTGCAACCTACAGTGCATCCAGAAAGTATTCACAGCCCTTCACTTTTTCCACATTTTGTTATGTTACAGCCATAGGCATGCGCACAGGGTGTGCCAGGTGTGCCCAGGCACACCTTAATCACCCTTTACAGCACAGATTCCCCCTACTTCCCTGGCTCCCTCCTTCCCCCTGCAGTGCTACCAGCTTCCCTCCTCTCCCGCCAGCTGTTGCCGCAAGGATGTTTTAAGATGAGTGGAGGAAGCGGCGGTAAATATGTAATTGACCATCCCCTTCCCTTTCTGAATGAACACTGTGAGTGATCAGTAGTGTGTGTGTTTGAGCTTTGGGGTGCACACCCTAATGCAATAGACTGTGCACACCTATGGTTACAGCCTTATTCCAAAACGGATAAAATAATTTTTTTTCCCTCAACATTCTACAAACAATACCCCATAATGACAACGTGAAAGAAGTTTGCAATCTATGTGTAGCGCCCCCTTACTTTCAGAAAGGGCGCTACGCTAAAGTTAGTAGGGTGAGAGACTTACTTGCTCTCACCTAGGTCAATTTGTTCACATTCGGCAGCTGTCAGCCCTGAATTATCCTGTGGGTCATTCTGCGTTCCGGAGATGTGGTCCCATCTCTGGGCGGCAGGTGGCGCCAGAGGGGTTCAGGCAGAGCTGCTTTTCCCCAGCAGCCATTTGGAGGAGTGTTTCCCTCGTGGGGCATGCTGGGGAGGGGTATATCTGTGGCAGACGCCATTTTTCGGGGTCTTCGCGGGTTCCTGGCTCCAGCTGCGGCACATCACGGGCCCCACCACTATGGCCTACCTGGCTGGGGCCCGTGCTCCGCGAAGTTCACGACTCTGGGCCCTCCTGGCTCAGAGACACTGAAATCACTGAGGGACCTCAGTGACTTACTGGGGTTCCGGATCTCAAGAGAACAGGATTAAGAGGATATGGTCTATTGCTCTTAAGTACCAGACCTGTGGCAGAGGCCTCTACTGATCTTCTAGAGCCAAGTCGGTGGCAGTGACTTGTTCCTTCTCAGCTTTCTCAGTGACACTCTGGCTGCCAGACCTGTGTGAAAGGCTTGGCACATCTATTTTTGGGCAGTTTCTCCCATTCTTCTTTGCAGGACCTCTCAAGCTCCATCCGGTTGGATGGGGAGCGCCGGTGCACAGCAATTTTCAGATATCTCCAGAGATGTTCAATCGGGTTCAAGTCTGGGCTCTGGCTGGGCCACTCAAGGACATTCAGAGTTGTCCCGTAGCCACTCCTTTCTTATCTTAGGGTCGTTGTTCTGTTGGAAGATGAACCTTCACCCAGGGCCCACCATCTGGAATTATGGGGCCGCTTCCACAGCTTCAGGCATGGGCCCCCTGAACTGGGTGGGGGGGGGGGTGCTGCTGCCTGAAATTGATAAGCGGGGGGGGGTGCTGCTGCCTGAAATTGATAAGTGGGGGGGGGGGGGCTTCCGCGATTTGATAAGCGGGGGGTTCCTTTACAAAAAAAGAAATAAATAAAAATAAAAATATATAATAAAAAAAAAGGGTGGTAGCCATCCGGGGACCCTGGGGACCTCTAGGCCCTTTAATAAAAAGAAACCTCTGGGCCCTTTAACCACTTCCCGCCCGGCCAATAGCCGATTTACGGCAGGGAAGTGGTTATGAAATCGTGACTAGACGTTCTCAAACGTCTAGCACGATTTCAATGCCGCGCGCGCCCGTGGGGGCGCGCAGCGCGGCGATCGGTGATGCGGGGTGTCAGTCTGACACCCTGCACCTCCGATCTCGGTAACGAATCTCCGGCGGAGCCTCGTTACCACGTGATCAGCCGTGTCCAATCACGGCTGATCACGATGTAAACAGGAAGAGCCGTCGGCGGCTCTTCCTCACTCGCGTCTGACAGACGCGAGTACAGGAGAGCCGATCAGCGGCTCTCCTGACAGGGGGGGGGTTCGCGCTGATTGTTTATCAGCGCAGCCCCCCCTCGGATCGCCACACGGACCACCAGGGAAATAAAAAAAATACAAAAGAAAATACAAAAAAAAATGACAAAAAAAAAAAAGACAAAAAAAAAAAGGGGGGCAGTAAAAAAAAATGATGCCAATCAGTGCCCACACATGGGCACTGATTGGCAACATTGATCCATCAGTGCCACCCCTCAGTGATCATCAGTGCCACCCCAGTGTCTGTCAGTGCCACCCCACAGTGCCAATCCATGCCCAGTGCCCACCTACCAGTGCCCACCTGTGCCACCTATCAGTGCCCACCTGTGCCGCCTATCAGTGCCCACCTGTGCCGCCTATGAGTGCCCACCTGTGCCGCCTATCAGTGCCCACCTGTGCCGCCTATGAGTGCCCATCTGTGCTGCTTATGAGTGCCCAGTGCTGCCTATGAGTGCCCATCAGTGCCGCCCATGAGTGCCCATCAGTGCCGCCCATGAGTGCCCATCAGTGCCCAATACCAGCGCCGCCTATCAGTGCCCATCAGTGCTACCTAATCAGTGCCCATCAGAACTACCTCATCGGTGCCCATCAGTGCCACCTCATCGGTGCCCATCAGTGCCACCATATCAGTGCCCATAATTGAAAGAGAAAACATACTCATTTACAAAAAAATTAACAGAAAAAAATAAAAACTTTATTTTTTTTTCAAAATCTTCGCTCTATTTTTAGTTGTTGCACAAAAAAAAAAAAACGCAGAGGTGATCAAATACCACCAAAAGAAAGCTCTATTTGTGGGGAAAAAAGGACGCCAATTTTGTTTGGGTGCAGTGTAGCATGACCGCGCAATTGTCATTCAAATTGCGACAGTGCTGAAAGCTGAAAATTGGCTTGGGCGGGAAGGTGCGTAAGTGCCTGGTATGGAAGTGGTTAATAAAAAAAAAAAAAAAAAATATATATATATATATATATATATATATATATATATATATATAAAAAGAAATAAACATTTATAAAAAAAAACAAGGGGGTTGCCTGGGGACCTCTGGGCCCTTTAATAAAAAAAAAATATATATATAAACAAAAATAACATGGGGCCCTGGGGACCTCTGAGCCTTTTAATAAAAATAGATCTATATATAAAACATTTTAAATAAAATATAAAACATTTTTATAAGAAAAAAGGTTGTCATCTGGGGCCCTCTGGGCCCTTTAATAATAATAATATTTATATATAAATATATATATAAAGAAATAAAAAAATATATTAATTTATTTATTTTTTTATAAAAAAAGGGGGGTTGTCACCTGGAGCCCTGGGGATCTCCGGGCTCCTGGGGACCTCCAGACCCCTAAAAAAAAAAAAAAACATCGGCCCTTTAATTAAAAAAATTAAATAAAAATATATTAAAGCGGATCTCCACCCTAAAGTGAAGATCCGCTGATCGGAACCCTCCCCCCTCCGGTGTCACATTTGACACCTTTCAGGGGGGAGGGGGGTGCAGATACCTGTCTAAAGACAGGTATCCGCACCCACTTCCGGCCCGCAGTCTCGGGCAAAAGACGGGCTTTTCCCGTTGTGTGCTGGGAACTCTCAGCTCCCAGCACACAGCGGGAGCCAATCGCGGGCGCAGCGCGACTCGCGCATGCGCCGTAGGGAACCGGGCAGTGAAGCCGGAGCGCTTCACTTCCTGGTTCCCTCGCCGTGGATGGAGGGGAGAACAGCAGGGTGACGAGCGATCGCTCATCCTCTGCTGCGGACGCCGCTGGACTCCAGGACAGGTAAGTGTCCTAATATTAAAAGTCAGCAGCTGCAGTATTTGTTGCTGCTGGCTTTTAATATTTATTTATGGTGAACCATCCGCTTTAAATATATTTTTTTTATATAAAATAAATGAAAAAATGGGGGGTTGCCACCCGGGGCCCTGGGGACCTCCGGACTGCTAAAAAAAGAAAAGAAAAAAAATTGGCCCTTTAATAAAAAATAAAATAAATAAAATATAAAAAAATATATTTTTTTATAAAAAAAAAAGAAAAAAAAAAAGGAGTGGGGGATTACCATCTGGGGCCCTGGGGGCCTCCAGGCACCTCCGGACCCCTTACAGGTGTACTGCCTGTACCCCCCTGATGGCGGCCCTGACTTCACCACAATCTGAGGCCCAGAGCACTCTGGAGCAGGTTTTCATCAAGGATGTCTCTGTACATTGCTGCATTCATCTTTCCCTCAATCCTGACTAGTCTCCCAGTTCCACCACCATGCTTCACTGTAGGGATGCTACTGACCAGATGATGAGTGGTGTCTGGTTTTCTCCAGACATGACGCTTGCCATTGAAGACAAAGAGTTCAATCTTTGTTTCATCAGACCAGAGAATTGTGTTTCTCATGGTCTGAGAGTCCTTTAGCACAATGGCGACAATTGATGGCACAGTGGCAACAATTCATGGCACAGTGACTGCGTTTGATGGCACATTGGCGACAATTGATGGCACAGTGGCGACAATTAATGGGCACAATGAGGTTGCAATTTATGTTTTTTTTTGTTTGTTTGCACCTCCCCCAAAAAAGATTGTGCACCAGCCGCCCCTGGTCTTATTCCACTCAGAATGTCCTCTGTTTCCATCCTACGGAGGAGGATGTAATTGGTCTCCAACTCAACCAAGAGGGTGTCACCTGTCTCCACTCTATCAAGGGTGATGTCTTCTATCTCTATCCCACCCAGAGAAATTCCATCCGTCTCTATCCCAACCCAGGATATCCTCCGTCGCCATCCCACCCCAGAGGATGTCCTTTATATCCACCCTATAAAGATGTCCTTAGTCTTCATCCCACCTAGGAAGATGTCCTCCATCTTTGCCCCATGAAGGTGGATGCCCTTAGACTCCCTCCCACTCAGGAGGATGCCCTCTATTTCCATCCTGTGAAGGAAGATGTCCTTAGTCTCCATCCCACCCATAAAGATGCCCTCCTCCTCTGCCCCATGAAGATCTCCTTAGTCTACATCCCACCCTGGAGGATGTCTTCCATCTTCATACCATGAAGGAAGATGTCCTTAGTCTCCACCCATGCCTAATGTAGGAAGATGTCCTCTATCTCTGCTCATGAGCAAAGATGTCCTCCGTCTCCATCACACCCAGGGGAATGTCCTCCCATGGGTCCTCCCTCTCATGCACAAAGAAAGATGTTCTTTGTCTCCATTCCCCCCAGGAAGGTGTCCTTAGTCTCCATCTCACCTACTGTAGGAAGATGTCATCCATCTCTGTCCGATTAAGGAAGATGTCCTCAGTCTCCATCCCACCCAGGAGGATGTCCTCCATCTCTACCCCGTGAAGGAAGTTGTCCTTAGACTCCATTTCACCTAGGAGGATGTCCTCCTTCTCTACCCCATAACGATCTCCTTAGTCTCCATCCCACCTAGGAGGGTGTCCTCGATGTCTTTCTTCCATCTCCGCCCCATTAAGGAAGATGTCCTTAGTCTCCATCTCACCAAGGAGGATGTCCTCAATTTCCACCCTGTGAAGGAAGATGTTCTTAGTCTCCATCCTACCCAGGAGGATGTCCTCCTTTTCTGCCCCATCAAGATGCCCTTAGTCTCCATCCCACCCAGCAAGATGACTTCCATCTCTGTCCCATGAAGGAAGAAGTCCTTGGTCTCCATCCCACCAAAAGGAGGATGTCCTCAATCTCCACCTCATGATGGAAGTTGTCCTTGGTCTCCGTCCCACCCAGGAGGATGTTCTTGTCTCCATGTCAAGACAAAATGTCCTCCGTTTCCACATTATCAAGAACATCCCCTGTCTCCCTCCAATCCAAAAAAAATAATCCATCTCGGCCAACCCAGGAAGAGGTCCTCTATTCCATAATACCCAGTAGGTGGTCTTTGTCTCCATTCCAATGAGGAGGGTGTCCTCTGTCTCCACTCCATCAAGGAAAACGTCCTTTCTCTGTTTATTTTGAAACCTGGGAGGATGTCCTCTGTTCCCTCCCACCCAGGATATGGTCTTGTCTGCATCCTAACCAGGAGGATGTCCTCTGTTTCCACCCTACGAAGGACAATATCCTCCGTCACTGCCCCACCTAAGAAGCGGGATAGTGTCTCCATCCAACCCAGGGGGATGTTTTTAACCCACTAAGTAGGATGTCCTTTATGCAATCCTTCCCAGGAGTCTGTACTTTGTCTCAGACCCAACAAGAGGGCTGTGCTCTGTCTCCATCCCACCCAGGAGTATCAAAACATGGACACAAGAGGACACTAATGAACATAACGGACAGAGAAATGAATAGACACTGATAAACCTAAAATTTGGATTAATGAGGGGACACTCATTCATTTCACACTGTGTCAGGTGAGGAGGAGAGACTGAATCCATGTCCAGAACAGAGGCGGTTGTTAATGAATGGGGGAAAAAGGAATTTGGGACCAGAAGGGGGACAGTTGTGAGGGGTGAGATGATCTAGGTCCAAAATGGGCATTTAACCGCCAACACTTTAAATTTTATCCCACAAAAGATTATTTTATTACCAGCTTAAACATTCACTTTTCTAGTCCTCCTGTCAGGGCTGAGCTCCGCCCTTCCTTCGCTAAGCTAGCCGTTCAGCTGTCGGCTAATTGCCAGCTCCGATCTCTACACAGTGACTCAACTGCTGATGATCAGACTCGTCAGTCCTGCCTACTTAAGCCTTCCAGTTCAGTTGCTCTCTGCCTTCGCCTTGGTCAACATCACAGAGACCATTTTCTGCGATTCTGTTGAAGACTTGCTTGGTTGACGTCCCTTCTGGCTCCTGATCCCGCTTGCTGTTCTACACGTCCTTCTCTGGCTCTCTGACTATTGGCTTGGCTGACTATCGGATTCGGTTCCTGAACTCTGGATATGTTTTGACTACGTTTACTGTTTATCTTTTTAACAAACAAGTGTGATTAACTGTACTTCTGACTCGGTCTGATTCATGGTTTCGGTCACCTCCTCAATATGCACCTCATTGAGACATCATCCTGAAAGCTAGTGGTCTTCAAGCACCAGGATGCCAAAGATGACATGCGTAGACACCGTAAAGAAATCAAGCAGTAGTAGTTCCAGAAGTGGGCGGAACCATTGACAGTACTGGCGGTCCTGAAAAGTTTTACTAAAACCCATAAGGCCCACTTCCCAATCACTGGATCATAGCTGTATGCCCCAGGTGATCTCATCAACATCTTAACATTCAACATTAGAGGCATCACTAAAGCATATTTACGTAAAATTAGTTTTATTGCAAAATCAAGACCTCTGCTTTTAAATGTATTACTGTTTACTTCACCGTACATGGCAGTAGAACAGTTTCTCAAAGTTAAACTAAAAAAAAAAAAAAAGAAGAAGAAAATCAAAACGAAGTTTACTGAAAACAACGTTGTCTAGCTTACAAACTTCAATGCCTACTCAGAAAGGCCTAGTAACAGTATGAAATGAAGATGAACTTTTCAGTGCCCATTCCTGCCCTCGTAGGTGGTTCTTAATTAAGTTGCTTTCATCATTTGAACTCTACCAGAAAGGCTTGGATGAAAGAATTTTAATGCATTTGAAGGGCAAAAAAAAAAAAAATGGGTATCACCATAGCAGCCAATAAGATTCTTCTTCAAACTTCCTTAGAACGCCCTACAAGAATGAAAAGGTAATCTAAGCTCCTCAGGGGCGGGGACTAAATAATGCAAGTTCTATGAAAAACTGTTCTATTGGCTCACAGCAAATATTAAAACCCCCCTATCTCGCCCCCAAGTTACTGAAAGACCAAAAAAGGGAATCTAAGCTCCTCAGGGGCAGAAACTTAATATTGTAGATTCTATGAAAAAAAAAAAAACTGTTGTCTTGGCCCACAGCAACCAAGAAAATCCCCTATTTCCCTCACAGAGCACTAAAAGACTGAAAAAGGGAACCCTTAAGCTTTGCAGGGGCAGCAACTGATCTTTGAGGAGTCTACTCTTTCTGAAAGCACCACAGATTACGATGGCGCTGATTTACGATGATGTACAAATATGAGAAAGGCCCATATAGACGATCGGACTTTTTGACAACAAACGTCCGACGGACCTGTTTGATTGGACGATCCGACTGCGTGTACGCTCCATCGGACAAACTTTTGTGTTTTTCATCGGACAAAAAGGTTCGCTGTGCAAACAGACAAACTTTCCGGCAACAAAATGTCCGATGGAGGCTAATCCTATCGTATGTACACAAGTCCATCGGACTAAAGGCCAAACATGCATGCTCAGAACCCATGCTAAAGATCCGAAAACAATAGCAGAAGTTGCCCGCAGGGTGGCGGTAAAGAGCTGAAAAACCACGTGGTTTGGTGAAAGTTGACTGACAAAGTCCTGCCATGTGTATGCAGAACAAGTTCACGGCCAACATCCACTCGGAGCCAAATCCACGGAAAAGTCAGATGGAAGACCGATCGGGTGTATGAGGGCTTTAGAAATAATGGTCAACTGCTAGGGACAGCAAGTCTACCTCCACCACCAAGTATGTACCTCCGGCTGTAACCCCGATTTTTGCTGAACATGTATATAACAATTCTATACCAAGACATCCATTGTGCATTTCTGACCTATTCCAAGGGTTCTGGGCTGAAGAACGAGGTAACGGGATTTTTGTACTCATCATAAAATCCTATTTCCTGGGGTCCATTGATGGAAACAGGAAGTCATTAACCTTCAGGTTGATGAAGAAGAAGAAAAAAAAAAAAAAAAAAAAAATGAATGGCGCTGGAAAGGTATTTATGCCCCAACAGCTTGCTACACAAAGTCCATACATGAAAAGACCATGCGTCAATAAAGTCCATTAAACGCTTGCCGACCGCCGCACGCAGATGTACGTGGACAGAATGGCATGGACAGGCAGATTGGCGTACAGGTACGTCCCTTTAAATCCGCCGCTCAGCAGGCACGTGCACGCCTCGTGAGCGTGTTCACTGGTCCTGGGAACTCGATGCTCCCGGTCGGCCCGCGATTGCGGTTGGCAAAGGCAGAACAGGGGCATTCCCCTATCCCGGTCGGTAAGGAGGCTTGGTTTTTCCCTGGGCATTCCCCAGGTTTTGTTGTTATTCCCCTATTCTGTCTAGTGACACTGTCAGCTGTTCCCCGAGATCTGGTCATCAGAGACGTGTCACGTGTAGCCACGCCCCCCCCAACAGTAAGAATCACTCCCTAGGGAACACTTAACCCCTACAGCACCACCTAGTGGTTAACCCCCTTCACTGCCAGTGTCATTTTCACAGTAATCAGTGCATTTTTGTAGCCCTGATCGCTGTATAAATGACAATGGTCCCAAAAATGTGTCAAGTGTCCACCATAATGTCGCAGTCACGATAAAAATCACTGATCGCCGCCATTACTAGTAAAAAAAAAAAAGATTAATAAAAACGCCATAAAACTATCCCCTATTTTGTAGACGCTATAACTTTTGCGCAAATCAATCAATCGCTTATTGCGATTTTTTAACCAAAAATATGTAGAAGAATACGTATCGGTCTATATATTTTTTTATATATATTTTTGGGGGATATTATAGCAAAAAAATATTGATTTTTTTTCAAAAATTGTCGCTCTATTTTTGCTTATAGCGCAAAAAAAAAAAACGCAGAGGTGATCAAATAACACCAAGATAAATCTCTATTTGTGGGGGAAAAAAAAAGGACGCCAATTTTGTTCGGGAGCCACGTCGCACGACCGCGCAATTGTCAGTTAAAGCGACGCAGTGCCGAATCGCAAAAAGGGGCCCGGTCATTTGGCTGCATAATGGTCCGGGGCTTAAGTGGTTAATAAATGCATTCGATTTTTAAACCACTACACCCTGGGGCCCTTTTGTTTCACCTTCAGATTATACTGCTGCCTACAGGAGAACAGGAACGGTGGGGCAATCCAGGGCAACTTCTACTACTACTACCACCATTATGTCCCACACATGTAGCAAAGCAATACATAGAGCAAGATCATAAACCCAGAGTGGTGGAACCAATGTTCCCCTATGGACCCCAAAAAGAGGATATTACAGGGGAGTACGAAAATCCTATTTTTTTCAACCATTGAGGGACGTCGGAAGTCTTCATCTTCGGGATGCCCAAAAGCAGTCTAATTGAGGGGTGGGTAACACTGTAAATAATTTCATCCACAAGAACGTAATACCACTTCAGCGCTCACTCCACCCTACACTCAACGGTGCACACCTAATATTCAAAGTGATGCTACCATCCCTCTTCAAGCGGGGAAACTCCAAAAACACTTGCGGAAAAGACCCCCACGGGGGGGCGCAAACACATGCATTTCCATCACCAAAATGTTAAAATAAATCTAAAAGCCAATAATGAGAATGTACAAGCTTATCAAAAAACTCCTCCAGCTTAGGATGATGCCATAATAGCTTCTGACGGGTTTCGGGGGATAGGCCCCCTTGCCTCAACAGCTCTGAGAAAGAGTACACGTACCCCCCGGAACATGTCAGCCTTCCAAATGTGGCTTTTATTGCATCACCCTAAGCTGGAGTTGTTTTTTGGTACACTTGCACCTGCTCGTGCTTGTAAATACGTTACGCTCTTCCTCAGAGGGTGGCTCTGAGAAAGGGGGCATGTCCCCCGAAACCCGTCAGCCATCCCACCACAGCTATTATGGCGTCATCCTAAGCTGGAATTGTTCTTTGGTAGGCTTGTACCTTCTGGTGCTTGTGAGTAGGTTACGTCCCCCAAAACCAGCCTTACAACCAAAGCTATTATAGCAGCTGGAGTTGATCTTTGGTACGCTTGCAGCATCAAATAGGTTTTTGGCCTTTATATTTAGTAAGATTTGGTGATGGCAATGCACTAGGGCAGTGATGGCGATCCTTGGCACTCCAGATGTTTTGGAACTACATTTCCCATGATGATCAACTATACTGCAGAGTGCAAGAGCATCATGGGAAATGTAGTTCCAAAACATCTGGAGTGCCAAGGTTCGCCATTTCCCATGATGCTCATGCACTCTGCAGTATAGTTGAGCATCATGGGAAATGTAGTTCCAAAACATCTGGGGTGCCAAGGTTCGCCATCACTGCACTATGGGTTTGCGTTCTCCTGTGGTCTTTTTTGCAGTCTTAGCGCCATAAATTAATGGGAACAGAACACTGGAAAATGCCTGCAGCTCAAAGTTGGCATATAAGGGGCAACCGTAAGCTAAAGTTTCTAAGCCAAAGAAGCACCCGCTGATCAAATACGGTCAGCCTTGATAGGAAGTGGTGGAACCAGATCCAAAGTCCATAAGGTTGGATGATGGTCCATCTGAGCACCGAGAAATGGTGGAACCAGAAGCAAGCGAACCCTTATGGGGGGCATCCACATTTATAAAAAAAAAAAAAAAAGGGGGAATCCATTTTCCTGAAAAAAGCAGAGATCACAACCACATCCAGGCAATGGAGCGAAAGCTTCTTGGGGCAAACTGGTTTTGGAGAAATGGATAGAAAAACAAAGGTCGTCCTTTAACCAACACCATCTTGTCCCTAGGTAAGATGGTTCCTTAACATGTTCCTTTAAGCCAGTGTTTCTCAACTCCAGTCCTCACGCCCCCCCCCCCCCCCCAACAGGTCATGTTTTCAGGATTTCCCTCAGATGAAAAGTCTGTGGGAATTACTAAGGCAGTGAAACTGATCAAATCACCTGTGCAAAATAATGGAAATCCTGAAAACCTGACCTGTTGGGGGGCCTTGAGGACTGGAGTTGAGAAACACTGCTTTAACCTCCCTGGCGGTATGATTCTGTCTGGAATTACGTACCAAAAGCGGTACAATTATTTGCATGGAAGTTTGGCGTTTTATACTGTAGGCCTGCAATTCTTAGGAATAACTTGCTTAAATCTGTCCAAACAAGACATCCCGGGTATGATAAAGTTTGAAAAACAAAATCATAATTTTTTATATAATAAAAAACTATAAATAATTATAACAAATTATAATAAAAAATATTCAATAATGTAATCAACTCAAAAACACTGAAATTTGCTCAGTTGCAGAATTGTCGCTGTCATTATTTATTTTTTTTATGACAAATTTCCCCACAAATCGCTATCGCTCAATTCTGAAAGTAATTATAATTTATTATCGCTGTTTTCTAGCTGATCTAAAACCATTTTTGACATAAAGGGACACTTTTGGTTGCTATGGGCAATCTACAGTTTCCAGGCAGAAAGAACAGTTTTTATTATATAAAAGGACATGTAGGGCACAGGACAGACCACTAGGGACAAGGGGGGGGTGTATTTTTTACATACAGTACTGTAATCTATAAGATTACATTGTACTGTATGTAAAGTGTTTGTTTACCTTTTTAAATTTGGCGCCGTTCTCCGCTCCCGTGCGTCGTAACGTCGCAGGGAACGGAGATCGGCGGCACACGGGGACGCTGTGTGAATCGAGCGAGCACCCGCTCGCTCACACAGCGGGGATGCATCGCTGGATCCAGGAAGAAGGTAAGACAGCGCGCGCTGCAGGCTCTGCATGGCTACCCCGAGCGTGACTCGGGGATACCGATCTCTGCAAAAAAAAACACCCCGAGTCACGCTCGGGGATACCGCCAGGGAGGTTAAGCGGACGTAAACCCATCCATAAAATAGTGCCGATGCCGGAAATTTAACACTACCATTGGTTGTGATCTCAACCAAACTGTATAGCCATCCAATGGCTGGTGTCGAAACTGATCACATGTGCAGCATCATAGCAGTTGTAGATTAAACAGAGGCAAAGATGGCATCTTCCTTGGCTGAAAACGATAGGGGGGGGGGGGGGGGTTACCTAGACTTTAAGAGGATAAGGTGCTGTGTAAATATGATCTCGCACACCACGGAACTTCAAATAAGTTGACTCTTTTGTTAAAGAAAGATCACATTACACAAAAGTGCAACGTTTTGGAGCCACGCAGGGCCCCTTTGTCAAGTATGCCTGACGAAGGGGCCTTACCTGGCTCCGAAACATTGTACTATTTTATTAAAGAAAGATCACATTACAAAAAGAGTCAACTTAAAGTTCCGTGGTACACAGTGTTGTGTAATGCTTCAGTATCCAGCTGGTGGTCGCTGCACCTTGCTCATTTCGGGAACGTGTGCGATGGCAATATGGATAAAGACCTTAGAGAATACGGTCTCCAGCTTAGACAGCTATCCTACCGAGGTGATGGCTACAGGAAACACCATCTCGCGAGTTCCCGAATAACCTGAAGGTGAAAGGCTTTGGCCCCTTATATACGGGCAGGCAAATGAGGTCAGCCTGTCCGTTCTTCGAGCGGACCCTTCATTCTCCTCTATGGAGCGGTAGATGCAAACGAACTTGTGTCTTTCTACACCCCGAAAACTGTAGAAGGAACTTATCCATAGCTACAGAGCTGGCCAACTCTGAGGATGGTTCTAGAGCGTATAATTTTTGTGTATGTCGGGCACTGACCTCTGTGCACCAGAACTGCACTAGTTGTCCGTTTTCACCCGCCTATCCCAAAACCGATCCAGCAAAAGCAAAAACGAAAGGATATCCGCTCCCTTCTGTCTGGGTGGATCGGAAGGCAGCTGGGTGTAAACAGATAGCCGGGTCCATTTATATCCGACTGCCCAAAGAGCGGACAGTATTTGTGGACCTGTCATTCGCCCGCTCTGCTCAGCAAGGGGGGGGGGGGGAAATCAATAGACAGATCTCCTGCTGATAAAGAAGGATCCAGCCCATGTGAAAAAGGCTCTCCCCGTGAACCTCGCTGAAGAAAAAAGAAATTAGTGTTGGGAAGCCCACTCTGCCTTTTTTTTACCTCAATTTTGGAGATTTTTTTTCCAATTTACGATTTTTGGTTTCCCCTCCAATTTTTCCATTGATGGTTTTCGCATCGCCCCCCATCTACCTTTGAGGGTTTTCGCATGGCCCCCCCCCCCCATCTACCTTTGAGGGGTTTCGCATGCCCCCCCCCCCATCTACCTTTGAGGGGTTTCGCATGCCCCCCCCATCTACCTTTGAGGGGTTTCGCATGGCCCCCCCCCCATCTACCTTTGAGGGGTTTCGCATGGCCCCCCATCTACCTTTGAGGGGTTTCGCATCGCCCCCCATCTACCTTTGAGGGTTTTCGCATGGCCCGCCACCTACCTTTGAGGGTTTTCGCATGGCCCCCCCACCTACCTTTGAGGGTTTTCGCATGGCCCCCCACCTACCTTTGAGGGTTTTCGCATGGCCCCCCACCTACCTTTGAGGGTTTTCGCAACGTCCCCCATCTACCTTTGAGGGTTTTCGCAACGCCCCCCCCCCATCTACCTTTGAGGGGTTTCGCATCGCCCCCCCATCTACCTTTGAGGATTTTCGCATCGCCCCCCCCCCATCTACCTCGGTGGGGTTTCGCATCGCCCCCCCCCCATCTACCTCGGTGGGGTTTCGCATCGCCCCCCCCATCTACCTTGGTGGGGTTTCGCATCGCCCCCCCCCATCTACCTCGGTGGGGTTTCGCATCGCGCCCCCCCCCCCATCTACCTTGGTGGGGTTTCGCATCGCCCCCCCCCATCTACCTTGGTGGGGTTTCGCATCGCCCCCCCATCTACCTTGGTGGGGTTTCGCATCGCCCCCCCATCTACCTTGGTGGGGTTTCGCATCGCCCCCCCCCCATCTACCTTGGTGGGGTTTCGCATCGCCCCCCCCCCATCTACCTTGGTGGGGTTTCGCATCGCCCCCCCCCCCATCTACCTTGGTGGGGTTTCGCATCGCCCCCATCTACCTTTGTGGGGTTTCGCATCGCCCCCATCTACCTTTGTGGGGTTTCGCATCGCCCCCCCCCCCCCCATCTACCTTTGTGGGGTTTCGCATCGCCCCGCCCCCCCCATCTACCTTTGTGGGGTTTCGCATCGCCCCCCCCCCCCCATCTACCTTTGTGGGGTTTCGCATCGCCCCCCCCCCCCCCCATCTACCTTTGTGGGGTTTCGCATCGCCCCCCCCCCCATCTACCTTTGTGGGGTTTCGCATCGTCCCCCCCCCCCCCATCTACCTTTGAGGGGGTTTCGCATCGCCCCCCCCCCATCTACCTTTGAGGGGGTTTTGCATCGCCCCCCCCCCCATCTACCTTTGTGGGGTTTCGCAACGCCCCCCCCCCCCCCCCCCATCTACCTTTGTGGGGTTTCGCATCTCGTCCCATCTACCTGTGAGGGTTTTTCGCATCGCCCCCATCTACCTTTGAGGGTCTTTGGATCTCCTACAGATTTTACCGTTGACGGTTTTTGGATTACCCTAATGCTTCTCAGGAAAAAGAAGGCCCCAGCTTGACAATACAACCGGTGTAGCGAATACTCCACAATAGATCAAAACTTGACCCATTATACTGTATCCAAACTTTTACAAGAGGAAAAAATAAAAAATAAAAAATTAAAAAGCACAGTGTCTACGCTCCCTACTGTCTGTAGATGCAACTTCTCTAATTCTAAAGTAATTCTATTTTAGATATATATATATTAATTTGCATACTTGCTGGTGTAGATCAGTTGAAAGGCTATGTTGAAATATATATAGAGGGAAAAAAAAACACAACAATCAAAAAAGGGGATATCTTTGGATGAGATTTTAGCTATCGGAACCCAACGTCCACCCCAAAGGGAAATGTTACTTCTCTTGCGGTAAGTTCTGTGTCCCCCCCCCCCCCCCCGCCCAAGTTGAAATCACCATGAAAGGAGGTTTCCAGCTCAAGCATTGGATCCCTCGAAGAGGCAGATTTGAAGACTTAAGGGCAGAGATCTCTTTTGCTGGACTTACCACGAGTCGAGTCATTGGGTGGTTTAGGTCACCACTGTCTACTCATAAATGGAACACATCAGTCTACCCCTTTAAGGAGAGGAACATTCACAGTGGCTTCTACCATCTAAACATTCTCCAAAAAAAATAAAAAATACTTCAACTTGATCCATCCTCATTTTTGTGGGTTGAAAGAATCTCCAGGAAAGGGATAAAATGTTTCCACAGACGGGGTGGGGGTTACCAAATTATTGCCTGCAGCAAAATTCGGTTTCACAGGATCACTGAGGCTTGTAAAGCCTACAAGGCAGCCGAGACCCAACTGGCCCCCTACGGCCGATCATTCCCAAATAACCTGCCTTGGCATGGCCGATCTCGGGTTGAGCCACAGTTTGTCAGTTTACCCCATGAGAGTTAATGAGCTATGAATTATAACTCTCAACACCCCCCCCCCTTTTTTTTTCTTCATAAGTGCAGAAAGCTTTTACTCTTTCCTGGAAAAACCCTCATTAAAGGGTAGGGAGGTCGCTCAAGGATATTTGGTGAGGGTGGGCATCTCCGAGGCAGCGGAGCAGTCAACTCGAAGGCTGGTTCTGGTAGAACTGCCCGGGATACTGGCAAACGAGACTGTCTTCCGTCAGCTGGCCCAACATGCCCTTGTACAAGACTTCCATGATGAGGACCTCGGCCAACAGTCTCTGCTGCTCGTCCATCCTGCGCAGCTTCGACGAGACCATGAAGCCGAAGGCGTCGTACTCGTCATTGTTCTTGGTGAGGAGCGCCGCCGCTTGGGTCAGCAGCCGCTCCCCTATTTCTTCTTCGCTGGTGGTGCTGTACATTTTCCTTTTCCTCTGCCGTCGGATGGAAGCCATGATTTCATCGTGGATCTCGAACTCCACGTCTTCTGACTGGCTGTTGCTGGTCACCTAGAGAGGAAATGAAAAAAAAATATTAAACTGCGTCTTATATTTGAATTTTCTCGACTCTTGCTTAGTACGAAAAACAAATAAAGTTTTATTTGCAACTAAAACCCCCAAAAAAGTTTTTAAAATGTTGACGGTGGAGGAAAAGGACCACCTGCTATTTAGTCCCCCACCTACTAAACACCATGGGGTCTGGGGAAAATGATTGTTTGGAAAAACTGCAACCTATGCAGAATAGTAGACGTTTTCTTACATCCCACCCATGTCTCCAACTGCCAATGATTCTCAAACTGTGCTGTGAGAGATTTTCAGGTGTGCCATGAGCAGGGGCGGACTATTAGGGCACTCAGGCACTTCCAGCACTGAGCTCCAGGTAACTGGTGGGGGCGCGCTAGTGTCAGGCACTCAGGACACCTTCCTGCATCTCTTGGGGGGTGCCCGGGGCTCCCCCAGGCAGCGATTGCCCTCTGTGACACCTGAAATCAGCATCTTTTCCCCCAAGAGTCTGCAGACTACGCAGAGCTCATTGAGGATCCTCCTCCTCGGGTCTGATGTACACAGACAGGAGGAAAGGGGACATTCACTGCAAGAGCTGCGCTGATTATCGGAGGTCTATGCAGTTTATGGAGAGGAGGAGGAGGAGGAGGAGGAGGAGGAGGAGGAGGAGGAGGAGGAGGAGTGGTAGAATGGGAGGCAAAAGGATATGTGCTGGGACGTGGGGGATTTTACAAGTCCTATGCCCTCCAAAAGCAACCCCCTCCAGCACATTTCCTCTTGCCTACCCTTCTCCCTCAAATCAATTAGACACCACCTACCAATCTCTGTGCTTATTACAGGTCCCCCTCTCTGCCCTTATCCCAGCCCTCCCCCCTCATCTCTCACCCCAGGGATAGACTTCTTAAAATCGACAATGAAATCAGCCACCTTATTAGGTACACCTTGCTAGTGCCGGGTTGGACCCCTTTTTGCCTTCATTCTTCGTGGCATAGATCCAACAAGGTGTTGGAAATTTTTCTGACCACCCTCCCCCGCCGCCCACGGGCCCTACTGACCCACCCCCACTGCCCACGGGCCATACTGACCCCCCCCACCCAAACACACTGCCAACCCCCCCCGTGCTCTGCCCCCAATCACACACACGACCTCCGTAACCTGCCCGCACACAAAGTTTTTTTTTCATGCCAGCCTTATTACTTCTTGGAGGCTTGCCCAATTTCTTTTTCTAAAAAATAAAAAAGGACTGAACCCCAGAGCGTTTTGAGCTCTTCCATGTTGTGCAGGTAGACTTCCACCCCTCAAAAGTTGCCTACACTTGACATAGATAATATGGACAAGTAAGAAGTGTGTATATGTAATGGCAACAGAGCATTTCTTCCATTTAAAAAAAAAACACCGCCGCCGCCCACGGGCCCTACTGACACAGGCCACGTCTTCCATTAAAAAAAAATAAATAAAAAATAAAAAAACTTGAACAGGGGGCCCACATCTCCTCCTCATACACCCAGGAGGGCACATTTTGTTTAGTATTAATGAATTGTACTTGGCTCCCACCTGAGATACGTTTGTAGAATCCTCCAGAATTTCAGAGTTCACCTTGACTTCCTCCTCCATCCGTGAATCCTGAGGTTCCGGCGAATCGGGCATCTTCAGCATGGAGGGCGTGCCCGGCAGGCTGACTATACTGGGCGTGTCAGACAGGTTGAGCACGCTGCCATCATCCGGAAGGTCCTGACCCAACGTGAACTTCAGCAGGTCGAAATACCAGAGCCTCGGCACGTAGACGTCGGCGGCGCACGCGGCGGTCCTCTTGGACACCTGGACTTTGTTGTACTCCTTCTTGAAGACGGTGCGCAGGTTGGCGATCTTGTGCTTGACGAACTGGACGTTGGCCGTGGGGCACACGGTGCGGCAGAGCTGCACAAGCTGCTCGTAGGCCTTCATCCGCTTCTGCTTGTTGGAGTAGTCCGCGAATTTGGAGTTCCACAGGCAGTGGAAGGAGCGGTACATGGTGATGAATTCTTTCAGGAATTCTGGGTTCATGATGTATTCCGAAGGCAGCCGCTTCCTCACATATTTCATCTAAACAAATAAAAGAGTAACGTCGGTTCGAGCCGCGACTTATTATCACACCGACTACAAGGGCAGCGGTCACACGGGATTTACATTTTTACCTTCAGGGCTCATTTACACTTTCTTCTTCTTGATGAGTTTTTTTTTTTAAATCGAAAAATAAGAAGAAGAAAGCAGAATACATATTGGTAAAAATGTATGAAGAAATTTTACTGGATGTGTTTTATAGCAGATGTTTTAAGCGCAAAAAATAAAAGCAGAGGTGATCAAATACCTCCAAAAAGAAAGCAGTTTGTGAAGGGGAAAAAATAAAATAAATAATAAAAAAATTGTATTATTTATTTTTTCCCCCCTTTCACAAACTGCTTTCTTTTTGGAGGTATTTGATCACCTCTGCAATTTTTTTTGGCGCTAAAAACTAGGGTTGTCCCGATACCGAGTATTTGCGGGAGTACTTGTACTCCCGCAAATACCCCCGATACCAAAATAGAATACTCCCCCCCCTGCCCCTGCATCGTAAGCCACCGCATGGGTTAAACGGCGTGCGGGAACAACACAGCTTTCATTTGAATAGCTGTAGTGTTCCCGCGCGTATAGACACTCCCCCTTGCTCGGGATTGGATGGGTGATCGTGATCTGTCCAATCCCGAGCAAGGGGGAGTGTCTATACGCGCGGGCTATTCAAATGAATGCTGCGATTTTCTCCATGCGGCAGCAAAGGTATGGGGGACATGGCTAGAGGGACATGGCTGCATATCTGAGGGACATGGCTAGAGGGACATGGCTAGAGGGACATGGCTAGAGGGACATGGCTGCATATGTAAGGGGCATGGCTAGAGGGACATGACTGCATATCTGAGGGACATGGCTGCATATGTAAGGGACATGGCTAGAGGCACATGACTGCATATGTAAGGGACATGGCTAGAGGCACATGACTGCATATGTAAGGGACATGGCTAGAGGCACATGGCTGCATATGTGAGGGACATGGCTAGAGGCACATGACTGCATATGTAAGGGACATGGCTAGAGGGACATGACTGCATATCTGAGGGACATGGCTGCATATGTAAGGGGCATGGCTAGAGGGACATGGCTGCATATCTGAGGGACATGGCTAGAGGGACATGGCTAGAGGGACATGACTGCATATGTAAGGGGCATGGCTAGAGGGACATGACTGCATATCTGAGGGACATGACTAGAGGGACATGACTGCATATGTAAGGGACATGGCTAGAGGCACATGACTGCATATGTAAGGGACATGGCTAGAGGCACATGACTGCATATGTAAGGGACATGGCTAGAGGCACATGACTGCATATGTAAGGGACATGGCTAGAGGCACATGACTGCATATGTAAGGGACATGGCTAGAGGCACATGACTGCATATGTAAGGGACATGGCTAGAGGCACATGACTGCATATGTAAGGGACATGGCTAGAGGGACATGACTGCATATGTGAGGGACATGACTGCATATGTAAGGGGCATGGCTAGAGGGACATGACTGCATATCTGAGGGACATGGCTGCATATCTGAGGGACATGACTGCATATGTAAGGGGCATGGCTAGAGGGACATGACTGCATATCTGAGGGACATGGCTGCATATCTGAGGGACATGGCTGCATATGTAAGGGGCATGGCTAGAGGGACATGACTGCATATCTGAGGGACATGGCTAGAGGGACATGACTGCATATCTGAGGGACATGGCTGCATATCTGAGGGACATGGCTAGAGGGACATGACTGCATATCTGAGGGACATGACTGCATATGTAAGGGACATGGCTAGAGGCACATGACTGCATATGTAAGGGACATGGCTAGAGGGACATGGCTGCATATGTGGGGGGGGGGGGGGGACATGGCTGCATATGTGGGGGGGGGGGGGGAGACATTAAAAAAAAAAAAAAAAAAGTATCGGTATTCGGTATCGGCGACTAATTGAAAAAAAAGTATCGGTACTTGTACTCGGTCCTAAAAAAAGTAGTATCGGGACAACCCTACTAAAACATTTTTACTTTCTGCTATAAAACACATCCAGTAAAATTTCTTCATACATTATTACCAATATGTATTCTGCTTCAAATAATTATATTTGGGTACAGTTTCTCACGACCGCTTAATTGTCAGTTAAAGAACCGGAGATCAAGTAGTTAAAAAAGCGGGTCCAATGCCATATTTTGAAGCAGTGTAAACGAGCCCTAAAAGGCACTTTAATTTCATGGCTTGTGTCTCCATGCCAATATTCACTAGAATAATAATAATAATAATAATAATAATAATAAAAGGCCCAATTAACGGACATTGCATGGTTAGCTACACACATTGGCGTAGTTGGAAGGATTTTCATTCTTCTGGTGCCAAAGGAAAACAAACTTCAGCATAAGCCTCCTAGAGAGAATACTGGGGACTAAAAATGGTGCGACCCATCCATACATGGAAAACAGGGGATCATAAAATCGCAACCACTGAGCGGCGCTGCAAAGCAGGAAGCAGAGCCTGAATATGTAATGAGCAAACATGGCCTCCTCCATAGAAATAAAATGTAACTTAGGAAAATGTAATTCAAGGTGGGCTGCTACCTTATGGACGACTCCGTGGTTCTTCACAGGTGACCACCACTTTTTGTACGGCTTCCTCATGTACCCCTTTCTTGGTTTTGTGTATGCTGAGAAAAATCATCATCATCATCATCATCAATAATAAAGTACTACTACTACACACAGAAAAATATTACTTTTACAAAAGGTGGGCTAAACAAACATCAATTCAGACCTGCAATCTTGCACTAGGGCAGTGGTCTCAAAACGGTGGCTCTGTGCTTGCCTTTATCTGGCCCTTGGGGCATAATTTCTTCCACTTATACCAATGATAGGGCACCATTCTAACCACTAATACCAAGGGTGGGCCACCACTCCTCCCACCGCTGCCAAGGGTGGGCCACCACTCCTCCCACCGCTGCCAAGGGTGGGCCACCACTCCTCCCACCGCTGCCAAGGGTGGGCCACCACTCCTCCCACCGCTGCCAAGGGTGGGCCACCACTCCTCCCACCGCTGCCAAGGGTGGGCCACCACTCCTCCCACCGCTGCCAAGGGTGGGCCACCACTCCTCCTCCTCTCTCTCCCTCTCTCACCCCCTCTCCTGCCTCCCCCCCCCCTCTCCTGCCCCCCCCCCCTTTATCTCACCTCCCTCCTTCCACCTCTTTCCCTCCTCAAGGGATGGGAGCCCCACGAGGTAGGCTGTATGGGGCCCCAGATATTGCTGACAGCCACCCTATGAGTGATAGTACCAGTTTGGATGTGTCTTGCCGACATACTTTGTGTATGTTTAGGTGACCAGGGGTGAAGATGGGGGGGGGGGGGGCACCACAGGATTTGCTTGCACAGGGAGCCTGAGCACCTAAGGCCGGCCTGGGCCACCACTCCTCCCACCGCCGCCAAGGGTGGCCCACCACTCCTCCCACCGCCGCCAAGGGTGGGCCACCACTTCTCCCATCTTCCTTCTCTACGGCCCTCAAGTTGCATGATAAAGTTAGGACCAAATGGTTATCGCTGGAAAACAGAGGGGGGGGGGGGGGGGGGGGGGGGGGGGGGGGGGGGACGACTTGCCATGCAACTTTGAAGTCCAAAGTCGCCCAAGCATGAGTGAGGCCTTAGGCCCCTTTCACACCTGCAGACCGCATGTCCGCTTTTTTAATCCATCTGTGTGCGGATGAAAAAAGGGACATACATTGGTCCCTATGAGATTGCGGATGTCAGCGAATGAAGATCCGCTGACACTCGATCTCGCCCGCCTCCGCAGACGGAAGAAAACCCTATTTTTCCTTCCGTCTGCAGACGCTCCGTGTTCATCCGATCCCCCCATAGGGGAGGGTGAGAAAAGACAGGGCGGTCCCTGCACAGTGTGTGGAGACTGCCCTGTCATCCGCTGGCTCAGCGGGGAGCAACGGACCGATCATTACTGATCCGCCCCGTGTGAAAGGGCCCTTACTGTGACAATCGCGGGAATCTCTCCAATACTCACGAGTCCTAGTATCAGGATGCATCTCCATATCGTCCATCCTTGCCCCCATCTCATTTCCTCTAGCGTTCTCTGGGCCAATGTCCACCACCACGATATTAAGATTTTCTTCCTAAAAATGTAAGGAAGGAAAAAAAAAGGGATTAAGATTTGACAACGTCCAATGGACCTTACTAGAGGTACATGGAGGAAAGGAAGAGAAAACACGAGGAAAGGAAGGGGAAAAAAAATAAAAAAAATAAAAAAAAACACACACACGAGGAAAGGAAGGGGAAAAAAAAAATAAAAAAAAACACACACGAGGAAAGGAAGGGGAAAAAAAAAAAAACACACACGAGGAAAGGAAGGGGAAAAAAAAAAAAACACACACGAGGAAAGGAAGGGGAAAAAAAAAAAAAAACACACACACGAGGAAAGGGTAGGAAAAGGAAAGAAAGAAAGAAAGAAAGAAAGAAAGAAAGAAAGAAAGAAAGGAAGAAAGGAAGAAAGAAAAAAAAACCCACGAGGGAAGGAAGGAAGGAAGGAAGAAAAAAAACCCACGAGGGAAGGAAGGAAGGCAGGAAGGAAAACCCACGAGGGAAGGAAGGAAGGCAGGAAGGAAAACCCACGAGGGAAGGAAGGAAGGCAGGAAGGAAAACCCACGAGGGAAGGAAGGAAGGCAGGAAGGAAAACCCACGAGGGAAGGAAGGAAGGCAGGAAGGAAAACCCACGAGGGAAGGAAGGAAGGCAGGAAGGAAAACCCACGAGGGAGGGAAGGAAGGCAGGAAGGAAAACCCACGAGGGAGGGAAGAAAGGCAGGAAGGAAAACCCACGAGGGAAGGAAGGAAGGAAGGAAGGAAGGAAGGAAAACCCACGAGGGAAGGAAGGAAGGAAGGAAGGAAGGAAGGAAGGAAGGAAAAACCCACGAGGAAAAAGGAAGGAAAAACCCACGAAGGAAGGAAGGAAGGAAGGAAGGAAAGAAGAAGGAAAGAAGGAAGGAAAGAAGGAAGGAAGGAAGGAAGGAAGGAAGGAAGAAAAACCCCATAAGGAAGAAAGGAAGGAAAACCCCATAAGGAAAGGAAGGAAGAAAGGAAGAAAGGAAGAAAAACCCCACAAGGAAAAAAAAAAAAAAGGGATTTTAAGATTTGACAACGTCCAATGGACCTTACTAGAGGTACATGGAGGAAAGGAAGAGAAAACACGAGGAAAGGAAGGGGAAAAAAAAAAAAAAACACACACGAGGAAAGGGTAGGAAAAGGGAAAGAAAGAAAGAAAGAAAGAAAGAAAGAAAGAAAGAAAGAAAGAAAGAAAGAAAGAAAGAAAGAAAGAAAGAAAGAAAGAAAGAAAGAAAGAAAGAAAGAAAGAAAGAAAGAAAGAAAGAAAGAAAGAAAGAAAGAAAGAAAAACCCACGAGGGAAGGAAGGAAGGCAGGAAGGAAAACCCACGAGGGAAGGAAGGAAGGCAGGAAGGAAAACCCACGAGGGAAGGAAGGAAAACCCACGAGGGAAGGAAGGAAAACCCCACGAGGGAAGGAAGGAAGGAAGGAAGGAAGAAAGGAAGGAAAAACCCACGAGGAAAAAGGAAGGAAAAACCCACGAAGGAAGGAAGGAAGGAAGGAAGGAAGGAAAGAAGGAAAGAAGGAAAGAAGGAAGGAAGGAAGGAAGGAAGGAAAGAAGGAAAGAAGGAAGGAAGGAAGGAAGGAAGGAAGGAAGGAAGGAAGAAAAACCCCATAAGGAAAGGAAGGAAGAAAGGAAGAAAGGAAGAAAAACCCCACAAGGAAAAAAAAAAAAAAACACACACACACACACACAAAAAAAAGAAGGAGGAGGAAGAAAAAAGAAAGAAGGGAAAGAAAAACAAAAAAAAAAAAAAAAAAAGAAGAGGAAGGGAAAAGGAAAAAGGAAAAAAAACCTCAAGAAGTTCCTTTAGCTCATGCTGCATACAGACCATTCCCAATGCGGTTCTGTTTTTGGTACCTACCTTAACAGGTTGGTGAACCTCATGCTCTTTGTAGTCCGGTTCATAACGGCAGCTTGTTCCTTTGTCTCGGGTAGGTCTATGGCTGACCCCATCTGTTGGAAGCAAATTCAGGTTATTTTTATCAACTGATCTATAGTGGGGACCTCTAGTGGTCATCTTTATATTAGGCAGTTCAGCTGGTACCATTGCTTGATGATTCTTTGGAGAGAGGCCAACATGTATTTCAGGTGTAATGTGGGGGTATAATTATAAATCGAATAGCAGAATTAATTCGCTGACCAACTGCTTGGTAGTGCGGAGCTGAAGAATTACACATGTGACTAGCAAACCATTTTTCAGGGTACAATCAGACGATGAACATAAAACACACACACACACACACAATTTAAGCTTGGGTTAACCACTTCACATCCGCGCTATAACCGAATAATGACTACAGCGCAGAACCCCCCCCCCATCAATAGACTGCGGCTCGCTCTGTGATCAGCGAGTTTGACATCAGCGACCCCTTACCACAAAAGCCAATCGTGTGATGTAAACAGAGCTGGTAATCGGCAATTTTTTCTCCTCATACTGATAGCGTGAGGAGAAAAGAAAAGGCCGATCACCGGCGGCTGACAGACGTCCCAATCAGGGAGAGCTGCCGCAAGCTCATCTGTCCTCCTGTGTGCCACCTGTCAGCGCCACCCACCAGTGCACGCCACTCACCAGTGCACAAGAGTGCCGCCTACCAGTGGCCACCAGTGCAGCCTTATCTGTGCTGCCTCATCAAAACGCATATCAAATGAAAACATGATTTTTTTTTTTTATAAATTTTCAATTTGTTTAGCAAAAAAAAAAAAAAAACACCTAGTGGTGATTAAATACCACTAAATTAAAGCTCTATTTGTGTAAAAAAAAAAAAAGAATAAAAAAAAAAAAAAGCGTGTTGTATGAGCGAGCAATTGTCATTCAAAGTGTACCAGCGCTGAAAGTTGATCTGGGCAGGAGGGAGGGAGGGGGTGGGGGGGTTTAAGTGTCCAGTAAGTGGTTAAGCCATTGTTTCAAGAATTCACTATATCATTCTGATAAAAAATAAAAAAAAGTCTGCAAACCCTGCCAACAACTTGGGAATGTCGGACTTCTTACTCACCCATATTGATGTCTGCAGGAATTTCCTCCTCTTTGACCTTCACCATTGTTCTCCTCTAAGATTTCAAACAGCAATAAAAAAAAAAAAAAAAAAAAAAAATAGAAACATTGTTAATTTATTTTTATTTTTTTCTTTGTTAAAAAAACTAAGAGAGCCGAAGAAGAAGAAAAGAAAGAGCCGAAGAAGAAAAAGGAGAGCCGAAGAAGAAAAAGAGAGCCGAAGAAGAAAAAGGAGAGCCGAAGAAGAAAAAGAGAGCCGAAGAAGAAAAAGGAGAGCCGAAGAAGAAAAAGAGAGCCGAAGAAGAAAAAGAGAGCCGAAGAAGAAAAAGAGAGCCGAAGAAGAAAAAGAGAGCCGAAGAAGAAAAAGAGAAAGAGAGCCGAAGAAGAAAAAGAGAAAGAGAGCCGAAGAAGAAAAAGAGAAAGAGAGCCGAAGAAGAAAAAAAGAGAAAGAGCCGAAGAAGAAAAAGAAAGAGAGCCGAAGAAGAAAAAGAAAGAGACAAAGAAGAAAGAGAGAGAGAGAGACAAAGAAGAAAAAGAGAGAGACAAAGAAGAAAAAGAGAGACAAAGAAAAAGAGCCAAAGAAAAAGAGCCTCCTGTCCACCTACCTTTGCAGACATATTGTGTCGATCGCGCTATATGCTCTGAACGGTGTGTCTGTGGCGGGGGTAAAATGAACATATGGTGCACCAAGTCCAGCTGCAGATTAAAAAAAAAGAACAAAAATTGTTACAGGAGGGAAAAGCAAGGAAAAAAAAAAAAGTGGTATCTGGAAATCACCCAATACCGGTCTCCATCTCCAATATTAGCTCAGCATCTCTCCTCCAATTTCTCTGCTTAGTGGGTCTCAGTAGGTATTAAGGTGATATGTTGTCCCCAAGACCAAAAACGTGTAGCACTGAGTACAAAAAGACCAAGAGATGCTCCTCTGAGCTAGACAGCTAAAAAAAAAATAATGTATAATAAAATATATATATATATATTTTTCAATTAATTACCGGCTGGCGTGGCGGAGGAGGTGGGGGCACACAGAGACACAGGATGGGGCATCCTGTATCTCCTTGCACCCCCACCTCCCATTGCGCCAGTAATTGAGGCTGCGGATTTGCGGCCTTCTGCAGGCCTATGCTTCATTCCCTGGGCGCCAGGTCGCTAATTCTAGTCGCAATTGCGACCCGGCACCTGGATTTTGTCGAAGCCTGGTTTGAGCAATTTTTCACAAATGGAAGAAATACAAAATAACCATCAATCTCCCTCGGTCTGGAGCTCCATGCAAGATGTCACCTCAGGGGTTGATGATCACAAGGAAAGCGAGGGATGAGCCCAAAACTACACGGGAGAAGCTTGTGAATGATCTCAAGGCAGTTGGAACCACATTCACCAAACAAACCATTGGTAACACAATACGACGCCATGGACTGAAATCATGCAGCTCCGGCAAGGTCCCCGTTCTCAAGAAGGCACATGTGCAGGCCCAGCTAAAGTTTTCCAATGAACATCTAAAAGATTCTCTACTAAAAAAGGTACAGGTCAACTTTGGCACATTGAGGGGCCAATGAACGGGGCCATGTATTGTAATAACTTAGATGAGAACCTTCTTCTCTCAGCCAGAACACTGAAGATGGGTCTTCCAGCATGAAAAGGACCCCAAACATACCGCCAAGGCAACCAAAAGGAGTGGCTCAAGAAGAAGCACATTAAAAAGGTCATGAAGTGGCCTAGCCAGTCTCCAGACCTTAATCCTATAGAAAATTACTGAGGAAGCTGAAAATTCAAGTTGGCAAGAAACCTTTAAGGATTTAGAGAAGATCTGGAAAGAAGAGTGGACCAAAATCCCTCCTGAGATGTGTGCAAACCTGGTACCAAACTACAAGAAATGTCTGACCTCCGTGCTTCCCAACAAGGGTTTCTCCACCAAGTACTGTCATGTTTTGCTTGGGGATCAAATAATTATTTTCTCCACTGTACTTATTATACCCACTAAGAATAGGTTCCTGCAACCTATGCAGCTGATGCAAGTACATGAAGTCTCCATGATGGCCATTAAGACCAGGGATCCTCAAAGGATTGCTAGAAGTTCCTTGAGTAGTGGTGGAAATTATCTCCTGCCCGACGGTGATGGTATAGTGCCAGCACCATCACTTGGCAGCCCAGCAGTATGGGACCAATGCAGCTTTTCCTCTTAGGCAAGTCATGACCTTTTTAGCTGTATACAAAGAATCCTCCACTGACCAGGCCTCCCCCTCACTGCAGGCATTCCAACCCAAGGCAGCACCCCCCACCAACTGCCAGCCCAAGAAGGTCCATTACTCTACTGCCTGCTAGGTAATTGAAGTGCTTCTTCCACTGACCACCAATCCAAGAAAGCAATTCTCCCACCACCCAAAGAAGGCCCTTCTTCCAACAAGTGCCAATCCTAAAAGTGGCTACCAGACCTTCCTGGGAAGCGGCCACCACGCAACAGGAGCCCCGACCTTCCTGGGAAGCGGCCACCACGCAACAGGAGCCCCGACCTTCCTGGGAAGCGGCCACCACGCAACAGGAGCCCCGACCTTCCTGGGAAGCGGCCACCACGCAACAGGAGCCCCGACCTTCCTGGGAAGCGGCCACCACGCAACAGGAGCCCCGACCTTCCTGGGAAGCGGCCACCACGCAACAGGAGCCCCGACTTTCCTGGGAAGCGGCCACCACGCAACAGGAGCCCCGACCTTCCTGGGAAGCGGCCACCACGCAACAGGAGCCCCGACCTTCCTGGGAAGTGGCCAATACGCAACAGGAGCCCCGACCTTCCTGGGAAGCGGGCCAATACGCAACAGGAGCCCCGACCTTCCTGGGAAGCGGGCCAATACGCAACAGGAGCCCCGACCTTCCTGGGAAGCGGGCCACCATGCAACAGGAGCCCAGACCTTCCTGGGAAGCGGCCAATACGCAACAGGAGCCCAGACCTTCCTGGGAAGCGGGCCACCATGCAACAGGAGCCCAGACCTTCCTGGGAAGTGGCCACCCCGCAACAGGAGCTCAGACCTTCCTGGGAAGCGGCCACCACGCAACAGGAGCCCAGACCTTCCTGGGAAGCGGCCACCACGCACAGAGGTCAGACGTTTTTTTTCTTCACAGACATCTCCTCCACTGTATAGGAGGATTAGTGCTTGCTTAGTCTTACCAGAGAAACTGGCCGAACACGATCAGTTGAGGTCGGGTGATGACGTCAGCACGCCGAGCTAGGCTCACCTACGCCGCCGTCGGGTGGACCAAGATGGCCACCGCTAATTCAAAGCCGTGGCCTTTCCTATGGCCGGGGCAGCAGCGGAGCTCCGCGGATCACGTGGTGTGCTGATTTGCATATGGTGACCCGTTCGGATCATTTACAATCCGTTGCACCACTAGTACAGATCAAAAAAAAAAAAAATGGACGATTAAATTGAGGAATTTATAGTTAATTTCCACAGCCCTAGTTGCAGGCGATAAGCGGTGCTTGGTTTCCTCCCGAAAAAAAATAATAATAATAAAAAAAAGTTTAGGATTGAGGCCAAACAGTTCAATCTTGATTTCATCAGACCAGAGAATCTTGTTCCTCACAGTCAGAGTTCTTCAGATACTTTTTTGCACATTCCAAGGGGACGTTCATGTGTTTTGCCCCGAGGAGAGGCTTTCATCTGGCCACTCAGCCATAAAGCCCAGATTGATGGAGGCGATAGTTGTCCTTCTGGAACTTTGTCCCATCACCTCTCTGGAGCTCAGACTGACCACCAGGTTTTTTATCACCTCTCTTACCAAGGCCCTTCACCACCACGGCTCTACATCACCATCACCACCACCCCCACGGCTCTACACCACCACCACGGCTCTACATCACCACCACCAAAGCTCTTCAACACCACCACCACCACCACCACCAAAGCTCTTCAACGCCACCACCACCACCACCACCACCACCACCAAGGCTCTTCACCACCACCACCAAAGCTCTTCAACGCCACCACCACCACCAAAGCTCTTCAACGCCACCACCACCACCACCACCACCACCACCACCACCACCAGGGCTCTTCACCACCACCACCACGGCTCTACATCACCACCACGGCTCTACATCACCACCACGGCCCTTCAAACGCCACCAAGGCCCTTCAAACGCCAATTGCCGAGCGCGGCTAGGCGACCAGCTGATGGAAAGAGTTCTGGTTGTGCCAAACTCCTTCCATTTGAGAATTATGGAGGCCACTGTGCTCTTTAGGAACCTTGAGCGCAGCAGAATTTTTATTTTTTGGTCGCCTTTCCCCGATCTATGTCTTGCAATAATCCCGGCTTTGAGCTCTGTGGGCAGCAATGTTAATTTAGTCGAATAAAAACGACAAACATTTTAGTCGACTAGATGAATACTATTTTAGTCAACTAAAACAACTGAGATGACTAAAATACAACTAAGACTAAAATGCCAATTTAGTCAAAAGACTAATGCCGCGTACACACGATCACTTTTCGGCATGAAAAAAAAAAAACGAAGTTTTTCCAACTTCATCATTAAAAAACGACGCTGCTCACACACCATCGTTTTTGAAAAATTATGAACAAAGCGCGGTGACGTACAACGGCACGCTAAAGGGGAAGTTCCATTCGCCTTTGGGCTGCTTTTAGCCGATTCCTGTTAGTAAAAGACGATTTGCGCTTTTCTGTCTGTTACAGCGTGATGAATGTGCTTACTCCATTATGAACGGTAGTTTTACCAGAACGAGCGCTCCCGTCTCATTCTGAGCATGCGCGGGTTTAAAACTTTGTTTTAGCCTACACACACACACACGACCATTTTTTACAACCCGAAAAACAATTTTTTTTTTAAAACCACGTGAAAAAATGCAGCATGTTCGAATTTTGTTTTTTGCCGTTTTTCAGCCCATATTTCAGATCATTTTAAATGACGTTTTTTAAAAACGTCGGTTTTTTTTCATGCCGAAAAGTGATTGTGTGTACGCGGCATAAGACTAAAAGTTAAAATTGAAATAAACACTGGTCTGTAGTGCATGTTCAGATCAATACCATAAATAATAACATTCAGCAGTATATAATGAGTTTGGAAATAGTAGCGAAATGATAACTAATGCATTACAATTTAATTACACTCATTCGGTTTTAGACAACTAAAAAACGTATGGTATTATGCCCTGTACACACGATTGGAAATTCCGATGGAAAAAGTCTGACTGACTTTTTCCATCAGAAATTCCGACCATGTGTATGCCCCCTCGGAGTAATTCCGATGAGTTCCATCAGGGTTTAGATAGAGAACATGGTATCTTTTACTCTCTGGAATACCAATGTGCATTTGGTCAGACAAAAGTTCTACTGGAGATTTAGTCAACTAAATAGGACTAAAACAATTGCAGAAGATTAAATGGGACTAAAACTAAAATCACATTTTAGTCCTAAGACTAAATCAAAATTTGCTGCCAAAATTAACACTGGTGGGCAGTTCCTTTGACCTCATGGCTTTTGCTCCGATACAGTCAGCTGTGAGCCTTTCCGAATCGCATCCAGTCAATGTACGCAATTCCAATCAGGGCTGGTGCTACCACTAGGCAAAGTAGGCAGCCGCCTAGGGCGCACTGCTGCCTAGGGCCCCCGGACAACTGTGTTCCTACTCTCTTCAGCAAGGAACCAAGTCGCAGCATCAGCAGGCAGCCGCCTCGTGTTTGTGTCCCGACTCCCGAATGAATGAAAGCAAGCAAACATTAATTGACGGGCACTGGTAGGCTGCATTTGATGGTCGCTGGTAGGGGTGCAACGGATCAAAAAAACTCACGGTTCGAATCGTTGCTCAGATCCGAGTCACGGATCAGATCATTTTTCGGCTCACCACCATATATAGTCCCCACTGTAATGTCCACATCCCCCCCCCACTGTAATCCACATCGCCACAGTCAGCGCGCCGCTCTGGGGAGCTCACCTAGTCCGCCACTGCCGGGTGTGCCAAGATGGCCGCCACCCTGGAGCTAAGACGAAGCCACTGTCTTTCCAATCCCCAATTCGCATGGTGTGCCGATCTAAACACAGTGACCCGTTCGGATCAACGACGATCCGTTGCACCCCTAGGCGCTGGTGAGGCTGCATTTGATGGACGCATCTTTAAAAAGGTGGGGTATACATGGGTGGGCAAAGGGGGTGAAGCCAATGGGAGCAGCAAAATGAGGTTTGGCCTAGGGCGTGGGTCTTCAAACTACGGCCCTCCAGTTGTTCAGGAACTACAATTCCCATCATGCCTAGTCATGTCTGTGAATGTCAGAGTTTTACAATGCCTCATGGAATGTGTAGTTCCACAACAGCTGGAGGGCCGTAGTTTGAGGATCCCTGGCCTAGGGCGTCAAGCGTCCTTGCAGCAGCCCCGACTCCAATCAAGGTGTAGAAACATCTCAGCAAAGGTCAAGGGAAACGGGAGGAGGTGAGGCTGCATTTGATGGGCGCTTCATTAAAAAGGTGGGGTATACATGGGCAGAGAAAGGGGTGGAGCCAATGAGGGCGGCAAAATTAGGTTTCGCCTAGGGCATTGGTGGCCAATCTGTGGCCCGCCAGCTGTTGCGGAACTATAAGCCCCATGAGGCATTGTTAAGCTGCTCACAGTTACAAGCATGACTACCAAAAAAGGCATGAGGCATGATGGGAGTTGTAGTTCCATTGAATCTGGAGGGCCGCAGGTTGAGCACCCATTAAAAAGGTGGGGTATACATGGGCAGGCAAAGGGGGTGGAGCCAAAATGAGGTTTCGCCTAGGGTGTCAAGCATCCTTGCACCAACCCCGACTCCAATCAAGGTGTAGAAACATCTCAGCAAAGGTCAAGGGAAACGGGAGGAGGTGAGGCTGCATTTGATGGGCGCTTCATTAAAAAGGTGGGGTATACATGGGCAGAGAAAGGGGTGGAGCCAATGAGGGCGGCAAAATTAGGTTTCGCCTAGGGCATTGGTGGCCAATCTGTGGCCCGCCAGCTGTTGCGGAACTATAAGCCCCATGAGGCTGTCAGAACATTTGGGGTTAAAAGAATACATATAAAAATCGCACATAATATATGTTTCGTAATGTCCCATATACATGGATATGATGAACTTTGCACAACCATTTTTCCCTGTTAAAGTTTGAACATAGATTCTCAGGCATGAATAGACACTGTCTGTAGGTTGTAAGGATGCTATCTGTGCTGTCTTCCAAGTCATTTCTCTTTGGGTTTGACACTTATAAGATAAGAGAATGAAAGGCCTGGCACAGCATGACACTACACACATGGTGGTCTTTATACTATGATACTAGAAGGGGCTTATTCACATATCCAATGGAATTATATATCTTAAATAGTATTGTGTCTTCATTATGCCATGACAATATATGTGTATTAGTAGTTTACATAATATACTCGCAATACATAGACATTATATTGGGATCCCAGGCATATAAGAATCCATAATATTTCAAAGTATTAGAATGGCTTTGATCACATCCATCCATTAGTTTAAAGAAACTTTACTAGGCCATTTGGTGTATATCAGTACACTTATCTTAATCGTAAATTTCGGGGTCGCCTGAATGTCTAGGTTTGTTGTCATGTTGTTTGACATATATAACAACTTTATGAATGCTATACCAAGATCAGGTCACAGGGGGCATAAATCCTGGTTAACTCTGAATAACCCTAAAATTAGGAATTATTCTCTAACGCCCATTGCCCCCTACAGGTTAATATCGCATGGTTCAAGTTGGTCACCCACCAAAACATATTATCATGTGGACATAGTCCAGTCACGTGATAGGGGGAATTACACAACTCCACTTTTGGGAAGTATAAAAAGTATTGCACAGGACAATCATAAGAAGGTCGAGGGTCGATGGGAGAAGCTCGAGAGATGGCAAGTCTGATCTCTGGAGGGCTGATGGCTGGAAGCTATTCTGATCTCTGAAGGAAGCCGGAAGGGAGGAGAGTGACCAAACATGTAAGAGAGTTCACAGGAATCCTTCATTAGGCTTTCCCTTCTCAAACAGGACTCTTAATTACTGGTAAGATTGGATTTTGATTTTTTTACCTTTTTGGTAATTCTGAGGTTTTTCACATACACTCCACTAAGACCATTTAAATATACTTGGCAAAGATAATTTGGGAGTTAGTTATGTCTACCTGCAGCATGAGATAATTGAATTCCAAATATTAGGAGACATACGCACATTACGTTTGTCTTTAAAAAGCTAAGTGCCAACTATTGTGGTTTGAGAGTGATGTCGTATGTGAAGATAGATCCTCACCAAATTTAACAAAAAGCTTGTGTACCATATAACATTTGTTATGTACACATATATAAGAAGTAGTAGCAAGAGATCTGTTTGATATTGAGAAGAAATAATGCAATGTCAAGGTTATGTTAATTAATAACTAAAAGGTTTCAAGTTACGCCAGGATGATTTAAATAAGAGCTAGGAATATACCTTGTCATATAATGAAAATATCATCTGAACATTCAAGCGTCATTTATCTCTATTGTAGAAGCATATCATTTATTTGTTTTGATACGAATTGTACCCGATTTTAATTTTTGCACTATATCTTTAGTTAATAAATATATATATATTAAATATTCATTTGTATTACTCGTCCTCAAAATAGCACGGATAAAAGAATTTTGATATCTTGTATCGTAGGAAAAGTGTATATCTCCCAAAGCACAGATTTACATATTTCCATAAATACAATAATAATTTTATAAGTTCAGAATAAACATTCTGACGGTATATGTAGGCTCTATGCCGAGATACGTCAATGGTTCTGACAAGGCATTGTTAAGCTGCTCACAGTTACAAGCATGACTACCAAAAAAGGCATGAGGCATGATGGGAGTTGTAGTTCCATTGAATCTGGAGGGCCGCAGGTTGAGCACCCATTAAAAAGGTGGGGTATACATGGGCAGGCAAAGGGGGTGGAGCCAAAATGAGGTTTCGCCTAGGGTGTCAAGCATCCTTGCACCAACCCCGACTCCAATCAAGGTGTAGAAACATCTCGGCAAAGGTCAAGGGAAACGGGAGGAGGTAAGGCTGCATTTGATGGGTGCCGGTGAGGCGGCATTTGATGGGCGCTTCATTAAAAAAAAAAAGATAAGTTATACACGGGTGGGCAAAGGGGGTGGAGCCAATTGATTTCACCTATGGTTTCGAGCATTCTTGCACCAACCCTGCCTCCAATCAAGGTGTAGAAACATCTCGGCAAAGGTCAAGGGAATACGGGAGAAGGTGAGGCTGCATTTGACGGGCACTGGTGAGGCTGCATTTGATGGGTGCTTCATTAAAAAGGTGGGGTATAAATGGGTGAGTAAAGGGGGTGGAGCCAATGGGAGCAGCAAAATTAGGTTTTGCCTAGGGCGTCAAGCATCCTTGCACCAACCTTGACTCCAATCAAGGTGTAGAAACATCTCGGCAAAGGTCAAGGGAAACAGGAGGAGGTGAGGCTGCATTTGATGGGTGTCGGTGAGGCTGCATTTGATGGGCGCTTCATTAAAAAGGTGGGGTATACATGGGTGGGAAAAGGGGGTGGACTCAGGGGTGGAGCCAATGGGGGTGGCAAAATTAGGTTTGGCCTAGGGTATCAAGCATCCTTGCACCAGCCCCGACTCCAATCAAGGTGTAGAAACATCTCGGCAAAGGTCAAGGGAATACGGGAGGAGGTAGGCGGCATTAGATGGGCACTGGTGAGGCTGCATTTGATGGGCACTGGTGAGGCTGCATTTGATGGGCGCTTCATTAAAAAGGTGGGGTATACATGGGCGGGAAAAGGGGGTGGACTCAGGGGTGGAGCCAATGGGGGTGGCAAAATTAGGTTTCGCCTAGGGCGTCAAGCATCCTTGCACCAACCTTGACTCCAATCAAGGCTTAGAAACATCTCGGCAAAGGTCAAGGGAAACAGGAGGAGGTGAGGCTGCATTTGATGGGCGCCAGAGAGGCTGCATTTGATGGGCCCTTCTTTAAAAAGGTGGGGTATACATGGGCGGGCAAAGGGGGTGGAGTCAAGGGTGGAGCCAATGGGGGCGGCAAAAGGAGATTTTCACCTAGGGCGTCAAGCATCCTTGCACCAGCCCCGACTCCAATCAAGGTGTAGAAACATCTCGGCAAAATTCAAGGGTATACGGGAGGAGGTGAGGCTTCATTTGATGGGCGCTTCATTAAAAAGGTGGGGTATACATGGGTGGGCAAAGGGGGTGGAGCCAATGGGAGCAGCAAAATTAGGTTTTGCCTAGGGCGTCAAGCATTCTTGCACCAGCCCCGACTCCAATCAAGGCTTAGAAACATCTCGGCAAAGGTCAAGGGAAACAGGAGGAGGTGAGGCTGCATTTGATGGGCGCCAGTGAGGCTGCATTTGATGGGCGCTTCTTTAAAAAGGTGGGGTATACATGGGCGGGCAAAGGGGGTGGAGTCAGGGGTGGAGCCAATGGGGGCAGCAAAAGGAGATTTTCACCTAGGGCGTCAAGCATCCTTGCATCGTCCCCAATTCCAATCAAGGTGTAGAAACATCTCGGCAAAGGTCAAGGATATACGGGAGGAGGTGAGGCTGCATTTGATGGCCACTTTGTTAAAAAGGGGTGGGGTATACATGGGCGGAAAAAGGGGTTGGGGTATACATGGGCAGAAAAAGGGGGTGGGGTATACATGGGCGGAAAAAAGGGGGTGGGGTATACATGGGCGGAAAAAGGGGGTGGGGTATACATGGGCGGAAAAAGGGGGTGGGGTATACATGGGCGGAAAAAGGGGGTGGGGTATACATGGGCGGAAAAAGGGGGTGGGGTATACATGGGCGGAAAAAGGGGGTGGGGTATACATGGGCGGAAAAAGGGGGTGGGGTATACATGGGCGGAAAAAGGGGGTTGGGTATACATGGGCGGAAAAAGGGGGTGGGGCCAGGGGAGGAGCCAATGGGCGGCAAAATTAGGTTTTACCTAGGCAAGCATCCTTGCACCAACCCCGACTCCAATCAAGGCGTAGAAACATCTCGGCAAGGGTCAAGGGAAACAGGAGGCACCTGAGTTACATTTCAAGGGACGTTGCAGAAGGTCTGAATATTTACACCGATGGGATATTTCGTTTTTTTTCCCCCCCTACATTTCTAAAACTCAATTTGTATTGGGCACGGTGTTGAGATTAATGAGCAAAAAAAAAAAAGTAAAAAAAAAAAAATAATAATATAATATCAGATACCTACAGAGGCAACCTACGGCCGACCCTCATGTATGAAAAACGCAAGCACCCGGGGGGCCGGGCGAAGGTTCTCGTAATCACCGGTCCTGTAAATTAGATGAGGGCGGGGCAACCAAATCTGCACACGTTGCCACGGAAACCAAAAATTACAAAAGCCAATAAAATAAATAAAAATTAGAGATAAAAATCTATTATTTTTATTTTATTTTTTTTAAATCTAATTTAAAAAAACGACGAGATCCAAATTGGCGCGCTCCTACAATGGCAAGTCGTCGCCAATCACGGCGGTGCAAGCCTGCCGTATAACGCGCCCCCCCTCCTTCGTTAGATGTGAAGGTGAGGCCGAATGGGCCAGCACCATTACAAAGCAAAACAAGCACCTGATGGCCAAGCAAGATGGACCTGCCCTTTAAACATTGCACAGGAGGGAGGTCACCCCTCTGCCTTATGATGGCTGGATGTAAATAAAACACCCCCATGGCCTGTGTGGGGGCTATAGAGAGAATTAAAGGCACCAAATAGGATTACTCACGGGAGCCTCGCTGGCTATGTTGACAAGACCGCCGGAAGAAGAAATCCCGATCTTCCCCCCTCTGCTTCTCTCATTTAGACAAAGCCTGCAGCATCACTTCCGGGTTATGCGGTCCACAGCCACACCGCTCTGCGTTCCAACTGACCTGAGCCCCTGTGCGTTCCAACACAGCGCATCCGGGTGTGTGCGGTCCACCGCCTCACTTCCGGGTCCATGCGCTCCAGCTATGGATTTATTTTGTTGTTGTTTTCAGTCATTCCACACATCGGGAGAAATAATAACAATAATAATATAAAAATAAACATTGTCATCATAGTTTGTATTTATTTTAGCCAGAAATGGTTATTATTTCAAATAATGAAAATAACAGAAGAAACAAGAATATTAATAAAGATAACAATAATAATTATAATAATTATATTATTACAATGAACTCTAATTGGATTGCAATGAATGCCGAATAGGCATATTTATGTATGAAATATGAAAATAAAAATAAAGTGGATTAAAAAAATATATATATTATTGAAATCATTATTATTTAGTATAATATAATACTATTAATTAGTATTTATTTGTATTAATAATAATTTTTATTCTAATAATTTCTGGTTATCAATAAAAAGGTATCAGTATGTTTATTATTACATGTTTGTATAGCATATTAATATTATATATAGAATTTATAAAATAATATTAATAACAATAAAATTATTCACAGTCATAATAGTAATAACAATTTGTGTTTATTTCTATTAACAGGAAATTGTTATCAGAATTGATAAAGCAATATCAACAACATTTAAATTGACCAGAAATTAGAAAGTAGAATTAATTAAAAATAAAAATCACTGTTATTATTAATTATTTAAATTAACCAGAAATCGTTTTTTCAAATAATAAAATTAGTATTGATAAGTATTTTTTATATTTTTTTATTAATAAGAAATGGTAATAATTAGAATAATTCAAAATAAAGTTATTATTATTGTTAGTTTATTTATGTATATTAACCAGAATTAATTAAAATTAGAATTGATAAGACAGTAGTGATTATTATTATTATTATTATTATTATTATTATTATACAAGATTTATATAGCGGCAACAGTTTGCGCAGCACTTTACAATGATCATAATTATTGTTATTTTAAATATTATAATGTTTCGTTATTTATATTATATTATTCATTTTATTAGAAATTAGTATATATTTAAAGTACCTGGAGATTGTTATCAGAAATGATAAAGCAATATCAACAACATTTAAATTGACCAGAAATTAGAAAGTAGAATTAATTAAAAATAAAAATCACTGTTATTATTAATTATTTAAATTAACCAGAAATCGTTTTTTCAAATAATAAAATTAGTATTGATAAGTATTTTTTATATTTTTTATTAATAAGAAATGGTAATAATTAGAATAATTCAAAATAAAGTTATTATTATTGTTAGTTTATTTATGTATATTAACCAGAATTAATTAAAATTAGAATTGATAAGACAGTAGTGATTATTATTATTATTATTATTATTATTATTATTATTATTATTATTATACAAGATTTATATAGCGGCAACAGTTTGCGCAGCACTTTACAATGATCATAATTATTGTTATTTTAAATATTATAATGTTTCGTTATTTATATTATATTATTCATTTTATTAGAAATTAGTATATATTTAAAGTACCTGGAGATTGTTATCAGAAATGATAAAGCAATATCAACAACATTTAAATTGACCAGAAATTAGAAAGTAGAATTAATTAAAAATAAAAATCACTGTTATTATTAATTATTTAAATTAACCAGAAATCGTTTTTTCAAATAATAAAATTAGTATTGATAAGTATTTTTTATATTTTTTATTAATAAGAAATGGTAATAATTAGAATAATTCAAAATAAAGTTATTATTATTGTTAGTTTATTTATGTATATTAACCAGAATTAATTAAAATTAGAATTGATAAGACAGTAGTGATTATTATTATTATTATTATTATTATTATTATAATTATTATTATTATACAAGATTTATATAGCGGCAACAGTTTACGCAGCACTTTGCAATGATCATAATTATTGTTATTTTAATTATTATAATGTTTCGTTATTTATATTATATTATTCATTTTATTAGAAATTAGTATTTATTTAAAGTACCTGGAAGTTGCAATCAGAAATGATGAAGCAATAACAACAAAAATTGTTAGCTTTATTGATATATGCTAACGAGAAATGGTTTTAATTAAATTTAATTGAAAATAATTATTACAGTTAATTTTTATTGACCAGAAAACGTTATTTTAAATAATAATAATAGTGATAATAACAACATCAGGAACAACTATTATTATTATTTCTACAAATAATAATAATAATTATAATTATGATGTTAGTATTATTTATATATTATATTGCCAGAAATGGTAATAATTTGAATTAAAAATACAATTTATATTATTAAAATGTATGTATTTTAACCAGAAATAGTTAATTATTATTAGAATTGAAAAGACAGTAATCATAATTATTATACAGAATTTATATAGCGGCAACAGTTAACGCAACACTTTACAATAATAATAATTATTGTTATTTTTTTTTATTATAGTATTTATTTATATTATATTTATAATATTATTAGAAATTATAAAACTTCCCAGTATAGTAAATTAAGAATTATGATATGATATTGTACATTAATGCTTAAAATATGTGTTATACCTGTAAGGAACAATTTTTTGTCGTTTTTTAAAAGAACAATTGAAAATTTGTATGTTATTAAAATAAATAAAAAATGAATATTTAAAAAAAAAAAAAGAAATTCTAAAACAGTAATTATAATTAGTATATATTTATAGTACCTGGAGATTGTTATGAGAAATGATAAAGCAATAACAACATAGTTAGCTTTATTGGTATATGCTAACCAGAAATGGTTATAATTACATTTAATTAAAAATATTAATTATTATAATTTATTTATATTGACCAGAAAACATTGTTTTAAATAATGATAACAATAAAAATAATAACACGAATAACTATTAATTATTATTAGTAGTAGTAGTAGTAGAAATATTATTATTATTATTATTATTATTATTTTAGTATTATTTATATAATAAATTACCAGAAATTGTATTAATTAGAATGAATTAAAAATACAATTAATATTATTACAATTGTTATTATTACTATTATTTATATATTTTATTGATCAGAAATTGAAATGAAAATTATTATTATTATTATTAATAGTAAGATTACTATTATTATGTAAATATATTTATTAACCAAAAATAGTAATAATTAGAATGAATTAAAAATAAAATGATTATTATTATTTTTTCAAATATTATTATCTATATTAAACAGGAATGTTAATAATTAGAAATAATTAAATATACATTCTAGATTGTAAGCTCTAAGGATCAGGGCCCTCCTGTATTGCATTGTATTGTAATTGTTCTGTCTTCCCCGCTGTCGTAAAGAGCTGCACAAACTGTTGGCGGCCATATAAATCCTGTATAATAATAATAATAATAATAATACAAAGATTATATATATATTTTTTCCATTAACTTTTTATTTATTATTATTCACTTGCGCCCTAGAGGTCAAACTGTCTCCCTCATCGTGTCCCTACAAGACCCTTCCACGCCGCGCTTTCCTGCCAGCTCTGGTCTCCAAAAAAATGGCGGCCGTCCTTTACTCCAATGGAGCGGAACCGCGGACACTTTATTCAGCACATACCAACATACTGTGCAGGGGACCAGAAGCACTGCGTTTCCCATGATGCTCTCTTGCCAGCGGACTAGGGCAGTTGATGTCATCAGGGAGCCGAGCTGGGAGCTACAAAGAGGTGCAGAAGGTGGAGAGAGGTGAGGGGTGTGTGGGGGGGATTGCAGCCATTGTGTGCCCGCTTCCTCTGGAGTGGGAGGAGTTCATCCCTTGGGGGGGGGGGGGGACTCACAGAACCTCCATATATGAAGTGACTTCTCATAGAAGGTCCCCTGTACTCAGGACACTCCATGACTACAAAGTCCTTTTCTATAGGATTTGGTGTTCTGTGCGCTATAAAATATCTTCCCCCCCGCAGTGCGCTCCAAAACATCTTCCCCCCTGGTGTGCTCCAAAACATTTTCCCCCCTGGTGTGCTCCAAAACATCTTCCCCCCTGGTGTGCTCCAAAACATCTTCCCCCCTGGTGTGCTCCAAAACATCTTCCCCCCCGCTTCGTTCCAAAACATCTTCCCCCCTGGTGTGCTCCAAAATTTCTTCCCCCTGATGAGCCCCAAAATTTCTTTGCCCCCAATCAGTTCCAAAATATCTCCCCCCCCCCCCGGTGCGCACCAAAATATCTTCCCCTGGTGCGCCTCAAAATATCTCCCCCCCCTATGAGTTCCAAAATATGTTCCACCCGGATGTGCTCCAAAATATCTTCACCGCCAGTGCGCTCCAAAATATCCCCCCCCCCCCCCGATGAGTTCCAAAATATATTCCACCCGATGTGCCCCAAAATATCTTCACCCCCCCCCCCCCCCCCCGTGCGCTCCAAATTATCTCCCCCCCTGGTGCGCCCCAAAATATCTTTCCCCCCGATGAGTTTCAAAATATGTTCCACCCCAATGTGCCCCAAAATATCCCCCCCCCCTGATGAGTTCCAAGATATGTTCCACAATATCTGCACCCCCCCCCCCCCCCGGTGCACTCCAAAATATCACTCCACCCCCCCCCCTCCCCGGTGTGCTCCAAAATATTTCCCCCCCCCCCCCCCGCTGATGTGCTCCAAATTATCTCCCTACCCCCGTTGCGCTCAAAAATATTCCCCTGGTGCGCTCCAAAATATCTCCCTCCCCCTGATGTGCTCCAACCAATCCCCCGGGGTGCTGTGTTCTGGAGCTCGGGGTATGATGAGCTCCGGGGAATTCAGGAATGTCATTTATCATTTGCGGTCTGATAGGAGGTGATGTGCGCAGAACACGGAGCCGATTGATAATCTATGTCAGTGATGGTGAACCTCGGCACCCCAGATGTTTTGGAACTACATTTCCCATGATCCTCATGCACTCAGCAGTGTAGCTGAGCATCATGGGAAATGTAGTTCCGAAACATCTGGAGTGCTGAGGGTGACCATCACTGACCTATAGGTGTGATGATTATATATTTCCAGGAACCATCCCCCGCTAACTCTCCATAGAGGGACGGATGGAGTTTTTCAGGATGGAGAACGACCGGAATCACCTGACCGAAGAGATACTCAACCTCACCCTGGAGATCATCTACCTGCTGACCGGAGTGGTGAGGAGGATTCTGGGAGGTCACATGACATCACTCTTATCTCTATTAATAAAACACAGACCTGACCGGAGAGGTGAGGAGGATTCTGGGAGGTCACATGACATCACTCTTATCTCTATTAATAAAACACAGACCTGACCGGAGAGGTGAGGAGGATTCTGGGAGGTCACATGACATCACTCTTATCTCTATTAATAAAACACAGACCTGACCGGAGAGGTGAGGAGGATTCTGGGAGGTCACATGACATCACTCTTATCTCTATTAATAAAACACAGACCTGATCGGAGAGGCGAGGAGGATTCTGGGAGGTCACATGACATCACTCTTGGATCAGATCTTTTTTTTTCTTTGCATCGGGTGGAGTTTTTGGAGTGTTCAGGCTGAATTCCCCGACTGCAGGAAAATCCACCTCCATTTCCTTCCATTCCATTCACATTTTTATTTGGAAGTCACTCCGTGTTTTCTATTGGTTTCTATGTGTCCTCTTCTCACCACAACACACTGCGCTGACCTGAGCTTCATTAATGTGTATACATGTGAGCGGGACATGGAAAACAAGTGTGCAACCAACTGCATTATACAAGTGCACTAAAATACCCGTCATTTCCCACAAGAAAGGAGAGCTGCCCTCTCTCCTTTTTTCTCCCCCCCCCCTCTCTCCTTTTTTTTCTTCCCCCCCCCTCTCTCCTTTTTTCTTCCCCCCCTCTCTTCTTTTTTCTCCCCCCCCCTCTCTTCTTCCCCCCCCCCTCTCTTCTTCCCCCCCCCCTCTCTTCTTTTTTCTCCCCCCCCCTCTCTCCTTTTTTCTTCCCCCCCCCCCTCTCTCTCCTTTTTTCTTCCCCCCCCTCTCTCTCCTTTTTTCTCCCCCCCCCCCCCCTCTCTCTCCTTTTTTCTCCCCCCCCCTCTCTCCTTTTTTCCCCCCCCCCTCTCTCCTTTTTTCTCCCCCCCCCCCCCTCTCTCCTTTTTTCCTCCCCCCCCCTCTCTTCTTTTTTTTTTCTCCCCCCCCCTCTCTTCTTCCCCCCCCCCCCCCCTCTCTTCTTTTTTCTCCCCCCCTCTTTCTCCTTTTTTTTCTTCCCCCCCTCTCTCTCCTTTTTTCTTCCCCCCCCTCTCTCCTTTTTTCTTCTCCCCCCCTCTCTCCTTTTTCCTTCCCCCCCCTCTCTCTCCTTTTTTCTTCCCCCCCCTCTCTCCTTTTTTCTTCCCCCCCTCTCTCCTTTTTTCTTCCCCCCCTCTCTCCTTTTTTCTTCCCCCCCCTCTCTCCTTTTTTCTTCCCCCCCCTCTCTCCTTTTTTCTTCCCCCCCCTATCTCCTTTTTTCTTCCCCCCCTATCTCTTTTTTTCTTCCCCCCCTCTCTCCTTTTTTCTTCCCCCCCCTCTCTCCTTTTTTCTTCCCCCCCCCTCTCTCCTTTTTTCTTCCCCCCCCCCTCTCTCCTTTTTTCTTCCCCCCCCTCTCTCTCCTTTTTTCTTCCCCCCCCCTCTCTCCTTTTTTCTTCCCCCCCCTCTCTCCTTTTTTCTTCCCCCCCTATCTCTTTTTTTTCTTCCCCCGCTCTCTCCTTTTTTCTTCCCCCCCTCTCTCTTTTTTTCTTCCCCCCCCCCCCTCTCTCCTTTTTTCTTCCCCCCCCCTCTCCTTTTTTCTCCCCCCTCTCTCATTTCCTTTCTCCCCCCCTCTCTCCATTCTTCTCCCCCTCTCTCCTTTCCTTTCTCCCCCCCCCTCTCTCCTTTCTTCTCCCCTCCTCTCTCCTTTCCTTTCTCCCCCCCCCCCCCTCTCTCCTTTCTTCTCCCCTCTTCTCTCCTTTCCTTTCTTCTGCCCCCTCTCTCCTTTCTTCTCCCCTCCTCTCTCCTTTCCTTTCTTCTGCCCCCTCTCTCCTTTCTTCTCTCCCCCTCTCTCTCCTTTCTTCTCTCCCCCTCTCTCCTTTCTTCTCTCCCCCTCTCTCCTTTCTTCTCTCCCCTTTTCCTTTCTTGTCTCCCCCTTTCCTTTCTTGTCTCCCCCTTTCCTTTCTTGTCTCCCCCTTTCCTTTCTTGTCTCCCCCTTTCCTTTCTTGTCTCCCCCCCCTTTCCTTTCTTCTCTCCCCCCCCCCCTTTCCTTTCTTCTCCCCCCCCCCTTTCCTTTCTTCTCCCCCCCCCCTTTCCTTTCTTCTCCCCCCCCCCTTTCCTTTCTTCTCCCCCCCCCCCTTTCCTTTCTTCTCCTCCCCCCCTTTCCTTTCTTCTCCTCCCCCCCCTTTCCTTTCTTCTCCTCCCCCCCCTTTCCTTTCTTCTCTCCCCCCCCTTTCCTTTCTTCTCTCCCCCCCCCCCTTTCCTTTCTTCTCTCCCCCCCCTTTCCTTTCTTCTCTCCCCCCCCTTTCCTTTCTTCTCTCCCCCCCCCCTTCCCCCCTCCTTTCTTCTCTCCCCCCCCTTTCCTTTCTTCTCTCCCCCCCCTTTCCTTTCTTCTCCCCCCCCCTTTCCTTTCTTCTCTCCCCCCCCTTTCCTTTCTTCTCTCCCCCCCTTTCCTTTCTTCTTCTCTTCCCCCCCTTTCCTTTCTTCCCCCCCCCCTTTCCTTTCTTCTCTTCCCCCCTTTCCTTTCTTCTCTTCCCCCCTTTCCTTTCTTCTCTCCCCCCCTTTCCTTTCTTCTCTCCCCCCCTTTCCTTTCTTCTCTCCCCCCCTTTCCTTTCTTCTCTCTCCTTTCTTCTCCCCCCCCTTTCCTTTCTTCTCTCCCCCCCTTTCCTTTCTTCTCTCCCCCCCTTTCCTTTCTTCTCTCCCCCCCTTTCCTTTCTTCTCTCCCCCCCCCCTTTCCTTTCTTCTCCCCCCCCCCCCCTTTCCTTTCTTCTCCCCCCCTTTCCTTTCTTCTCTCCCTTTCCTTTCTTCTCTCCCCCCCCTTTCCTTTCTTCTCTCCCCCCCTTTCCTTTCTTCTCCCCCCCCTTTCCTTTCTTCTCTCCCCCCCTTTCCTTTCTTCTCTCCCCCCCCTTTTCCTTTCTTCTCTCCCCCCCCCTTTCCTTTCTTCTCTCCCTCCCCTTTCCTTTCTTCTCTCCCCCCCTTTCCTTTCTTCTCTCCCCCCCCCCCTTTCCTTTCTTCTCTCCCCCCCCCCCCCCCCTTTCCTTTCTTCTCTCCCCCCCCCCCTTTCCTTTCTTCTCTCTCCCCCCCCCTTTCCTTTCTTCTCTCTCCCCCCCTTTCCTTTCTTCTCTCCCCCCCCTTTCCTTTCTTCTCTCCCCCCCCCTTTCCTTTCTTCTCTCCCCCCCCTTTCCTTTCTTCTCTCCCCCCCTTTCCTTTCCTTTCTTCTCTCCCCCCCCCTTTCCTTTCTTCTCTCCCCCCCCCTTTCCTTTCTTCTCTCCCCCCCCCTTTCCTTTCTTCTCTCCCCCCCCTTTCCTTTCTTCTCTCCCCCCCCTTTCCTTTCTTCTCTCCCCCCCCCTTTCCTTTCTTCTCTCCCCCCCCCCCCTTTTCTTCCCCCCCCCCTCTTCTCTCCCCCCCCTTTTCTTTCTCCCCCCCCCTCTCTTCCCCCCCCCCCCCCCTTTTCTTTCTCCCCCCCCTCTCTTCCCCCCCCCCTTTCCTTTCTTTCCCCCCCCCCTTTCCTTTTCTTCTCTCCCCCCCCCCCCTTTCCTTTCTTTCTCCCCCCCCCCCTTTTCCTTTCTTCTCTCCCCCCCCTTTCCTTTCTCCCCCCCCTCCCTCCCCCTTTTTCCTTTCTTCCCTCCCCCCCACCCCCTTTCCTTTCTTCCCTCCCCCCCCCCCTTCCCTCCCCCCCCCCCTTCCTTCTTCCCCCCCCCCCCCTTTCCTTTCTTCCCTTCCCCCCCCCCCCCCCTTTCCTTTCTTCCCTTCCCCCCCCCCCCCTTTCCTTTCTTTCCTTTCTCCCCCCCCCTTTCTTCTCTCCCCCCCCCTTTCCTTTCTTCTCTCTCCCCCCCCCCTTCCCCCCCCCTCCTTTCTTCTCTCCCCCCCCCCTTTCCTTTCTTCTCTCCCCCCCCCCTTTTCTTTCTTCTCTCCCCCCCCCCCCCTTCCTTTCTTCTTTATCCTCTCTGTTCTTCTCTCCCCCTTATGATCTTCTTTCCCCCTGTCTCTTTTCTTCTCTTTTATTTTTTCTTCTTTCTTTCTCTCCTCTTTTCTTTTCTCGCCCTCTCTCCTCTCTTTTTTTTTTTTTTTTTCTTCTGTCTCCCTCTATCCTCTCTCCTTTCTTGTCTTCCCCCATCTCCTCCATCCTTTCTCTGTTCTTATCTCCCCTTATGATCTTCTTTCCCCCCTCTCTTTCTTCTCTTTCATTTCTTCTTTCTCTCTCCTCCTTTTCTCGCCTCGCCCTCTCTTCTCTTTTCTTTTCTCTCCCTCTCTCTCTGTTTTTTTTCCTCCTCTCGCCCTCTCTCTCCTTTCTCCGCTCTGCCACGCTCTCTTTTCTTCCCTTTTCTCTTCTCTTTTATCCTCTCAAATGCCAGGTAGCAATGTCTTTGTGATGCATGTTATAACTCCTTTATTAGGATTATGGACCCATAAGGAAGAAGCTTTGTGATCCTCCACCTTACCCCCTGATATCTGAGAGGAACAATGACAAGAAGATTCTAGAAGTCACCCAGAAGATCATTGAGCTGCTGACAGGAGAGGTGAGCGGTGCCGGGAATTCTGGGACATTATCCAGGAACAGACAAGGGATGTGTCTGGATGGTGACTGTATCATTGTGTGTGTCAGGTTCCTATAAGGTGTCAGGATGTCACTGTCTATTTCTCCATGGAGGAGTGGGAGTATATAGAAGGACACAAGGATCTCTACAAGGACGTCATGATGGAGAATCAGCCGCCCCTCACATCACCGGGTAAGAGGAGACTTTCATTTATTGTAAAGGGAGGGTACGGGATCTGTAGCCGGACTTGTCAGGTCATCGTGTCTTTCCAACAGTTGAACAGGAATACGGAACCATGCCGGAGCGATGTCCCACTCCTGAATATTTACCCCATATTAAGGAAGAAAATGCTTTTCAGGGATTTCCGGTAAGTAATGTAAACTTAGATTTAAAGAGAGTTCTCTACAGTGAAAGCAGTGAGGATTCTCTACAGTGAGGATTTTCTACGGTAAAAGCAGTGAGAATTCTCTAAAGTAAAAGCACTGTAGATTCTCTACAATACAAGTGGGGAAGATTCTCTGCAGTAAAAGCAATGTAGATTCTTTACCGTAAAGAATTACAGATTATATAACAATCAATGCAGTGGCAATTATCTGCAGCATTGTTCTTTATAGTAAAACAGTATAACAGTCCAAAAGGTCAATGAAGATTGACTATGGTAAAAGCAGTGAGCTTTATCTACATTATCTAGCAGCTGTAGTGAGATCTACAGTAAATACAATTATTTATATTAGATGCTTTAGAGAATCTCTACAGTTAACCTGGGCATCACATCTGTGCCGGTGGTGCCACTGCGGCAACCACCCATACCGAGAAATGCGGGACCCGCAAGTCGGGTGCCATTAATCCTAATGGACTGGAAATCGTACCGCACTGAGGAACCTCAGTTCCCGTGCGGACTACGATTTAAAAAAAAAAAAAAAAACAGGGACGTCTTTTCTTCGTGTCATGTGGCCTATCCACACAGACGCATAGGTGGGAACCTAGCCTAATACTGATGAAAATTGTGTATAGTAATACAAAAGTACTGAGGACTTATATAGCCCCATCCAATAACTTGGAAAAAGATGGGTATAGACCAGAAAAAAAAACCAGCAACCGAAAGGGTGGATTATAACGGCCAAAGCAAGGGAGACAAATCTTAAAGGGGATGTAAAGGTACATATTTGTATAATAAAGAATAACATTATTTTATGAAAGGGTTTGTAAAGGTACATTTTTTTTTTTTTTTTTTAAATAGTTTCCTTTACCTTAGTGCAGTCCTCCTTCACTTACCTCATCCTTCCATTTTGCTTTTAAATGTCCTCATTTCTTCTGAGAAATCCTCACTTCCTGTTCTTCTGTCTGTAACTCCACACAGTAATGCAAGGCTTTCTCCCTGGTGTGGAGTGTCGTGCTCGCCCCCTCCCTTGGACTACAGGAGAGTCAGGATGCCCACTAACACACAGCTCCTTTCAATGTAGAGAGCTTCCTGACACTCCTGTAGTCCAAGGGAGGGGGGCGAGCACGACACTCCACACCAGGGAGAAAGCCTCGCATTACTGTGTGGAGTTAGACAGAAGAACAGGAAGTGAGGATTTCTCAGAAGAAAATAAGGACATTTAAAAGCAAAATGGAAGGATGAGATAAGTGAAGGAGGACTGCACTAAGGGAAAGAAAGCTATTTAATAAAAAAAATAAAAATTACCTTTACAACGGCCCACGATGAAATTGAGTTTGACATCCCTGATATACAGCAATATCCTTTAAGATTCTCTATAGTAGCAGATGATCTACACGAACAGCTGTAGTGATTCTCTACAGTAAGAGCAGTAGAGTTTATTTACAGTAATTGCTTTGGAGATTCTGAACAGTAAAGAGATCATCTCCCTTTTATGTATTTTTTTGGTCTCGTCAAGCTGGATGACGGTCTGAATATTATAGTTGTGCCAAAAATGGAGGAGGAGAGATACGTCGACGACGTTTACCCAGAGAGGATCAAAGAGGAGGAAATCCCTGTAGAGATTGCTTCCAGTGAGTACAAAGAGGAAGCTACCTTCAAACTCAATGTTTGTGATATGATGTTTGTTTTTTATTATTAATTGTTTAACCCTTTCATGACTAAGCCTGTTTCTGACATTTTGGGCCAGATTCAGGTAGATGGGAGTATCTTTCCTCTGGAGTAACGCTTCTCATTTACGTTACTCTGAAGACCCTTTCGGCGCAAGTACTGTTATTCGCATAGCAGTTGCGCGTAAACTTGCGCCAAAGTAACGATAATGCGCTGGCGTAACCCGACGCAAGGGGAAGTGGGTGTGATCATATGTAAATGATGGGCGGAGCCCAGCGCAGAGGCTTACGTTCAGCGCATCATCCACGGAGAATGCGCAGTGAGTGCGGCTCCACTCGCCCCCTTTGTGCGCATGCTCACAACTTCCGTCGGCACCACATTTACGGGAAACGTCAGCGCAATGCCTTCCGTTGGGCGTTTAAATGCGCCCGTAGAAGCGCCATTCCGGCACTAAAGTATATCCTGCTCCCCCTCCCCGCAGTGAAGTTACTTTTGTTCTGAGATGGCTGCTCCCGTTCCCCGCAAACACACAGGAGAAAGCTGAACTTTAATGGCCAGGAGCTGTCAGCCGTCATCTCGGCTATGGAGACCTATGATGTCTTCCTCCATGGCTGTAAAAGTTGACAGACAAGCATGGACAGAGGTGTTGTCCTGCAAGTGGGGGTGCTCAGCTAGCTCTTATCGTCGGTAACACTGCTGTAGCTGCTCTCCTGCTGACCTGTGGCCGTCTGGAGTAAAGATAAAGCAGCTATTTGTAGAAATAACTTTGCGCCGGGCGGACGAGATACGCGCGGCGCATGTAGCCAGCGTATGGTGCTAATCCGTTCGTGAATTGGGAAAAATCCCTCATTTGCATATTTGCAGGGGAAATCAATAGGCGCGACTGATGCGCCAAGCGAAATTAAGCGCTGACGAGACTCTGGCGTCGGAACGTTCCGCCGGTCGCAAATGGCCCGTTATTGGGCGCATCTAGTTTGGTGGGTACGGGCACATAGAAACGACGGCGCATCATCACAGTTACGCGGCGCATATCGAAATACTCCAGCGCAACTCTACCTGAATCTGGCCCTTTGTGTTTACAAGTTAAAATCCGTATTTTTTGCTAGAAAATTACTTGGAACCCCCAAACATTATATTTATATTATATATGACGTACCCCTGTCAAATGGCGGCAGCCAATAGTAAAGTGGTTAAAGGGATTATGTTTTTCTTGAGCTTTTCCTTTTTTTAACGTAAAGGCCGCCAGTGGGCGGATATAAATTCATATTCATTTCGACTCATTATAGTAATAAAATCGAATATGATACAACTAATATATATATTTATTAGTTGTATCATATTAGATTTTATTACTATAATGAGTCAAAATGAACATGAATTTATATCCGCCCATTGGCGGCCTTTACGTTAAGAAAAGGAAAAGCTCCATCTATAAAAATAAAAAAACGCAAAATATAATTTATATAATATTATATGTGTGTGTATGTATGCATGTATGTGTGTGTGTGTATATAATATATATATATATATATATATATATATATATATATATACACACACATAAAATATTATATATATATATATATATATATATATATATATATATATATATATATATATATATATATATATATATAAAAAAAATTATATTTAGCATTTTTTTTTTTTTTTTTTTAACTGTTTATTTTGTGTTTGTTTCTTTTCGACCAAGTGCATCCTGAACATTTGGTTTCAAGTTTAGCACTTGAAATTTTCAGGCCAGATTTTCGTGCAGACGCGTATATTTGTCCGGGCGTAGCGTATCTCATTTACACTACGCCGCCGTAACTTTGAGAGGCAGGTGCTGTATTCACAAAGAAGTTGCGCCCAAAGTTATGGTGGCCGGGGTAACCGCGCCTAATTCAAAATAGGCAGGTAGGGGGCGTAATCCATTTAAATGAATCGTGACCCCCACGTAATTGACACTCTTTCCGAACGGCGCATGCGCCGTCCGTGGACGTATCCCAGTGCGCATGCTCAAAATTACGCCACAAATACTCATTGGTTTCAACGTGAACGTAACTTACGCAAAGCCCTTTTCGCAAACGTTTTACGTAAACGACGGAAAATTTGACGCTGTCCCGACGTCCATACTTAACATTACGTACGCCTCATATAACAGGGGTACGTTTACGCCGGACTTACGCTTACACAAACAACGTAAAAAAATGCTACCGGGCGCAAGTACCTCCGTGAATCGGCGTATCTAGCTAATTTGCATATTTGACATGTAAATCGACGAAAGCGCCACCTAGCGCCCAGCGTAAATATGCAACTAAGATACGACGGTGTAAGAGACTTACGCCGGTCGGATCTAAGCAAAATTCCGGCGTATCTTGTTTTCTTAATGCAGAAAATAGATACGCCGGCGCATCCGAGAAGTTACCCAGCGTATTTCGAGATACGCCGACGTAACTTCTTTGAGAATCTAGCCCTATAACTTTCATAAAAAACAATTAATTTACACCTTTTTTTTTTTTTACTAAAGACATGGGGCCAGATTCACGTACATCGGCGCATTTTTGGACCGGCGTAGTGCAACTCCTTTAAGTTAGACCGGCTTAATTTTGAGGCGCAAGTACCGTATCCTCGTAGTATTTTCGGCCAAATTTGCACCGGTGCAATGTAAATTCCGAGGCGTAAGGCGGTGTAATTCCAAGTGGGAAGGACGTGGGCGTGTTCCATTGAAATGAGCCGTGACCCCATGCAAATGAAGGGCCTGCCAGACTGGGCATGTGCACATGAAGCAGACTATGGTCAGCACCTCTCTGAGCATGCTCAGAACTCTGCACGGCGCAATCAGTTAGATAGGAACTAGGCCCGTCAGACTTAGTGAGCTATGCACAGTGCTTAAATAGACCGAGAGAAATGCCCTTCCATTGCAAAAGTACATCCAATTTTTTTCCCTTCCTGAAGAAAGGGAAATGGTGCTGCTAAATTAATACCTTTGTCGGGTATATCCGTGGGGTGAGCCCAATGGTAATAGGCCCCCCTTTTGGCTGGAATTAGGGTGCAATTGGAGAGATACCCTGTGTTAAAAGGAGGGTAGATGTTGGTTCCTCAGCTTCCACTAATTTCAGTGAAATTGAGTAAAGGTGGATTAATTAGGTCAGGAGCCTGTGCAGGCCAGCAGGCCCAAAGATTGCTAAAGTAAAATGATCCTATGCTGCTATAAGGATGCCAGTTGTGACCGATGCACCCTAAACCATATAAAACAAAGAAAAAAATGTGTCTCTAGAGTCTAATAGGTAGGAATCCCTACTAGTGTGGTTACTAGTGTAATGAACCACACTAGTAGGGATTCCTACCTATTAGACTCTAGAGACACATTTTTTTCCTCTCCTGTGCCCTCCTCAGTGCCCTCCTCCTTCTGCGCTCATCTAAAGTCAGTAGTATAGCTATGAGCAAGGATGCCCCTGGCATGTTGGCATACAGATTAATGTCCTGCAAGTGTGACTGCTCAGCTCGGCCCTAACAGTGTTGCTTTAGCTGACATGTAGACGGATTGTCTAATTTTATACCACCTTTTATATGGCCTAATTTTAGACCGGCCGTGCAGCTGATAAGCACATCGTGTAGACTGCACCGCACAAACTTACTTTTGTGGATTGGCGTATCTCCCTCATTTGCATATTTGCATAGCAAATCAATGGTGTGTTTAGTGCAGTTTTGCACGCACTCTGCACCGGTCTATCCAAATTACGTCGGTCTAAAAAAATGTGGATTTCAGGCGTATATCCTTTTGGGGATACAGTGCATAGAAGCTCTTAGGAGCAGGGCCCTCTGATCCCTCCTGTATTGATTTGTATTGTGAATGTACTGTCTTCCCCAATGTAAAGCGCTGCGTAAACTGTTGGCGCTATATAAATCCTGTATAATAATAATAATAGATAAGCGTGTGCATTTTTAGACTTACGCGTGCCTAACTCGTAATACTCTGGAGTAAGTGCTTTGTGAATCTGGCCCATGTAGATTTTTTTTTTCTTATTTTTTATTGGATTTGTTTTATAATTGTAGAAAATATTGTATTTTTTTTTTTTTTTAATTGGTCTTTTTTTTCCATTTATATAGTAAAAAAAATAACAAAGGCAGTGGTGATCAAATACCACCAAAAGAAAGCTATTTGTGTGAAAAAAAATGATATATTAATTTGGTTACAGTGTTGCATGACCGGCGCGATTGTCAGTTAAAGTAGCGCAGTGCAGAATATGGCCTGGTCATGAAAGGGGATGAAGAAATATGTAAAGTAAAGCAAAGATTACACTAAAGTCTCTGACTCTCTTTTTCAGACTACCAAGCGTGCGACATGCCCCAGAGTCCCCAGGCCGATCAAGCCGGCTTGCCATGCAACCGCAGGCAGTACATTTGTCAGGACTGTGGCAAGGCCTTCACCCGCCTCTCCCACTTCATCATCCACCGGCGGATCCACTCGGGCGAGAAGCCCTTTGAGTGCTCCGAGTGTGGCAAGAGCTTCTCCTGCAACTCGTACCTGGTGAAGCACCAGCGGAGCCACACGGGCGAGCGGCCGTACTGCTGCGGTGAGTGCGGCAAGCAGTTCAACCAGAGCTCCAACCTCTTCAAGCACCAGAAGACCCACACGGGCCACAAACCGTTTGTCTGCGACCTGTGCGGCAAGTCCTTCACGCAGAAGTCCCACCTCGTCATCCACCAGATCGTCCACACCGGGGAGAAACGCTTCGGCTGCTCGGAGTGTGGCAAGTGCTTCAGCAACAACGCCAGGCTGGTGGCGCACGTGCGGGTGCACACAGGGGAGAAGCCGTTCGGCTGCCCGCTGTGTGACAAACGCTTCACGCAGAAGTCGCACCTGGCCAAGCATCACATCGTCCACACCGGGGAGAAACCATTCAGCTGCGTCCAGTGCGGCAAATGCTTCATCAGCAACAGCCACCTGGTCATACACCAGCGCTCCCACTCCGGGGAGAAGCCGTACTCCTGCTTGCAGTGCGATAAGCGCTTTACGCAGAAGTCCGACCTGGTGCGCCACGAGAAGATCCACGCCGGCGACCGGCCCTTCGCCTGCCCCACGTGCGGAAAGCGATTCCTGTGCAAGGCCTACCTTGCTCAACATGAGAGAATCCATGTGGGCAAGGACACGTGACAATCGGCAACGCCAGTTTTATTTGTTACAGAGAACCGGCCGTGGCTGGGCTTATGCAATAATCTGAACATTAAATATGATATTATAAGAAAGATTTTGCCTTTACTTCTTCTGAAGCAGCTTTATTTGACGTCTACTCTGGAGTTGGGAATCAGATGTCTGGGGCTGGTAATCGGGTCTGAAAATCAACTTGGTCTGAGGGTGACTGGAGCTGAAAGCCAGGCCTGAGAACCAGCTTTGTTTGGGGATAACTTTGGAGCTGGAAGTCAGACCAGAGAAACGGCTTTTTCTGAGGGCTGCTCCAGGAGCTGGGAGTCTAATTTGAGAACTTTGCCTCTGAAGCTGGGAGTCAGATGTAAAAAAAATCAGCTTCATCGAAAGGTAAACTCTGTAGCTGGGAGTCGGTTTTAAAAAGCAGCTTTGTCGTGGCCGACTCTGGAGCTGGAAGTCAGATCTGAAAATAAAGCTAATTTAAAGGTGACTCTGGAGCTGGGTGTCAGGTCTGAAAAGCGGCTTTGTCTGATGACTTTGGAGCTGGACGTCAGATCTGACATCAATTTGGTCGGAGGTTGACTCTGAAGCTGGGCATCAGATCTGACAATCAGTTGGGTCGGAGGTTGATTCAGAAAATGGGGATCAGATCTGATAATTCGGTTGAAGGTTGACTCTGGAGTTGGGCATCAGATATTACAATCAGTTTGATCGGAGGTTGTCAGATCTGACGCCCAGCTCCAGAATCAATTCGTTGTGTCGGTTGATTCTGGAGCTTGATCTGACAATCAGTTTGATTGGAGGTTGACTCTGGAGCTGGACGTCAGATCTGACAATCAGTTTGGTCGAAGATTGATTCTGGAGCTGGGCGTCAGGTCTGACAATCAGTTGGGTGGGAGGTAGACTCTGGAGCTGGGCATTAGATTTGATAATCAGTTGGGTCGGAGGTTGATTCTAGAGCTTGATCTGACAATCGGTTTGATTGGAGGTTGACTCTGGAGCTGGACGTCAGATCTAACAATCAGTTTGGTCAAAGATTTATTCTGGAGATGGGCGTCAGATCTGACAATCAGTTAGGTGGGAGGTTGACTCTGGAGCTGGGTGTCAAATCTGACAATCCGTTTGGTCGGAGGTTGACTCTGGAGCTGGGTGTCAGATCTGGCCTACAATAAATATAACCACTCCCCACTCTCTGTTAAAAAAATCCCAACAGAATTTATATGTAAGCTCTGCAGCTCTAATCCACAGTGACGAAACGTGCTCGGGCGGAGAGTGGTAATGGCAGGAGGAATCAATCTGATGCGGCAGTACAATCTTAGTGCGGAGCTGTGAACGAGACACCGGAAAGCTGTCTGAGAGCGACTCTGGAGCTGAGAGTCCGATCTGAGAAATGGCTCATTCTGAGGGTGACTCGAGCTGGGAGTCGGATCTGAGAATCGGCTTAGTTTGAGGGCTACTCTGGAGCTGGGAGTCGGATCTAATAAAAATAAGCTTAGTCTAATGCCTCGTTTCCACTGAATGGATCGGATCGGGTCGGTACAGTTTGGAGCGCTTAGAATGGTGCGGTCTATTCTGCTGAGCGTTTCCACTGCAAATCTGACCATCCAGGACCATACAAGGTTTAGAAAAAATGCCCAGCACGTCCACCAATCAGTGAGATGTATTGTAGGTCCGCTCTAACCGAACCGTTTCATTTCTATGGCCCCACATCTGAAGCAGGACCCAGAATGGTCCGGTACGGTTCGCTTTTATGGCACGCTTCCATAATGGAAACACCCAAAATAGCGTACCGTACCGAACCGATCCGCTCAGTGGAAACGAGGCATAAATGTAACTGTAGAGTTGGAAGTCAGATCTGAGAAACAGCTTTGTTTGAGAGCGACTTGAGCTGGGAGTCGGGTTTGAGAATCGGCTTGGTTTGAGAGTGACTCTGGAGCTGGGAGTCGGGTCTGAGAATTGGCTTGGTTTGAGAGCGACTCTGGAGCTGGGAGTCGGATCTAAAAATTTTGCTTTGTCTAAATGTAACTGTAGAGTTGGAAGTCAGATCTGAGAAACAGCTTTGTTTGAGAGCAACTTGAGCTGGGAGTCGGGTCTGAGAATCGGCTTGGTTTGAGAGCGACTCTGGAGCTGGGAGTCGGGGTTTGAGAATTGGCTTGGTTTGAGAGCGACACTGGAGCTGGGAGTCAGATCTAAAAATTTGCTTTGTCTAAATGTAAACTCTGGAGCTGGGGGTGGGGACAGATCAGAGAAACGGCTCGGTCTGAGGGCAACTCTGGAGCTGGGAGTCAGATCTAGTCAACAGTAAATATAACAAATCCCCACTCTCTGTTAAAAAAAATATCCCCAAACTGTTGCTACATGTATCAAATCTCCTAAAATTACAACAATTTATATGTAAGCTCTGCAGGCTCTCTAATCCACAGTGACGAAACACTTTGGGGGCGGAGACTGGTAATGGCAAAATGAGCCTGTGTCAATCTGGAATGGCAGTACAATCCTAGTGCGGAGCGCTGAACGAGACAGAGGCAAGCTGTTGGTCTTAGACTGACTCTGGAGCTGGGAGTCAGATCTGAGAAACGCTTGATTTTGAGGGTGACTCTGGAGCTGGGCGTCGGATCTGAGAATCGACTTGGTTTGAGGGCGACTCTGGAGTTGGGAGTCAGATCTAAGAATCCGCTTTGTCTTGAGGTGACTCTGGAGTTGGGAGTCAGATCTGAGAAATGCCTGATTCTGAGGGTGACTCTGGAGCTGGGAGTCAGATCTGAGAAATGCCTGATTCTGAGGGTGACTCTGGAGCTGGGAGTCAGATATGAGAAACGCCTGATTCTTAGGGTGACTCTGGAGCTGGGAGTCAGATCTGAGAAACGCCTGATTCTGAGGGTGACTCTGGAGCTGGGAGTCAGATTTGAGAAATGCCTGATTCTGAGGGTGACTCTGGAGCTGGGAGTCAGATCTGAGAAATGCCTGATTCTGAGGGTGATTCTGGAGCTGGGAGTCAGATCTGAGAAATGCCTGATTCTGAGGGTGACTCTGGAGCTCGGAGTCAGATCTGAGAAATGCCTGATTCTGAGGGTGACTCTGGAGCTGGGAGTCAGATCTGAGAAATGCCTGATTCTGAGGGTGACTCTGGAGCTGGGAGTCAGATCTGAGAAATGCCTGATTCTGAGGGTGACTCTGGAGCTGGGAGTCAGATCTGAGAAATGCCTGATTCTGAGGGTGACTCTGGAGCTGGGAGTCGGATCTGAGATCCGACTTGGTTTGAGGGCGACTCTACAGTTGGGAGTCAGATCTAAGAATCGGCTTTGTCTTGAGGTGACTCTGGAACAAAATAATTACAGACTGAGCATTTACATTTCTGTATCCCTGACTGGACTGGTTCTCTTTAATATACAACAATGGTGATCTATCCCTTTAAGAAGTGAAACATAAAAACAGCAAAGTGTAGCATGCAGAAGGTAAATTATTAAACATAGAGTGAACAAAGTCTATTTAAAGAGTAACTCCAGGTTGGCTGAGAAAAATAAATCTCATCTAGGTGATCACCGATGGCCCTCCTACGCGTTTCATCGTAACTGACAATCGGGAGACCCTGACAGCGTTGATTATGATGAAACGCGTAGGTTAGAGCCATCAGTGACATTTTGAGGCACTGGATTTGGATTTTGGCACTTTATGTAAACAGACTTTTTTCACTTTATGTTTAATCATTTACCTTATGCACTTTGCTGCTTTCACATTTTTCACTTCTTAAAGGGATAGTCCACCATTTTTTATATTTGAGCACAGTTGAGTATTCAGAGGTATAGCGTGCAGCTTACCCGCTTTATTTGTTATTTTAGCACTAAGCACAGAGTCCTTTCTATATTGTTTATTTGTTCTCTGATGTGAGCAAGGGCATCTATGTATGTGTTTTGTAATCCTTCTTTCAGTCTGAGGCCAAATCTGGAGCTGGGAGTCAGCTTTGTCTGAAGGCAAAACCTTTTGATTTTTGAATTGGCCCTGGCAGGACTGGTTCTCTTTAATGTAAGTAAGCCCATCCCTGTATGTGTTTTTTATAATCCTTTTAGTCTAAAGCCGACTCTGGAACTGGGAGATAGATCTGACAATCGGCTCGGTCTGAGGTTGACTCTGGAGCTGGAATTTGGATCTGAGAATCAGCTTGATCTGAGACCAACTCTGGAGCTGGGAGTTGGATCTGAGAATCAGCTTGGTCTAAACTTTAGACTAAGTTTTAGGGCCGACTTCCAGTCTCAGAGTTGCCTTTTAGACTCTAAAGGTGACTGGACCTGGGTGTCGGACCTGAGAAACCATTGGTCTTAGGGCGACTCTCAAGCGGAGAGATCAGAGAATCTGCTCTGTCTAAGGGCAACTCTGGAGCTGGGAGTCAGATCTGAAGATGAGCTTGGTCTTGGAGCAACTGTGGAGCTGGGAGACGGATCTGAAGACGAGCTTGGTCTGAGAGCAACTCTGGGTGACGGATCTGAAGATGAGCTTGGTCTGAGAGCAACTCTGGAGCTGAGAGACGGATTTGAAGAAGAGCTTGGTCTGAGAGCAACGCTGGAGCTGGGAGACGGATCTGAGGATAAGCTCGGTCTGAGAGCAACTCTGGAGCTGGGAGACGCATCTAAGGATAAGCTAGGTCTGAGGCTGACTCTGGAGCTGGGAGACAGATCTGAGAATCAGCTTGGTCTGAGGCCGACTCTGGAGCTGGGAGTCAGATCTGACAATTAGTTTAGTCGGAAATTGACTCTGGAGCTGGGTGTCAGATCTGGGCAACAATAAATATAACAACTCCCCACTCTCTGTTCGAAAAATCCCAAATCTGCTGCTACATATACAATATCTCCTGAAATTAGAACAGAATTTATGTGTAAGCTCTGCAGCTCGCTAATCCACAGTGACGAAAGTGGGAGTCAGATCTGAAAAACACCTAATTCTGAGGGTGACTGGAGCTGGGAGTCGGGTCTAAGAATCAGCTTGGTTTGAGGGCAACTCTGGAGCTGGGTGTCAGATCTAAAAGTTAGTTTTGTCTAAATGTAAATCTGGACCTGGGTGGGGGAAAGATCAGAGAAACCGCTCCGTCTGAGGGCAACTCTGGAGCTGGGTGTCAGTTCTGGCCAACAATAAATATAACAACTCCCCACTCTGTTAAAAAAAAAAATCCCAAACCTGCTGCTACATTATCAAATCTCCCAAAATAAGAACAGAATTTATATGTAAGCTCTGCAGCTCGCTAACCCACAGTGACGAAACGCGTCGGTGTGAGTGGTAATGGCAGGAGGAGACTCTGTCAATCCGGAGCTGCAGTACAATCCTAGAGTGGATCGGTGAATGAGACACACGGAACCTGTTGGTCTGAGAGCGACTCTGGAGCAAAATAATTACAGACCCAACATTCATTCTTGAATCAGCCCCGGCGGGACTGGTTCTCTTTAATATACAACCATGGTATATATTAAGAAGTATCCCTTTTAAGAAGTACTATGAAAACGGCAATGTGCAACATGCAGAAAGGTGATTCTGGAGCTGGGAGTAAGATCTAAGAAACCCCTTGGTCTTAGGGCATTTCTGGAGCTGGGAGTAAGAGCTGAGAAACCTCTTGTTAGGGCGACTCTGGAGCTGGGAGTGAGATCTGAGAAACCCCTTGGTCTTAGGGCATTTCTGGAGCTGGGAGTAAGAGCTGAGAAACCTCTTGTTAGGGCGACTCTGGAGCTGGGAGTGAGATCTGAGAAACCCCTTGGTCTTAGGGTGACTCTGGAGCTTGGAGTAAGATCTGAGAAACCCTTTGGTCTTAGGGTGACTCTGGAGCTTGGAGTAAGATCTGAGAAACCCTTTGGTCTTAGCGCGACTCTGGAGCTGGGAGTAAGATCTGAGAAACCCCTTTTGTTTTAGGGTGATTTTGAAGCAGAGAGATCTGAGAATTGGCTCTGTCTATAGGCGACTCTGGAGCTGGGAGTCGGATCTGAGAATCGGCTTGGTCCGCAGGTGACTCTGGAGCAAAATAATTATAGACCGATTCTTTAATTGGTACTGCTGGGACTGGTTCTATTTGATGTAGGTAAGGCTGTCCCTGTATGTGTCTTACAATATCTGTTCACTCTGAGGTTGGCTCTGGAGCTGAAAGTCAGATCTGAGAATCGGCTGAGTTTGGGGGCAACGTTGGAGCTCAGTGATCTGAGAATCGGCTTGGTCTGAGGGCGACTCTGGAGCTGGGAGTCAGATCTGAGTACCAGATTACTCTGGGGGCAACTCTGGAGCTGGGAGTCAGAGCTGAGTATCAACCTAGCCTGAGGGCGACTCTGGTGCTGGGAGTCAGCTCTGAGAAACCCCTTGGTCTTTGGGCAACTCTGGAGCTGGAAGTAAGATCTGAGAAACCCCTTGGTCTTAGGGCGACTCTGGAGCTGGGAGTGAGATCTGAGAAACCCCTTGGTCTTAGGGCGACTCTGGAGCTGGGAGTAAGATCTGAGAAACCCCTTGGTCTTAGGGCATTTCTGGAGCTGGGAGTAAGAGCTGAGAAACCTCTTGTTAGGGTGACTCTGGAGCTGGGAGTAAGATCTGAGAAACCCTTTGGTCTTAGGGCGACTCTGGAGCTGAGAGTAAGATCTGAGAAACCCTTTGGTCTAAGGGCGACTCTGGAGCTGGGAGTAAGATCTGAGAAACCCCTTTCGTCTTAGGGCGATTTTGAAGCAGAGAGATCTGAGAATCGGCTCTGTCTATAGGCGACTCTGGAGCTCGGGGTCGGATCTGAGAATCGGCTTGGTCCGCAGGTGACTCTGGAGCAAAATAATTATAGACCAATTCTTTAATTGGTCCTGCTGGGACTGGTTCTCTTTAATGTAGCTAAGGCTGTCCCTGTATGTGTCTTAAAATATCTGTATATATCTGTTCAGTCTGAGGCCGGCTCTGGAGATGGAAGTCAGATCTGAGTATCGGCTGAGTCTGGGGGCAACGCTGGAGCTCAGTGATCTGAGAATCAGCTTGGTCTGAGGGCGACTTTGGAGCTGGGAGTCAAATCTGGGTATGACTGTGGAGCTTGGAGTCAGAGCTAAGTAACAACTTGGTCTGAGGTTGACTCTGGACCTGGGAGTCAGATCTGAGTATCAACTTGGTCGGAGGGCAACTCTGGAGCTGGGAGTCAAATCTGAATACCAACTTGGTCTGAGTACGACTCTGGAGCTGGGAGTTAGGTCTGAATACCAACTAGGTCTGAGTACGACTCTGGAGCTGAGAGTCAGAACTGAGTACCAACTTGGTCAGAGGGCAACTCTGGAGCTGGCAGTCAGAGCTGAGTACCAACTTGGTCAGAGGGCAACTCTGGAGCTGGGAGTTAGAGCTAAGTATCAACTTGGTCTGAGTACGACTTTGGAGCTGGGAGTCAAATCTGAATACCAACTTGGTCTGAGTACGACTCTGGAGCTGAGAGTCAAATCTGAATACCACCTTGGTCTGAGTACGACTCTGGAGCTGGGAGTTAGGTCTGAGTACCAACTAGGTCTGAGGGCGACTCTGGAGCTTGGAGTTAGAGCTAAGTATCAACTTGGTCTGAGTACGACTCTGGAGCTGGGAGTCAAATCTGAATACCAACTTGGTCTGAGTACGACTCTGGAGCTGAGAGTCAAATCTGAATACCACCTTGGTCTGAGTACGACTCAGGAGCTGGGAGTTAGGTCTGAGTACCAACTAGGTCTGAGGGCGACTCTGGAGCTGGGAGTCAGAACTGAGTACCAACTTGGTCAGAGGGCAACTCTGGAGCTGGCAGTCAGAGCTGAGTACCAACTTGGTCAGAGGGCAACTCTGGAGCTGGGAGTTAGAGCTAAGTATCAACTTGGTCTGAGTACGACTTTGGAGCTGGGAGTCAAATCTGAATACCAACTTGGTCTGAGTACGACTCTGGAGCTGAGAGTCAAATCTGAATACCACCTTGGTCTGAGTACGACTCTGGAGCTGGGAGTTAGGTCTGAGTACCAACTAGGTCTGAGGGCGACTCTGGAGCTGGGAGTCAGAACTGAGTACCAACTTGGTCAGAGGGCAACTCTGGAGCTGGCAGTCAGAGCTGAGTACCAACTTGGTCAGAGGGCAACTCTGGAGCTGGGAGTTAGAGCTAAGTATCAACTTGGTCTGAGTACGACTTTGGAGCTGGGAGTCAAATCTGAATACCACCTTGGTCTGAGTACGACTCTGGAGCTGAGAGTCAGAACTGAGTACCAACTTGGTCAGGGGGCAACTCTGGAGCTGGGAGTTAGAGCTAAGTATCAACTTGGTCTGAGTACGACTCTGGAGCTGGGAGTCAAATCTGAATACCAACTTGGTCTGAGTACGACTCTGGAGCTGGGAGTCAGAACTGAGTACGACTCTGGAGCTTGGAGTCAAATCTGAATACCAACTTGGTCTGAGTACGACTCTGGAGCTAGGAGTCAGAACTGAGTACCAACTTGGTCTGAGGGCAACTCTGGAGCTGGGAGTCGGAACTGGTTCCAACTTGGTCTGAGGACGACTCTGGAGCTGGGAGTCGGAACTGGTTCCAACTTGGTCTGAGTATGACTCTGGAGCTGGGAGTCGGAACTGGTTCCAACTTGGTCTGAGGTTGACTCTGGAGCTGGGAGTTGGAGCCGAGTACCAACTTGGTCTGAGGGCAACTCTGGAGCTGGGAGTCGGAACTGGTTCCAACTTGGTCTGAGGACGACTCTGGAGCTGGGAGTCGGAACTGGTTCCAACTTGGTCTGAGTATGACTCTGGAGCTGGGAGTCGGAACTGGTTCCAACTTGGTCTGAGGTTGACTCTGGAGCTGGGAGTTGGAGCCGAGTACCAACTTGGTCTGAAGACGACTCTGGAGAAAAATATTTATAGCCTGATGTTAATGATTGCATTGGCCCAGGTGGAACTCGTTCTCTTTAATCTTCAGCCCTGGGGACAAAACTCCTCCTACTGGAGTCTCCTACACCAATGAGATGCCAGTAACCTCCTATATATATATGACATGTCTCCTGTCCAGGTCAATATACAGGGAGATGTTATTTTCCAGCAGACTCGGTGTACTCCGCCCTGTACCAGCGCTGCCTCCCCCTCCAATGAACACCGCTCTAATAATCCTAATAGCAAAGCGGTGAAGAGATGTCGGCCATTTTCTCGGAGCCTCCATAGGAGACAGGCTGTCAGGGTAGAGGCCGGCCTCTAGCGCGCAGGTCTTCGCATACGTTGAATGTAATGCCGAGCTCAGCCATAGAGGAAGATGTGCGTGCAGCCAATCAGCGGCCGGGAAAGGGGGGGCGGGATCGGCTTCCGCTTCTCAGCATAGTCGGAGGAATCCGAGCGGAGAGTCCAACGCTGGACGGGTGAGAGGCGTGCGGACTGAGGGGGAGGGGCGTCCTCATAGAGATCACTATACATTGTATCCCCCCATAGAGATCACTATACATTGTATCCCCCCATAGAGATCACTATACATTGTATCCCCCATAGAGATCACTATACATTGTATCCCCATAGAGATCACTATACATTGTATTCCCATAGAGATCACTATACATTGTATCCCATAGAGATCACTATACATTGTATCCCCCCCCCCATAGAGATCACTATACATTGTATCCCCCCCCCCCATAGAGATCACTATACATTGTATCCCCCCCCATAGAGATCACTATACATTGTATCCCCATAGAGATCACTATACATTGTATCCCATAGAGATCCTATACATTGTATCCCCATAGAGATCACTATACATTGTATCCCCCCCCCCCCCATAGAGATCACTATACATTGTATCCCCATAGAGATCCTATACATTGTATCCCCATAGAGATCACTATACATTGTATCCCCATAGAGATCACTATACATTGTATCCCCATAGAGATCACTATACATTGTATCCCCATAGAGATCCTATACATTGTATCCCATAGAGATCACTATACATTGTATCCCCCCCCCCATAGAGATCACTATACATTGTATCCCCCCATAGAGATCACTATACATTGTATCCGCCCCCCCATAGAGATCACTATACATTGTATCCCCATAGAGATCACTATACATTGTATCCCCCCCCATAGAGATCACTATACATTGTATCCCCCATAGAGATCACTATACATTGTATCCCCCATAGAGATCACTATACATTGTATCCCCCATAGAGATCCTATACATTGTATCCCCCATAGAGATCACTATACATTGTATCCCCATAGAGATCACTATACATTGTATCCCCCATACATTGATCCCCCCATAGATCACTATACATTGTATCCCCCCCATAGAGATCACTATACATTGTATCCCCATAGAGATCACTATACATTGTATCCCCCATAGAGATCACTATACATTGTATCCCCCATAGAGATCACTATACATTGTATTCCCCCCCCATAGAGATCACTATACATTGTATCCCCATAGAGATCACTATACATTGTATCCCCATAGAGATCACTATACATTGTATCCCCATAGAGATCACTATACATTGTATCCCCCCCATAGAGATCACTATACATTGTATTCCCCCATAGAGATCACTATACATTGTATCCCCATAGAGATCACTATACATTGTATCCCCATAGAGATCACTATACATTGTATCCCCCATAGAGATCACTATACATTGTATCCCCCATAGAGATCACTATACATTGTATCCCCATAGAGATCACTATACATTGTATCCCCCCCCATAGAGATCACTATACATTGTATCCCCCCCATAGAGATCACTATACATTGTATCCCCCATAGAGATCACTATACATTGTATCCCCATAGAGATCATATACATTGATCCCCATAGATCACTATACATTGTATCCCCCCCATAGAGATCACTATACATTGTATCCCCCATAGAGATCACTATACATTGTATCCCCATAGAGATCCCATATACATTGATCCCCATAGATCACTATACATTGTATCCCCCCCATAGAGATCACTATACATTGTATCCCCCCCATAGAGATCACTATACATTGTATCCCCCCCATAGAGATCACTATACATTGTATCCCCATAGAGATCATATACATTGATCCCCATAGATCACTATACATTGTATCCCCCCCCATAGAGATCACTATACATTGTATCCCCCCCATAGAGATCACTATACATTGTATTCCCATAGAGATCACTATACATTGTATCCCCCATAGAGATCACTATACATTGTATTCCCCCCCATAGAGATCACTATACATTGTATCCCCCATAGAGATCACTATACATTGTATCCCCCCCATAGAGATCACTATACATTGTATCCCCATAGAGATCACTATACATTGTATCCCCCATAGAGATCACTATACATTGTATCCCCCCCATAGAGATCACTATACATTGTATCCCCCATAGAGATCACTATACATTGTATCCCCATAGAGATCACTATACATTGTATCCCCCATAGAGATCACTATACATTGTATCCCCCCCCCATAGAGATCACTATACATTGTATCCCCCATAGAGATCACTATACATTGTATCCCCCATAGAGATCACTATACATTGTATCCCCCCCATAGAGATCACTATACATTGTATCCCCATAGAGATCACTATACATTGTATCCCCCCCATAGAGATCACTATACATTGTATCCCCCATAGAGATCACTATACATTGTATCCCCCCCATAGAGATCACTATACATTGTATCCCCCATAGAGATCACTATACATTGTATCCCCCATAGAGATCACTATACATTGTATCCCCCATAGAGATCACTATACATTGTATCCCCCATAGAGATCACTATACATTGTATCCCCCCCATAGAGATCACTATACATTGTATCCCCCATAGAGATCACTATACATTGTATCCCCCCCATAGAGATCACTATACATTGTATCCCCCATAGAGATCACTATACATTGTATCCCCCCCATAGAGATCACTATACATTGTATCCCCCATAGAGATCACTATACATTGTATCCCCCATAGAGATCACTATACATTGTATCCCCCCCCATAGAGATCACTATACATTGTATCCCCCATAGAGATCACTATACATTGTATCCCCCATAGAGATCACTATACATTGTATCCCCCATAGAGATCACTATACATTGTATCCCCATAGAGATCACTATACATTGTATCCCCCATAGAGATCACTATACATTGTATCCCCATAGAGATCACTATACATTGTATCCCCCATAGAGATCACTATACATTGTATCCCCCATAGAGATCACTATACATTGTATCCCCATAGAGATCACTATACATTGTATCCCCATAGAGATCACTATACATTGTATCCCCCATAGAGATCACTATACATTGTATCCCCCATAGAGATCACTATACATTGTATCCCCCATAGAGATCACTATACATTGTATCCCCATAGAGATCACTATACATTGTATCCCCCATAGAGATCACTATACATTGTATCCCCCCCCATAGAGATCACTATACATTGTATCCCCATAGAGATCATAGAGATCTATACATTGTATCATTGTATCCCATAGAGATCATAGAGATCACTATACATTGTATCCCCATAGAGATCATAGAGATCTATACATTGTATCATTGTATCCCCATAGAGATCACTATACATTGTATCCCCATAGAGATATTGCACTATACATTGTATCCCCCATAGAGATGGAAGGGGGAGGATCGCACTATACATTGTATCCCCATAGCCCCTCCCATTATCGATCACTATACATTGTATCCCCATAGAGATGGAGAAGATGACACTATACCTTCAGTATCCCCCATAGCTGGCCGTTCCCGGGGCAGATCACTATACATTGTATCGGTTTTGGTGACGGTCCCCTCAGCCGAATAGCAAGGCCTTTTCCATGTACGGTCGGCACTGAAGGGAGCAGGGAGCAGCATTTCCCCCTCGTCTGTGTAGATGAATAGCGCGCCTCTTGTACCCAGTGTGCTGGAAATGGTAACGCCCCCCTCCCCCCCCCCTTCTCTCCTTCAGCCCGGGGGTCCCGGAGTCCCATCAACTGTCCGCTCAGATCACTATACATTGATGGACCCACTATACATTGGATCAGGGGGGTCCAGCCGTCCGAGGAGATCACAGCATGTCCTCCTTGGACCTCCAGGTGGGTACGATAAAGGGTGGTGCCCCATGATCACCACTAGATGGCGCTGAGGATTATAGGACACACGTATGATCTTCCGCTCCCTCTAGTGGCCACAATGAGGTATTTTCCTCAAGCACTTGAACCTACAGCTGAGGTCTCCGGACTATGGCCCCCCGACCATATGTACCCCGAGATTACTGGGCCTGCAGCTAGGATCCGTGTGCAAAGATTGGGGGTTCAGGTCACCACAGGGCTGTCTATGGGCTCTGCTCTAACCTGATGTAAGGGGGAGGAGACTCATGATGGGGAAGCGTGTTGTAAGGGGGACCCTGATGGGAAGCGTGTTGTAAGGGGCGGACCCTGATGGGAAGCGTGTTGTAAGGAGGACCCCGATGGGAAGCGTGTTGTAAGGGGGACCCTGATGGGAAGCGTGTTGTAAGGGGGACCCTGATGGGAAGCGTGTTGTAAGGAGGACCCCGATGGGAAGCGTGTTGTAAGGGGGACCCTGATGGGAAGCGTGTTGTAAGGGCGGACCCTGATGGGAAGTGTGTTGTAAGGAGGACCCCGATGGGAAGCGTGTTGTAAGGGGGACCCTGATGGGAAGCGTGTTGTAAGGGGGGACCCCGATGGGAAGCGTGTTGTAAGGGGGGACCCGGATGGGAAGCGTGTTGTAAGGGCGGACCCTGATGGGAAGTGTGTTGTAAGGAGGACCCCGATGGGAAGCGTGTTGTAAGGGGGACCCTGATGGGAAGCGTGTTGTAAGGGGGACCCTGATGGGAAGCGTGTTGTAAGGGGGGACCCGGATGGGAAGCGTGTTGTAAGGGGGGACCCGGATGGGAAGCGTGTTGTAAGGGGGGACCCCGATGGGAAGCGTGTTGTAAGGGGGGACCCCGATGGGAAGCGTGTTGTAAGGGCGGACCCAGATGGGAAGCGTGTTGTAAGTGGGACCCTGATGGGAAGCGTGTTGTAAGGGGGAACCGGATGGGAAGCGTGTTGTAAGGGGGACCCTGATGGGAAGCGTGTTGTAAGGGGGACCCTGATGGGAAGCGTGTTGTAAGTGGGACCCTGATGGGAAGCGTGTTGTAAGGGGGAACCGGATGGGAAGCGTGTTGTAAGAGGGACCCTGATGGGAAGCGTGTTGTAAGGGGGACCCAGATGGGAAGCGTGTTGTAAGTGGGACCCTGATGGGAAGCGTGTTGTAAGTGGGACCCTGATGGGAAGCGTGTTGTAAGGGGGACCCTGATGGGAAGCGTGTTGTAAGGGGGAACCGGATGGGAAGCGTGTTGTAAGGGGGACCCAGATGGGAAGCGTGTTGTAAGGGGGACCCAGATGGGAAGCGTGTTGTAAGGGGGACCCAGATGGGAAGCGTGTTGTAAGGGGGACCCAGATGGGAAGCGTGTTGTAAGCGGGAACCGGATGGGAAGCGTGTTGTAAGGGGGACCCAGATGGGAAGCGTGTTGTAAGGGGGACCCTGATGGGAAGCGTGTTGTAAGGGGGACCCTGATGGGAAGCGTGTTGTAAGGAGGGACCCTGATGGGAAGCGTGTTGTAAGGAGGGACCCTGATGGGAAGCGTGTTGTAAGGGGGACCCTGATGGGAAGCGTGTTGTAAGGGGGACCCTGATGGGGAAGCGTGTTGTAAGGGGGACCCTGATGGGAAGCGTGTTGTAAGGGGGGACCCTGATGGGAAGCGTGTTGTAAGGGGGGACCCGGATGGGAAGCGTGTTGTAAGGGGGGACCCGGATGGGAAGCGTGTTGTAAGGGGGGACCCCGATGGGAAGCGTGTTGTAAGGGGGGACCCCGATGGGAAGCGTGTTGTAAGGGCGGACCCAGATGGGAAGCGTGTTGTAAGTGGGACCCTGATGGGAAGCGTGTTGTAAGGGGGAACCGGATGGGAAGCGTGTTGTAAGGGGGACCCTGATGGGAAGCGTGTTGTAAGGGGGACCCTGATGGGAAGCGTGTTGTAAGTGGGACCCTGATGGGAAGCGTGTTGTAAGGGGGAACCGGATGGGAAGCGTGTTGTAAGAGGGACCCTGATGGGAAGCGTGTTGTAAGGGGGACCCAGATGGGAAGCGTGTTGTAAGTGGGACCCTGATGGGAAGCGTGTTGTAAGTGGGACCCTGATGGGAAGCGTGTTGTAAGGGGGACCCTGATGGGAAGCGTGTTGTAAGGGGGAACCGGATGGGAAGCGTGTTGTAAGGGGGACCCAGATGGGAAGCGTGTTGTAAGGGGGACCCAGATGGGAAGCGTGTTGTAAGGGGGACCCAGATGGGAAGCGTGTTGTAAGGGGGACCCAGATGGGAAGCGTGTTGTAAGCGGGAACCGGATGGGAAGCGTGTTGTAAGGGGGACCCAGATGGGAAGCGTGTTGTAAGGGGGACCCTGATGGGAAGCGTGTTGTAAGGGGGACCCTGATGGGAAGCGTGTTGTAAGGAGGGACCCTGATGGGAAGCGTGTTGTAAGGAGGGACCCTGATGGGAAGCGTGTTGTAAGGGGGACCCTGATGGGAAGCGTGTTGTAAGGGGGACCCTGATGGGGAAGCGTGTTGTAAGGGGGACCCTGATGGGGAAGCGTGTTGTAAGGGGGACCCTGATGGGAAGCGTGTTGTAAGGGGGACCCTGATGGGAAGCGTGTTGTAAGAGGGACCCTGATGGGAAGCGTGTTGTAAGGGGGACCCTGATGGGGAAGCGTGTTGTAAGGGGGACCCTGATGGGGAAGCGTGTTGTAAGGGGGGACCCTGATGGGGAAGCGTGTTGTAAGGGGGACCCTGATGGGAAGCGTGTTGTAAGGGGGACCCTGATGGGGAAGCGTGTTGTAAGGGGGGACCCTGATGGGGAAGCGTGTTGTAAGGGGGGACCCTGATGTGGACCCTATAGTAAGGGGGGACTCTGCTGTAGGAGGGGACTCCAAAGGGGACCCTATAGTAAGGGGGAATCTGATGTAAGTGGGTCTGCAATGATAAACCTGCTGTAAGGAGGAATTTTCCCTGATATAAGGGAAGAATCTGATGGGGACCCCAAAGTAAGAGGAACTCTGATGGGGATTCTGAAGTAAGGGGGACTCCGATGGAGACTGAGGGCCCTGAAGTGGGGGGGGGGACTTTGAGGGAGTCTCAGAAGTAAGGGGGACTCAGATGGAGACTGAGGGCCCTGGAGTGGGGCGGGGGGGACTTTGAGGGAGTCTCAGATGTAAGGGGGACTCAGATGGAGACTGAGGGCCCTGGAGTGGGGCGGGGGGGGACTTTGAGGGAGTCTCAGATGTAAGGGGGACTCCGATGGAGACTGAGGGCCCTGAAGTGGGGGGGGGGACTTTGAGGGAGTCTCAGATGTAAGGGGGACTCAGATTGGGACCGTAAAGTAAGGGGAGTTCTGATGTAAAGGTCTTTCCCCCAGGACAGAAGTCACTATTATTATATATATTCTGTTTGATGAAACGCCGTGACTTGACTTTTCCAGGACGAGTTTCAGCCGGTGGTGAAGTTGGAGGAGGAGGAGATTTACGTTCAGATAAAAGAGGAGGAAATCCCCACCGAGATCAGCACAGGTCAGTGATCCCCTCCCAGGACGGTCCCCCCCCCCCCCATCCTCCTCCTCTGGGGTCTCTCATACCGCTCACTCTCCTCTTCATTCACAGACCCCGGAGACGCCATGACGAAACACGTAGAGGGTCAGTTCGGGGAGGAGATGGAGCCGCAGGGTATGAATGAGGGGATGCCCATGCACATGCTGCAGAGTGAGTAGTAGATCATTCTTATCTCCATCTAGTGGCCATAATGCAGTATTTTCCCAATTCTCTCTATATTTGTTATGAATGAACCCGTTTTCTGCCGGTACGGCTCCAATGTACACGAAGCTTCACTAGACGAATGTGGCTTTGTGGATTTTTTGTACCAATTAAACCCCCATGAGTCATATAGGGAAGGAAATAAAAAGTCACTTATCTTCAGTATGACTGCACCCTTATAAATCGGGAACAAACCAATAAAAAGTCAGTTTGTGAACCAATCAGAGTTTCCTTCCTGGGCTTCATGTGAGTCATGATTATGCAGTGGGGCTGGACTCTGATGGGCACCCTGACATAAGGGGGATTCTGATGGGCAATGGGGAGGCTCCTATGTAAGAAGGGGGGATCCTTTCATAAGTAGGGACTCTGATGGGCACCCTGACGTAAGGGGGAACCCTGATGTACGCTCTGACATAAAGGGGGAGTCCTAACGTAAGGGGGGACCCTGATGGGCACGCTGACATAAGGTTGGATTCTGATGTAATGGGGGGCCCCTGATGGGCACCCTGACGTAAGGGGGTACTCTGATGGGCACCCTGATGTAAGGGGGGATTCTGATGGGCAATGGGGGGGTTCTGATGTAAGAGGGAGGATCCTTTCATAAGTAGGGACTCTGATAGGAACCCTGACGTAAGGGGGAAACTTTAACGTAAAGGGGGATTCTGACGTAAGAGGGGATCCTGATGGACACCCTGACATAAGGGGGGACTCTGATGTAAGAGGGAACCCTGATGAACACTCTGACGTAAGGGGGGGTCCTAACGTAAGGGGGGGGGAACCCTATGGACACTGACATAAGGGGAGACTCTGATGGCCACCCTGATATAGGAGGCACCCTGACGTAAGGAGGGACCCTGATGGGCCCTCTGACATAAGGTTGGATTCTGACGTAAGGGGGTACTCTGTTGGGCACCCTGACGTAAGGGGGGACCCTGATGGGCCCTCTGACATAAGGTTGGATTCTGACGTAAGGGGGTACTCTGTTGGGCACCCTGACGTAAGGGGGTACGCTGATGGGCACCCTGGCGTAAGGGGGTACGCTGATGGGCACCCTGGTGTAAGGGGGTACGCTGATGGGCACCCTGGCGTAAGGGGGTACGCTGATGGGCACCCTGGCGTAAGGGGGTATGCTGATGGTCACCCTGACGTAAGGGGGTACGCTGATGGGCACCCTGACATAGGAGACACTCTGACATAAGGGGGGACTCTGATGGGCACCCTGAGGAAAGGGGGTACACTGATGGGCACCCTGACATAAGAGACACTCTGACATAAGGGATGGGCACTCTGATGTAAGATGGGGCACCCTGACGTAAGGGGGGACTCTGGGCACCCTGGTGTAAGAGGGGGGATCCTTTCATAATCTGATAGGCACCCTGACGTAAGGGGAGACCCTGATGGACACTCTGACATACGGAGGGATTCTGACATAAGAGGGGACCCTGAGTGATGCCCTGACATAAAGGGGTACTTTGATGTGCACCCTGACTTAAGGGGGGACTCTGATGGGCACCCTGACATTAGGGGAAACCCTGATGGACACTCTGACGTAAGGGGGAATCTGATGGGCACTCTGATGTAAGGGGGGACTATGGGCACTTTGACATAATAGGGGGTATCCTTTCATAAGTAGGGACTGTGATAGGCACCCTAACATAAGAGGAGGGACCCTGATGGACACTCTGACGTAAGGAGGGTGGGGAATCCTCATGGGCACCCTAATGTAAGTGGGGACTCTGATTCTCTAGATGGAATATTATGTCATTGGCATAATAGTATCGGGGGTTAAACAATCTCCCCTTGATTGGCGACCTCCCTTAATGCTGTTTCATCCCCTGGTGCTGACCATTGTCTTGCGGGTCTTGTTCTCCTAACAGAGAAGGGGATCCAAGGGAGAAGCTCCCGCTGGGACATCAGCCTGGAGCAGCTGATCAGTATGGTCCACGAGCGCCCAGAGTTATGGGACACCGAGTGCCCGCGCTACTCCGACCGCTACCGGAAGAAGAAGGTCTGGGATGAGGTGTGTGCGATGCTGACCCCCGACTGGGCCATCCTCAGCGAGCGGCAGAAAAAACAGAGAGGTGAGAATCGGTCTCGGTCTTCTAAGTTAATTTGCTTGTTCTATTTTAGATTTTACTGTTGCAACTTTATGTGGTTGTGACAGCTTATTCACTCTTACTGTAAAGAACCCCTCCCTATACTAATGGCTAAATCATCTTTTCCATAACTGATGCCAGCTTGCCGTTTTTTTGCGGCACACTCGTTGCCTAAACCTACGTTGTGTCTCTCTCTCTATTTGCTCTTCCAGCAAAAGACATTCAGACGCGGTGGCGCTCGGCGAGAGATCGCTATCGGAGGGACCTAAACGACAGCCAGGGGAGGGGCCTGCCGGGGAGCCAGAAGAAGAAGCCCTACGTCTTCTTTAAAGACCTCAACTTCCTGAAGAGGAGCATGGAGATGCGGGAGTAAGTACTGCAATCTCAAACACAATAGGTTCTCGGAGGTGGTCGGATTTCGAGGACCTCTATGGGATTTACGCCTCCTTGAAAGGATCACCATGTGGTGATATCCTATGTAAAATTTGCTAAGACGTTTGAGGGGGGGGGGTCAATCAATCAAGTTTGGTCATCTCCATGACTGGGCAAACCTTGTTCTCCATGGTGGCCCTCTAAAGACCTTGTGGGTGGTGAAGGAGGTCCCAGGCGGAGACTCCTTGTCCATTGTCGAAATATATTTTCCATTGCCCGTAAAAAAGCCCATCATCTTAGACCTTCTCTCTCTGTTGTGGGCCTTAACTTGAGGTCAACGGTCCCTAAATTGCCGGGGTTGAAGATATAGCTCAATGAGGGCCACATTCATGAAGCTCTCATACAAACCTTTCCATCTTGAGTATCTGCTACACATGGCAAGGGTCCTTCAGTCCAGTTTGGCCATCTCCATGGCTGGGCAAACTTTGTTCTCCATGGTGGCCCTCTAACGGCCTTCTGGGAGAAGGAGGTCCCAGGTGGAGACTCCTTGTCCGTTATCGAAATATATTTTCCATCGCTTGTAGAAAATCCCAACATGAAGTGACTGTCATCTAGAAGCCCATCATCTTAGACCTTCTCTCCCGATTGTAGGCCTTAAATGAGGTCAACGATCCCTAAATGGCCGGGGTGGAAGCTGTTGTTGAATGGAGGGCCAAATCAATGAAGCTCTCATACAACCCTTTCCATCTTGTAATATGGAGTATCTGCTACACATAGCACAGGTCCTTCAGTCCAGTTTGGCCATCTCCATGGCTGGGAAAACTGTGTTCTCCATTGTGGCCCTCTAAAGGCCTTGTGGGTGAAGGAGGTCCCAGGTGGAGACTCCTTGTCCGTTATCGAAATATATTTTCCATTGCTTGTAGAAAATCCCAACATGAAGTGACTATCATCTAGAAGCCCATCATCTTAGACCTTCTCTCCCGATTGTAGGCCTTAAATGAGGTCAACGATCCCTAAATGGCCGGGGTGGAAGCTGTTGTTGAATGGAGGGCCACATCCATGAAGCTCTCATACAACCCTTTCCATCTTGTAATATGGAGTATCTGCTACACATAGCACAGGTCCTTCAGTCCAGTTTGGCCATCTCCATGGCTGGGAAAACTGTGTTCTCCATTGTGGCCCTCTAAAGGCCTTGTGGGTGAAGGAGGTCCCAGGTGGAGACTCCTTGTCCGTTATCGAAATATATTTTCCATTGCTTGTAGAAAATCCCAACATGAAGTGACTATCATCTAGAAGCCCATCATCTTAGACCTTCTCTCCCGATTGTAGGCCTTAACTGAGGTCAACGATCCCTAAATGGCCGGGGTGGAAGCTGTTGCTCAATGGAGAGCCACATACATGAAGCTCTCATACAACCCTTTCCATCTTGTAATATGAGTCTGCTACACATGGCACGGGTCCTTCAGTCCAGTTTGGCCATCTCCATGGCTGGGCGAACTTTGTTCTCCATGGTGGCCCTCCAAAGGCTCTGTAAGACGAAGCAGGTCCCAGGTGGAGACTCCTTGTCCATTATCTAAATATATTTTCCATTGCCTGTAGAAAATCCCAACATGAAGTGACTGTCATCTGGAAGCCCATCATCTTAGACCAGTGATGGTGAATCTTGGCACCCTAAGATGTTTTGGAACTGCATTTCCCATGATGCTCAACTACCCTGCAGAGTGCATGAGGATCATGAGAAATGTAGTTCCAAAACATCTGGAGTGCCAAGGTTCACCATCACTGTCTTAGACCTTCTCTCTCTATTGTGGGCCTTAACTTGAGGTCAACGGTCCCTAAATTGCCGGGATGGAAGCTGTAACTCAATGAGGGCCACATACATGAAGCTCTCGTACAAGCCTTTCCATCTTGTAATATGAGTATCTGCTACACATAGCACAGGTCCTTCAGTCAAGTTTGGCCATCTCCATGGTGGCCCTCTAAAGGCCTTGTGGGTGAAGGAGGTCCCAGGTGGAGACTCCTTGTCCATTATCGAAATATATTTTCCATTGCTTGTAGAAAATCCCAACATGAAGTTACTATCAACTAGAAGCCCATCATTTTAGACCTTCTCTCCCGATTGTAGGCCTTAACTGAGGTCCACGATCCCTAAATGGCTGGGGTGGAAGCTGTAACTTAATGGAGGGCCACATACATGAAGCTCTCGTATAACCCTTTCCATCTTGTAATATGAGTATCTGCTACACATAGCACAGTTGGCCATCTCTGGGGCTGGGCAAACCTTGTTCTCCATTGTGGCCCTCTAAAGGCCTTGTGGGTGAAGGAGGAACCAGGTGGAGACTCCTTGTCCATTATGTAAATATATTTTCCATTGCCTGTAGAAAATCCCAACATGAAGTGACTATCTAGAACAGAGGTCTCCAAACTTTCTACACAAAGGGCCAGTTTACTGTCCTTCAGACTTCAGGGGGGCCGGACTGGGGACATCGTGAGTAGAAATTGTCCCAGCATCAGTTGGAGTAAACAAGGCCCCATTTTTGGTGTCAGTGAGAGCAATAGTGCCCCGTTGCTGAGGTCATGGGTGGGGGGACTGTGCCACATTGTTGGTGTCATTGGAAGGAATAGTGTCTGATCTTTGGTAGCATTGGGAGGAACTCTGCTTGATCATTGATGTCATTGGGAGGAATGATCCCTCATTGTTGGTGTCAATGGAAGGAATGGTCCTCATCATTGGGCCTCGTTGTTGGTGTCATTGGAAGGAATGGTCCACCCATCATTAGTATCATCGGGCCTCATTGTTGGTGTCATTGGAAGGAATGGTCCCCCCATCATTGGTATCATCGGGCCTCGTTGGTGGTGTCATTGGAAGGAATGGTCCCCCCATCATTGGGCCTCATTGTTGGTGTCATTGGAAGGAATAGTGTCTGATCTTTGGTAGCATTGGGAGGAACTCTGCTTGATCATTGATGTCATTGGGAGGAATGATCCCTCATTGTTGTTGTCGATGGAAGGAATGGTCCTCATCATTGGGCCTCGTTGTTGGTGTCATTGGAAGGAATGGTCCACCCATCATTGGTATCATCGGGCCTCATTGTTGGTGTCATTGGAAGGAATAGTGTCTGATCTTTGGTAGCATTGGGAGGAACTCTGCTTGATCATTGATGTCATTGGGAGGAATGATCCCTCATTGTTGTTGTCGATGGAAGGAATGGTCTTCATCATTGGGCCTCGTTGTTGGTGTCATTGGAAGGAATGGTCCACCCATCATTGGTAATATCGGGCCTCATTGTTGGTGTCATTGGAAGGAATGGTCCCCCCATCATTGGTATTATTGGGCCACATTGTTGGTGTCATTGGAAGGAATGGTCCCCCCATCATTGGTATCATCGGGCCTCATTGTTGGTGTCATTGGAAGGAATGGTCCCCCCATCATTGGTATCATCGGGCCTCGTTGGTGGTGTCATTGGAAGGAATGGTCCACCCATCATTGGTATTATTGGGCCAAGTTGTTGGTGTCATTAGAAGGAATGGTCCCCCCATCATTGGGCCTCATTGTTGGTGTCATTGGAAGGAATAGTGTCTGATCTTTGGTAGCATTGGGAGGAACTCTGCTTGATCATTGATGTCATTGGGAGGAATGATCCCTCATTGTTGGTGTCGATGGAAGGAATGGTCCTCATCATTGGGCCTCGATGTTGGTGTCATTGGAAGGAATGGTCCACCCATCATTGGTAATATCGGGCCTCATTGTTGGTGTCATTGGAAGGAATGGTCCCCCCATCATTGGTATTATTGGGCCACATTGTTGAATGAATGAATGAAAACTTATATAGCGCGGCACATGCGAACTGAATCGCCTCTGGGCGCTTGTTGTTCCTGTCTCCTTTGGTATCAAAAGAGATGAGTCTTGATCTTTCTCCTGAATGCTAAGTAATTCTCCTCCAACCGAATACTGGTTGGCAAAGCGTTCCATAGTCTGGGACCTTGGACCGCGAATCTTCTATCTCCTTTGGATTTATATCCGGCTTTCGGTATCTGCAGGTGATTTTGATTAGTGGATCGCAAGATGCGATTGGGGTTATGGGCTTTTATTTTTTCGCATAGATAATGGGGGGCATTCCCATGGATACATCTATGCGTTAGACAGAGTGCTTTAAAAGTGATTCTGTCTTTTACTGGTAACCAGTGAAGGGATCTCAGTGAGGGTGAGATTGATTCCCAGGGTTTTTTCCCAGTCACAAGTCTAGCGGCCGTATTTTGAACGACTTGTAGACGAGCGATTTGGTACTTTGGGAGTCCGAGGTAAAGGGCATTTGCATAGTCCAATCTGGAGTTAACAATTGCTCCCACCACGACCGCTATGTCTTCTTTGGGGATAAAAGGGATAAGCCTGCGTAGTAGGCGCAGCAGATGGTGGGATCCGCTGACTACTGACCCTATTTGTGCGTCCATAGTCATGTTGGTGTCATTGGAAGGAATGGTCCCCCCATCATTGGTATCATCGGGCCTCATTGTTGGTGTCATTGGAAGGAATGGTCCCCCCATCATTGGTATCATCGGGCCTCATTGTTGGTGTCATTGGAAGGAATGGTCCCCCCATCATTGGTATCATCGGGCCTCGTTGGTGGTGTCATTGGAAGGAATGGTCCACCCATCATTGGTATTATTGGGCCACGTTGTTGGTGTCATTAGAAGGAATGGTCCCCCCATCATTGGGCCTCATTGTTGGTGTCATTGGAAGGAATAGTGTCTGATCTTTGGTAGCATTGGGAGGAACTCTGCTTGATCATTGATGTCATTGGGAGGAATGATCCCTCATTGTTGGTGTCGATGGAAGGAATGGTCCTCATCATTGGGCCTCGTTGGTGGTGTCGTTGGAAGAAATGGTCCCCCCATCATTGGTATTATTGGGCCACATTGTTGGTGTCATTGGAAGGAATGGTTCCCCCATCATTGGTATTATTGGTCCACATTGTTGGTGTCATTAGGAGGAACTGTGCCCCTTCGTTGGTGTTAGTGAAAAAAAATACTGCCACAAGGGCCAGTAAAAAAGGAATTGAACAAGAAGGGTTGAGGAGGGACCTCTTCCCAACTTTAGGGATCTTTATGTGAGGTATCAATCTTAGTAATAAGGTAGGCACACCAAAACACGTATGTTGATTATCAAAATTAGAAAATTTAATTTACATAAAAACAAAGTTATATATACAGATAGAACAAGGTGAATAGACGACCACAATATTTACAAACAAGGCACAAACGAGGTTTGATACACTATTGCCAACTAGTTTCGCATTTATATGCTTCTTCAGGGCTTTGCACCTTGGTCTCTTCTGAAAGATAGTCGTCTGTATATAATAATAAATGCCATTAGAGAAGAACAGCAAATATAACAAATTTGTATAGAATTTTTCATATAAAGTATACAAGGGCCAGATAAAGACAGGAAAAAAGCCGCATTCGGCCCCTGGGCCATAGTTTGGAGACCACTGTCCTAGAGAATAAAATGACGGTAGTACTAATTTTAAATTACACCCAGCCTTATGCCACCCTAGAGAATAACATTGGGTAGTTCCTATTTTTTTATACTTCACACGATATTACCGCAAAGGTCTAGGAAACACGTTTATAGGCCACGTCGTGGTGAGACTTTGCCGGGGCCAGTGGGCCTGCCGCGATTCTTGTTTTATGACAACTAAAAGTAATCTATGGTGATGAATGCCTCTAACTGAAACACAGGTATACATGTGTTCTCTTTAACAGAAAAAGCAAGAATGCCAACAACACCGAGGACGACGAAGACTATTCCGAACCGCAAAGAACACCCATCACCGAGGACGACACCATGGAGACGCCGGAGCTTAATGAAATTGAGGAGCCAGCGCCACCCCCGGTTGTCCAGATCTCCCCTATCCCGCCCCCTTCTGTAGCCCCCACCTACCACATTCCTGTAGAGCCGTCAACGTCGACTCCGAAGGCCTCCAAAACCTCCAAGAAGCACAAGATGGCCTTAAAGCCGGCGGACGACTTTGAGTCCAAGATCATGGACATGATGGCCAGCATGCAGGACAAGCAGAAGAAGTTCCACGAGGAGCAGAGGAAGATGATTGGCGAAATCCCTCCGGAGATTGATCTCTTCCAGAACATGAATGACGACGACGTCACCTTTCTGAGAAGCTTGCTGCCGTACTTCAGAAGGGCACCGGAGAACAGGAAGCTGGACCTGCGGATTGGCGTATTGAACATCGTCTCGCAGTTCGTGGACTGCTCCGTCTATGAGAACTCGCCACCGCCCTCTTCTGTCGAGACCCAATACTCCGACCATTCCATTTCTGGTGCTTTTTTGCCGTCTCAGCCCACCCCGCCGGCCCGGTACAACAGGGCTTCTTATGGCAACCTGCCCGCTACGTCCTCCTCATATAGCCACGTCTCATCCACCTCCACGTCTTATCAAACCTCACATCCCGGGCAACACGTAGAGACAGCCTACACATACACCACCTCACCCCCATCGCCACGCCCTTACATGCAGGAACTGTGAATCCATCAATAGACTGCACTCCATGGATACCAGCACTATCGACTGCCGACTCGCGAAAGTTGGCGGTCGTAACGGAGCTTGGGACAAGCCTTCCAACTCCTCATTAACTGCCACGTAATTCGATTCGGAATCCTTGTTCCAGCCCAACTGGACAGACACGTCGAGTCTTAAAGGAGTTGTCCGCCCATCTGTGGGAGGTGATCCGCCAAAGGAAGAAGGGCAAAAACCTCCACTTGGCGACCAGTTATGATCCACCGCCTTGTTTTGTTAGGCTAGGATGGGTTCTAAAAGTGTTGGCCGGGCCCCCACGGGAAATGACCGAACGTACTGTTCTATCAATCGTCGACAGCTATGCATCACCATAGTAACAAGCACACCCCCCCAGAGAGGCTTAAAGGGCCTAATGGAACAATATTGACAAATATTATTTGCTGGAAACTGGTGGACAACCCCTCCTAAAGAAAAAAGCCATTGGTCAGACTTGTTTTATTTTTGTAATTCATATTTACAGTTTAAAAAACAAACAAAACATGGCACCTTAAAAGTGTAGCTCCGCCTTCCTGGAAAATACGACCTTATAAGGCAGTGACATGGCAAGATCCACAATCAGTTTTACTCCCTCAAGTCTATACAAGCTGTTGAAGTGCCCATTAGGGAAACAATCAGGTCTTGCATGGGGGAGTGAGGTAACAGTGCTTCGTATTGGTCGCAGTAGATACTTAAAGAGCCGGTATAGGCATAAGGAAGGAAGATGGATCGCAGACGACAAGCTGACGTAGTTCTTCATGCTCATGTAAGAAGGGTGGAGCCCGGCTTTATGTACCAATAAGAAATTTGTATTATATACAGATGTAGTTTCTAAAGTATATTAGAGATGTGTTTATAACACCTTGTATTGGGGGGCGGGGGGGGGGGGATGCCGTTACTTTTTTTTTCTCTCATGCATGTTTCAAAAACTCCACCCACAATCAAAAATCGTTTGATTGGCAGTTTGGTGTTAAGCCATTGAGCCCCAGGGGGTATCCAGCCTCGGGCTCTCGCTGTCCTATCTGTCACCGTAACCCAGCCTATGTTCTGCTTGGTCCACTATCTGTTGGTCAGAGTCCCGCCCCCCACTATCTGGTGGTCAGAGTCCCGCCCCCCCACTATCTGGTGGTCAGAGTCCCGCCCCCCACTATCTGGTGGTCAGAGTCCCTCCCCCCACTATCTGGTGGTCAGAGTCCCGCCCCTTATCGATTTTTGGCTGGGTGGAGTTTGGTTACAATTAAATAAAAGCAATGCCTTTTGCATTTTTTTGTCTTTGGTGTTTATTGTTGCATCTACTATTAACCACGTTAAGACCAGGCCTTCTTCTGACACCAAGTTAAAAATCTGTATTTTTTTTTGCTAGAAAATTACTTAGAACCCCCAAACATATTAAAAGCCCTAGAGAATAAAATGGCGGTCATTGCCATTTTTTGATGTCCCGACCCCCAGGTTGAGAACCACTGGTTTAGATCAAAGCATATTCATGTGTTAGAATGGCCCAGTCAAAGTCCAGACCTAAATCACATTGAGAATCTGTGGCAAGACTTGAAAATTGCTGTTCACAGACGCTCTCCATCCAATCTGACAGAGCTTGAGATATTTTGCAAAGAAGAGTGGGTGAAAATTTCAGCTGTTCTAGATGTGCAAAGCTGGTAGAGACATCCCCAAAAAGACATGAAGCTGTAATTGCAGTGAAAGGAGGTTCTACAAAGTATTGACTCCGGGGGGCGCTATACAAATGTACACCACACTTTTCACATTTGTACAATAGTTTGAAAACCATTTATCATTTTCCTTCCACTTCACAATTAGGTGCCACTTTGTGTTGGTCTATCACATAAAATCCCAATAATATACATTTACCATTTTGGTTGTAGCATGACAAACTGTGGACAATTTCAAGGGGTATGAATAATTTTTCAAGGCACTGTAAACCTAAAACAGCAACCATGGACCATTCCGGAGTTGTTTCAACGACGATTTTCTTTCTCCTCCATTGAGGACACAGGAATTCAGATACTGTTGGTTCATATTGCCACCTACAGGAGAACGGGACACTGGCAAACAGTGAAAGCCAACCCCAGAATAACCACTCCTACACAGCATGCCTCCGTTTTTTTGCTAGTGTCCTATGATGATGGAGGTTTTTTTCTTTGGCTCTACCGAGGGAAGTCTAACTAGTCTTGCCTGGCCAGTTAACCCCTTGGTACTAGACGGTCTAACCCCATCTGGTATCCGATTCGGATCTTGAACCTTCAGGCGCTCCTGAGCTGCAGGTAGGCCCCAGTTCTTTCATTGAGCCCGATGGCAATTCTGCTGTGCTGCCCACCCCTTAGATACCTTTGAAGATCTGAATTTCTAAAGGGACACCTCAAAAATAGTTTTTCGTATTTGCTATAAAGAGCTTTTCTTGGAGTCCATTGAGGGACGCAGGCCTCACTACTACTTGGTGTTGGACCTGCTTGCTACAAACTGAGATGTCCGAAGTATCCAATCCTGTAGGTAGCAATATATAAACGTGATAGGTGCTCAGTGGACTCCGAAAAAAAAGAAAATGTTTTACAAAATTACAATTTATGTAGCACAATCCACAAAGCCAGATTTATCCTTTACATTTTGTTATTATGTTACCCCAATTAACATTTACAATTTTTTTCAGTGTGGATAATCGGAGTTTATAAAGTCATCAAAAGTCGTGAAATTGGTGTTTTTTTCCCCTCTCTCCAGGCTTGGTGTTTAGCCTTGATGCATGAGGCTCCAGCATTTACGTGTGGGTGGAAGGTACGGTCACACCATCCAGACCCACAGCTGGTAGACTGTAAAAGTCTAAACACCCCCAACAGGGATGGGCAGTGCGTCTAGGAGATGTTTAGGGCAGTATACACCCTAGGGTGACTGCCCAGAAGACAGACTTCTTCTACGGCGTGCCTGTACCTTCCACCCACACCTAAACACTGGAGCCTCATGCAACGGGTCTAAATGCCAATTGTCCATGGGACTAATGAATAAGGTGCTCCTGTTCAAGTACAGTGGGATTACGAGTATAATCCATTCCAGGAGAATGCTTGTAATTCAAAGTACTCTCATATCAAAGCGAGTTTCCCCATTAAAGTCAATGGAAAAGAAAATAATTTGTTCCGCATGTGGCCAGAGGCAGGGGGTGCTAGAGAGCCTCGGAAACAGCCAGAGGACAGCTCGACTGACCTCGGCAAACCTCAGAAAGGCTCAAGAACGTAGTATTTCCAAAACTTTCTGAGCATTTCTGAAAGGCTACGTTCGGCTCTGGCGCGCCCCCCCCCCCCCCACCTCAGGCCAAACATGGTACTGCACACCACTTTGTCTCAAATCCTGCTCGTGTTGCGAGACAAGAGTGCTCGTGTTGCAAAAACGCTCATTAACCGCGTTACAATCCGAGGTTCCACTGTGCTTAATTCTCCTTTACAGACTAGTCTAGAAGAGACTTCATATCACCAACGTTATTCCTACAAGGAAGCACCAACCTCCAGCAGGAGAATCAGGAGCCTAGGAAGTCTATTCCTTTTTTGGACAACGTATCCTCCTGGCCTTCTGAAAGATCAGCAAGTTAAGACTTCCTGGTAACTCAATTACCAGAAGTCTAAAAAGGACAGCACATGAGAGGCCCCCGTCTTCAACAGGAACAGGAAATGCATCACCAAAAACCCTTCAAAAAGGAAGATCTTCTGCCAAACTGGTCAGTTAGTGTTTCTTCTATACATAGGAGATACAACGGTTGGAATCTGGTGGAGGAAGGAGGCATGGCTTAGCTCAAGCTTCTGGTCTGCAGGCCCCCACCCATACTCTCCTTGATTGTCCTTCCCTGCACCCCAGTCCCTTCCTCTTTCCGGTGAGGAAGAGGTCTGGGCCCACTCCCTTTTTAGTGCCTCAGGAGGGTTTCGGGAGTTGACTTACCCCTCCTGGTGGACATCCCTACTGCAGATGCACCAGCAGGACAGGCAAAACAAACAATTGATTGGGGCCCCAAGCTGGCCTGGGGCCCCCAACCTCCCCTTTCCAGGTTGTAGCGTGGCCAAGCTCTTCTTCCTTTCTTCCTCCTGGAGTCCTGTCAGTCCGGCCAGGTACCGCGTGTGGTACAGGAGATTTAGTTTCCTGTTCCCGGCCAGACTGACAGGAAGTGCACACTGACTATCCGATAGGGGACTGGGAACCCATAATGATAAAACACTGGACTAACAGGAGGAAGAGGAGCTTGGCCACGCTACAGGGGCAGCCTACAGGGAAGAAGGTGACAATAGAAAAACATAGGGACTAGGGAGGAGTAAGAACATGGGTTTAAAAAATGAGTGTAGAGCCAACGTAGGCTTTGCGTGCGGGGGATTGGGGGGGCCCCCATAATCCTTCAAATGGCCCTGTGCACCAGGCCGTGTTCACAAAACTGGTAGTGCAAAGCCCAGGTTGGGTAAAGTCACAGCCTCTGGTTATGGAAACTTATTCTCCTGTCCTTCAGTTTTCAAGGGCAGCACATGAAAGATAGGCACCACCTCCAACCGAACAGGAAATGCATCACCAAAAACCCTTCAAAAGGAGGATCTTCTGCCCAACTGGTCAGTACTTAACCGGCTGGAGGAGATGCATCGCTTGGAATCTAGTGGAGCAACTTGGCTTGGCTCAGGCTCCTCATCTGCAGTCCCCTACTCCCTCCCTCCTTTATTGTCCTTCCTTGCCCCCAGTCCCTTCCTCTTTACCGGTAGGAAGAGGTATGGGACCACTCTATCAGTGCCTGAATGACGGACCCCTTCTGGTGAACTGACCCGAGCTGGTTGTGGTTCTTTTCTGGCAACAACAAAGGAACCATCCCTACTAGGGACGGGCCAGGCTAAGTTCACAAAACTGGTGGCGCCAAGTCTGGATGATGTCACAACTACAGCGCCACAGTCCCTGGTTATAAAGCTTTATCCTCCTGGCCTTTTTGCAGGCCTTCCCTGTGGCCTCTCATATGCAAGACCAGGTAGTACATCTGTTCGAATATCTTTCTGCAGTCCGGACACTCGTATATCTTTTGGCTGTGTATCCTCCGGTGCATGGTCATGCTCTTCTCCGTGCGGTAAGACTTCCCACAGTCCGTACAGAAAAACAGACTCTTCTGTTCCCCGTGGGACTCCTCGTGGATCTCCAGTCTTCGCTTGGAGATGTAGTATTTTCCGCAGGTCGAGCAGGAAAACAGCTTGCGTTTGCTGGAAGGGGAACGACTGTGGGCCAAGGTGCTCTTTTGTAGGCCGCCGAATTTCAGGACGTAGCTCGATTTTTTAGGAGGGTCCCTCTGGCTGAGTTTACCTGGGGTATAGAAAACCAACCCATGTCAAAGTGGCATTTCCAGTTATATATGTATAAATAAATCTTGAAAGTGGAGGCAATACACATCAGTGAACCACTAAGGCGAGTTATTTTTGTTTTATAAAAGGAAAATAAAAGAGTAGCCAGAAAGGCAGCTGTGATGATGTACCACGTCTACTGCGTCTCCCTCTTAGGTGGCCCAGTATACTAAAGGTCACCACCCTCAGCATTGAGTCACATTAGCGTGAAAGAAAAGAAGAGCAAACTCCCCCTACAGTGTAAAATCATCCCTGTGCGTTTTCTCAATGTGCCATTCTCTGCAATTTTTTCTTAACCACTTAAGACCCGGACCTTTAGGCAGCTGAAGGACCCGGACAGTTTTTGCGATTCGGCACTGCGTCGCTTTAACCGACAATTGTGCGGTCGCGCGAAGTGGCACCCAAACAAAATTGGCGTCCTTTTTTCCCACAAATAGAGATTTCTTTTGGTGGTATTTGATCACCTCTGTGGTTTTTGTTTTTTGCGCTCTAAACAAAAATAGAGCGACAATTTTGAAAAATGTTCTATATTTTCTTTATTTTTGCTTTGCTCGCTTCCGGGGCGATTTTACACTACCTGTGGCATTTGCTCTCATTCTCTTTCTGAGCGACCTATAAAACATAAAAAAAAAAGAAAAAAAATCGGGCTACCTGCAGATATTTTCTTTGGGACGAATTAAAATTTAAAGCTAAATAAAGGAGTATGCAAATTATAGACAGCTCCCGGGGAACCAGACAAAATTTGCTATGTGGCCTGCCTTGTCAACCACCTTCCACTCAACCTTCAATTGAATAATCAAAGGCACAGGGTGGAAAATTGACAGCCGAACAGCCGCCGCTGGTTAAATACTCCGACAGGCCCTCACTCTCTCTCGCTCTGCCCGTGCAGGACACATCCCCCTCTCTCTCTCTGCCCGTGCAGGACACATCCCCCCTCCCTCTCTCTGCCCGTGCAGGACACATCCCCCCTCCCTCTCTCTGCCCATGCAGGACACATCCCCCCTCCCTCTCTCTGCCCGTGCAGGACACATCCCCCCTCCCTCTCTCTGCCCGTGCAGGACACATCCCCCCTCCCTCTCTCTGCCCGTGCAGGACACATCCCCCCTCCCTCTCTCTGCCCGTGCAGGACACATCCCCCCTCCCTCTCTCTGCCCGTGCAGGACACATCCCCCCTCCCTCTCTCTGCCCGTGCAGGACACATCCCCCCTCCCTCTCTCTGCCCGTGCAGGACACATCCCCCCTCCCTCTCTCTGCCCGTGCAGGACACATCCCCCCTCCCTCTCTCTGCCCGTGCAGGACACATCCCCCCTCCCTCTCTCTCTCTCTGCCCGTGCAGGACACATCCCCCCTCCCTCTCTCTCTCTCTGCTCGTGCAGGACACATCCCCCCTCCCTCTCTCTGCCCGTGCAGGACACATCCCCCCTCTCTCTGCCCGTGCAGGACACATCCCCCCTCCCTCTCTCTGCCTGTGCAGGACACATCCCCCCTCCCTCTCTCTGCCCGTGCAGGACACATCCCCCCTCCCTCTCTCTGCCCGTGCAGGACACATCCCCCCTCCCTCTCTCTGCCCCTGCAGGACACATCCCCCCCTCCCTCTCTCTCTGCCCCTGCAGGACACATCCCCCCCTCCCTCTCTCTCTGCCCCTGCAGGACACATCCCCCCCTCCCTCTCTCTCTGCCCCTGCAGGACACATCCCCCCCTCCCTCTCTCTCTGCCCCTGCAGGACACATCCCCCCTCCCTCTCTCTCTGCCCCTGCAGGACACATCCCCCCTCCCTCTCTCTGCCCGTGCAGGACACATCTCCCCTCCTCTCTCTCTCTCTGCCCGTGCAGGACACATCCCCCCTCCCTCTCTCTGCCCATGCAGGACACATCCCCTCTCCCTCTCTCTGCCCATGCAGGACACATCCCCCCTCCCTCTCTCTGCCCATGCAGGACAAATCCCCCTCCCTCTCTCTCTGCCCGTGCAGGACACATCTCCCCTCCTCTCTCTCTGCCCGTGCAGGACACATCTTCCCTCCTCTCTCTCTCTGCCCGTGCAGGACACATCTTCCCTCCTCTCTCTCTCTGCCCGTGCAGGACACATCTTCCCTCCTCTCTCTCTCTGCCCGTGCAGGACACATCTTCCCTCCTCTCTCTCTCTGCCCGTGCAGGACACATCCCCCCTCCTCTCTCTTTGCTTGTGCAGGACACACCCCCCTCCTCTCTCTCTGCTCGTGCAGGACACATCCCCCCTCCCTCTCTCTGCCCGTGCAGGATCAATCCCCCCTCCCTCTCTCTGCCCATGCAGGACACATCCCCCCTCCCTCTCTCTCTGCCCCTGCAGGACACATCCCCCTCCCTCTCTCTCTGCCCGTGCAGGACACATCTCCCCTCCTCTCTCTCTGCCCGTGCAGGACACATCTTCCCTCCTCTCTCTCTCTGCCCGTGCAGGACACATCCCCCTCCTCTCTCTTTGCTCGTGCAGGACACACCCCCCTCCTCTCTCTGCTCGTGCAGGACACATCCCCCCCTCCTCTCTCTCTCTCTGCTCGTGCAGGACACATCCCCCCTCCTCTCTCTCTCTCTGCTCGTGCAGGACACATCCCCCCTCCTCTCTCTCTCTGCTCGTGCAGGACACATCCCCCCTCCTCTCTGCTCGTGCAGGACACATCCTCCCTCCTCTCTCTCTGCTTGTGCAGGACACATCCCCCCTCCTCTCTCTCTGCTCGTGCAGGACACATCCCCCTCCTCTCTCTGCTTGTGCAGGACACATCCCCCTCCACACTCTCTCTCTGCTCGTGCAGGACACATCCCCCCTCCTCTCTCTCTCTCTGCAGGACACATCCCCCCTCCTCTCTCTCTCTCTGCTCGTGCAGGACACATCCCCCCTCCTCTCTCTCTCTCTGCTCGTGCAGGACACATCCCCCCTCCACTCTCTCTCTCTCTGCTCGTGCAGGACACATTCCCCCTCTTCTCTCTCTGCTCGTGCAGGACACATCACCCGTCCTCTCTCTCTGCTCGTGCAGGACACATCCCACCCTCCTCTCTCTTTCTCTGCTCGTGCAGGACACATCCCCCCCTCCTCTCTCTTTCTCTGCTCGTGCAGGACACATCCCCCCTCCTCTCTCTCTCTGCTCGTGCAGGACACATCCCCCCTCCTCTCTCTTTCTCTCTCTGCTTGTGCAGGACACATCCCCCCTCCACTCTCTCTCTCTCTGCTCGTGCAGGACACATCCCCCCTCCTCTCTCTCTCTCTGCTCGTGCAGGACACATCCCCCCTCCTCTCTCTCTCTCTGCTCGTGCAGGACACATTCCCCCTCTTCTCTCTCTGCTCGTGCAGGACACATCCCCCCTCCTCTCTCTCTGCTCGTGCAGGACACATCCCCCCCCTCCTCTCTCTTTCTCTGCTCGTGCAGGACACATCCCCCCTCCTCTCTCTCTCTGCTCGTGCAGGACACATCCCCCCTCCTCTCTCTCTCTCTCTGCCCGTGCAGGACACATCCCCCGCAGGGATTATGTCAGTTCGCCATATAGAAAAATCTCACAAATTCCTGCCAGGTGTGAGCTGTCAGCACACAGGTCATATCCCTCTCTCTGCCAATGCAGTAATTACATTACACTACACAAGCATGGCCTGCAGGGTTAACAACCCTCATCCTCACTCAACGAGCTGAGCGGGGCGCACTGATGGGCAGAAACATTGCATAGCATGCAGCTCCAGCTCTCCATTCTCTGTGCCATGTACGGTTTCTGTCACAGCCACAGAAAAGAGAAATGATTATAACAAGCGCCATCTGCTCCATTTTTATATTTAAAAAAGATTGGTGCAAACACTGCGCTTGCGCAACTCTTTGTTAATTATCCCCAGTACAGTTCACTGACAGAGGGGGGGGGGGTAGAATACAATGTTGTAGTGACTGAACAAGGAAAATCCAAAACTCTTTTCTGGATTTAGTGTTTATTACTCACCTTTGCTAGTCCCTGCAGGAACTGGCTCCTCTCCTACTGCAAATTTCAGAAACAGGTTTTCTCTAGAGAGCGTGTTGCCCCCAACGTACCCCGTCTCCTCTGTCGCAATCTCCATTTCAGCCGCTACATCCAAAATCTTCTGGTTTTCAGCCTAAGCATCACAAAAATGGAGGAAGATCAGAATTATGAACTTTGGTTACACCTGCTGGTAAAACTTGGCAATGCAGCACGACCAGGGCACACAACAGAGCTTTATGGGAAGTGCAGTATAAATGTTAGTCTTTCGAAAGTGGCATGATGAAGCCCTGATCCCGTCCCGTTTTCTTTAATGTTATTTGCATGATAGCAGGAAATGTTAGCAGTGGCCTACTGTAGGTGACATTAAAGCAGACCTCCAGTCAAACCAAAAGAAAAATAAATACATTTAAAAAAAAAAAAAAAACAGTGTTTGATGTAATACAGTGGAACCTCGGATTACGAGCATAATCCGTTCCAGGAGGATGCTCGTAATCCAAAGTACTCGCATATCAAAGCAAGTTTTCCCATTGAAGTCAATGGAAACGAAAATAACTTGTTCCGCATTGACTTCAATGGTATGCAATACCGAATGCAGCCAGAGGTGGGGGGGTGCCAGAGAGCGCCAAAAAGGCTCGTTTTCTGTGCCCCCGTACCTCAGGCCAAATGAGGTACTGCATGCCAATGTTCGGCTTTTCTCAGATCCTGCGCCCCCGGACCTCAGGTAAAATGAGATACTGCAGCCCAATGTTTGGCTTTTCTTGGCTCCTGCGCCCCCCTACCTCAGGCCAAATGAGGTACTGCAGCTATAGATGGGGGCGGTGGACACGTTTATGTTTCACCTGTGGTGCTTGTATTGGTCCAGCAACACACCAACACCTTTGCAGCCATTGTGCTGCATACTGGGCGTTTGGTGTGCTCCTGCACCTTTAAGGAGGGGTGGCTCCCCTTCAGTCCACCTGCCCCCATCTATCCATTAGAATGCATGTGCCTCCATTGTGGGGATGCTCATTGTTTAGTGTTAGGACCACAGATTACAGGGTGCCTTGGCGCGGCTCTGTGGCTCACGCATGCAATTGCAAATGCGTGCGAACAAAACCAGTTTAACGCACACTGTTAGACAGGTTAATTGGTTGTTCTACAAGCTGGTCGGTAAGTAGGCTTGGTTATTCCCTGGGCATTCCCCAGGTTTTCTTGTCAAATTAGGTACTGCAGGCCTATTTTCGGCTCTGCTTGGCTTCTGCGCCCCCGTACCTCAGGCCAAATGAGGTACTGCAGGCCTATTTAGCTTGAACTCTGCTCGTCTTGCGAATCAACACTCGCAAACCGAGTCAGAATAAAAAATAAGAATAAAAAAAAGTTGCACGCAAATCAAAACCCTCTTATACCAAGTTACTCCTAAACCGAGGTTCCACTGTACTTAATTTTCAATCTGGAGCCCGCAGTACTTCTTTCCCACCTCTAGGTGTCCTCAGTCTTCTAGGCAGCCAGCATTATTCCACCCACTTGCTCTGCACAGGGAACCGTGGTCCCTCCGCCAGACTGTGATTGGACAGTGTAGGGGAAGCAGCACAGTCATGAACTCATCTCTCTGTCACTCTGTTGCCTTCAATCAGCATGCTTCTAGTTTGCACAATAACGGACTGGCTCTTTGTGCTACTTTCTTCCTCCCCCTAGACTTAGCTCTGCTGTAGCAGGTCAGGTACTTACACAGCTTCTATTCAGTGCGCAGCTCCCCTCGCAGCCTCCCCCCCCACCCTGAATACTTACCCTAACCAGACCCAGTCTCTACCTCACAGGGGTCAAACACAAGGCCCGCGGGCCGAATCCGGCCCTCCAGGCCATTTCATGTGGCCCTCATACATCTCCTGCAGCTGCAGGAGAGCTCCAGCCCCCCTCTGGTCCTCCTCAAGACCCTTACTTTCTTCTTTCAAGAAATGCATCCAGCTTCTTCCCAGCAGCAGCATAAGGTAAGAGGGGTGCACTGTGATGTAAGGGAGAGTGAGGGACTCAACTTCGGATGGTGGGGTGCGTTGGACATCCAATCTTACGATACAACCGACCCTTTTTGCGGGCAATCATAATGCTGATGCGGCCCGCAATGAAATTGAGTTTGACACCCCTGCTCTACCTCTTCATTGACTTCAGCACGTAGCTCCTCCCTACACGTTTCGTCTTATGTGACGTTTTCCAGGGTGATTTTTACACTGCATGCAGCGTTTTGCCATCATTCTCTTTCCAATCACAGCCAGTGAATAGAAAGTAGGGCGGGGCTGCCCTGTGTCTCAGACACACAAAGGCGGCTCGGGAGTGAGCACACAGCTTGCTATGGGGGTTCTCAGGGGGGGGGGGCAGGAGCGTCAACCGTTGGACCCGAGAAGAGGCGGATCAGGGCTGCTATGTGCAAAACCATTGCAAAGAACAGGTAAGTATAACATGTTTGTAAAGGTTCAAATAAAAAATAAACATTTTGAGCTGCAATACGCAGCCGACGGGGGCGTTTAAATGTGATGAAAAGTCGTGTAGTAATCAGAGGGTGGTGAAATATTCAGGCAAACGGGGGGGGCGGGGTGTTGTATCAGCTAAAATGGGGTTGAACTAGTTGGTGAGAAGCCATCATATCACTTCCTCACCGTCAGTTGCTGCTTGTAAAGCACGATCCAAATGCAGATTACTCTTCAGAGGAAAGGTAGATTTAAACGCACATCTATATTTTACCCGACATGTACACTTTCAATTATAATATGAATGAGTCTTGGAGTCTTGTCCACTTACCACCATACAATTCATCTGCACCTGAGATTCTTCCTGGGACTGTGGATGGGGACCTCTCTCTGGTGGGTTCCCATTACTGGATCCGTCTGTAAGAAACACACACACTGACTGAATACATTGTTTCTATGTGTTTATCAGATGATGGGGGATCTAGGTGGTACTGCTCTCTCCTTTACAATAATGTGCACCACCCTACAGTTTGGGCCCCACCGTTAGCTGGGAATACAGAGGATAGAAACATCGGTCTGGTGGATTCCCATTACTGGATCCATCTGTAGGAAACACACACACTGACTGAATACAAAGCACTGCTTATAGACCTCTTAATAAACAAGGGACAATAAATGGTTGATTGGACGTAACGCGTAAGGGCGGGCAGATCATTGAGTCAGATGATGGGGGATCTAGGAGGACCCTCCATACTGCTCTCTCCTTTACAATAAAGTCTCCTCTTACCCGGTGATGTGTGGGGCGGCTGGTGCCCCAAAGCTGACAGAAGATAAAACCTTTCAGCATGCACTGAAGTCGCCTACAGATGGATCGATTCTGGGCCCATTCAGCAGTGACGGGTTGAGATTTAAGGTAAAAGATTGTAAGAGAAACCCGGGTAACAGGCGCACTGTAGTGCGCAGGCGTGGACCGTCTAAGAAATGCACAAGAAAAGACATGTACTGGCGCATACGTGAGCGAGCACGTGTTGGCGCGCATTGCCACCAGTCTGCCTATTTAACCACTTAAAGCGGAGGTTCACCCTAAAACAACTCTGTCCCATCCCATCCAGCATTCTGGCGTCAGCGCCAGTATGCTGTTTTTTTTTTTTTTTAATCGCTCTACTTACTGTGTAATGAATAATTTTATTTTCTCCCTACCACGGTGAATGGCGCGGCTATGGCGCGTCACGCCTTCCGAAAATAGCCGAACTAGGACTCGGCTCTTCCCGGCACTATACGGCGCCTGCACACAGACCTAGGAGCTGACTGCGCAGGCGCCGTATATAGTCGAGTCCTATGGCTATGGCGCTTCACGCCCTCCGAAAAAAGACTCGGCTATATACGGCGCATGCGCAGTCAGCTCCTAGGTCTGTGCGCAGGCGCCGTATAGCGCCAGGAAGAGCCGAGTCCTAGTTTGACTATTTTCGGAAGGCGTGACGTGCCATTCACTGTGGTGAAAAACAGCATACCGGCGCTGACGCCAGTATGCTGGATGGGACAGAGTTGTTTTAGGGTGAACCTCCGCTTTAAGGACCGCCTAACGCCGATATATGTTGGCAGGATGGCACGGCTGGGCACAATCACGTAGCTGTACGTGTTTCTTTAAACCCAGCCGTGGGTCGCCCGGTCCCCAGAGCTGAAGAACGGGGAGAGGTGAGTGTAAACAACCCTTCCCCGTTCTTCACAGTGGCAGTGTCAGTGATCGTCTGCTCCCTGATATAGGGAAACACGATCAATGACATCACACGTCCAGCCCCCCCCCTACAGTTAGTAACACAAATGAGGTCACCCTTTCAGCATGCACTAAAGCCGCCCATAGATGGATCGATCCTGGGCCCATTCAGCAGTGACGGGTTGAGATTTAAGGTAAAAGGTAGAAAGAGAAACCCGGGTAACAGGCGCAGGCGTGGACCGTCTAAGAAATACACAAGAAAATATATGTACTGGCGCATACGTGAGCGCAACGCCACCAGCCTGGAACGGATTATGCTCGTATTCCAAGGTCCCCCTGTACAGGATTTAGAAGTCCGTGACACTGTTTTGATGTTGAATGTTAAAAGTCGAAGTTGTAGAAAAGTCTAAAGCTGATCAAATTGTGATCGATTCACACGACTCGCCAATTAGAGCCCTGGGCGGCCCTTGTTGGCTCTAGCCGGCTTGACAAACATGCAGTGATTAGTTAGTGGTTTATTACTCACCTGTGCTGATATCTGGAGGAACTTCCTCCACTTTAATCCTCACAAGTTCCCCTTCTTCCTCCTGCTCAGGTTTACTGTTCGTCTGAGTCTCTTTTGTGTCTCCGGGGTCTGTGAATAAAGATGAGAGTGAAGCCCCTGTACTGAGATGTATGGGAGACCCCAGAGAGTGCGTGTGTGGGGCGGGGGTGGAGACTAGACTGGTCACGATAGAGGCTGATGGCTCCTGACTCCCCCCACTAGGCGCAGGCCCTCTGCCCCAACTCCCCCTGCTGGAGGCAGGCCGACTTCCCACACTGGTCAGAGGCCGTCTCTCCCGACTCCCCCCACTGGTCACAGGATGTCCCTCTCCCCACCCACTGGTCACAGTTACCTCTTCCTCGACTCCCACCACTGGTCGCGGGCCCTCTATTCCTCGACTCCCACCGCTGGTCGCGGGCCCTCTATTCCTCGACTCCCACCGCTGGTCGCGGGCCCTCTATTCCTCGACTCCCACCGCTGGTCGCGGGCCCTCTATTCCTCGACTCCCACCGCTGGTCGCGGGCCCTCGACTCCCACCCCTGGTCGTGCGCCCTCTATTCCCCGACTCCCACCGCTGGTCGTGCGCCCTCTATTCCCCGACTCCCACCGCTGGTCGCGGGCCCTCTATTCCCCGACTCCCACCGCTGGTCGCGGGCCCTCTATTCCCCGACTCCCACCGCTGGTCGCGGCCCTCTATTTCCCGACTCCCACCGCTGGTCGCGGGCTCTATTCCTCGACTCCCACCGCGGGCTCTATTCCTCCCCCACCGCTCGGGGCTCTATTCCCGACTCCCACCGCTGTCGCGGGCTCTATTCCTCGACTCCCACCGCTGGCGGGCTCTCCTCGCTCCCACCGGCGCGGGCTCTATTCCTCGACTCCCACCGCTGGTCGCGGGCTCTATTCCTCGCTCCCACCGGGCTCTATTCCTCGACTCCCACCGCTGGTCGCGGGCTCTATTCCTCGACTCCCACCGCTGGTCGCGGGCTCTATTCCTCGACTCCCACCGCTGGTCGCGGGCTCTATTCCTCGACTCCCACCGCTGGTCGCGGGCTCTATTCCTCGACTCCCACCGCTGGTCGCGGGCTCTATTCCTCGACTCCCACCGCTGGTCGCGGGCTCTATTCCTCGACTCCCACCGCTGGTCGCGGGCTCTATTCCTCGACTCCCACCCTCTATCCTCGCTGGTCGCGGGCTCTATTCCTCGACTCCCACCGCTGGTCGCGGGCTCTTTCCTCGCTCCTGCTCGCGGGCTATTCCTCGACTCCCACCGCTGGTCGCGGGCTCTATTCCTCGACTCCCACCGCTGGTCGCGGGCTCTATTCCTCGACTCCCACCGCTAGTGTCTGAACAAGAAGAATCTGGGACTCTTCTCTGTATTTAGTGTTTATTCCTCACCTGTGCTGATCTCTGGAGGTGTTCCCTGCTCCTTACACGGCTCATCACCCGTCATCCCACATGGATCTTCTTCATCTCCTTTACCTTCAACTTTAACAGTAATAACATTTTCCTCCTGCAAAAAACACAACAGCAATGTCTGGAGAATACTTTACTAAGCGTATCCGAACCAAAGAACCAATGGAATGTAGGCACCCTGCCTCAATCTGGGGTCCCTAGTCAAAATGTATTATTTGCAGATAGGCAATAGACAGACTGAGCTTTGTTTATATTATTCACCATCTGACCGCAATACATAAATTAACATGTGGGTTCGCAAGTGCTTTACCAGGATTATGGCTGAAGCCATCATCCATAACTATTTTTTTTGGCTCTCTCATGAAAGCGATCTGAGCAGCTCATTAGCCACTAGATTGCTTCCTGAACTGGCGGGAGGGGGCGTCCGAACCCACCGCCCCCCGCCCCCCCTTTACCATTTTGACCAGTGCACCCGAGGAAAGGATCCGACGGTGCAGACGGCTAGTCACAAAGGCTACCAGGGACCAGATAGTGTCCGATTGGCTCTATGGCCTTGGGAGGACCAGAGCGACTCCGTGAGGTCACTTCTGGTCCTGGCTGAAAGTAAACTTTTTTATTTTTATAGCAAAAAAAGAAGATGTAAAATATTTTTTATTTTGGAGCTTAAAAAAAAAAAAAAAAAAAAAAAACCCCCGGGGGGGGGGGGTAAAGAAGATATTTGGTGGTGGGTATGTCCAATAGGCTCTGTATTGTATTTGTACCTTGAAATTCTCTCTCTCTCATATATAAAATTATATATATATATATATATATATATATATATATATATATATATATATATATATATATATATATATATATATATATAAAATTATTAAATAAAAAATAGTTTGCCATTTTTCTTCCCTAGGGCAGTTAACGACGCACCTTGCCACCTCAGATGATTTGGAACTACATTTCCCATGATGCTCAAATACACTACAGAGTGCATGAGCATCATGGTAAATGTAGTTACAAAACATCTGGGGTGCCGAGGTTCACCATCACTGCCCTAGGGTCTTTGCTTAACCGCTTGTTGACCGCCGCACGTCGGCAGAATGGCACGGGCAGGCAAATGGGTGTATGTACGTCCCTTTCAATTTGCTGCCCAGCGTGCGCACGCGCCACCACCGAGTGGCTCGTGAGTGCGCCCGCGGGTCCTGGGAACCCGATGTTCCTGGACGGCCCGTGATTGCGATCGGCATAGGCAGAACAAGGGGGATGCCTTTGTAAACAAGGCATTCCCCTCTTCTGCCTAGTGACAAGTCAGGGATCTACTATTTCCTGTGATCGGTAACAGTGATCGCTGACGTGTAACTGGTAGCTCCTCCCCCTAACAGATAGAGTCACTCCCTTGGACACACTTAACCCCTTCAATGCCAAGTGGTTAAACCCGTCACTGCCGGTGTCATTTTCACAGTAATCTGCGCATATTTATAGCACTGATCGCTGTAAAATATACAATGGTCCCAAAAATGTGTCAAAATTGTTAGATGTGTCCGCCATAATGTCGCAGTCACGAAAAAATAAAAAAAGCTGATCACCGCCATTAGTAGTAAAAAATTAAATTAAATTAAAATTATAAAAATGCAATAAAACTATCCCCTATTTTGTAAACGATTTAAATTTTGCGCAAACCAAAATCGATAAACGCTTATTGCGATTTTTTTTACGTAACATATGTAGAAGAATACGTATCGGCCTAAACTGAGGAAAAAATATGTTTTTTTTATATATTTTTGGGGGATATGGATTATAGCAAAAAGTAAAAAATATTGCATTTTTTTCAAAATTGTCGCTCTATTTTTGTTTATAGCGCAAAAAATAAAAACCGCAGAGGTGATCAAATACCAGCAAAAGAAAGCTCTATTTGTGGGGGAAAAAGGACGCCAATTTTGTTTGGGAGCCACGTCGCACGACCGCGCAATTGTCAGTTAAAGCGACGCAGTGCCGAATCGCAAAAAAGTGCTCTGGTCTTTGGCAGCCAAATGGTCCGGCGCTGAAGTGAGAAAAAAAAATAAAAAATAATGTTTGGGGCTTCCAATTAATTTTCTAGCAAAAAATAAATTAAAATAAATTGTAACCAAAAATTCCCAGAATGCATTGGGGTTATAAACATTTATTCTGCTCCAGCCAATCAGTGAGGGGCTTATACAAGTGCGGTGGGCTGGGGAAGAGGTTAGATCCAGGGCCGGCCTTTGGGGTGTGCGAGCTGTGCGGCCGCACAGGGCGCCGAGGGCAACAGGGGCGCAATGCAGCCATCACAGCTTGAAGAATGTGAGTCGCAGTCAGCAGGGCCGGACTGGCCTACCGGGATATCAGGAGATTTCCCAGTGCTCTCCATAACTGCCCCCCCCCCCCCCCCAAGTGCTCTCCACCCCTGCCCCCCCAAGTGCTCCCCACCCCTGTGATCTCTTTTTTGTATGTTTAGGTGACCAGGGGGGGAGGGGTGAAGTTGGGGGGGGGCGGCGCCACAGGATTAGCTCGCACAGGGCGCCTGAACACCTAAGGCCGGCCCTGGTTAGATCCACCAAGAGCTATGATAATATATTCAGATGTTATTGTACAATGAGAAACTTGGGTAAATCTACCTGATCCTTCTGAGGGATTTCCTGATGTTCCTCTGTGGAGTCCCGGGAATACAGAGGAGGAGGACATATGTCTGGTGGGTTCCCATTACTGGATCCATCTGTAGGAAACACACACACTGACTGAATACATTGTTTCTATGTGTTTATCAGATGATGGGGGATCTAGGTGGACCCTCCGTACTGCTCTCTCCTTTACAATAATGTGCACCACCCTACAGTTTGGGCCCCACCGTTAGCTGGGAATACAGAGGATGAGGACATCTCTCTGGTGGGTTCCCATTACTGGATCCATCTGTAGGAAACACACACACTGACTGAATACATTGTTTCTATGTCTTTATCAGATGATGGGGGATCTAGGTGGAGCCTCCGTACTGCTCTCTCCTTTACAATAATGTGCACCACCCTACAGTTTGGGCCCCACCGTTAGCTGGGAATACAGAGGAGGAAGACATCTCTCTGGTGGGTTCCCATTACTGGATCCATCTGTAGGAAAAGCACAACCAATCACATCCCCATAATAAAGGCATTTTCTTTCATATCTGCAATTTGTACCACCTGCTGACCGCTCGCAGTGAATATAAATGTGAGCGGGTGGCGGGTGCAGGCTTGTATGTTGCTGGCTTGCCTAAAAGGTTTGGAGCCCACATGCGTGTGCCCCCTGTCGACCCGTACTGTGGATGGACACAGCACGAGTTTATTTTGGCTGAAACCTGCTGATCGGCTGTGTCCAATCACACAGAGCTCTGTGTACAGAGAACAGCAATCTGCCAGTTTCTTCAACCTGAAAGGCAGGGAGAAAAATCAGCCAGATCATGTAAAAGCAGCACACATTACACTTGTTACGCACACAGGTAACCCCTTGAATGCCCCTAGATGTTTCCCCCACATTTTGGATCTAGTAAGGGAGGGTTGTAACCAGGGGCGGACTGACAACTCATGGGGCCCCCGGGCAATAGAACATTATGGGACCCCCGTGCTTACAGATGGCCACCATGCCAGGAGGCAGGGCAGCTAAAATCTCTGGATTTTCACATCAAAAGCATGTCAGTTTTGGACATATCAGGGACAGATTTTTACATACTGTCCCTGGTTTTACTGAGCCTGTCAACCCTAATGGGCCCCCTAGTGGCATGGGGCCCTCGGGCAGTGACCGCGTGCCTCAATGGTCAGTCCGCCGCTGGTTATAACCCCTGTTTTTTTTCCCCATTGGGGAAATTTCCCTTCACTTCCTGTTTAATAGCCAAAACAGGAAGTAAAAGAACACTGCAAATTAAAAAAGGAAATTCCTTGGGGCCCCACAGATCACCAGAACTGGTGTCCCGATTGGAAGACTTCCCCTCCATGACTTTTCTAGGGACAACCCAAGAATTTGGGATTTCCTTTTACTTTCACTCTCAATGAAAATGGTATACAGCAGGGCTCGGCAAATCCCAGGCGCCAGGTCGCCAATGCGACTAGAAATTTCACCCTGGCGCCTGGGCTTTGATCAGGGTCTGTATTTAGTGAGAGGGATCTATCCTGCGCGAACAGGGTCTGTATTTAGTGAGGGGGATCTATACTGTGGGAGGGGGGTCTGTACTTAGTGGGTGGGTCTTTAATGAGAGAGGGGGGTGATCCCAACCCTAATAACGACACTGGTCGTACCAAAAAAAAAAAATGGCGCCTAATTTTTAAGCTGGCTCCTAGATTCAAAGCAAAATTTGTCAAGCCCTGGTATACAGGGCAAATAGAGAGGGGGAATCTTCCTAACAGGCACACAGACAGCAATACAAAGCCAACATGTTCTAATCCCTCTACCCTCTGTCCAAAACGAAAAGAAAAAAAATTGCCTTTTGGCCCCTTTCACACTGCTGCGACACGATTTCACGGAATGCCTGTGTAAACTTGGTCTATGGATCTCAACTTGCATTAAAGTAGTACAGGGACTACTTTGAAGTCGCACAGATATGAATGTTTATCATTGGGAATCATGGGCTACGACTTGTCATGCGACTTTGCAGTTCCAAGTAGCACAAGTGTGAAAGGGGCCTTGGTTATACTTTGACCCCTTCCCAGCCAGTGTCATTAGTACAGTATTATCACCAATCACTGTATTGGTTTCTCCAGTGATGTCACAGTCAGTTGGCGACCCTCCCAGCCAGTGTCTGTTAGCACCAGATTCTACGCCACCCTATTACAGTCCCACTAAGTCTCTCATCACCACCATTACAGTATAAACTTTCACACAAACCAATTATTACGCCCTTATTGATTTTTTTTTTCTTTTTCCCAAAGACATGTTTTAAAGGTGAACTTACCCTTTAAATACAGAAGCTAATGTCCTCAGAACATGACAAATCTGGGGCTCTTCTATAGATTTAGTGTTTATTATTCACCTGTGGAGATCTCCATAGGAACTTCCTCCTCTTTATTCCTCACATGTCCTTCTTCCTCCTCCTCCTCAGCTTTGACGTCTCTCGGAGTATCTCTGGTGTCTGAATAAAGATGAGAGTGAAGCCCCCTGTACTGAGATGTATGAGAGACCCCAGAGAATGTGTGTGTGTGTGGGGGAGGGGGGGGGACTGGTCACGTCTCAATGACATGATGTGAGGAGCCGGAGTCTAATAGAGGCTGATGGCTCCTGACTCCCCGACTGGGCGCAGGCCGTCTCCCCCAACACCCATCTCCCCCACAGGCGTCTCCCCCCCACTGGACCCACCACAGCGCTCCCCCCCACACCACCTGGCCACCCACTCACTGTCTCCCCCAACACTGGCCACAGGCCGTCTCCCCCCAACACTGGCCACAAGCCGTCTCCCCCCAACACTGGCCACAGGCCGTCTCCCCCCAACACTGGCCACAGGCCGTCTCCCCCCAACACAGGGCACAGGCCGTCTCCCCCCAACACAGGGCACAGGCCGTCTCCCCCCCAACACAGGGCACAGGCCGTCTCCCCCCAACACTGGGCACAGGCCGTCTCCCCCCAACACGCAATCTCCCCCAACACTGGGCACAGGCCGTCCCCCCCGAATCCCCCCAACACTGGGCACAGGCCGTCTCCCCCAAAACACTGGGCACAGGCCGTCTCCCCCCCCAACACTGCCCCCCCCATCCCCCAACACTGGGCCCCGTCTCCCCCAACACTGGGCACAGGCCGTCTCCCCCCGAATCCCCCAACACTGGGCACAGGCCGTCTCCCCCCAACACTGGGCACAGGCCGTCTCCCCCCAACACTGGGCACAGGCCGTCTCCCCCCAACACTGGGCACAGGCCGTCTCCCCCCAACACTGGGCACAGGCCGTCTCCCCCCAACACTGGGCACAGGCCGTCTCCCCCCAACACTGGGCACAGGCCGTCTCCCCCCAACCCCCACACTGGGCACAGGCCGTCTCCCCCGAATCCCCCAACACACTGGGCACAGGCCGTCTCCCCCCAACACTGGGCACAGGCCGTCTCCCCCCAACACTGGGCACAGGCCGTCTCCCCCGAATCCCCCAACACACTGGGCACAGCCGCCGTCTCCCCCGAATCCCCCAACACTGGGCACAGGCCGTCTCCCCCCGAATCCCCCAACACACTGGCACAGGCCGTCTCCCCCCGAATCCCCCAACACTGGGCACAGGCCGTCTCCCCCCAACAACTGGGCACAGGCCGTCTCCCCCCAACACTGGGCACAGGCCGTCTCCCCCCAACACTGGGCACAGGCCGTCTCCCCCCAACACTGGGCACAGGCCGTCTCCCCCCAACACTGGGCACAGGCCGTCTCCCCCCAACCCTGGGCACAGGCCGTCTCCCCCCAACCCTGGGCACAGGCCGTCGCCCCCCAACACTGGGCACAGGCCGTCTCCCCCCCCAACACTGGGCACAGGCCGTCTCCCCCGAATCCCCCAACACTGGGCACAGGCCGTCTCCCCCGAATCCCCCAACACTGGGCACAGGCCGTCTCCCCTGTATTGTCTACAGAGGAGGGGGGAGAAGAAGAGATTGTTGTAGTGACTGAACAAGGAGGATCTGGGACTCTTCTCTGCATTTACTGTTTATTCCTCACCTGTGCTGATCTCTGGAGGGATCTCCTCCTCTCCACATGGATCATCACCTCTCACATACGGATCTTCTGCTTCTTCGGCTCCAACATTGATCAGATTTGTATCCTAAAATAATATATATAATGGCAATGCATGTAGTATACTTTACTAAACCCAAGAAATTTACACAATCGTTGTTTGAGTCATGATTATGTTCAAAAACAACCAACAAAAGCTCATAAATTTACACTCGAGTCCACAATTGGTAATTTATATTAAAAGGATCGCTTCACTGATCGTAGGTATACACACTATATTACCAAAAGTATTGGGACACCTGCCTTTACACACACATGAACTTTAATGGTATCCCAGTCTTCGTTCGTAGGGTTCAATATCGAGTTGGCCCAACCCTTTGCAGCTATAACAGCTTCACCTCTTCTGGGAAGGCCGTCCACAAGGTTTAGGAGTGTGTCTATGGGAATGTTTGACCATTCTTCCTGAAGAACATTTGTGAGGTCAGACACTGATATTGGACGAGAAGGCCTGGCTCACAGTCTCCGCTCGAATTCAAAGGTGTTCTATCGGGTTGAGGTCGGGACTCTTTAGCAGGCCAGTCAGGTTCCTCCACTCCAAACTCGATCACTTTTGTGCAAACCAATTAATATACGCTTATTGCGTTTTTTTTGGTTTTTTTTTTTACCAAAAATATGTAGAAGAATACATATCGGTCTAAACTGTTGAATTTTTTTTTTTATATACAGTATATATATTTTTGGGGGGAATTTTTTATAGCAAAATATATTGCTTTTTTTTCCAAAATAAAAGGACGTCAATTTTGTTTGGGGACATACAGCGTTGCACAATCACGCAATTCTCAGTTAAAAACAATGCAGTGCCATAACGCAAAAAAATGGCCCGGTCAAGAAGGCGGTAAATTCTACTGGGGCTGAAGTGGTTAATCACCACTAGTTTTTTTTTATTTAAAAAAAAAAAAGTTTATTTAAAAAAAAAAAATTGAAAAATAATTGGGAATTGACAGGATGCTTCCACCAGACTGGCAGGACTTAGATATAAAACTAGGGTTGTCCAGATACCGATACTAGTATCGGTATCGGGACCGATACCAAGTATTTGCGGGAGTACTTGTACTCGTGCAAATGCTCCTGATATCTAAATAGAATATTTTTTTTGTATTTATCAACATGTTCTGTGAAAATTCTTTGAATTTTTTACTACTGCGTGATAAGAAAATAAAACATTTTTATTCATTTTTACTCATTTTTATTCTTTTATAATGTCTTGAGTTAGAGTTCTTTATAATTCTAAAGAAAATATCCTTAGTCTGTATTGTGGTTTGAAAACTGTCACATGACATTTAAAAAAAGTATCGGTATTCGGTATCGGCGAGTACATGAAAAAAAGTATCGGTACTTGTACTCGGTCCTAAAAAAGTGGTATCGGGACAACCCTATATAAAACCCCCAACTGTCAGGTCCATACAATGTACAAACCTGGCAGCGAAGGGGTTGAACAAAAAAACGAATGATTGAGTTAATGAGATCATTTGTTTCACTTACAGAATAGTCCTGTAGGACCTGGTGATCCTTCTGAGGGATCGCCTGATCTTCCTGTGTGGAGTCCCGGGAATACAGAGGAGGAGGACATCTCTCTGGTAGGTTCCCATTACTGGATCCATCTGTAGGAAACACACACACTGACTGAATACATTGTTTCTATGTGTTTATCAGATGATGGGGGATCTAGGTGGAGCCTCTGTACTGCTCTCTCCTTTACAATAATGTGCACCACCCTACAGTTTGGGCCCCACTGTTAGCTGGGAATACAGAGGACGGGAACATCTCTCTGGTGGGTTCCCATTACTGGATCCATCTGTAGGAAACACACACTGACTGAATACAAAGCACTGCTTATAGACCTCTTAATAAACAAGGTTCAATAAATGCTTGATTGGACGAAACGCGTAAGGGCGTCAGATGATGGGGGATCTAGGTGGAGCCTCCGTACTGCTCTCTCCTTTACAATAACGTCTCCTCTTACCCGGTGATGTGAGGGGCGGTCGCTTCTCCATCATGACGTCCTTGTAGAGATCCTTGTGTCCTTCTATATACTCCCACTCCTCCATGGAGAAATAGACAGTGACATCCTGACACCTTATAGGAACCTGACACACACAATGATACAGTCACCATCCAGACACATCCCTTGTCTGTTACTGGATAATGTCACAGAATTCCCAGGACCGCTCACCTCTCCTGTCAGCAGCTCAATGATCTTCTTGGTGACTTCTAGAATCTTCTCGTCAACGTTTCCCTCGGAAGTCATGAAGGGAGGTGGATGACGACCAGACTTCTTTTTTATGGGTCCATAACTCTATTTAATAAGATACAAGAAATATTGTAATGATCTCCCAGAATCCTTCTCACCCCTCCGGTCAGGTCTGTGTATTATTAATAGAGATAAGAGTGATGTCATGTGACCTCCCAGAATCCTCCTCACCTCTCCGGTCAGGTCTGTGTTTTATTAATAGAGATAAGAGTGATGTCATGTGACCTCCCAGAATCCTCCTCACCTCTCCGGTCAGGTCTGTGTTTTATTATTAGAGATAAGAGCGATGTCATGTGACCTCCCAGAATCCTCCTCACCTCTCCGGTCAGCAGGTAGATGATCTCCAGGGCCAGAGCCAATACCTTCCCATTGGGATGACTTGGGATTTCCTTCTTCTCTATAGAAGACTCTGGTGCCCCATTCTGAAAAGATTAAAAAAGGGATACAAGTTAGGTGGGAGGAGCTGTGAACTCCCACATGTTTTACTGTCTGGAACATTTAAGACACGGTTGAAGTAACAGAGCAATTTTGCCAGGCAGGGAGATGTGTAAAGGGGTAAAGGGGGCACTGTGATGGGTAAAGGAAGCACGGAGATGGGAAAAAGAGCACTGTGATAGGTAAATGGGGCACTGAGACATATAATGGGGTACAGGGGGCACCCAGATGTGTAAAGGGGGCACTGAAATGTGTAAAGGGGGCACTGTGATGTGTAAAGGAGGCACAAGATGTGTAGTGGGGTAAAGGGGGCACTGTAATATGTAGTGGGGTAAAGGGGGCACTGTGATGTGTAAATGGGGTAAAGGGGGCAATGCGATGTATAAAGGGGGCACTGTGGTGTGCAAAAGTGGGCACTGCTGGACTGCTTTAAAAAAGGGGAGTCTACAATGTGAAGGGTGACTGTGGACACTGGATGTAAAGAAAGAGCAATGATGTTAAGGGGGGGGGGGGGTTGTGATGTGTTGAGATTTGAACCTCTGCCAGAATTTTTTTTTACAAACTGGACCCCTGTGAATTTTAATTTAAGACCCTTGGTTTACAGGGGAAAAAAAAAAAGTTGCTGTAACGGATTATAAAATGTGAGCTGGAGTTTGGCTTTAATTTGTTTAGCGTATTCAAATCTGCTAATACATTTAACACTCCCCTCCCCTATAGACTGACAATGCTGCTGTGCCTCCTGTGCTCTTTCATCCAGAGTGGGGCCCTCCTATACAGGAGGTGTGTTACTGGCCAGATCACCAGGTGAAAACCAAAAGAAAAGAAAACAAATGAAGCCACCACATCTAATGATTGGTAAGCGGGATTCCCCGCTGACTGCTGAAAGTACAGGAAAAAAAAAAACATTGCCAGCAATGGAAAAAAAAATAAAAAACACCTGTAAAAATATATAAATAATAAAGTGTGCCCCCCCCCCCACCCCCCCGTCCATATCAGGCCCTTTTGGGTCTGGAAGGGATTTTAAAGGGGCACCCCACGCCAGAGTAGCCACTCCCACTACAAATCTGATCATAATTTGCCGGTGGTGTGCAGTAACGTAAAAATAATTTCACAACTGCCCAGGTCCCACTCACCTCTAGCACCAGAGGCTCCGGCGTGGAGTTCACCTTAGGCATCTCTTTCGGAAGCGGTCCTTCTCTTGCCGGTATCAAATCCGGTTCAGCGCTCACGAGAGGGGGTTGGGGCGCGGCTCTTCGTTTGGGGAAGATGGTGGGCACGGCGTCCGCCTTCAGCAGCTTCGTAGGGTAGTCGGTGAGGTAAGAGTCTTTGGTGAAGTGGGCGGAGCACATGCGCACGCCGTCCGCCACGTCCCTGTCCGAGCAGATCTGCTGGGCCAGCCGGTCCAGGTCTCCGAAGTCCTGTCCGGTGAGCCGCAGCCAGGACCCGATCTGGCCCAGGTCTCGGGGGAAGGTGTGCAGCCTGACGCCCCGGCGGGAGGTGGCCCGGTTGGCCTTGCTGGGGCACCCCGTCACCACGCAGCGCAGCATGGCGTCTCCCTGCGGACAGAGGGAAAGGACATTTAAAGGAGCTTTCCACTTTAGATATTTAACTTTTTTTTATTCATTTTCCCTTCCCCCGCAGACCAAAACTAAGCGCTCACCTGCTGTGTGACTCAAATTTCGTGGACCACCTGCTTAGAAAAAGGGGTGGAGCCACTGACTCAGAACAAGCATGTGCCAAGGGAAGTCACGGCGGAGTCAGGACCCCCGAGTGACATTGGAAAGCTCAGCAGGTCAGACAGGAAGTCATCGAATCAGCGCGGTGTCCGCTCAGCCAGTCTTCTCATGGAGCTCAGCAATGGCAGCCGTGTTATTTTCAGGGTCCAGGGGTCCTTTAAGAAAATGAAGCATGATTATAAAGTGCAAATAATTTTATATATATCTGCAGCATTATAACCCTAAATAAAAACTACCAAGCGTTCCAATAATATCATTAATAAACAAACTGCACCTTGTTTTCACTACTTTGCAGCTAGTTCTGTCTGGAAACATGTGCACATGCGCAGCTCGCCATAAGACCGACGCACATGCGCAGATCTGGAAACATGCGCAGTTCCGCTCTGTGGTGCCTAGCGGCCATGCTTGTTAGAGGCATCCGCTACCTACAAAAGACATATGTTATAGTTGAATGTGGCCTCGTAAGGAAAACAAAATACAAACTCACAAAAGTTCTTAACCGCTTCTCTCACCTTGCTTCAGTCCGTTCCCGGAGAAATCAGAATTCGCTATTGCCAGCAGTAAAGATGGCGCATGTTAGGCTGTTGAGTTTTCTCCCGCGTTTTATACAGACAGGGACGAGCGGGCGCGTTTCGTAGAGAAGAAAACGACCTTAGAGGTCCATCTAGATAGAGAATTCGGTATTGTATGCGATTCATTTGGAAAGTTTTGGTGTTGCCCACCACAAAGATGTCCGCTTTTCCTGGCAAACGTCACTTCCGCCACGGGGCTCTGTTTAGGATTGAAGCAATAGACAGGAAGTGGATTTTATGACTGCTGCAGGTGTTTCGTCAGATTTGGCGACCCATTTGGATTAGTAACGGAAGTGACGTACCGTCGCCACCATCTTGCTACACCCCGCTCTCCTCCATCCATAGTCGCCATATCTGACGAAACACAGGAGATTTTTTTGTATTGAGGGGATTCAGACATCTTGCTGACCAGGCTTTTTCTGACACTTTTTGAAATCATTTATTTATTTTTTGCTAGAAAATTACTCAGAACTCCCCCAAACATTAAATATAATTTTCTACCCTAGGGACTAAAATGGCGGTGGTTGCAATCTTTTATGTCACGCGGTATTTGCGCAACGGTTTTGTAAACGCAATTTTTTGGGGAAAAAAAATACACTTTAAGCACTTCGATACCAGGCACTTGCGCACCTTCCTGCCCAGGCCAGTTTTCAGCGCTGTCACACTTTGAGTGACAATTACGCGGTCATGCTACACTGTACCCAAACTCATTTTTTATCATTTTGTTCATACAAATAGAGCTTTCGTTTGGTGGTATTTGATCACCTCTGCGGTTTTTATTTTTTGCGCAACAGATAATAAAAGACCGAAAATTCATTCTTCAATGATGGGCACTGATGGACACTGATAAGGTGGCCCTGATGGGCACCGATGAGGTGGCACCGATAAGCACTGATAGGCAACACTGATAGGCACTGATATGCGGCACTGATGGGTACTTATGGGTGGCACTGATGGTTACTTATGGGTGGCACTGAGGGACACTGATTACTATGGTGGGTGGCATTGCTGTGCATCACTGTTTTTATTAGTATTATCATGCCAGTCAGTGCCCATTTGTGGGCACTGATTGGCATATGTTGGGCATGTTTTGGAACATGTGGATGGCCATGGGGGATGTACCTGGCCATCCACATGTTAAAGGCTTCCCTGGTGGTCCTGGCGGATCCCAGGTGGTCCGGTGTGGGCATCCGATCAGGGTGAACCCCCCCCCCCCCCTGCCAGGACAGCCGCCAAACGGCTCTCCTCTACTCAGGAAGATTGGTCACTCAAGGCCCCGCAGTCCCTTCATTTCTGTACAAAGCCAGAGTCCCACCTTGTCCATGTTCTATGCCTAACTTACCCCACCCCCCTGTCTATCACTGCAGTAACACAATTCAGGCAGAACACCTACCTTGAGGAAACTAGGGAAGAATGGTCACTCTCTAGGCCCTGAGGTCCCTTCCTGTGCAGAACCAGAATCCCACCCCTGAGTACAATAGAGAAAGATGACCACTCCAGGCACTGTGGTCCCCTCCTGCACAGAGCCAAAATCCCACCTTAATCATCCTTGATGCTTAGCTGTCCTAAAATAATTTAGAATGCTAACAAATCAGAAGATAGAAGACCACCCCCGAGGACACAAGGGAGGGGACATCCCTCCCTTGTGTCCTTGGGGGTGGTCTTCTATCTGAAGGAACTGTGATCCCTTCCTGCCCAGAGCCAGGATCCCACCTTGGCCATCTTTAAAGCTTAACTGCAGCAATATAATTTGGGAGGCTAACAAATCAGAAGATGGAAGACCACCCCTGAGGATACTAGGGACAGATGTCCACTCCAGGCACTGTGGCCCCTCTCCGTGCAGAGCCAAAATCACACCTTGTCCATTCTTGATTCTTAACTGCAGTAATATAATTTAGGAGGCCAACAAATCAGAAGATGGAAGACAACTGCTGAGGGTACTACGAATAGGTGGCCACTCCAGGCACTGTGGTCCCAGCCTGTGCAGAGCCAGAATGCCACCTTGTCCATTCTTGATGCCTAACTGCAGTAATATAATTTGAGAAGCTAACGAATCAGAAGATGGAAGACCACCCCTGAGGATACTAGGGACAGATGTCCACTCCAGGCACTGTGGCCCCTCTCCGTGCAGAGCCAAAATCCCACCTTGTCCATTCTTGATTCTTAACTGCAGTAATATAATTTAGGCCAACAAATCAGAAGATGGAAGACCACTGCTGAGGGTACTACGAATAGGTGGCCACTCCAGGCACTGTGGTCCCAGCCTGTGCAGAGCCAGAATGCCACCTTGTCCATCCTTGATGCCTAACTGCAGTAATATAATTTGAGAAGCTAAGGAATCAGAAGATGGAAGACCACCCCCGAGGATACTAGGGACAGATGTCCACTCCAGGCACTGTGGTCCCTCCCATGCAGAGCCAAAATCCCACCTTGTCCACCCTTGATGCCTAACTTCAGAAATATAATTTAGGAGGCTAACAATTCAGAAGATGGAGGACCACCCCCAAGGACACCAAGGATGGATGACCACTCTTGATTCTTGATTCTTCACCCCCCGACCTTGTTCCCAACACTGCAGTAATAGAATCAAGCAGGCTAACGAATCAAAAGCTGGAAGACCACCCTCGAGGACTCACAGGAAGGATGGCCACTCCAGGAGTTAGGCAGGGCTGCGACTCTACGAGATATGGCAACCATTGGCTGTAGCTGAGAATATTCAGCCTACCTATTCAGGTGGCTGCAGTGTTGGTGTTCCCAGATGACCATCTAATGGCAGGCGGGGCCTTGACCAGCACAGCCAAACCTTGATAAGTACATGGGCTCTCCTAGGGCCCGCCTTGTGTTTGCTGTAAACATTTCAAGGCTTAATTTATACTTTGTGCACGCCCCTTAGGGTGGAATCACGCCACATATGTTGTGTTGAACTCATACCACTTGCATTGACATGGTTTTTTAATGCTTTGCTGTGCATTTCTTTTTTTTATAACTTTATTTTATATTGCATTGGACCATTTTGTTTATTAAATGCTGCAGGTCCTGTTTTTGCCCCGCTTGTTGTGTTAGTGTGAACTGAGCCCATTGAAAACAATGTTAAAGCTCTGGGCCTGTGTTGAGCAATGCTGCTCAACACATATGGTGGGGGGAGGGGAGCTGGGGGTCAAATGTTATTTATCCATACACAATACAGTGCATGAATAAAATAGCTCTATATGGTCACTAGATGGTGCTAATGCTCATAGAAAATACTTTTATATTAAGATTGTCAGCTCCCTCTACTGGTCATAATGTGGTATTTTCCAGTTGTGTGTATTCTTAATTAATGAATAACATTTGACCCAGAGAGGAAACCTAATAATGTTTGATTTTGCTTTTATTCACATAGGAGGAATATGCTCTTCCAAAGGACGAATAGCAATGCAAATTTTACAGAACTAAACCCCATGGTGTGAATAAGTCTTTAATAAAACACAATATCTGAAAGCCTTTTTTAGCCCATGTATTTATTAGCCTAAATGGAAAAAAAACATGATACAAAAATAAATGCCCCAATGAACCTTACTCAAAAGAATAAAAAGTTTTTTTTGTAGGATAGTGAAATCTTTTATTGGGCACAATAGCTCTAGTTCGGATGCCCCCCCAAAGAAGGAGCCCCCTTTAAATATAGTGGTGACCCAGAGGTGAGATTTAATGTTTAAAATGATCTAATAAGAGCTCCAGAACAAATATCCAGAAATTCAAAACCTTTTCATGGTAAAATAATTGCATGACAAAATGATCAACGCGTTTCATCAAGTAAACTCGCTCTTTTTCAGGGATCCGGTTTAATTGATGAGACTCTTAGGGTGGAATAGTAACCAACAATAGTTATTAGCAATGTAAGAGTCATAGGACACCTCAAATCTGCTTGGCATGAAAAATGTATTTTTCTGGTTACTATACTATCCTTAGAATCCCATCATTTAAACCAGAGCCCTGAAGAACGGAGAGTTATATCCCAGAAACGCGTTGGTAGTTTTGTCTCACTATCAATTTTACCACTGACTCTTACTGACTGCTAGCAGCCTGTGTTCATAGGGCACAGTGGCCATTTTCATACCTCTATTGACAGACACAAGAGCTGGGGGTGGTAACACTAAGTCGTGGGCTTGAAACGGCAGCAGTGGTGGTTGGTTTTATCCAGGAAACCCTGCAGGCTGTTATTTTAAACCCTACAGCCTTTGTTTACTGTATGTGTGTTACCAGTACAGCTTTACGAGGTTAGGTTTGGAAAGGATTAAGTAGGAATGTACATAGGGCTATTTCACTGTAAGATCCTCAGGGGTGGGTACTCGTTTCACCCACTTTGGCCCAAGAGCCATTAGAAAAACTGGCAAAGAAGTCAGGCACGTGGCAAAAAATGCACTAGCTGAAATGTAATCTCTTTAGCTACCTGGGTCCTATAATTTACCTATACCTGAAATAATGAACCAAAACGGTTAGCTCCTGAGGGGTGGGGAATGTTTGCATTGTCCATCTTGAGTCAGCAGACTTGGGGACTCTAATCTCCTAATTGGGGTAGAGTGATGGAACCAATGATACTGGTAGGCCCTTGCCATGGCCACTAAAAGTGAGCAGACCTAGAAATTCTAGAGCTATGTTTTCCACCCTGGTAAGGACATTACAGTCTCCTCAGGGGCAGGGACTCAAATCTCTGGTCTCAGTATGTGACAGCTAGAATACCTGCGAAAGGGACAAGTGCAAGCTCCTTGGAGGCAGGAACTGACCAAGTCTGCTTACCTAGTTATGGTTGACAAGCTTACCTTAAAAGTCTGTCGTCAATAACCTATAGCTGAACAACCTGATGTAGACACATTAAGCTCTTCAGGGGTGGGGGCTTATGTGAATGGCAACAATCATAGGACACCATGGATACCTATCAGCAGGTCTGCTCACCTAACAGTGGCAGGTCAGCAGACCTAGGAACTCTGTCAACATCTTACATCTGGAGTACCCTCCTGAAGTATCCTAGGTAAGGTCATTACAGTATCCTCAGGGGCAGGGACTCAAGTCAGCTAGAATGTGGAATTGACAAGTGTAAGCTCAGAAGGGAGACGACCAGTCTGCTCACCTAGTCTGGTTCAAAGCTCTGAAAAGTCTGGTCAATATCAAGTATGACCTGATGTAGAGACATTAAGCTCTTCACAATACCTGGGAAAGGGAGGTCAAGACCTGGAACTCTGTCAACATCTTACATCTGGAGTACCCTCCTGAAGTATCCTAGGTAAAAACATTACAATGTCCTCAGGGGCGGGAACTCAAATCTCTGGTCCAAGTATGTGACAGCTACAATACCTGGGAAAGGGACAAGTGTAAGCTCCTAGAAGGCAGGGACTGACCAAGTCTGCTCACCTACTCATGGTTGGCAAGCTGACCTGAGAAGTCTATCGACAATATCTTTCAGCTGAACTACCTTAGGTAGGGGTAGAAGCTCCTCGGGGGTTGATGTGAAAGGTAACAATCATAGGGCACCATGGATACCTACCAGCAGGTCTGCTCAACTAACAGTGGCAGGTCTAGATCTAGGAACTCTAGTGCCAACATATTACAACTGGAGTACCCTCCTGACGTTTCCTAGGTAAGGTCATTACAGTCTCCTCAGGGGCAGGGACTCAAGTGAAAAGGAACAAGTGTAAGCTCCTAAGAGGCAGGGACTGACCAAGTCTGCTCACCTAGTCATGGTTGACAAGCTGACCTGAAAGTCTACTGACAATATCTTTCAGCTGAACTACCTGAGGTAGGGGCATGAGCTCCTCAGGGGTTGATATGAAAGGTAACAATCATAGGGCACCATGCATACCTACCAGCAGGTCTGCTCACCTAACAGTGGCAGGTCGGCAGACCTAGGAACTCTAGTGTCGATATCTTACATCTGGAGTACCCTCCTGCAGTATCCTAGGTAAGGTCATTACAGTCTCCTCAGGGGCAGGGACTCAAGTCAGCTAGAATGTGAAATTGACAAGTGTAAGCTCCTAGAAGGCAGGGACTGACCAAGTCTGCTCACCTAGTCATGGTTCACAAGCTGACCTGAAAAGTCTGCTCTCAATATCCTACAGCTGGATGACCTAATGTATAGACATTGAGCTCTTCAGGGTAAGGTCACATTACAGTCTCCTCAGGGGCAGGGACTCAAGTCTCTGACAGCTAGAATACCTGTGAAATGGACAAGTGTACAAGTCTGCTCACCTAGTCATGGTTGGCAAGCTGACCTGAGAAGTCTACTGACTTCTCAGGTATCTTACAGCTGGTCTACCTGAAGTAGGGACATTAAGCTCCTCACAGGCGGGGGCTTATGTGAATGGTAACAATCATAGGGCACCATGCATACCTACCAGCAGGTCTTCTCACCTAACAGTAGCAGGTCAGCAGACCTAGGAACTCTAGTGTCGATATCTTACATCTGGAGTACCCCAAGGAGGAGCATTGCATTGCAAGCTTCTCGGGGTCAAGGACTTACATGAATTGTTATGGGTCATAAGTGCTGTAGTAGGTAATAAAACCTTTTCAAGGGCAGAGAGATGGGAATGGTTACAACAATGGGACATAAGATCCACGGTAGATGAGGAAACCATGGAACTCCAAAGGCAAGATCTCACTATTAGAGTACCTGACGTGAGGACAGTATAGTGCACTCCTCTCACGGGTAGTGACCGGTTGGTTGGGACCAAGGAACATACCAGCAATTTTAGGTAAGAAAACCATGGAACATTGGTGCCAACATCTTACAGCTAGCGTACACAAAGTAGGAATATGATATTGTAAGCTGCTCAGGGGAAGGAACTTATGTAAATATTTTTGACCATGGTCCATAGAAGACTTGGTGGTGCCAAGATCCTAAAGTTGGAATGCTTGACGCAATGACGTTGCAATGTAGTTGTAAACCAGTACCGCTCGAAGCTTCTACAGGTCCTGTTTTATTATCAACAGCTGGGAGTGCAGGCAAGGACGGAGCTTGTGCCAGCTCCATGGATACCATTACAAAGAGAGAAGAGTTCTATAAACCACACATCACTAGAAAAGCCTGTGTGTAAAAGTGAAAACCACCTCAAACTGGGCTTTATCCAGGACACGTCCAAACGCGTTTCGTCATGAGGGATTATTAAGCCATGTGGGTGGGGTGAAATGCGTTGGGATGGCCTGGATGGAGCCTGGGCTGGGGCTGTTTTCACTTTCCACACACAAGGTTTTGTAGTGATGTGCAGCTTAAAGGACTCTTATCACTCTGTATCAGGTAAAATGTTATCCCTCAGGGGTGGGGACTTGGTCAAGATTTCACTGTTGGAGTCCCCAAGAAAAAAAGGAGTTGGAATGGGGAGTCAATATACTTATTGTCCAACCAAAATCAGACTGATTGTTTCCCATTAGTCCACCATGGTGCTACAGGCAAGGCTGGTCCCCCATGTGAGTCCTCTGGTGTTTGGCCAAATAAGAGTTAGTGGTGAAGCACTTGCCGCACTGCGGGCACGAATACGGTTTGTTCCCCCGATGGCACGTCTGGTGTAGCAGCAGATAAGACCTCTGGGAAAAGCTTTTGCCGCAGTCCGAGCAGGAGAACGGCTTTTCACCGGTGTGAATGCGCTGGTGCATGCAGAGGCTGGCGTTGCGCGCAAAGCACTTCCCACACTCGGAGCAGGAAAAGGGCTTCTCGCCCGTGTGGCAGCGCTCGTGCAAGGTGAGGTACGACTTCTGCGTGAAGCACTTGCCGCAGTCCTCGCAGGAGTATGGCTTCTCCCCCGTGTGCGTGATCCGGTGCCGGACCAGGTGCGAGTTGTACGCAAAGCATTTGCCGCACTCGGGGCAGACGTACTGCTTCTTGCCCAGGTGGAACTTCTGGTGCGATACGAGGTGGGACTTGCATAGGAAAGAATCGCCGCAGTCCGTACAGATGTAGATCTGGTCCCCGCCCCGGCCGATGCTTGGCAACATAGTGTCGGGAGGGCCGGAGAAGTAACCGGTGTGTCCGGAGACCGAAAACGAGTCAGTTTTACATTGGATGGGCCCAACGTTAGATCCTCTGGTGTCTTCAGCAAAGTGTTCATCTGTTTCAAAGCTGTGAGGGGAGACAGGCTCACCATCTGGGAAGTTCCCGTACTCACCTGGGGGGGGACATAAAGTCAGTCTTAAAGGGAGGATATAATTATCCACTTAACCACTTAACGACCGCCCACTATATATATATATACGTCGGCACTTTAAAGATGGATATCTCGGCCATAACCAAGGTATCCATCTTTTCAGCAGGCGGTCACTGTTATCCGCAGGCGAGAGAGGCCTCCCTTCCCGCCGCTCTCCAGCGCCCTCTGCCGCTTACCGGAGCCGTCGGTAGTGGGGAAGGCGATTGGGTCCTTCTCCTTACTTGGTATGGGTACGATTGAGGGAGGAAGATGGTCCCCAACCGTCTCCATACCATAGTAGGGCGGAAGCATCGTCAAAACGCGACTTTTTTTTTGTTGTCGTTTTTTCAAATTGTTTTATTGCATTTAAGTCCAAATATGACATGTGACCCCAGATCTCATATTTAAGAGGACCTGTCATGTTTTTTTTCTATTACAAGGGATGTTTACATTCCTTGTAATAGGAATAAAAGTGACCCAAATTTAAATTTTATTTCAAAAAACGGTTTAAAAATCAATAAAAAAAAAAAAAAAAAATCGTATTTATTGTACTTTAAGCACCCCGTCCCGACGAGCTCGAGCGCAGAAGCGAACGCATAAGTGAGCAGCGCCCGCATATGAAAACTGTGTTCAAACCACACATGTGAGGTATCCTAGCGATCGGTAGAGCGAGAGCAATAATTCTAGCCCTAGACCTCCTCTGTGACTCAAAACATGCAACCTGTCGAATTTTTTAAAAGTCGTCTGTGGAGATTCTTAAGGGTAAAAGTTTGACGCCATTCAACGAGCGAGCGCAACTTTGAAGCCTGACATGTTGGGTATCAATTTACTCGGCGTAACATTATCTTTTACAATCTTAAAAAAAAAATGGGCCAACTTTACTGTTTTTTTTTTTTTTTTTTATTAAAAAATAAGACAAGTGATTTTTTTTCCAAAAAAAGTATGTTTGTAAGACCGCTACACATATACTGTGTGACAAAAAGTATTGCAATGACCGCCATTTTATTCTCGAGGGTATTAGAATTTTTTTTATATAATGTTTGGGGGTTCTAAGTAATTTTCTAGCAAAAAAACTTGTAAACACAGAGTCTGAAAAATAGGCTTGGTCCTTAAGTGGTTAAGGACCAGGCCTATACTCACACTTTTTTTTTATTTATTTTTTAAGTAAAAATCTGTATTTTTTTGCTAATAAAAAAATAAAAATATTTTCTTACATTTTTCATTTTTACACTGTCTCTTTAATTTATTTTTAATTATTATTATTATTACTACTACTACTTTTACTGCTGCCAGAAGAAATGTAAACATCTCATCTGCCAACAATAAAGCATGATGGGTCCTCTTTATGGAGAGATCTGGGGTCAATAAGACCCCACATGTCTCCTCTACAATGGAAAGCATCAGATCAAAAAAAAGTTTACACTTCCAGTGACCCGGAAGTGACATCATAACGTCTCTTCGGAACATCCTAGGCCAGGGGTAGGCAACCTCAGCCCTCCAGCTGTGGTGAAACTACAAATCCCATCATGCCTCTGCCTCTGGGAGTCATGCCTGTGATTGTCAGGGTCTTGCAATGTCTCATGGGACTTGTAGTTTCAAAACAGCTGGAGAGCCGAGGTTGCCTACCCCTGTTCTAGTTAAGCTTAAAGACAGTTGGGACTTTGAATGAAACATGCACCTAAAAGGGCGATAATGGACAATGGGTGTCTGACCAGTAAAGTGCATATAAAAGCTGTACTAGCTGAATCTCTATACTCAGCACACAGGACAGTAATACATGGTAATATTTATTTCATCTATATACATGTAGTACAGATAGCATAAAAGCATTACAGTACTTGGTAGTAGTATACAAACGGTCAGGCAGTTTAATCCATACATCACATAGTAGCCATATACATATCATGATTGTTACAGCATAATACATTATGAGGTAGTAGAATGATCCCATATAATACATGGTATTAGCATCGGAGTAGCTCGACGCGTTTCGTGCGACTTTGCACTCATCAGGAGCTGATGCTAGTATGTATCTGAAATTAAAAATAGATTGTTGGTACAGGGTCTAAAATAAACTGGAGGGTTTGGCTGTAGAGGGGGAAAAATCTATATATATACACAGGTAGTATAAATTGATATGGGGCATACTTAAACAGCTCAGTTCCTGGTACTGTTGACTTGCCTGGCCATGCTGCAGTCCATCTCGCTACCTATGAGCTCCGCAGGCGACCTGTAAGTCTTGGGACATGCTGTTTAAGTATGCCCCATATCAATTTATACTACCTGTATATATATATATATTTTTCCCCCTCTACAGCCAAACCCTCCAGTTTATTTTAGACCCTGTACCAACAATCTATTTTTAATTTCAGATACATACTAGCATCAGCTCCTGATGAGTGCAAAGTCGCACGAAACGCGTCGAGCTACTCCGATGCTAATACCATGTATTATATGGGATCATTCTACTACCTCATAATGTATTATGCTGTAACAATCATGATATGTATATGGCTACTATGTGATGTATGGATTAAACTGCCTGACCGTTTGTATACTACTACCAAGTACTGTAATGCTTTTATGCTATCTGTACTACATGTATATAGATGAAATAAATATTACCATGTATTACTGTCCTGTGTGCTGAGTATAGAGATTCAGCTAGTACAGCTTTTATATGCACTTTACTGGTCAGACACCCATTGTCCATTATCACCCTTTTAGGTGCATGTTTCATTCAAAGTCCCAACTGTCTTTAAGCTTAACTGCCATACAGGGATGGAGGCATTGGACCTACATGTCCCATGCCTCATATAAAGTCCCAACCCTCCCATTCCCCCTTTTTACCCCTGTCCTAGGCTATAGAGATGAGCGGAGGCCATATTTCCTCTGCTAATCTCTATGGCCAGCCGCCCCCAACACCGGATCGGTTCCCCGGCTTCCCGATGAGCCAGGTTTGTTGTTTTTGTTGCGTATTACTCACCTGTGCTGATCTCTGGAGGGATTTCCTCCTCTTTACACCGATCATCCCCCAACACATTCAGCTCCTCAGCAGTGTCGATCTGGGTTACGATAAAGGTCTTGACTTCTTGCAGGTCTTCAGCCTACGGTCACATTAATAAATACACCTTTCACATTTCTAAGCAAGCTTCCAAAGACCAATACTTAGAATAGGGTTGTCCCGATACCACTTTTTTAGGACCGAGTACAAGTACCGATACTTTTTTTCATGTACTCGCTCATACCGAATACCGATAATTTTTTTTAAATGTGTCCCCAAATGCAGCCATGTCCCCCCACATATGCAGCCATGTCCCCACACATATGCAGCCATGTCCCCACACATATGCAGCCATGTCCCCCCACATATGCAGCCATGTCCCCCCACATATGCAGCCATGTCCCCACACATATGCAGCCATGTCCCCACACATATGCAGCCATGTCCCCACACATATGCAGCCATGTACCCCCACATATGCAGCCATGTACCCCCACATATGCAGCCATGTCCCCCCACATATGCAGCCATGTCCCCCCACATATGCAGCCATGTCCCCAAACATATTGCAGCCATGTACCCAAACATATGCAGCCATGTCCCCCATATATATGCAGCCATGTCCCCCCACATATATCCAGCCATGTCCCCAAACATATGCAGGCATGTCCCCCGTACCTAAATGAAGAAACTGCCGCCGTATATCGCAAAGCCGCCGCTGCCGCGTTAATCACCGTGCGGCGAACATTACAGGCAGCTTTCGTTTCAACAGCTGTTTTCCCTGCCGTGCCGTGTAAAGGACACTCCCCCTTGCTCGGGATTGGACAGATCCGTCCAATCCCGAGCAAGGGGGAGTGTCTATACACGGCGCGGCGGGGAAAACAGCTATTCAAACTAGAGGTGCCTGTAATGTTCACCGCACGGTGATTAACGTGGCAGTAGGGACAACCCTACTTAGAAGTATCCATGGACAGTTCTTATTGATTGGGCTCACTTGATGAGACTAGGATAGGCTAAGGCAGTGATGGCGAACCTTGGCACCCCAGATGTTTTGGAACTACATTTCCCATGATGCTCCACTAAGCTGCAGAGTGTCCCTACACTCTGCAGCTTAGTGGAGCATCATGGGAAATGTACTAGTATCGGTACCGATACCAAGCATTTTCCGAATACTTGTACTCAGGGAAACGCTCCGATGCTTCACCCGATACCTGGGCAGTCAGGTATTGGGTGGTGGGGGGAGTTACAGGTCTCCTCCGTGCTGTCTTCTCCCCCCGTGCCGTCTTCTCCCCTTCCGTGCCGCCCTCCGCAGTGCCGTATTGTTCCCCGTGCTGTCTTGTCCCCCCATGTCGTCTTGTCCCCCTGTGCCATCTTGTCCCCCCGTGCCGTCTTCTTCCCCTCTGTGACGCTCTCCCCCCGTGCAGTCTTTTCCCCCTCCGTGTTGCTCTCCCCGTAGTGTTACCCCCCCCATGCCGCTCTCCCCCGTGCAGTCTTCTCCCCCCTCCGTGCCGCTCTCCCCCATGCAGTCTTTTCCCTCTCCGTGCTGCTCTCCCCCGTGGTGTTCCTCCCCCCTCCGTGCCGCTCTCCCCCCGTGTAGTCTTCTCCCCCCCTCCGTGCAGCTCTCCCCCCGTGCAGTCACGGGCAGAAGACTGCACGGGGGGAGAGCAGACTGCACGGGGGGTCTTCTCCCCCCTCCGTGCCGCTCTCCCCCCGTGTAGTCTTCTCCCCCCCTCCGTGCAGCTCTCCCCCCGTGCAGTCACGGGCAGAAGACTGCACGGGGGGAGAGCAGACTGCACGGGGGGTCTTCTCCCCCCTCCGTGCCGCTCTCCACCCGTGCAGTCTTCTCCCCCCTCTGTGCCGCTCTCCCCCATGCAGTCTTCTCCCCCCTCTGTGCCGCTCTCCCCCTGTGCAGTCTTCTCCCCCCTCCGTGCCGCTCTCTCCCCGTGCAGTCTTCTCCCCCCTCCGTGTAAAAAAAAAAAAAAACTCCACTGTCACATGAAATTAAAAAAAGTATTGGTATTCGGTATTGGCGAGTACTTGAAAAAAAGTATTGGCACTTGTACTCGGTCTCAAAAAAGTGGTGTCGTGACAACCCTAGCAGAGTGCACGAGCATCATGGGAAATGTAGTTCCAAAACATCTGGGGTGCCAAGGTTCACCATCGCTGAGCAAATGGATCTCCAAACTACGGCCCTCCAGATGTTTTGGAACTACACGTCCCATGAGGCATTGTAAAACTCACAGACATGACGAGGAATGGATGGGAATTGTAGTTCCTGAACAACTGGAGGCTGGATGGTTTGGAGACCTTGAACCCTTTGAAATGATTGACTTCAGATGTTTCAGCTGCGTCCATCAATCATGCACATACACATGATAGTACAGGCTGTGGACCATTGGGAGAACGTGGAGTGCCAATTTCACGCTGGGCTCAAAAGTATTTGACCCCCTGCTGATTTTGTACGTTTGCCCACTGACAAAGAAATGATCAGTCAAAATCTTTAGAAACTCTTCCCAAACAACGGGGGCCCTAAAGCCACAAAAGGGGCCCCCAACTCCATATTGATGACATTTTAAAATGGTTCCAACAAGTTATTATAGATTTGATGCTCAGACGCTCACATACTTTTGACCATCAACATCTTACCGTCTGATCAACTAAAACATCTCTAGGAATCGGAGTAGATTTTTCTGGGATCGTGTGATCCTTCTGAGGGATCTCCTGATGTTCCGGTGGGGAGTCACGGGAATACAGAGGACGGGGACATCTCTCTGGTGAGTTCCCATTACTGGATCCATCTGTAGGAAACACACACACTGACTGAATCCATTGTTTCTATGTGTTTATCAGATGATGGGGGATCTAGGTGGAGCCTCAGTACTGCTCTCTCCTTTACAATAATGTGCACCACCCTACAGTTTGGGCCCCACTGTTAGCTGGGAATGCAGAGGACGGGAACATCTCTCTGGTGGGTTCCCATTACTGGATCCATCTGTAGGAAACACACACACTGACTGAATACATTGTTTCTATGTGTTTATCAGATGATGGGGGGCATCTAGGTGGAGCCTCCGTACTGCTCTCTCTTTAGGCCCCTTTCACACTGGGGCAGGAGGTGTGCTGACGGTATAGCTGTACAGTTAGAATTGCGGCGGTATTCGGCTGCTAGCGATGCAGTTTTAACCGGGTATAGGCGCGGTTTCCCATTGCTTTCAATGGGAAGGAGCGGCGGAGGATCGGTAAACACACCGCGCCTCTCACTGCTCCAAAGATGCCGCTAGCACACCGCTCCAGTGTGAAAGCCTCTGGAGGAACAGCAGTTGCTGTTTAGGGTTGGTTTGCAGACGCTATTTATAGCACAATAGCGCCTGCAAAGCGCTCCAATGTGAAAGGGCTCTGGAGCGGTAGCGGCGGTGGCCGTAAAGCGCCACTAGATTTAGCAGCGTTTTACCGCTAGTTTTGCGGCGGTATTCGGCCGCTAGCAGGGTGGTTTTACCCCTCGCTAGCGGCCGAAAAAGGGGAAACCCTGGCGGTATAGCCGCTGTTTCCCATTGATTTCAATGGGAAGGAGCGGTAAACACACCGCTCCTCTCGCCGCTCCAAAGATGCGGCTAGCAGGACTTTTGTAGCGGTCCTGCTAGCGCACCGTTCCAGTGTGACTTTCAAACTGGAGAAACAGCTACCGCTGTTTGGGGTCGGTTTGCAGGCGCTATTTTTAGCGCATTAGCGCCTGCAAACCGATCCAGTGTGAAAGGGGTCCCAGCGGCGGTGGCGGCAAAGCGCCGATATTTTCCGCTGCGTTTTACCGCTAATTTTGCGGCGGTATTCGGGCGAAAAGAGGAGGCGCATTGCCGGCGGTATAGCCGCGGTTTCCCATTGCTTTTAATGGAAAGGAGCGGTAACAACACCACGCTTCTCACCGCTCCCAAGATGCTGCTAGCAGGACTTTTCGAAGCGGTCTTGCTAGAGCGCCGCTCCAGTGTGAAAGCCCTCAGGCTTTCACACTGGAGACGACGTTGTGGGCCGCTGTTTAGGGTCGGGTTTGCAGGCGCTATTTTTAGCGCAATAGCGCCTCCAGTGTGAAAGGGGTCTAACAAGTATAAAAAGAAGTTCTTCGGAACACTGTTATGGAGATAACTTACCGCTCACTTGAAGCATCTGAGATTTCTCCACCTTGACGTCTTTGTAGAAATTTGTGTCTTCTTCCAAATAGTCAAATTCCTGCATGGAGAAAGAAACCTTGTTATAGGAACCTGACACACACAATGATACCGTCACCATCCAGACACATCCCTTGTCTGTTACTGGATAATGTCCCAGAATTCCCGGCACCGCTCACCTCTCCTGTCAGCAGCTCGATGATCTTGCTGGTCAGTTGAAGGATCTTTTTGTCGTTGATCTTCCCAGGTGCCAGGGAGAAAGGCGGGGGCTCCAAGTTGAGGCTCTGGCTTCTACTCCATCTTCCAGACACAAAGGGGTGGCTGTTGGGGGTCACCTGGTCACCAGACTTCTTCAGGGGGACATAATCCTGATATGTATTGAAATAGATGGAGAAGTTCTAAGCTGTGAAAGTAGGTGGCACTGATGGGCACTCGTGGGTGGCACAGATGGGCACTGGTGGACAATTATGGACACTGATGTGTGGCACTGATGGGTGGCATTCCTGGACATCACATTTTTTTTTATGTCCATAATGTTGCCAGTCAGTGCCCATTTGTGGCCACTGATTTGAATGTATTGTACTTTTTTTTATATGTGGATGGCCATGGGGTACATACCTGGCCATCCACATGTTGCCCCCATCCCTGGTGGTCTAGTGTGGGCATCCTTGGGGGGGGGGCTGCACTGATAAACAATCTTCCTGTTTACATCGTGATGAGCCGTGATTGGACACGGCTGATCACGTGGTAAAGAACCTCCGTCGGATCGGTGTAGCGGTGTGTCAAACTGACACACCGCACCACCGATTGCCGCAATGCGAGCCCCCCCACTGGCGCGCGGCGGCTGTTATCCTGCTGGACGTCATATGACATCCAGTCAGGATAACGAAACCACTTCCTGGACATCAATCTGCTATTGATGGAAATGGTTAATAGAGATAAGAGTGATGTCATGTGACCTCCCAGAATCCTCCTCACCTCTCCGGTCAGGTCTGTGTTTTATTAATAGAGATAAGAGTGATGTCATGTGACCTCCCAGAATCCTCCTCACCTCTCCGGTCAGGTCTGTGTTTTATTAATAGAGATAAGAGTGATGTCATGTGACCTCCCAGAATCCCCCTCACCTCTCCGGTCAGGTCTGTGTTTTATTAATAGAGATAAGTGTGATGTCATGTGACCTCCCAGAATCCTCCTCACCTCTCTGGTCAGCTCTGTGTTTTATTAATAGAGATAAGTGTGATGTCATGTGACCTCCCAGAATCCTCCTCACCTCTCCGGTCAGGTCTGTGTTTTATTAATAGAGATAAGAGTGATGTCATGTGACCTCCCAGAATCCTCCTCACCTCTCCGGTCAGGTCTTTGTTTTATTAATAGAGATAAGAGTGATGTCATGTGACCTCCCAGAATCCTCCTCACCTCTCCGGTCAGGTCTGTATTTTATTAATAGAGATAAGAGTGATGTCATGTGACCTCCCAGAATCCCCCTCACCTCTCCGGTCAGCAGGTAGATGATCTCTAGGGTGAGGTTTAGGATCCTCTTTGTTAGATGACGCTTCTTCTTGTCCATGATGAGCTGCAGCGCTCCTCGGAGGTTCTGACTGGAGGTCCCTGCTGACAGACAGAAATTGATTTGGGTTAGCATATATTTGGGTGACGAGTCTAGAAGATTAGACCTGGAGTTCACAAAATCCGATCTCACAATCTCACTGGAAGAAAACAACTATGGTAGAAGCTTGTTAGATATGCCAGACCAGTTTAAGGTGTTAGGCGGCCTCATCCAGCAATACTCCATTAACCACGTCCCCAGCGTGTTTCGTCCCACCCACCAGGACTTCACAAAATCTGATCTCACAATCCCACTGGAAGGAAACGACTATGGTAGGAGCTTGCTGGATTTGCCAGACCAGCTTAAGGTGTTAGGCGGCCCCAGCCAGCACTACTTCACTAGCCCCTCCCCGACGCGTTTCGTCCCCTCCCCCACCAGGACTTAGTCATAGAGGTCTTGCTAATCATAGAGGGGCTTTCTGATACTGAGCAGAGGACCCCGGTGCTGCAAGCTCTCAGCACCAACTTCTAGGCTGATGTGCCGCGGATTATTGGTCGGCACACCATCCTGGACTCCTACGAGTGGAATTCCTAGCTCCGCCCACCTGCCGTGTCCCTAACGACAGGACGTCACCCTCCTACCTGAATTTCACACTTATGTAGGGAAAAGATATGGACATACAGAGGGCATTTACCCCTCCCCCACCACCCCAATGTCCACCCATAACTAAAGGCTAGGTTCTGGGTGGAGGAACCCTATAAAATGCTGGTAAGGGTGGCTGTGGCTTCTCTAATCATAAGCCCAGCCATGGGAAGGGTGTCAGAGTCCGTGTGTCCCCTCCAGCGGCCATACCTGTCCCTCCTGCGACTGTCTGCCCCAGTCTCTGCTCCCCAAGACCTGCCAGTATCCCCACAACAAGGCTACACAGTGCTGCACATGCGCACTTCTCTTCTGGCTTCCTCTACCCCCAATGCGCATGCTCTGACGTCCCTCTGCGCGCATGCTCAGACGGACGAACGCGCACTGAGCGAGATTATTGGTTATTTTGGACACGCCCACCCCTTTCTCCTTCCCACTGACGTCCCCAGAAGCGCTTCCTTTAAAGGCACTCAGGTCAGACGGGGGATGTCTCCATCATCGCGGCCATGTTTGGGAAGCTCACCCATCCATCAGAATGGCTTCCGGTCTCCAACATGGCCCCCGGCAGCGCTATATTTCTGGAGACATTTTTGTGTAGTTGTTTTAAAAGGAGATAATTAAGCTGGTATTTGGTCATGTGACATCCACAGCCAGGGGAATGGTAAGGAGAACATAACAGGGACTGAATTGGTGTAGGTGAATGACCAGCACCCTTTGGAGGTAGGGGGAAGGGGCAGTGTGGGCCTGTGTACCTGAACCCAAGCCACACCAGGAGTGCATGTCTTCTATGGTTCCCTAAATACCAGCCTGACCCTCCTCAGGTATGCAATATGACACTGTCTGAGCTTCAGGACTACATAGGACATTCTGTGTCCCTTCACCCTGCCAGCTCAGCTCACCAGCCAGTGCTGCCAGTCCCATTGACAGCCTGATTAGGGATTGCAGCAGGTGTGCAGCAGAGGAACGACTTTTCATAAGAAGAAAGACCTGTTACATGCAGAATAGTTCAACTTTATCTGAACCCTCTTGTGTTTTATTGTGTTGTAATCGTATTGTCTCCCCTTTTATATTGTAAAGCGGCAAGCAAACAGTTGGCGTCTTATAAACCCTGAATATTAATAATAATCTTCTATAACTTTTATATTAAGGCTTTAGAGGTGATTGTATAAAATGTGATGTGTATATTAGCCGGAGGAATTTCCTATAAATATAATATGTTCTCTCTTTAGAAATTACACTGAAGCTACCCCCCACCCCCACCCGGTGCTGAACCTGGTTAGATGGACGCCAGGCGTAATCGCGTGACCCGGAGCGTATTAGACCTGACCCTGGAGATCATCTACCTGCTGACCGGAGAGGTGAGGGGGATTCTGGGAGGTCACATGACATCACTCTTATCTCTATTAATAAAACACAAATCTGACCGGAGAGGTGAGGAGGATTCTGGGAGGTCACATGACATCACTCTTATCTCTATTAATAATACACAGACCTGACCGGAGAGGTGAGGAGGATTCTGGGAGGTCACATGACATCACTCTTATCTCTATTAATAAAACACAGAGTTGACCGGAGAGGTGAGGAGGATTCTGGGAGGTCACATGACATCACTCTTATCTCTATTAATAATACACAGACCTGACCGGAGAGGTGAGGAGGATTCTGGGAGGTCACAGGACATCACTCTTATCTCTATTAATAAAACACAGACCTGACCGGAGAGGTGAGGAGGATTCTGGGAGGTCACATGACATCACTCTTATCTCTATTAATAAAACACAGAGTTGACCGGAGAGGTGAGGAGGATTCTGGGAGGTCACATGACATCACTCTTATCTCTATTAATAATACACAGACCTGACCGGAGAGGTGAGGAGGATTCTGGGAGGTCACATGACATCACTCTTATCTCTATTAATAAAACACAGACCTGACCGGAGAGGTGAGGAGGATTCTGGGAGGTCACATGACATCACTCTTATCTCTATTAATAAAACACAGACCTGACCGGACATCACTCTTATCTCTATTAATAAAACACAAATCTGAGAGGTGAGGAGGATTCTGGGAGGTCACATGACATCACTCTTATCTCTATTAATAAAACACAAATCTGACCGGAGAGGTGAGGAGGATTCTGGGAGGTCACATGACATCACTCTTATCTCTATTAATAAAACACAGACCTGACCGGAGAGGTGAGGAGGATTCTGGGAGGTCACATGACATCACTCTTATCTCTATTAATAAAACACAGACCTGACCGGAGAGGTGAGGAGGATTCTGGGAGGTCACATGACATCACTCTTATCTCAATTAATAAAACACAGAGCTGACCGGAGAGGTGAGGAGGATTCTGGGAGGTCACATGACATCACTCTTATCTCTATTAATAATACACAGACCTGACCGGAGGGGTGAGGAGGATTCTGGGAGGTCACATGACATCACTCTTATCTCTATTAATAAAACACAGAGCTGACCGGAGAGGTGAGGAGGATTCTGGGAGGTCACATGACATCACTCTTATCTCTATTAATAATACACAGACCTGACCGGAGGGGTGAGGAGGATTCTGGGAGGTCACATGACATCACTCTTATCTCTATTAATAAAACACAGACCTGACCGGAGAGGTGAGGAGGATTCTGGGAGGTCACATGACATCACTCTTATCTCTATTAATAAAACACAGAGCTGACCGGAGAGGTGAGGAGGATTCTGGGAGGTCACATGACATCACTCTTATCTCTATTAATAATACACAGACCTGACCGGAGGGGTGAGGAGGATTCTGGGAGGTCACATGACATCACTCTTATCTCTATTAATAAAACACAGACCTGACCGGAGAGGTGAGGAGGATTCTGGGAGGTCACATGACATCACTCTTATCTCTATTAATAAAACACAGACCTGACCGGAGAGGTGAGGAGGATTCTGGGAGGTCACATGACATCACTCTTATCTCTATTAATAAAACACAGACCTGACCGGAGAGGTGAGGAGGATTCTGGGAGGTCACATGACATCACTCTTATCTCTATTAATAAAACACAGACCTGACCGGAGAGGTGAGGAGGATTCTGGGAGGTCACATGACATCACTCTTATCTCTATTAATAAAACACAGAGCTGACCGGAGAGGTGAGGAGGATTCTGGGAGGTCACATGACATCACTCTTATCTCTATTAATAATACACAGACCTGACCGGAGGGGTGAGGAGGATTCTGGGAGGTCACATGACATCACTCTTATCTCTATTAATAAAACACAGACCTGACCGGAGAGGTGAGGAGGATTCTGGGAGGTCACATGACATCACTCTTATCTCTATTAATAATACACAGACCTGACCGGAGGGGTGAGGAGGATTCTGGGAGGTCACATGACATTACTGTCTTACTTATCCTAGGATTATGGACCCATAAAAAAGGAAACCAGTGATTGGCCACCTCGCTTGATGATGTCTGAGAAAAACAACATCAAGAGGATCCTAGAAGTGACCCAGAAGATCACTGATCTGCTGACAGGAGAGGTGAGCGGTGCCGGGAATTCTGGGACATTATCCAGTAACAGACAAGGGATGTGTCTGGATGGTGACTGTATCATTGTGTGTGTCAGGTTCCTATAAGGTGTCAGGATGTCACTGTCTATTTCTCCATGGAGGAGTGGGAGTATTTAGAAGGACACAAGGATCTCTACAAGGACGTCATGATGGAGGATCAGCCGCCCCTCACATCACCGGGTGAGAGGAGACTTTATTGTAAAGGAGAGAGCAGTACGGAGGGTCCCCCTAGATCCCCCATCATCTGACCGCCCTTACGCGTTTTGTCCAATCAAGCATTTATTATCCCATGTTTATTAAGAGGTCTATACGCCGTGCTTTGTATTCAGTCAGTGTGTGTTTCCTACAGATGGATCCAGTAATGGGAACCCACCAGAGAGATGTCCTCCTCCTCTGTATTCCCGGGATTCCACACAGGAAGATCAGGAGATCCCTCGGGAGGATCAGCAGGCCTATTCTGTAAGTGCAACACATGATTTTACAGAAGTGATCATTGGCTTTCTATGGGGAGAATTCATTTAGAAATATTCCTTGTGTGTTCTCCAGGCTGATGACCTTATTAAGGTTGAAGTAAAGGAAGAAGATTTGTATATGACGGGGGATGAGCTGCACATGGAGGAGGGAATCCCCCCAGAGATCAGCCCAGGTGAGTAGAAGAGAAGAGCCCCAGATCCTCCTTGTTCGGTCACTACGACAATATCATCGCCCCCCCAGTCACATTCTACCTTTAGTCACCTCGAATGACAAACTCTGACAGGAGCCTTTTGAATATAAACTAAAGGAAAACCTTAACCACTTTAGCCCCGGGCCTGTTTTTCAGATTCGGTGTTTACGAGACTAAAACATTTTTTTTTTTTTTTGCTATAAAATTACTTAACACCCCCAAACATTCTATATAATTTTTCCTAACACCCTAGAGAATAAAATGGCGGTCATTGCAATACTATTTGTCACACCGTATTTGCGCAGCGGTCTTCCAAGCGCACTTTTTTTGGAAAAAATTCACTTTTTTAAATAAAAAAATAAGACAACAATACATTTGGCCCAATTTTTTTTACATATTGTGAAAGATAATGTTACGCTGAGTAAAATGATACCCAACGTGTCACGCTTAAAAATTGCGCCCGCTCGTGGAATGGCGTCAAACTTTTACCCTTAAAAATCTCGATAGGCGACGTTTAAAAAATTCTACATGTTGCATTTTTTGAGATACAGAGGAGGTCTAGGGCTATAATTATTGCTCTCGCTCTAACGATCGCGGCGATACCTTACATGCGTGGTTTGAACACCGTTTTCATATGCGGGCGCTACTCGCGTATGCGTTCGCTTCTGCACGCGAGCTCGTCGGGACGGAGCGATTTAAAAAAAAAATTTTTTTTGTTTTCGGATTTATCTTTATTTATTTTACCAATTTTTAACACTAAAATAAAAAAATAAAAAAAATGATCACTTTTATTCCTATTACAAGGAATGTAAACATCCCTTGTAATAGAAAAAAAGCATGACAGGTCCTCTTAAATATGAGATCTGGGGTCAAAAAGACCTCACATCTCATATTTAGGCTTAAATGCAAAAAAATAATGTAAAATGTAATTTTTCAAATGACATTAAAAAAAAAAATGTCTCTTTAAGACGCTGGGCGGGACTGACGTTTTGACGTCACTTCGGCCCAGCAGAGCTACGGGGACGGATGAGGGAAACGTTTCCCTCACTCGCATCCCCACTGAGCACGGGAGAGGACCCGATCGCCTCCGCCGCTACCGACGGCTCCGGTAAGCGGCGAAGGGCTCGGGAGGGGGGGGGGGCCTCGCCCGTCACCGATAACGGCGATCTTGCGGCGAATCCGCCGCGGAGACCGCCATTATCGTTTGACCGACCGCCCACTGAAGAGATGGATATCTGCCATTACCGAGATATCCACCTTTAAAGTCATGACGTGTAATGGCGGTGGGCGGTCGGCAAGTGGTTAAAAACGTATTTTTATTTTGCTGGCACAGTTGAGGGACATTCTAAAATCTTTTTCATTTTTTTTTTTCAACACTTGGGTTAAAGTAATACTAAACACACCGCGCTAGATTCAGGTATAATTGCCTACATTTGTGTTGGCGTAGCGTATCCTGCGCAATGCGCCGGCCGTGAATTTATCCCAGTGCGCATGCTCCAAATCACGACGCCAATACGCAATGTAAACGGCGTGAACGTCACTTACGCAAAGCCCTATTCGCGAACGTTTTACGTAAAAGACGGGGAAACAACGTCCATACTTAACATTGGCTGCGCCTCCTACAGCAGGGGTAACATTACGATGGACCTACGCTAACGCAAGCGACGGAAAAAAAAATGCGTACGTTCGGGAATCGGCGTATAGGCTCATTTGCATATTTTAGACGGGAACGCCACCTAAATATGAAAATAAGATACGACGGCGTAAGAGACTTGCGCAAGTCGGATCTAATAGAAATCTATGCGTAACTGATTCTATGAATCAGTCGCATAGATAGGAGGGCTCAGACGCAGAGATAAGACGGCGTATCTCTTTCCTGAATCTGGCCCACCCTGTTTATTTTACATTGTCCCTTCTATTTCTGTATGTGGATGATGGCACTGTTATTTATTTTAACCCCTTCAATACCGGGCTTTTTTACCCACCTCCATACCGGGCCTATTCTGGCACTTCTCTCCTACATGTAATAATCATCATTCTTTTGCTAGAAAATTACGCAGAACCCCCGAACATTATATATGTTTTTTTTTTTTTTTAGCAGACACCCTAGGTAATAAAATGGCGGTCGTTGCAACGTTTTATCTTGCACGGTATTTGCGCAATAATTTTTTTTCATAAATTAAAAAAATAACAATCTAGTGCTAGAATTGTTGCTGGCGCTCTAACGCACGCGGCGATTCCTCGCATATGTGGTTTAAAAAGCGTTTACATAGGTCGGCGGGACTTGCGGGTGCGTTCGCTTCTGCGCGCGAGCTAACCGGGGACAGGGGTGTTTTTTTTTTTTTTTTATCACTTTTATTCCTATTACAAGGAATGTAAACATCTCTTGTAATAGGAAATGTGTGTGACAGGTCCTCTTTATGGAGAGATGCGGGAGAATCAGAGATGTGGGGGAATAAGACCCCACATCTCTCCTCCAGGCTGGAAAGCATGAGATTGGTGAAAAATGTTTTCACCGATCTCATGATCAGTGTTGCTCACCAATCACGGCTTTGTTTACTTACGGGTACCCGGGCGTGACGTCGTCACATCGCGCCCGGGCCTCTGACGGTCATAGAGATGACTGGTGACCATCTGATCACCAATAATAGTGGGCTGTGTATACGCCCCCACATGTGTGACTCTGAAGTCACATGGGCTGCTCAGGTGTGATAGGGAGGAAATGCTCAGCGTAGAAACTCACTGAAAACTGAGCATGTGCAGAGCTGCCAACATTGTTCTTCAAAATTCCTAACTAAATTGGGGACATGAACAGAAGGGGGAGATAGAGAGCAGTGGGATCAACCAGGTTTTTTGCAGGATCCAGAAAAACGAATGTCATAGAGATTGAGAAAGTATGAAAAGCATGTAAGACACCATTTATTGAGAGTTTTATGTGACGTCGGAAATGGCCAGAAAGGCCCGAGGACAGTTCGGCTGACCTCGGCAAACCTCAGAAAGGAAGAGTCTTTCCAAAGTTTGCCGAGGTCAGTCGAATTGTCCTTGGTCCTTTCCGCCCATTTCCAAAGCTCGTCCTCCCCCCGTCCCTGGCCACATGCGGTATTGCATGCCATTGAAGTCAATGTGGAACAAATTGTTTTCATTTCCATTAAATTCTATGGGGAAACTCGCTTTGGTATGCGAGTACTTTGGATTACGAGCGTTCTCCTGGAACGGATTCTACTCATAATCCAAGGTTCTGCTGTATATGGGAAATCAAGTCTTTATTATTTTTTATGCAATAACATGGTGTGGGTGGATTTCTGCCAGTCACAAGCTGTTTCACGCCCCTCCAGCCTATGTCTTAGAATAACAGGAAGGCGAAGCCTCCATCAATATACATGCAATATCCCTCCCCTATTGTGTTTAGCTGGTTAGTGGACAGGGAGGGAGTGGGCTGTCATTTACCACTGTGTATACGCCCACATGTGTGACTCTATCGTCACATGGGCTGCTCAGATGTGAGAGGGAGCAAATGCCACCATCAATCTGCATGTTATATCCTGCCCCACACTGTGTTAAGCTGGTTGGCGGGCATGGAGGAGGAGGGAGGGAGTGGGCTGCCATTTATCACTGTGTATACGCCCCCACATGTGACTCTGTAGTCGCATGGGCTGCTCAGATGTGAGAGAGAGCAAATGCCACCATCAATCTGCATGTTATATCCTGCCCCACACTGTGTTAAGCTGGTTGGCGAGCATGGAGGAGGAGGGAGGGAGTGGGCTGGCATTTATCACTGTATAGTCACATGGGCTGCTCAGATGTGAGAGGGAGGAAATGCTCAGCGTAGAAACTCACTGAAAACTGAGCATGTGCAGTGCTTCCAACACTGCTCTGCAAAATCCCTAGCTGAATGGGGGACATGAACAGAAGGGGGAGATAGAGAGCAGCAGGATCAGCCAGGTTTTTTGCAGGATACAGAAAAACGAATCTCATAGGGATTGAGAAAGTATGAACAACATGTAAGACACCATTTATTGAGAGTTTTGTGTGATGGCGGCCCAATTCGGAAAACGGCGGGAAAGGCCCGAGGACAGCTTGGCTGACCTCAGCAAACGTCAGGCTCATAAACAGAGACTTTCCAAGGTTTGCCGAGGTCAGTCGAACTGTCCTTGGGCCTTTCCGCCCGTTTCCGATGCTCTCCGCCCCTTAGAATAACAGGGAGGCGAAGCCTCCATCAATATACATGCAATATCCTTCCACTATTGTGTTTAGCTGGTTAGTGGTCAGGGAGGGAGCGGGCTGTCATTTACCACTGTGTATACGCCCACATGTGCGACTCTATAATTAGATGGACTGCTCAGATGTGAGAGAGGGAGGAAATGCTCAGCATAGAAACTCGCTGAAAACTGAGCATGTGCAAAGCTGCCAACACTGCTCTGCAAAATCCCTAGCTGAATGAGGGACATGAACAGAAGGGTGAGATGGAGAGCAGCAGGATCAGCCAGGTTTTCTGCAGAATACAGTGACTGGGTAAGTATGAATAGAATGTAATACACAATTTATTGATCGTTTTATGTGATGTGGGTTTAGTGACACTGTAAGTCCAAAAATCTCAAACCACTTTTCGTTCCTACAGATGGGCCCGACTCCGGAACTACGTTTCCCTTCATCTATTCGGGCCTCAATTCGATTGATGACAAAGTCACCCAAAGTCCTCAAGCTGGAAGATTTCTGTCCCCGAGCTCTAATCCTTGGTGTCTCAATGCATCCAGTCTGTCGAATTCCGTTGATCATTTCACCAGCGACTCCAGAGCACTACTTGGCCAAGATGTGACCATTACCCCATCCAACTTTACCACCAGGTCTCACTATCCACCCAAACCATCCTTTTTCTTAAGCGACCCAAAAATGCCCCGAACTGGCCAAGAAAAGACCATCACCCATTCCAGGTGCAACATCAGGCATCATGGTTCAACTAGACAACTAAACATCTCCAAGGAAGCAAAGAATGTTGCCGTCGAATCCATGACACGCCAAATCGGCGAAGCTGCCGAAGAGCAGACCATTGTTCCCTCAGACTTCCACTGGAGTCATCAGATTTCGTCTAGACTAACCGACTCCTTGAGGGACGTAGAACTTTTTTCCGAAAACGCCAAAGAGCACCAGACATGTCTGGAGACGGATCTACCCGCCCACCAAGGTAAAAAGCGCTTTAAATGCGAGGAATGCGGTAAGTCATTAACCCGAAAGGAGAACTTGGTTTCTCACCAGCGCATTCACTCAGGAGAGAAACCTTTTTCGTGTGCCGAGTGCGGAAAGGCGTTTAAGAAGAGCTCGCACCTTTTAAAACACAGGCAGATCCACACGGGGGAGAAGCCCTACTGCTGCTCAGAATGCGGCAAAAGCTTTGCCTGGAAGGGCGACTTTGTCGTCCACCAGCGTATACACACCGGGCTGAAGCCATATGTCTGTACGGAGTGCGGGAAAGGGTTTTCCATCAAGTCGTATTTGGTGAAGCACCTGAGAACGCACACAGGAGAGCGCCCTTACGCGTGCTCTGATTGCGGGAAGTCCTTTGGATCCCGGTCCAACGTCTTGCTACATCGGAAGGTCCATTCGGGGCAGAAGCCATTTACCTGTTCGGAGTGCGGCAAGAACTTCACCTGGAAGTCGGAGATGTTGAGCCACCAACGAGTTCACACCGGTGAGAAGCCCTATTCTTGCCCCGAGTGCGGGAAGAGTTTCTCCAGTCAGTCGTATTATACCAAGCACCTCAGAATCCACACCGGCGAAAAGCCTTACCCGTGCACAGAGTGCGGCAAGCGCTTCTACACTAGCTCCAACCTAACCATTCACCAGAGGAGTCACACGGGGCTGAAGCCGTACACCTGCGAGGACTGCGGACAGACTTTTACCTGGAAGGCTGACTTGGTGAAACATCGGAGGTGGCACACGGGCGAGAAGCCGTTCCAGTGTCCGGAGTGCAAGATAGGTTTTACCACAAAGTCCGAACTGAACGGCCATTGGAAAATCCATACGGGGGAAAAACCGTATTCCTGCGCGGAGTGTGGGAAGGCCTTCATCCAGATGGGCCGCCTCCTCAGGCACCAGCTGAAACATGCCAAGGTTGAAGGATAAAAGGACTAAGTGACCCAAACACGATATTCCACACGCTGTCTTCTTATAACTCCAATAGCAACTTTTCACGTCCAGATGTCCGAGCCCCACCGGGAGACTTATTCCTCCGACAGCATTGTTTGGAAGGTATATTAGGCGTAACATTTACAAGATCTATAAGACGTCTTTGTTCTGCTGCTGGGGGACGGAGGTGGGAATGTCCTACATCGGGGGTCTCCAAACTTTCTAGACAAAGGCCCAGGTTACTGTCCTTCAGATGTTAGGAGGGCGGGACTGTGGCCAGTGGAAGAAAAATCCCCGAAGTCAGTGGGAGAAAACAATGCCTCAGGTTTGACTGTCAGTGGGAGTAAATAGATTACATAGAAATAGAGCCCCATCATTTGTGTCAGTTGGAGGAATGGTGTCCCATCATTGGTGTCAGTGGGAGGAATAGTGTCCCAACAATGATGATTCTCCTGCGCTCCGGTATTTCTTACTTGTGGGGTCATACAGTTCAATTATAAAGTATCTTTCAGAGTCTTGCAGCCCTCCTCAGAATCGTGGGAATTCAAAAGGAACTAAAAAAGAAAGATGCGCCCTCCATTCTCTTTATTCTTTTTTAGGAATAGTGTCCCATCATTGGTATCAGTGGGAGGAATAGTGCCCCCACTGCTGGTGTCAGTGAGAGGAATGGTGTTCCATCATTGGTATTGTTGAGAGAAAAATTGGCAATTGTAGGTATCAGTGGGGGAAATAGCAGTGTGTGTCGGATGGAGGAAAAGTGCCCTGCTTTTGGTGGCGGTTGGAGGAATATTGCACCATCATTTGTGTCACTGGATGGAATAGTGCCCCATTCTTAGTATTGGTGGAAGGAATAGTGCCCCATCATTGGTGTCCGTGGGCGGAATAGTGCCCCATCATTGGTGTCAGGGGGAGGAATCGTGCCCCATCATTGCTGTCAGTGGAAGGCATAGTACCCCATCATTGGTGTCAGTGAGAGGAACAGTGTCCCATCTTTGGTATTGCTGGGAGAAAAATTGCATTGTCAGATGAAGCAACAATGCCATATTTTTGGTGTTGGTGGGAGGAATAGCTCCCTGTCAGTGAAAGGGCTAGTGCCCCATCATTGGTGTCGGTGGGAGGAATAGTGTCCATCATTGGTGTCAGTGGAAGGAATAGTACCCCATCATTGGTGTCAGTGGGAGGAATCGTTCCCTATCATTGGTGTCATTGGAAGAAATAGTGCCCTATCGGTGACGGTGGAAGGGCTGGTGAAAGGGATAGTACACCAACACTGGTGTTTATGGGAGGAATAGTGCCCCATCCTTGGTTGCAGTGGTAGCAATAGCCCCCCAACATTGCTGTCAGTGGGAGAAATAGTGCCCCATTGTTGGTATGAAAGGAAGAAACGGTGCCTAATTGTTGGTGTCATTGAAAGGAATAGTACCCCATCTTTGGTGTCAGTGGGAGAAATAGTGCCCAAAAGCACCGCAGTTTGGAGACCACTGGTCCTAGACCTATCAAATGGGATTTAAGATTTCCAGCCTTGAGTTGTCGGTTTCATTGGCCTGCCAGAGTCGTTATGAAGAGAAGCAACTCCTCCACTTCGGTTCATAATTTAATTCACATTATAAATCTCCCAACACAAGATAAAGGAAAGTCAATGGGCACCTTTAGCTATTTGTTCACTCCGAGCTGAACTGTAAGTTTTGGCGTAACCAACACTTTAAAGTCTCTAAATCTTTAGGTAATAGAAGGGAAGTATGAGCACTACGTGAACATGGTATGGTAATGGTATCATCTAGATTAGATCAGAAGTGCAACACATACATTACAATCTCCTTTACTCTGACAGCAACTGGGTAGAATAGGGGCGTGCCTGATCGGATTCGGATTGATTGAATAGATTAGATAGGTCCTCTTTTTTATATAGTTTTGATAAATCGAAAGTTGATTGAACAGAGATTGTATTGTCACAATGTAATATGTTTGGTGGGAAGTCGAAAACCAATATGGCTCTTACATGAGTTAGAAGATGGACTGACCTTCGCAATCAGAAGCCAAATTGGCCCTTGCCTGAATCGGAAGCTGGACTGGCCCATGTTTTTATCAGAGACCAGACTGGTCCTCGTGTTCATCAGAATTCAAAGTGACCCACAAGGGAGTCATAAGTCAAGTTTGAGTCAAAAGTCAACTAAAATGGTGCTTACCTGGGTCAGAAGCCAGACTGAACCTCAAATTAGGTGCTTACCTGGGTCAGAGGCCAGAATAGCTGTTGTGGGCGTTAGAATCTGATCTGCTACATAAGTCAGATGCCGGACTAACTCTTTTATGAGTCGTAGGCCATACTGGCCCTCGCGTGAGTCATGAGCTGGACTGGTGGTTGGACTGTTTATGGCATTAAAAGCTGGACTGGCCCTCGTGGTTATCAGTAGTCAAATTGATCCTCAAGGGAGTGAAAAGTTGGATTAGCCCCTGCATGAGTCAGAGGCCAGTCTGGCTCCTACGTTAGCATCTGAACTGGCCCTTGCCTTAGAAACCAAATGGGCCCTCAAGTCAGAGCCAGATCAGCCCCTGCATGAGCGAGAAGCCAGGCTGGCCCCCGAGCGCGAGCGAGAAGCCAGGCTGGCCCCGAGCGCGAGCGAGAAGCCAGGCTGGCCGCGAGCGAGAAGCCAGGCTGGCCCCGAGCGCGAGCGAGAAGCCAGGCTGGCCGCGAGCGAGAAGCCAGGCTGGCCCCGAGCGTGAGCGAGAAGCCAGGCTGGCCCCGAGCGAGAAGCCAGGCTGGCCCCGAGCGAGAAGCCAGGCTGGCCCCGAGCGAGAAGCCAGGCTGGCCCCGAGCGAGAAGCCAGGCTGGCCCCGAGCGCGAGCGAAAAGCCAGGCTGGCCCCATGCACGAGCGAGAAGCCAGGCTGACCCCATTCGTACATGGGGCCAGTCTAGATTTTCACTCGCGCATGGGGCCAGTCTGGATTCTCACTCGCGCATGGGGCCAGTCTGGATTCTCGCTCGTGCATGGGGCCAGTCTGGATTCTCGCTCGCGCATGGGGCCAGTCTGGCTTCTCGCTCATGCCAGCGAGAAGAGAATCCAGGCTGGCCCCATGCGCGAGCGAGAATCCAGGCTGGCCCCATGCGCGAGCGAGAATCCAGGCTGGCCCCATGCAGGAGCGTGAAGCCAGGCTGGCCCCATGCAGGAGCGTGAAGCCAGGCTGGCCCCATGCAGGAGCGTGAAGCCAGGCTGGCCCCATGCAGGAGCGTGAAGCCAGACTTATCCTCGAATTGGAGGCCAAAAAGGCCTTTACGTAATTGAATGCTGGACCAGCTCTCATATATGTCAGAAGCCGGACTAACCCTCATGTGAGTCGGAAGTCAAACTGGTCCTTGTGTAAGTCAGAAGACAAACTATCAGCTGTGTGAGTCATGAGCTGGACTGGCCCTACATGAGTCAGAGGTTGGACCGGTCCTCATGTTAGAAGATGGAGTGGCCCTTACATTTTTCAGTAGCCTTTTTGATCCTAAGGCAGTCAGAAGCCAGAATAATAGTAGAGTATCACAAAAACATTTATAGATGGTCCCAGAGTATAAAATGGTGGGTGTTGCAAATTGTTTATATCACACAGTATCTGCACAGTGGTTTTTCAAATCCTAAGTCAGTCAGAAGCCCCCCCTTCTGCGTAAATCAAAAGCTAAACTGGCCCTCACGTTAGAAGTCAAACTAAAGGTAACGGGTGCGTGAAAGGACTTACCGACAATATTAGTCTAAGCCCCATAGAAGTCTTGGGTAGAAAAAAAAATCTAGTAAGGTAGGCAGTCACCCCCACATTCTTCCCCCCACCCCGATATAACAGCACTTAGTCCCTGAACAGGCTCTTGTTGTAGAATCCTAAACTGTACAACAACAGTGGGCGGAGCTCAGAATCTGGGAACACTTTGGCCTAAGATGGATGACTGGTCAGAAAATAAGCAATTTGGGTGGCAGACATGGACACCAGATGTAGGAATCATTGCTGTCCATGAAGGGATTCATTGTAATTCACTGTAGTGTCCCTTGAAGGGAGATAGGCCCCATCCACTGTAGCTTCACTATTGTTACTAACGTTGGGCATCAATGTACCATGCATATACTATTTATTTGTTTAGTGAAGGCAATATGTATTGAATAAAGTTATTAAAAAAAAACACAATTTTTTTTGGACTTTTACTGGTAGAAAAATGTGTGGGGGAAAAAAAAAATAAGAAAAAGGAAGACAAAGAAAAGACCAAGGTATATGCACTCGATTCCAACAACTGGAGACGTATCTCTATATTTTAGCCCAAGAAATGACTTTCAGAAGACCCCAAAACCTTCACCAATATAGATCTGGAGATATGGCACGTGATATTACTTATTTGGGGAACCCTTCCCTCAGGACATGTCAACAACAATTATTTTAACAGTATTAAGTTGGTAAATTGCCATCTCTCTCCTGGTTCCAAGGGAGGAAAGCACACGGGTTATGGTGGCCTCCTGGCAGGTCACATGGGCTTTCCCCAGGGGTGGGGTCCAAGTGACTGTTGGCTTCACCAGAGCTCAAGGTGAAAATGGGCTGGAGACCTTAGTGGTCCTGGTTTTCTTCACTGCAACTGTCACCAGGTCTTGGCTCTACCTAGGGGTAGAAAGAATAGGAAATTCTACGGTGTGGAGACTGAAGTACAGAATGGTAGACAGAAGAGTATTTGAGTCTTGGCAGTGGCCAGGCAGAAGAATAGTCAGGTCCAGGTAGGGGACTTGGAAGGTAAAAGAGTGGTCAGTTCTTGGCAAGCAGATGAGTAGTCATGAACTAGCAGGCAGAAAAGTGGTCAGATACAGGCAGGTGATGTGGCAGGCAGAAGAGTAGTCGGGTCCAGTCAGGAAACTTAGAAGGCAGAAGAGTGGTCAGTTCCAGACAGGGGACTTGGTAGGCACAGAAGAGAGGTCAGGGGACTTGGTAGGCAGAAGGGTGGTCAGTTCCAGACAGGGGACTTGGTAGGCACAGAAGAGTGATCAGCTCCAGGCAGGCAGAAGAGTGGTCAGGTCCAGGCAGAGGTCTTGGCAGACAAAAGAGTAGTCAGGTCCAGGTAGGGGACTTGGTATGCAGAAAAGTAGTCAGGAAACTTGGAAGGCAGAAGAGTAGCCAGGTCCAAGTAGGGAACTTGGCAGGCAGAAGAGTAGTCAAGGTCCAGGCAGGGGACTTGTCAGGCAGAAAAGTGGTCAGGTCCAGGCAGGGGACTTGTCAGGCAGAAGAGTGGTCAGGTCCAGGCAGAGGTCTTGGCAGGCAGAAGAGTTGTCCGGTCCAGGTAGGGGACTTGGTAGGCAGAAAAGTAGTCAGGTCCAGTCAGAAAACTTGGAAGGTGGAAGAGTAGTCTGGTCCAGGTAGGGAACTTGCCAGGCAAAAGAGTGGTCCGGTCCAAGCAGGGGACTTGGCAGGCAGAAGAGTGGTCGGGTCCAGGCAGGGGACTTGCCAGGCAAAAGAGTGGTCCGGTCCAGGCAGGGGACATGCCAGGTAAAAGAGTGGTCCAGTCCAGGCAGGGGACTTGGCAGGCAGAAGAGTGGTCGGGTCCAGGCAGGGGACATGGCAGGCAGAAGTGTGGCCATGTCCAGGCAGGGGACATGGCAGGCAGAAGAGTGGTTGGGTGCAAGCAGGGGACATGGCAGGCAGAACAGTGGTCGGTCCAGGCAAAGCTCTTGGCAGACAGAAGAGTAGTTGGGTCCAGGTAGGGGACTTGGTAGGCATAAGAGTAGTCAGGTCCAGTTAGGAAACTTGGCAGGCAGAGGAGTGGTCGGGTTTAGGCAAGGGGGACCTGGTAGGCAGAACAGTAGTCAGGTCCAGGCAGGGGACTTGGCTCAGAAGAGTGGTCAGGTTCAGGCAAGAAAGGGAAGGGGAGAGACTGCACCAGGGGCTGATCTGTGTCAGACATTTAAATCTACACAGGCATCAGCATTTACATGAATGTGTCATCTCTAAGCCATCATCTCATTCCAGGAAGTAGACGGTGACCCTGGCTAATGCATGAGCAAAGATGGCCCCGTCCTTCTGGAGAGAAAAGCAGATGAAGGCATTGCCAGGGGGAAGTACTGTGATTCCTGTGAGGGGTAACAAATACCAGGATCACTGACACATTACTTAGAATGTATAAACCTGACTTGAGAAATATATCTGGTGACGGGTCCACTTTGGGATGGATGGACTTTTAAAGTGGATGCCAAGATAAAACAAAGAATGGCACTATGGGAGCAAAAACTAAGGTTTCCTCTTCCTGCAATAGGTTGACAACGCTCCAGGGAAGGATCGCTCAAATCGCCTCATGTGAACGGCCCTCTGTAAACACCATGAGGGTGTTTGTGGCTCATTTGCACTGCATTGATATTGATGTAAATTGGGGTATTTGGGAAGTGAGAAACCCCAGCTAAATGCTACATGTAAGACTTTTTTTTTTTTGCAAAAGGGCAACTTTCCCTCACCAAAGATGGCCGCTGAGGACTCCAGTGGCAGATCATGTGATAGAGCTTTCAACACTAGAGGCCAAACAGCAGACACTAATTTTAGAGCTTCAGGCAGCAGTGTTGTAAGGATCAGATCACCTTTGGTCTTCGAGAAGATGGCTGTCACCAGAGTGCTGAGCGGTGCTCCTTAACCGAAAGCATGGGAATATTTCCTGCTGCAAGGGGGACACACACGATTACCCATCATCCCCTGCAGCCTCCTGGCCACTGCTGGTGACATCAAGTCCTGAAGCTCAGCTGCTGACTTCCTCCATCCAGAGGTGGGTGATCTCTCTATAGGGAGCATTGGGGGGCACAGCTGAGGGGGTTATAGGTGGAGGGGTGTTGGGTGGAGGTCACTTCTGAGAAGGGTGACCCTGAGGTCCATCAGACGGATTACACCCCAGATCTCGGGGCCACTGGCTCGGCACCGCAGAATTTCCACCAATTTGGTCACCTTTACGTTTATCTGTTGATTATTTTGTGGAACTGTTGATCCCACTTATGGACTGATGATGTTTCTCCACATTGCAATTTAAAAAAAAAAATGTTTTTTAGGATATGAGTATTGTTGTAATTTTAAATATTAAAGTGGACCTGTCTTCAGATATATTTTTCATTTTAAAGCATATCTAAAGGCTCCTATATGGCAATCTAAACAAGTACCAGATCCAGTTACTATGTGATGCTCAAGCATCCAAAATATATACAAAAACTCCCCTTGGAAAATAATTGTATGGGGGCTGTACAGACTGAGAATAGTGCCCAATATTTATATATACATTGTGTGTGTGTATAATATAAATATATATATATAAATCAAACTTAAACAAACTAAATCTAAAAGTAAACCAAAAATTATTTAAATATTTTTAAACAAGTGTTGCACATAAAAAAAAAAAAAAATGTAATATACCTAAAAACAAATATAAATCTATGAGGCAGGACCAGTAATAATTAATTGCTTTTATAATCTTTCTGGTCCTTTTGTTTGTGTATTTTTTGTGATTATTATTTTTTTGTTTATTTGTTTTATAGATTTATTTATTTTTTGTTACACACACATTATATATATATATATATATATATATATATATAATATAATTAGGGCTGTTACTGATTAAAATTTTTGTGTTTAATTGTGTTTTTTTTGTTTTGTTTTTTTTAATCGACTAATTTCGATTAATTATAAAGCACATACAGATCCAACTACTTTTAGCTGATCTCCTTGCAGGCTGATCCCCAGTGCAGTTCCCAACCACTGGAAAAATGGATAGCAGGATACAAAAACCACACAAAGGCTGCGCTCGATGGGAATAGCATTAAAACTTTTATAGTCTTCAAGTAGGTAACAAAATAAATATTGCACTGAAGATAAAATCGATGTAGCTACATAAACTGTAAAAATGGTGCGAGTAATACCAAACGGTAGCAAAAGCAGTCATAAAAACATGTAGCCAAGTATGATACTGGTATAAAAATGTGTACAACAATGCCACTGCTGAATCCAGATGAGGAGGGGTTAACATCAGTCCGTTGGCATGTAGATGTCCCGTGAAGGGAACTATCACAACTCATAAAAAGGGGTTTGGAGGGGACAAGAGAGCCCCCAGAAAGCAAAAAGAGGCAGGTCAACAACAGCTTAAGGTACAAAAATATGAAAAAGGCTTTATTAGGGGTGGGGTATCATATACATTAAATATCAAGCATATGTGAGGAATAATATATCCATTATAACACAATATATCTCACAATACCTAACCATTTAATAATAAAAAACGTGCTGCAGCAAATATAAATTTAAAAATGCAGAGCGCTCTGACAGGCTTCAAAAATTAGCAAATTTTGTTTGTCCAGAAAAGAAAGGCACCGCAAAAAACCCAGGGTGATGGAGGGAAGTGATAGAGGGAAGTGATGGAGGGAAGTGTAACAGCCCTTGCGTGTGGCAGATAGTAAGGTCCCGCCGGCATGCAGATAGGAAGGCACAGCAAAGGAGCCCTTCACATGGACACGGCAAGCCCCACCGGTGTCGTGACGTTACCAGACCTCCACTGGCACTTCCGAAAGCCGGTGGAGAGGTAAGTACCAATCAAAAATTTGATCGATCAAAAAAGTAACGAATAATCCTTGAATTAAAAGTTAATTTCCACAGCCCGAGATAGATGGGGAGAGAGAGAGGAGGGAGGGCAGAGAGATAGAGGGGGAGAGAGAGAGGAGGGGGAGAGAGAGAGGAGGGGAGAAAGAGAGGGGGGAGAGAGAGATAGAAGGGGGCAGAGAGATAGAGGGGCAGAGAGAGAGAGGTAGAAGGGGGCGGAGAGAGAGAGGAGGGAGGGCAGAGAGATAGAGGGGGAGAGAGATAGAAGGGGGCAGAGAGATAGAGGGGGAGAGAGAGAGGAGGGAGGGCAGAGAGATAGAAGGGGAGAGAGAGAGAGGAGGGAGGGGAGAGAGATAGAGGGGGAGAAAGAGAGGGGGGAGAGAGAGATAGAAGGGGGCAGAGAGAGAGAGGTAGAAGAGAGAGGAGGGAGGGCAGAGAGATAAAGGGGGAGAGAGAGAGGAGGGAGGACAGAGAGATAGAAGGGGGCAGAGAGAGAGGAGGGAGGGGAGAGGAGAGATAGAAGGGGGCAGAGAGAGATAGAGGGGGAGAGAGGGCAGAGAGATAGAGGGGGAGAGAGAGAGGAGAGAGGGCAGAGAGATAGAAGGGGAGAGAGATAGAGGGGGAGAGAGGAGGGAGGGCAGAGAGATAGAAGGGGAGGGAGGGAAGAGAGATAGAGGGGGGGAGAGAGAGAGATAGAAGGGGGCAGAGAGAGATAGGGGGGGAGAGAGATAGAAGGGGGCAGAGAGAGATAGAGGGGGAGAGAGAGATAGAAGGGGGCAGAGAGATCGAAGGGGGCAGAGAGATAGAGGGGGAGAGAGAGAGGGGGGAGAGAGAGATAGAAGGTGGCAGAGAGAGATAGAGGGGGAGAGAGAGAGATAGAAGGGGGCAGAGAGAGAGAGGCGGGAGCGCAGAGATATAGAAGGGGGCAGAGTGATCGAAGGGGGCAGAGAGAGAGAGGAGGGAGGGGAGAGAGATAGAGGGGGAGAGAGAAATAGAGGGGGAGAGAGAGATAGAAGGGGGCAGAGAGAGATAGAAGGGGGAGAGAGAGGAGGGAGGGGAGAGAGAGATAGAAGGGGAGAGAGAGAGAGGAGGGAGGGGAGAGAGATAGAGGGGGAAGAGAGAGAGGAGGGAGGGGAGATAGGGAGGGAGAGAGAGAAAGATATATATATATATATTTATATATATATATATATATATATAGAGAGAGAGAGGAGAGATGTATAAATAAACAAAAACCACAACAATACTAAATCTAAACGTAAACTAAAATGATAAAATTCTGGGCCTTACATGTATATCTAGCGTTGGCAATGTATGATGATGTATCTTCAATAAAATATTTTTGTTGGATAAAAAAAAACAATTGCTTATTTAAAACGAAAAAAAAAGTATTGTACATGAAAAAATAAATCTACAAGATTGTGTTTTTCATAATAAATATATATATATATATATATAATTCGTGTGCAAGAAAATCACAACAAAGCGAAACCGATGAGTATTTGAGTATTTTTAGTTTTTATTGTATGTATAAAGATGAAAGAAATTTATGATTTCACTTTTTAAAATTTTTGCTGATCCAACAAAGGTATTTTACATGGTGTAGGTTTTGGACTTTCCTTTTTGGAATGCTCAATTTGTATTTGATTGTTATACTGTTTTGTTTACTTTTTTATTATCTGAAAATCTCCCAATAAAAATTATTGTTAAAAAAAAAATGCTGATCTAGCATACTAGCTCATTATCAATTACTTTACTTAGATCAGGGGCGTCCAAACTTTTTTTTTAAAGAGGGCCAGATTTGATGAAGTGAACATACGTGAGGGCCGACCATTTTGCCTGACATTCTTTGAACCATTAAAGTGGATGTAAACCCATTTTTTTTTATTTTTTTTTTGATGTCACAATGTAGAGTATAATATTTCCTATCATCTGTGCCCAGTCTTGTCACACAGAGTTAATCCAGCGCTGAGCAATCCTCTTTTATTGTTCAGTGAAAATTAACAGAGTTCCAGATAAAAACCTGTCTAATTAAAAAGTCAGTTTCTCTCTTCTTGCTTTGAGTGACAGGTTATTGACATATCTAGCTTGGACATGTTTATCATATGTTATGTTTTTTGGGGTTTACATCCACTTTAAAAGTCGGTTTAAGTGTGTTCGTCTGAGCACTAATACACGGCCCAACAAGAATTCTCTTGCCTATGTGGCTGTGTGGTGAAGAGATGAGCTCAGGTGTGTTATTTGGAGATATATATATATATCTCTTTGTGGCCCCAACGAATCCCTGAGCGCTGCTCAGGACTAAGGATGAGCTTGGGCGTGTTATTTGGATATACCGCATTTATCGGCGTATAACATGCACTTTCACTTTGGGAGGGAAGTTTCAGGTAAAAATGTAAATTTTAATTTTAAGGGGTCATTGCCCATCTGCAGCCTCACTATTATGCACAGCAGCCTCCTTAATACAATGTCCCGCCTTACTTTTGATAGACAGAGGAGTCGTCCAATGGCAGCCCAGGAGACGGGACTTCCTATTACAGATGCCACCAAGTAAACAGGATATTCTCCTGTAGGTAATCTGACTGCCCCTCCCCGTTCCCTCCGAGGTAGTGCCGGTAAATACAGTATATATCTTTTGTGGCCCTGGGGCCACAAAAGATATATATACAAATTACCAGGGGGGCCACATTAAACCATAACGGGGGTCAAATCGCAAAAAAACAGCCTGGTCATTGGGCAGCCAATTCTTCTGGGGCTGAAGTGGTTAAACTACATAGTTGAAGGTAAATCTAAAGGAAATTGAATAGGAAAGTATAACGTATGGCCAGCTTTAGTTTCGCTGGGGTCCAGGCAGTGGGATCAGGGAAAGGGGCGGCGGAGGGTTTGTCTGAATCGAACTTTAAGACTACAAACTACTTCCCTCCCCAGAATTCCACCATCAGCACCTGAGCCAATGACCTGATCCTACAGTATGGACGAGGACAAGAGAAGCATAAATGAGAGAATCATTAAACTCACCTTGAAGATTCTCTACCTGCTGACCGGAGAGGTGAGGAGGATTCTGGGAGGTCACATGATATCACTCTTATTTCTATTAATAAAACACAGACCTGACCGGAGAGGTGAGGAGGATTCTGGGAGGTCACATGACATCACTCTTATCTCTATTAATAAAACACAGACCTGACCGGAGAGGTGAGGAGGATTCTGGGAGGTCACATGACATCACTTTTATCTCTATTAATAAAACACAGACCTGACCAGAGAGGTGAGGAGGATTCTGGGAGGTCACATGACATCACTCTTATCTCTATTAATAAAACACAGACCTGACCGGAGAGGTGAGGAGGATTCTGGGAGGTCACATGACATCACTTTTTATCTCTAGTAATAAAACACAGACCTGACCGGAGAGGTGAGGAGGATTCTGAGATAGTTGGCCATGCTTCTGTGTGATATTTATTTTATTTCATTACCTTACGTAGAATTATGGACCCATACATAAGTCTGGTGATGGCCAACCTCCCTCCCTGACACCCGAGAGAACGGATGACAAGAACATTTTGGAAGTGACCAAAGAGATTATTGATCTGCTGACAGGAGAGGTGAGCGGTGCCGAGAATTCTGGGACATTATCCAGTAACAGACAAGGGATGTGTCTGGATGGTGACTGTATCATTGTGTGTGTCAGGTTCCTATTAGGTGTCAGGATGTCACTGTCTATTTCTCCATGAAGGAGTGGGAGTATATAGAAGGACACAAGGATCTCTACAAGGACGTCATCGTGGAGGATCAGCGGCCCCTCACATCACTGGGTAAGAGGAGACTTTATTGTAAAGGAGAGAGCAGTACGGAGGGTCCTTCTAGATCCCCCATCATCTGACTCAATGATCTGACCTCCCTTACGCGTTACGTCCAATCAAGCATTTATTGTTCCTTGTCTATTAAGAGGTCTATAAGCAGTGCTTTGTATTCAGTCAGTGTGTGTGTTTCCTACAGATGGATCCAGTAATGGGAACCCACCAGAGAGATGTCCCCGTCCTCTGTATTCCCGTAATTCCACACAGGAAGATCAGGAGATCCCTCAGGGGGATCACAACACCTCCGACGACTATCTGGTAATGGAAACTCATTGGGCTCCACTCCCTATTCTATTAAATATAGTTACTTATCTATCTAGCTAAAATATGAATTGATGTTCATTACTTTGTCTTTAGGAGGAGGATCTAAACATCGTGTTTCTGGAAGTTGATCAGCAGGATACGGAGCAAGCTGATTATAAAATCAAAGAGGAGGATGTTCCAGTGGAGATCAGCACAGGTGAGGAATAAACAGTCAATCCAGAGAAGAGTCACAGATTCTCCTTGTTCAGTCACCACAACAATCTCTTCTTCTCCAACCCCCCCCCCCCCCTTCGCCTCCCCCTGGGAGTATGTTATTAATTGTGGACTAAACAAAGATTTGTGGTTGTATTGGCACCTGGGGTGATGATTTATTGAGGTAGCTGCCCCTTTAAGATAGACTGAATTGGTGGTAAACAAGGGTAAAAATGTTGGCGCTATAAATCATCATATACAAAACAATGCAAGTAAAAAGTGACAATCCCAAACACCATAAATGAATGTATTGATTCTTCTGGTTTGATATGTCTTCAAAAAAATGCTTCACCACAAGTGGTTTTGAGGTAGATGGCAACTCCCCAAGCGTGTTTGACCACTTTTTAGGGTAGGTCAAAAAGCGCTTTATTTAATAAGCCAGTAGGATCTTGGTTGGCTGGTACTTCCCAAATGTAATTAGGTGGCAATGATGGGAGTGGTGGAGCCTCTGCCTCTTGGGGCTCTTCCTGAGCTCTCAAAGTTCTGATGTCTTCCTGGTGGAGATGGGGCTTTACTGGTCTGACTGAAGGTCGGCTTTTGAAAGAAGCCCATGGTGTATGTGCTCCTGGAGTGGAAGTCTAGAGGTGCCACTCCACTCGCTTCTCAGCCTTTTGGCTAAGATCAAGTGTAGTATCTGTTTGTTATCAGTTGCCAAGAGGTGGCGCTGTGATAACTGTCCCTGGTCCACGGCGGTGGATCAGGGGTGGTGGTGGCTATGCAAAACCTACTTGACGTAATGGCAACCTGGACGGTTAGTATCAGGGCGGACTGAAACCGTACTGCTCGAGGGACGTTATTAGGCTGCCTCTAGAGAAAGCCACCTGGTGGGGTCGGAGAACCACTGGGTCTGGCCGAAGGGTTGGGTCCCTGGCCTTCTGGCCTAGATTAGTGTAGTCCTTGCCCCAGTTAGTTTTTCGGGAAAGAACACTGGTCTGGTTTCCCTTCTCCTCCAGGGAAGCTGTTAGTATTTCGCTGAATGTAATTGTGTAGGAGAGATGGGAACGATGGTGGAATCTACCAAATAGGGCTCTCACATCCTGCCTGATTGATTGGGGTGGAGGCTGCACTGTCTGGGCTGTTGGTCAGGGTTGAGAGAAGAGTCCGTGGTGAATGTGCCCCTGGAGTGGCCGTCCAGGGGTGCCATAGCTCGCACAAGTGTTGAGGAGAACTTCGAGATTTGGCACCTAGGTCACTTCACATACATACTTCTTTCGCACCTGCCTCTAGGGCCGAGCCTTTTGGCTAGCACCAGAGGAATTTTTGATTCCTGGCCAAAGGGCCGGCCATCGTTTTGCACAATGGCCACTTTAACTTCTCCCACCTTCCTTCTCCTCACCTTCTTTTTATTCATGTTGGTTGTTACCCGTTTTGTCACTGTGTGATTAATAGAGTGTAGGTCCTCGGGCCTACCCAGAAAGTCTTGGGAGGGGATGGTCATGACCTTCTGGCTTGGCTCGCTCTCTCATGGGGTCTCCCTCCAGAGGAGTCCCAACTAGTACTTGGGTGGGTCTGTTTCCGCAGATCTCCCAGAGGAAGGGGTCTGTCTGGTTTCGGCCAGATGGAACTAGTGAAGTACCTTAGCCCCTGTCTGCTGCCTAACCCCTGGGGGATCAGGGTAAGGTCCTTCCTAGTGGAGGACAAGTGTAACACCGTTTTGTGTCACTCTTTATGTGTGCACTCTTTTTGGCACCGGGTGGATATTTTGGGTGTGTTTCACACGCCACTGGCTTTTCAAAAAAAAATAAAAAAATCCTGGTCAGCTTGTACTTCCCGAATGTAATTAGGTGGGATCGATGGGAGCGGTGGTGGAGCCTTTGCCTCTTGGGGCTCTCCCTGAGCTCTCAAAGGTCTGATGTTTTCCTGGTGGAGATGGGGCTTTACTGGTTTGGCTGAAGGCTGGGTTTTGAAAAAGGCCCATGATGTATGTGCCTCTGGAGTGGCAGTCCAGGGGTGCGGAAGTTTCACTGTGATGCGGTCACTTTTAACTATGGCGCCATGGTCATGCACCATTACACTTTTTTCAAACCTGCCTCTATAGCTGAGCCTTTTGGCTAGGAATTGTTTTATTCCTGGCCGAAGGGCCGGCCATTGTAATGCACAATGGCACTTTTCACTTCTTCACTTTACTTATTTATTTTTGTGTGTTTGTTGTGTTACGTTCTCCTATTTTGTTCATGTACACTTTTTCAGGTTTGACTGGTAGGGTGTGGGTCACGGGCCTGCCCTGGAAGTCTTTAGAGGGGGTGGACATGACCTTCTGGCTTGGTTAGCTCTCTCTCATGTGGTCTCCCTTCAGGGGAGCCCCACCTAGTACTTTCTAGTTCCAAAGAATGGGGTCCATCTGGTTTCAGCCAGATGGACCAAGTAAAATACCTCAGTCCCCGTCTAGAGGCTAACACCACGGGGGGTCAAGGTCCTTCTTTTTTGGAGGACTATGTGTACACCCTGTGCACGTTTTGTGTCTCACATTTATGTGTGCGCCTTTTTTTTTGCACCGGGTGGAGTTTTTGGAGTGTATTCACACACAACAGGCTTAAAAAAAAAAAAAAAAAAAAAAAGTAGGATCCTAGATAGAATATCTCTCCATCTAAAAGCCGAGGAATGGGAACAGACTCCACCAGGGACACAAAAGAGAGCTCTTATTGTGTAGTACGTTTTATTAAAAAATTGTTTAAAAAAAACACAGATTTTTGCATTCACATGTGACTGTGCCAATCCCGGCACCAAGGCTTTTACAGCTTGTGCGGATCAATATATCAGATTTGCGGTGACGTGCGATCCACGCCTCGTTCTGGATAAACAATTACATAGGATGTCACATATTTCCAGAAGAATCTATACATTCATTTTTGGTGTTGGGATTGTCTATTTTGGACTTTATTAAGTTTGCGATTTACACGTTTTACTTGCATTGGTATGTATGTTGAACACGTTATATCTGATCACCTTTACCCTTGTTTGTCACCAATTCAGTCTATCTTAAAAGGGCAGCTATTTGCCCGTGGGCAAATCTAAACCCCCCCCCCCTCACTGTACCATCTAGGCATCGGGCACCTGAGAAGCAGTGGAGTGGGGATCGGGCATCCGCTAAGCGGTGGTGGGGATCAGGCATCCAGGCAGCGGCCAGCGGCTCTTCTCCTCACTTCCGCTGTGTGTCTCCTCCCCCTCCTCCTAAGCTTCCAATAGGATCGCCTGTCCTTTCAGCCAATCGGGTGACGGGTATCAGACTTGCTTCCCGATTGGCCGGGAGGAGGATCAGTGTTAAAAATAACGATGTTGGAAAGGCAAAGGAAGAAGCAGGGACTGACAAGAAGGGAAGAGAGGAATGATGAGAAAAGAAATGATAGTGGAGGAGCAGAGGAAGATTAGGAAGAGCGAGGGACTGAGAAAAAGGGAAGAGAGGAATGATGAGGAAGGAAATGATAGATGAGGAGCAGAAGAGGAATGGGAAGACTGGGGGACTGACCAGAATGGAAGAGAGGAATGATGAGAAAGGAAATGATAGATGAGGAGCAGAAGAGGAATGGGAAGACTGGGGGACTGACCAGAATGGAAGAGAGGAATGATGAGGAAGGAAATGATAGATGAGGAGCAGAAGAGGAATGGGAACAGTGATGGATTGACAAGAAGGGAAGAGAGGAATGAGAAGGAAATGATAGAGAAGGAGCAGAGGAAGAATAGGAAAAGGGAGGGACTGACAAGAAGGGAAGAATGATAAGGAAGGAAACAATAGAGGAGGAACAGAAGAAGAAGAATGGAAAAAATAAGGGACCGACCAGAATGGAAGAGAGGAATGCTGAGGAAGGAAATTATAGAGGACGAGCAGAAGAAGAATGGGAAGAGTGAGGGACTGCCAAGAATGGAGAAGAGGAAAGAAATGATAGAGGAGGAATGGAAAGAGCGAAGGACTGACAAGAAGGAAAAAGAGGAACGATGAGGAAGGAAATAATAGAGGAAGGGCAGAGAAAGAATGGGAAAAGTGAGGGACTGACAAGAAGGGGAGAGGAATGACGAGGAAGGTAATGATAGAGGAGGAATCGGAAGAGCGAGGGACTGACAAGAAAGGATAAGCGATGAGGAAGGTCGGAGGAGCGAGGGACTGACAAGAAAGGATAAGAGATGAGGAAGGTCGGAAGAGCGAGGGACTGACACAAGAAAGGATAAGAGATGAGGAAGGTTGGAAGAGCGAGGCACTGACACAAGAAAGGATAAGAGATGAGGAAGGTCGGAAGAGCGAGGGACTGACACAAGAAAGGATAAGAGATGAGGAAGGTCGGAAGAGCGAGGGACTGACACAAGAAAGGATAAGAGATGAGGAAGGTCGGAAGAGCGAGGGACTGACACAAGAAAGGATAAGAGATGAGGAAGGTCGGAAGAGCGAGGGACTGACAAGAAAGCATAAGAGATGAGGAAGGTCGGAAGAGCGAGGGACTGACAAAGGATAAGAGATGAGGAAGGTCGGAAGAGCGAGGGACTGACACAAGAAAGGATAAGAGATGAGGAAGGTCGGAAGAGTGAGGGACTGACACAAGAAAGGATAAGAGATGAGGAAGGTCGGAAGAGCGAGGGACTGACACGAAAGGATAAGAGATGAGGAAGGTCGGAAGAGCGAGGGACTGACACAAGAAAGGATAAGAGATGAGGAAGGTCGGAAGAGCGAGGGACTGACACGAAAGGATAAGAGATGAGGAAGGTCGGAAGAGCGAGGGACTGACACAAGAAAGGATAAGAGATGAGGAAGGTCGGAAGAGCGAGGGACTGACACAAGAATGGATAAGAGATGAGGAAGGTCGGAAGAGCGAGGGACTGACACGAAAGGATAAGAGATGAGGAAGGTCGGAAGAGCGAGGGACTGACACAAGAAAGGATAAGAGATGAGGAAGGTCGGAAGAGTGAGGGACTGACACAAGAATGGATAAGAGATGAGGAAGGTCGGAAGAGTGAGGGACTGACACAAGAATGGATAAGAGATGAGGAAGGTCGGAAGAGTGAGGGACTGACACAAGAATGGATAAGAGATGAGGAAGGTCGGAAGAGCGAGGGACTGACACAAGAAAGGATAAGAGATGAGGAAGGTCGGAAGAGTGAGGGACTGACACAAGAATGGATAAGAGATGAGGAAGGTCGGAAGAGCGAGGGACTGACACAAGAAAGGATAAGAGATGAGGAAGGTCGGAAGAGTGAGGGACTGACACAAGAAAGGATAAGAGATGAGGAAGGTCGGATAAGCGAGGGACTGACACGAAAGGATAAGAGATGAGGAAGGTCGGAAGAGCGAGGGACTGACACAAGAAAGGATAAGAGATGAGGAAGGTCGGAAGAGCGAGGGACTGACACAAGAATGGATAAGAGATGAGGAAGGTCGGAAGAGTGAGGGACTGACACAAGAATGGATAAGAGATGAGGAAGGTCGGAAGAGCGAGGGACTGACACAAGAAAGGATAAGAGATGAGGAAGGTCGGAAGAGTGAGGGACTGACACAAGAAAGGATAAGAGATGAGGAAGGTCGGAAGAGCAAGGGACTGACACGAAAGGATAAGAGATGAGGAAGGTCGGAAGAGTGAGGGACTGACACAAGAATGGATAAGAGATGAGGAAGGTCGGAAGAGTGAGGGACTGACACAAGAAAGGATAAGAGATGAGGAAGGTCGGAAGAGTGAGGGACTGACACAAGAATGGATAAGAGATGAGGAAGGTCGGAAGAGTGAGGGACTGACAAGAAAGGATAAGAGATGAGGAAGGAAATGATAGGAGGAGGAATCGGAAAAGCGAGGGACTGACAAGAAAGGATAAGAGATGAGGAAGGAAATGATAGGAGGAGGAATCGGAAGAGCGAGGGACTGACGAGAAAGGATAAGAGATGAGGAAGGAAATGATAGGAGGAGGAATCGGAAGAGTGAGGGACTGACAAGAAAGGATAAGAGATGAGGAAGGAAATGATAGAGGAGGAGCAGGGGAAGAATGGGAAGAGTGAGGGACTGACAGGAAGGAAGAGAAGGAATGACGGGGAAAGAAATAATATAGGAGAAGCAGAAGAACAGGAAGAGCGAGAGACTGACAAGAAAAGATAAGAGGAATGATCAGGAAGGAAATGATAGGAGGATCAGAGGCTGCATGGAAAAGCGCAGGATCAGGTGAAGGAGTTCTGTCCTCCTTTTCACTGCTAAGACAAGGTGGGGTGGAGATGAGTTGGTGCCGTAGCTGCAGGAGAGGTGCGAGGGCCACATGAAATGGCCTGGTGGGATAATTCTCCTCCATAACATTTTTTTCTTTTTCCTTCCAGCAGATGGACAGTACCGCACCATATCTACATCCCCACCGCCGCTTCTTGCAGCTCCTCCAGATACTGAGATAAAAGACGAGGGCCCTCCTGCAAAGTCTGCAGCAAAGCACACTGTCATCCCAAAACGCCATCCGACACTCCGCAGCCCAGCCCTGCCTCCATCTCCCTCTACGCACAGCAGCAATGCTGTCAGCCACTCCGATCCTCCCCCTTCTAACCGAGTGGAAGGACGGTTCCCTTGTCCGGACTGTGGCAAATCATTCAACTACAGAGCCAAGCTCCTCTCGCATCAGATAACGCACACGCACGAGAAAGCATTTTCCTGCGATGAATGCGGCAGGCGGTTTGCGCACAAAACAAGCCTTTTAGACCATCAAAAAATCCATACTGGGGAAAAGCCTTATTCTTGTTCCTACTGCGGGAAAAGCTTCATTCAAAAGTCCAAGATGACCCGTCACCAACGCATCCATACTGGGGAGAGACCCTACTCGTGTGCGGAGTGTGGCCGGTGTTTCGCCTATAGGTCAAACCTCATCGAGCATCAGCGGATCCACACGGGCGAGATGTTGTACCCTTGCGCCGAATGCGGCAAGTGCTTCACACACAAGACGAAGGTCATTGCGCATCAGAAAGTCCATTCGGGAGAGAAGCCATACTCCTGTTCCGACTGTGGGAAGAACTTCGGCCACAAGTTCAATCTCCTGGAACATCAGAAGACTCACACAGGGGAAAAGCCTTTCGAGTGCACGCTCTGTGGCAAGTTCTTTGCACGTAAATCAAACCTTGTTGAGCACCAGAAAGTTCACACGGGGGAAAAACCCTTCCCTTGTGTTCAGTGTGGCCAGAGGTTCGCACACCGATCAACTCTTGTGAAGCATCAGAGCACGCACAAGATTGATGAGACTTCAACCGAGAAGGCGCTTCGGCACAAACCACTTGGGTTACAGACTTTGCCATCGGTAGACAAACAAGGACCTTCGGAGAAGTCACTTCGGCACAAACCACTTGGGTTACAGACTTTGCCATCGGTAGACAAACAAGGCCCTTCGGAGAAGTCACTTCGGCACAAACCACTTGGGTTACAGACTTTGCCATCGGTAGACAAACAAGGCGCTTCAGAGAAGTCACTTCGGCACAAACCACTTGGGTTACAGACTTTGCCATCGGTAGACAAACAAGGCCCTTCAGAGAAGTCACTTCGGCACAAACCACTTGGGTTACAGACTTTGCCATCGGTAGACAAACAAGGACCTTCGGAGAAGGCACGTCGGCACAAACCACTTGAGCGTCAGACTTTGCCATCGGTAGACAAACGGGACCCACCAGTCTGAATATCATTTGGGGGTGATGGGGATACAGGGGGTTTTCTACTGTCTTGAGATAAATACAATCACTACTGAGCTTCTTAACCACTTCAGCCCCCCCCCCCCCCCCGGGGGATTTGGCTTCCCAATGACCAGGCCATTTTTTTGGCACTGCGTCGCTTTAACTGACAATTGTGCGGTTGTGCGACGTGGCTCCCAAACTAAATTGACGTCTTTTTTCCCCCACAAATAGAGCTTTCTTTTGGTGGTATTTGAACGCCTCTGCGGTTTTTATTTTTTGCGATTATCCCCCCCAAAAAATAGCAATATTTTTAATTTTTTTCCTCAGTTTAGGCCAATATGAATTCTTTTACATATTTCTGGTAAAAAAAATCGCAATAAGCATATATTGATTGGTTTGCGCAATAGCGTCTCCAAAATAGGGGATAGTTTTATAGCATTGTTATTGTTACTTTCTTATTAGTAATGGCGGCGATCTGCGATTTTTATCATGACTGCGACATTATGGCGGACACATCGGACAATTTGACGCTATTTTGGGACCATTGTCATTTATACAGCGATCAGTGCTATAAAAATGCACTGTTTACTGTGTAAATGACACTGGCAGGGAAGGGGTTTACCGAAAGGGGGTGGGGAAGGGGTTAAGTGTGTCCTAGGGAGTAATTCTAACTTGTAGGGGGCGTGGCTACAAGTGACTCAACACTGATCACTGCTCCCGATGACAGGGAACAGACGGTTAGTGACAGTGTCACTAGGAAGAACGGGGAGATGTTGTGTTTACACTGACATCTCCCTGTTCCTCAGCTCTGTGACCCGATCATGGGACACTGGCGGACATCCCGCGGGCGTGGTCACAGAGCTTGCAGCAGGCGTGCGCACAGCGGCAAATTCAAACTCACGTAAATATACGTTGATTTGCCTGTCTGTGCCATTCTGCCGACATATATGTACAGGAGCTGATGACAGGGAGCAGTAGATCAGTGTCCTGTCACAAGGCAGAACAGGGAGATGCTTTGTTTACACAGGTATAACCCGGTTCTGCAGCCCCCTTGACACAATCGCGGGACCCGCGGTCACAGTCACGGAGCACGCGGCGGGCGTGTCCGCGGCTGCAATGCCGCGTCTTTAAGGGGACGTATGGGTACGTCCATATGCGCAGCCATGCCATTCTGCCAACCTATATAGTCGCGCAGCAGTCGGCAAGCGGTTAAGAGGGTATCAAATCCTAGGGAATTCAAATTTTCAGGAATTTCTTCACCATTGAGGTCTCCCAGCCCCACACCCCCCTCATCGATTTAGATTTTTTTGCCTTGTTTCCCATGCCATGGAGATAAGTTGACCTACACACATCATGGAACATCAATGAATCTTGACCTGATCATAATCCATATTCCCAAGGACTTCTTCAGACTGTTTTACCTTTTTGAAGTCATTTTATGTCTCCTTTAAGACCCTCTTTCCTTTTAGGTTTGCTCTTGTTGAGACTCCCCCCCTCCCCCTCTCCTGATGAGAGGAGAGAGTCTAAGGTTGGGGGACAGCTGTGTTATAAACTCTGAAGGAAAGTATTGCCTACAAAAGGTCCACTTAGAACCATTTTGTTTCTTCAAGTCGCCCAGTGTTACCTTTTTGGTCTCCTAGCTCTTTGGTTGTTGAAATCCAACCTATTTCAATCGATCTATGACATCATGCTACACAAATTGCACTGCGTTCACCTTTGATGCGTCTCCCAGTTGGGGCACACTGTGACATCATCATATTTTCACAGGCTACCCTTTTCGTTAGGATGCACTGCATGTACACTGAGATCTCACCAGCCAATCACAGACTTTTTTCCTGCATCATTTGTACTGCATTACCTCTCATGCATCACATACTAACCTGCTACCGACCAAGATTGCACTGCGCTCAATAATAGAATGTTGCCTTTAAACTGCAATCCTCCTTAGCACTTCAATTGATATATTTTGTTATGTTGTTATTTAGTGATGATTAAAAGATAAGTCCTTGTTGATAAATTTCCTCCCCACTCTATACGATGAAGCAGGGGTTAGAAACCTTTTGCACACTAAAGGCCACTGTAACGGTCAGGGGTTAACGCCGTTTACGATATTCCATTCCACCAACCCACGACCGCTTATCGACACTCCACAATCCAGCAGGCAAACACGGCCCATAGGATTTCCACAGAAAACGAGACACACAGCTCTGTTCTCCTCTGGTTCCAAACGGATAGAAGTCTAATGGTAAAACTCAGGCTTTTATACAGTTAGCAGACCGTGCAGTAGGTAAATTTACACAAAAGATATATGTAGTATAAATGAAACAAATAATGTACAAAAAAAAACACTTTGCAAATAATACAGAAGACCGTACCATACAACCTTCCCAATATACCCAGACACAACTCAGAAACAACTCTGTATTCAACCCCAATGTCCCAGGCAACCAGTGCATAGGGGCCTTTAAAAAGATGGTGGAAAGTGATCTTAGGAAAGTACAGAGGAAATTCAAAAATAAAAATAAAAACATCTGGGAAACTATCAAAGCGATTGGGAAGAAGAACGAAGTCATTATTAGGCCAGCCGATAAAGGGGGGGGGCTTGTTATTCTTAACAAGACGGATTATGAGGAGGAAATGGAAAATTTACTTAAGGTCCCTAACACATATATAAAGCTTAAAGGCAACCCCAAAGCCAAATTTAATAAAAAACTTATTAAATATGTGAAGAAGGGAAAATCGATGGGCATATTGAGTTCGACTGAAGCTGAGTACCTGGTGTCAAATTCCATCAAAACACCGGTAATATATTACACACCGAAGATACATAAGACACTGATCAAACCTCCAGGAAGACCCATCATCAGTGGGATCAATTCCGTATTCTCTAGGCTGGGTGAATATCTGGACACGTTCCTCAAACCTATTGTAAAAAAGGGGAGGTCGTACCTTCGTGACAGCGTACAGCTAATCAATGAACTCAAACATGTGGAAGGTGCAGATAATCTATTACTCGCCACAATTGATGTCAACTCACTGTACACTAGTATTTCGCAAACAGATGGTCTATATGGGGTAGAAAAAGCCCTCCACCAAAACACGACGCTAAAACAAGAACAAATCAATTACATCGTGGAAGGACTACATATGGCAATGAGTTGCAATTATTTTTGGTATAAAAACAACTACTATGTCCAAAATAGGGGCGTAGCTATGGGGGCACGGTATGCCCCCAGTGTCGCCAACCTGCTGATGGACTGTTGGGAAGAGGAATATGTGTACACACGTAACATCCCCCAGATCAAATTGTATCGTAGATACATTGATGACCTTGTCATACTCTGGGATGGAAGCAACGATACCTTCCAAGAATTCCTACACAATCTCAATACCAATAAATATGGCCTTACCTTTACAGGGAAATGTGATTTGCAGAGTATAGATTATCTGGATCTTCAAATCTTTAAAGTAGGGTCCCAACTTCATACTAAAACGTTCTTTAAATCCACGGATCGCAATGGGTATATCCCGTCCACCAGCTGCCATCATCCCAAGTGGAAGGCCAACATACCCAAAGGCCAACTAATGCGATTGCGCAGGAATTGCAACTCCACTAGTGATTATATCGATCAAGCTGACATCATCATTGAGAGGTTCAAAGAGAAGGGCTATAAAGAAAATAACCTGATCAAACTGAAGGAAGAAGTCCTTAAAATGGACAGAAACCTCATGCTGGAACCCAAAGTCAAAAATAAATCGATCACATCTGATGTAGCCCTCATAACTGGGTTTAACTCACAATATAAAACATTTGAACGTATAGTTAAAAAATATTGGCCGATCCTACAAGAAGACCATACTTTACACAAAATCCTTAAGAAAACACCTACTTTCATTTACAGGCGAGCCCCCTCTCTACGCCACCATCTTGTGCATAACGTGATTGACCCTCCAAAATCTATCAGCCTTTGCCCTGAACTTAAGGGATTTTTCAAATGCCAAAAATGTTTGGCCTGTAGGGTGAGCAAAAAGCAACCTAGGAGAAAAATCAATTTCAAGTCGAGGGTTGACTTCAAGGAATATAAAATCAAAGAGCTTATCACATGTCATTCCACCCATGTGACATATGTTATTGAATGTCCCTGCCACCTACAGTACGTAGGCCGTACTACACGACCCCTCAAAGTGAGAATTCGGGAGCACATTAATAGGATAAAAAAGGGATCCACTAAGCATAACCTCTATCGACATTTTAAGAGATTCCACCATCAGGACCCAACCGAACTCATCTTCTATGGCATAGACCTGATTAAAGATAACTGGAGGGGCGGAAATAAAACCACCGCAATTTCCCAGAATGAAACTAGCTGGATATATCGTTTAGGATCTTTAAAGCCGCATGGATTAAATGCAGATATAGATCTCAACTGCTTCCTGGCTAACCCTTAATAGGCCCACTTATATACTCTACCTTTAATTTATCCCTTATTAATTAGAGGCTATGGAGGTAACTTATGCCCAGTATATATATATATATTTTTTCTATGACCTCACATATTTTTCCTATGACCTCACATATTTTCCTAAGTATTTTTCCTTATGATTACACTCTCCTTAGACTGGTCCCCACCTCTGTTTGGACCCTTAGCTGTTAATGCATCTTGGCCATTATGGATGACATACAATGGTAGTATAATTTGCAACCCACCCATCTTATATCTGCAGCGTTAGTTCGTGGGAGCCATCGCACTCGCGACGGCACACATTAATGACCACTCACTACTTCACGTGCATAGTATCCATTTCTGCACTGTATATTCATGTGTCCTCTGGTCACATGATTGATGATTCTATCACTCCAACACCATCCCCTATTTTATGTAATTTTTATTGCACCCTTTAATAATCACACTATCTCATGACTGGGTGCATAGGATTGCTTTTCACCTATGGATAGGCCCGTTAGATAGCTGTAACAGCTTCATCTTCCTAATGTCTAGTTTGTCTAATACAATGTTCTGTCATTGGTAACATTCTTGATTATTAACAATGTAATGGTTTATCTTCAGTAATGTTCTTTGCGTATTGGGGCCGTTAACATGGCAATGAATATAAACATTCTGGGTATACTACCCCCCTTTGGTAAATTAATACCATCTAGGCCATGTGTGCTTCGGTAACCTGTGCCTGGTTAATTCACTGTAGTATGTCATATCGGCCCATCCACGGCCTCACTTTTTGTATTAGTGACGTTTTTCGTATTAGTGACGTTTTACACTTATGATAGGTTAACAGTCCCGTCACTCAAATACTCTGGATATCACACTCTTACTAATGTTTGAGTTCTGTCCCACGATTGGACAAACAACCCGCCACATATGCCTGATTGGCTAACGGCGGTTACCCCTTACTAATGGGTGCAAACTGCAATGATTTGTAGTAGACACCCACTAGGCGGCTCTGATTGGATAGCTCTATTGAGCGCATTGATCTGCCATGGTGACGTTGCCTACTTATTCTGCAAGTCGTGGTATGCGTGTACCCGCTTCCGAAGACGTAAGGACTACGAAACGCGCGTAAAGCGGATACACGCACGCTCACACGCACTTCCGGGATCACCAGCGTGTCAGCCTGGAACGCACGCCGTTCACATGCTGGATTGATCAACATCCGGAACCCTTAGTGCATGGATTGTGGAGTGCCTATGGTTGGCTAATCATAGGACATCACTCCTGTTTTTGTTTTTAACTTTCATTTTTATTTATATTTCTATTTGTCCTGTCACCGCTGCACGGTGCCACTATTTTAAAAGTTTATTATTTCCAGTACCTTATTGACTTTGTATATTGCACTTGTGTCTGAGCCAGTGCTCAGCAGTGCCAATAAAGCCTTATTTCATTTTTTCATACTACACTATGGAAGTCCCCTTTCTTTTTTGATTTGGAGGAGCTGTGTTAATAACCATCCATACCAAGGAAATATACCAGGAACCTGGCGACTATCTCTGGAATACAGGAGAAGGTGCCACGATACGGGAGGAACACTTACTGTGACCTACACGCCTTTTACCCCTGCAGGGGTGACTACATTTGGTGAGTGGGGACCCTTGAGGGGGAGCACCGGAGTCACCGCGATATTCACCTGACGTAACACCTATGCATATAGGTGCACCTTACTTGTCACATCACACTGAGTCACCTGACTGTTATTGATGGACTATTTCCAGCTGATTTCTTATTTGTCATATGGTCGCCTCACTGTTTGTTTATCTTAGCATTCGAATATTGAAGATATAGTGTTGACACTTTTATTGTCTCAATAGTTTATTTTATTTATTTGTACATTATTTGTTTCATTTATACTACATATATCTTTTGTGTAAATTTACCTACTGCACGGTCTGCTAACAGAACCTAATATTTCTTTTATGGATTGATGTTAGTGCACAGTATAGTTCACCACACGTTTATTATGCACATGTGTTTATTTTTACTTTAATTAATGACACATCGCTAACATTTGCTAGCACCATCACTCCCGCCTCATCTGTGTTACCACACACCGTAGGGAATGTTGTCCCTTTAACCCCACCCATACACTTGTGGGCTAGTCCAAACAACATACTAGTGACAGCGCCATCACCCCCACACATCCACACCTCTATCCATATACTCCTATTGGAGTCATATTTAGGGGGGGCTGCAGTCACAATATCTATTACCTCTACCCTTGACTAAACTATCCTGAGCGCAGCTTTCAATCCCACTTATCTTTTATACAGTTAGCAACCAAATATGAACAATGCCTCAACTTCACCCACAACATGACACAAGGAACTCAATACACATTTTTAGTCAGACTTTCTGGCACCGATATAATCGACATGAGTTAATTACTAACCCTATTACCCAGACAAGGTGACTCCGAGGTAAGCTCTTTTCACCTCAATACAATACACATTCTTTTAGTAAACATAAGTCAGACATCTGACCCTTTAGATTGTGCTAATTCACATTCCACATCTATCAGCAGAACTTTCACACAATACAGTGTTAATTAGCATCACACAATGAAAAGGTCTTTAGAAGCCAGGCTAAGGCTCGTTTGCATGACAGTTGCAGACTTAATTACCCCCTTAACACCTATGTTCCACATTGAATGAGACACTCTCCTATTGACCTGTTGGGTTCAGAATTAACCACCTGTAATATTTCAAGATATCCTGCAATACATTGTGAATTATCTATACTGTCCCATCTCATGTAATTCAAGATATCATTTCTCAGTCATCCTATGCCCCTAGTGGACATAGGATGACCCTAGACACAAGAGTCATTGGTGAAGCTGAAACAGGAGTACCCCACATCCTTCAAGAGCCTCTGAGTCCCACGGGCCATAACCGTACAGTCACAGTCAGAAAAACAGAAGTTATATTTTGTCCGATCTGTCGATTTTCTAATCGTTAGTATGGTGCTTTTGACAGACGATTACGATTTTTTGTCAGACAAAAACTGGATGTGCAGGCTCTGAAACTTTTGTCTGATGTGCCCACAATGTTCAGTTTTCATTCATTAGGAGCAAGACTACGCATGCTCAAAAACGAAAGGACACATACAAAACACATCAACACATTACGTCACTTCTGACGTGCAAAAATTTTATTATGGTGCGTTACCTGTTCACTTTCGATAGGAGACTAGCATGCAACAAAAAGCGGATGAAAATTTGTACACTAATCTGATCGTGTGTACAAGGCTTTAGGATCAATTCACAAGGATTAGACAATCAATGTGTCAGTGTAGAGCTTAGCTGTGCCCCAATTCCTGCACCTTCATACCTCAGATCATCCTCATTTCCTGCACCTTCACACTTCAGGTCATCCTCAGTTCCTGCACCTTCACACCTTAGACCAGCTTCCATTCCTGCACCTTCACACCTCAGATCAGACCTAATTCCTACACCATAAACCTCAGATCAGCCTCAATTCCTGCACATTCACATTTTAGATCAGATCATCCTCAGTTCCTGCACCTTCATACCTCAGATCATCCTCAGTTCCTGCACCTTCACACCTCAGATCAGCTTCAGTTCTGTCACCTTCACACCTCTGATCAGCTTCAGTTCTGTCACCTTCACGCCTCTGATCATCCTCAGTTCCTGCATCTTTACACCTCAGATCAGACCCAATTCCTGCACCATATACCTCAGATCACCCTAAATTTCTGCACATTCACATTTTATATCATTCTTGAGTCCTCCACCTTCATACCTCAGATCATCCTCATTTCCTGCACCTTCACCGCTCAGATCATCCTCAGTTCCTACACCATGTACCTCAGATCAGACCCAATTCCTACACCATCACACCTCAGATCATACTCAGTTCCTGCACCTTCATACCTCAGATCAGTCTCAGTTCCTGCACCAACACACCTCAGATCATCCTTACTTTCTGCACCTTCATATCTCAGATCATCCTCAATTCCTGCACCTTCACACCTCAGAAAATTCTGAGTGCCTTCACCTTCATGCCTCAGATCAGCCCCAATTCCTACAATATATACATCAGATCATCCTCATATTCTGCACCTTCACACTTCAGATCATCCTCAGTTCATGCACCTTCATATCTCCAATCATCCTCAGTTCCTGCACCTCCACACCTCAGATCAGACCCAATGCCTACGCCATATACCTCAGATCAGCCTCAATTCCTGCACATTTACATTTTATATCAACTTCAGGTCCCCCACCTTCATACCTCAGATCATCCTCATTTCCTGCACCTTCACCGCTCAGATCATCCTCAGTTTCTGCACCTTCACACCTCAGATTAGCCCTCAATTTCTGCACCTACACACCTCAGACCAGGGAGTAAGATGATAGATGGGTGAGTTTCTTTACATAACAATGTTCGCAGGGGATCAGGCAGGTCTCTCTGAAATATCATGGAGGTGGGTGATCAATGGCGACAGAGGATCTAGCTGAGCTGTGAAACTGGCAACCAAGTTAGCTGTCCAATTACATTGCGTGCCCACCCTGGCACACGTGCCTTAGGTTGCCCATCCTTGCGATAGAGGTTAGCTTAGCGTCCAAGACCTCGGAATGGCCTTTGCACACTCTATCTCATCTGCTGTACTTTCCTATGCAGGCTCCCACCTTCCCTACCAAATTGTCTTTCAGGAGGTGAGCCCATATTTAAGAGTAGGTCCCAAATTGCCAGTTAAGGTGCCACATAGTTTGATTGTACTACCCATTTCCTGGTGCACAGTCATGATTTTCGGAGCCCCCAAAATGCAGTAACTTAAAATGTCTCTTCAAGCAGGGGTAGCTTGTGTACATGTAAGTTTGGGTCTCCACAGCTAAAAATCTGTAGTTTTCAAACTGAATAAAAACTCTTTTAAAAGTTTAAAGATTTTTAACCCTCCCATTAGCGAGGTGCTGAAAGAACATTCACCCCTGTTCTGCAGAAACGGCTAGACTTGGCAGTAACCATCAAATCGAAACAAGTGCCCAAAGAATCTTCGAAAAATGTATTTAAAACCTTCTCATCTTAACTGTGGAGCACTGAGGCTGTAAAGACACACACCACTTGGACTACATAAAATGGTTTCTCCTCCGTTTATTCTGTTAAGGAATTGATAACACCTTTAGTAGAGATTTGCTTTGAGGTTTTGTCCACTTTGGCTTGATTATAAAAAAATGTACTCAGTACTCCAACATTTTTCCAGAAGCAGAGACTTAACTAACCATCTGTTTTTCTGGTCTATCAATTGGGAGACCAAGCTGATTGGGAGACCAGGGATAAGAATTTTTCTAACAAATGTTTGGGCAAATATGGCCTCTAATCAACAGCTTGCCAAAATGTGCTTCTTAATCGAGTGAGGGACTCATGAAAGACAACCACAATCTTCACTGACTCACCCAAAGCCCAACCAAGCATATGACCTCTCCTAACACAAATGTTTTGGTAGATATGACCTCTAAGAAACACATTTTGGCAAGACGTTGGTTAGAGGTCATATATACCCAAATATTTGTTTTAGGAGAGGTCTTACGCTTGGTTGGGCTTTGGGGTGAGTAAATGAAGACTGTGGTTGTCTTTCATGAGGCCCTCACTCAATTAAGAAGCACATTTTGGCAAGACCTTGGTTAGAGGTCATATCTACCCAAAAATTTGTGTTAGGAGAAGTCTTATGCTTGGTTGGGCTTTGGGTGAGTCAGTGAAGATTGTGGTTGTCTCTTTAATGAGGCCCTCACTCGATTAAGAAGCACATTTTGGCAAGTTGTTGGTTAGAGGCCATATATGCCCAAACATTTCTTAGAAAAATTCTTATCCCTGGTTTCTCAATCAGCTTGGTCTCCCAATTGCCAGACCAGAAAAACAGATGGTTAGTTAAGTCTCTGCTTCTGTGGTTGTCTTTCATGAGTCTCTCACTCGATTAAGAAGCTTAAGAAAAGAAAAATAAGAGAAAAATTAAGATTAGGAAAATTAAAATAAGAAAAATGTTGGCAAGATGCTGGTTAATCAAGTAAGGGACTCATGAAAGACAGCCACAGTCTTCATTGACTCACTCAAAGCTCAACCAAGCATAAGACCTCTCCTAACACAAATGTTTGGGTATATATGACCTCTAACCAACGTTTTGCCAAAATGTGCTTTTTAATCGAGTGAGGGCCTCATGAAAGACAACCACAGTCTTTATTGACTCACCCAAAGCCCAACCAAGCATAAGACCTATATGACCCCTAACCAATGTCTTGCCAAAATTTGCTTCTATGTGGAATAGTGGCCTTGTTAAGGAAGATTACATCTGCCACTGACACAACAAAAGTCCATTGTGTCAGTCTTTTTAGTGCCACCTGCCACCAGACCTAGAGCCATATCACCTAATGACCACCTCCAAGAAGATACATGAAGCTCAATTTCGAAGCTCCATGGGTAGGAAACACACTTGGTTCCTAGAGGTTACAGCACACAAAGCGGCTCACTGATTGGTTGCTAAAAGTTACTGCACATCCTTACTGCTCACTGATTAGTTGCTAGAGGTTACTCCACATTCTTACCACTCATTGATTGGTTCATACAGGTTACTGCACATTATTACTGCTTACAGATTGGTTGCTAGATGTTACTGCACATCATTACTGCTAACTGGTTGCTAGAGTTTACTGCACATTATTGCTCACTGGTTGCTAGAGGTTACTGCACATCATTATCGCTCACCGATTGGTTGCTAAAGGTTACAGCACATCATCTTATTGCCTGCACACCATGGACTGGGGAAGCTGAACACAATTAACCCTTTTATTTCTAACCATTTCTTTGCTAGTAGAACCCTAGTGGAAATGAATATTTCCAGCAGGGATATTCTAGCATTAAAAGGGTTATTATGTGCTTTCCCTGGGATCTACCATCTCCACTCAGTAGTTGCCACGGCACATACTTCTGTCCAGTCCACTTTGCAGCCTGACTAAATCTGGCGATAGATGGTTCAAATCTCAGCCGGTTCAGCAGGAACCGGCCAAGATTTAAACCATGTATGGGCAGGCTGAATGTACCCAAGTTGATTGATCGATCAACTTGGGTACAACCAGCCTGCAGGATTTTAATTATTGCCAGTGGCACTGCTTGGGGAGGGAATCTGTCCCTGGTATGTTGTACAGCGGACCCCTTTCCTGCCATCTCTGGAACCCCCACATATCACCTCTTCTAGCACAAACCCTCTTCCCCACCCCCCCCCCCTCCCAACACAAATCCCCCAAATCATCACTCTAACACATCCCCCAAATTTCTCCACCTAGAATACTAACCCCCTGCCGCCCCCCAATTTCCCCCTCCGAACACAAACACCCCCCCTCCTAATCTCCTTGCAATGCCCCCCACCTCACATGATATCACAGTGCCCAGGGCACCCCTTGTCCCAACCCTGCATGTTACATGCATTGTGGTGCCATTCATTTTTAATGGCACGCCAAGGTACTGAGGCAGACTTTCTTGAACATTTTTTTTTTTTCCATATTAAATTTTTATTGAGAAAAAAAAGAATATCTTTTATTGTAACAAAAGTCATTACAGAAAGAACAAATGTGAACATAAAATAAAAGCCCAAGACTAGTCACAGGACCACTGTGCATAAGCAAGTCGGAAGAAGGCTCTATATTACAAGTCTGCTAACCATATAAATAAGGAAATGGTTATGCCTTGTACACACGGTCGGACTTTTGACCATGCAAAAGGTTGTCGAGTCAGACGAAAAGATAGAGAATAGGTTCTCTATCTAAGGTCAGTCGGACTTCCGACAAAAAAAAGTCAGAGGCTACACACACAATCCCATCTGGCTCTTATTCTCGGAAAGTCTGGCGGTGTGTACGAAGGCATTAAAGAGCCCAGTTAGCGAGACCATCATAAACGAGAATTGATAATAAAGATGGAACCCCCGTTACCCAAAATGACTGTACATGGTAGCTTAACAAAAGATTGGGTACAAGGGACACTACTACCTTGCAATCCAAGCTTCATGTAAGCCTAGGCGACCAGCGGCTGAAGAAAGAAAAAAAAGGAGGGGAGGAATCAAGGGGTAAAGGAAAGGGTGGGAAGGTTAAACTGGAAAAGAGAACGAAAAAGAAAGAAGGTGGGGGAAGGGTGGAAATAGGGGAGAAGAGAAAATAAAAAGAAAGAAGGGGGAGAAAGGGGTGGAGATAGGGGAGAAGAGAAAATAAAAAGAATGAAGGGTGAGAAAAGGGTGGAGATAGGGGAGAAGAGAAAAAAAAGAAAGAAGGGGGAGAGAAAAGGGTGGACATAGGGAATAAGAGGAAATAAAAAGAAAGAAGGGGGGGGAAGGGTGGAGATAGGGGAGAAGAGAAAATAAAAAGAAAGAAGGGGGAGAGAAAAGGGTGGAGATAGGAGAGAAGAGAAAATAAAAAGAAAGAAGGGAGAGAGAAAAGGGTGGACATAGGAGAGAAGAGAAAATAAAAAGAAAGAATGGAGAGAGAAAAGGGTGGACATAGGAGAGAAGAGAAAATAAAAAGAAAGAAGGGGGAGAGAAAAGGGTGGAGATAGGGGAGAAGAGAAAATAAAAAGAAAGAAGGGGGAGAGAAAAGGGTGGAGATAGGGGAGAAGAGAAAATAAAAAGAAAGAAGGAGGAGAGAAAAGGGTGGAGATAGGTCTGTCGGACTTCCGACAAAAAAAAGTCTGAGGCTACACACACAATCCCATCTGGCTTTTATTCTCGGAAAGTCTGGCGGTGTGTACGAAGGCATTAAAGAGCCCAGTTAGCGAAACCATCATAAAGGAGAATTGATAATAAAGATGGAACCCCCGTTACCCCAAATGACTGTACATGGCAGCTTAACAAAAGATTGGGTACAAGGGACACTACTACCTTACAATCCAAGCTTCATGTAAGCCTAGGCGACCAGCGGCTGAAGAAAGAAAAAAAAGGAGGGGAGGAATCAAGGGGTAAAGGAAAGGGTGGGAAGGTTAAACTGGAAAAGAGAACGAAAAAGAAAGAAGGTGGGGGAAGGGTGGAAATAGGGGAGAAGAGAAAATAAAAAGAAAGAAGGGGGAGAAAAGGGTGGAGATAGGGGAGAAGAGAAAATAAAAAGAAAGAAGGGGGAGAGAAAAGAGTGGACATAGGGGAGAAGAGAAAAGAAAAAGAAAGAAGGGGGAGAGAAAAGGGTGGAGATAGGGGAGAAGAGAAAAGAAAAATAAATAAGGGGGAGAAAAAAGGGTGGACATAGGGAATAAGAGGAAATAAAAAGAAAGAAGGGGGGGGAGAAAAGGGTGGAGATAGGGGAGAAGAGAAAATAAAAAGAATGAAGGGTGAGAAAAGGGTGGAGAAGAGAAAATAAAAAGAAGGGGGAGAGAAAAGGGTGGGAATAGGGGAGAAAATAAGATAAAAAGAAAGAAGGGGGAGAGAAAAGGGTGGAGATAGGGGAGAAGAGAAAGAAAAGAAGGGGGGGAGAAAAGGGTGGACATAGGGGAGAAGAGAAATAAAAAGAAAGAAGGGGGGGAGAAAAGGGTGGAGATAGGGGAGAAGAGAAAATAAAAAGAAAGAAGGGGAGGAGAAAAGGGTGGAGATAGGGGAGAAGAGAAAATAAAAAGAAAGAAGGGGAGAAAAGGGTGGACATAGGGGAGAAGAGAAAATAAAAAGAAAGAAGGGGAGAAAAGGGTGGACATAGGGGAGAAGAGAAAAAAAAGAAGGGGGGAGAAAAGGGTGGAGATAGGGGAGACGTGGGGCCAAGGAAAGGTAGTTAGACATACTTGGTTGGCCGGGCAAATCTTTCAGGGCCGAAAGAGAAAGCTCACCAGGGTATACCGGGGTATTTTTGTAAAATAATCTCAAAGCCACACTGAGGTCCACCCAGCTTTCTTAACTCTTTTTTTCCCCAGAGGATCCCTTGAAATAATTTTTAGGTCTTGGAAAACCCCTGCTGAGAACATGTAATTGGAGGTCAGTGGGAAAAAATTCCCCTAAATTGGTGGCCAGTAGGAAGAGTGTCCACCTTACAGTGGTGGTCAAACTACCACAGACAGCTAAAAAGATTAATGGTGTCATGCAGCTGGTTCTGCCATGCGGCGTGGGCTCCAAGACTATGCAGGCACCATCAGATGGGAGGCCGATCAGCCACAGCTCAAAGAACCCTTACCAATCTCTGAAAGAACCCTACAGTTCCATGGAACCCTGGTTAAGAAAGGTTGCACTAAGGAAACGCAGCTCCAGGGCACTAAGATGGTAGCGCACCACAACACATGGTAAAGCACTACCCTGCATTGCCATCAATACAGAGCAACAGGACACCAAGTAGGCCTCCATCCAGATTGACTGAAAAGTTCCTGGAGATACCGCCAAATTGCTGGAGATGTGGAGACCCAGAATGTACCACTTTCCACATATTGTGGACTTGCAAGAAGATTCATCTTTTTTGGACCGAATGTGTGTGCCGGGATCTCTGATCTCACAGGTCTTTCCCTAGAGCACAGGGGTCAAACACAAGGCCCGCGGGCCGAATCTGGTCCTCCAGGCCATTTCATGTGGCCCTCGCACCTCTCCTGCAACTGCAGGAGAGCTCCAGCCCTCTTCTGGTCCTACTCCAGACCCCTACTTTCAAGCAATTCATCCAGCTTCTTCCCAGAAGCAGTATAATGAAAGGGGGGTGCACTGCGATGTAAAGGGGAGTGAGGGACTCAACTTCTGATAGTGGGCTGGCTCTTGACACCTAAAGGGGAGGGGATGTGCTGACATATAATCTTACAGATACAACTGGCCCTTTTTAAGGGCAATCATAATGCTGATGCGGCCCACAATGAAATTGAGTTTGACACCCCTACACTAGCCACTTAAGGACCGCCTCCTGCACATTTACTTTGGCAGAATGGCACGGCTGGGCACATGCACGTACAGGTACGTGCTGTGCTAGTACCCAGCCGTGGGTCGTGGGCGCGTGCCCGTACCACGCTTCTGTGACCCGGTCCGAAGCTCCGGGACCGCGGCACTCGCGGACCCGATCGCCGCTGGAGTCCCGCGATCGGTCCCCAGAGCTGAAGAACGGGGAGAGCCGTTCTTCACTGTGGCAGCGTCGTCGATCTTGTGATTCCTTTTATAGGGATACACAATCAATGACGTCACACCTACAGCCACACCCCCCTACAGTTGTGAACACACTTCATACACACACACATAACCCCTTCAGCGCCCCCTTGTGGTTAACTCCCAAATTGCAATTGCTATTTTCACAGTAATCAATGCATTTTAAATAAATTTTTTGCTGTGAAAATGACAATGGTCCCAAAAATGTGTCAAAATTGTCCGAAGTGTCGCAGTCCCGAAAAAAAATCGCTGATCACCGCCATTAGTAGTAAAAAAAAAAAAAAAATTAATAAAAATGCAATAAAACTATGCCCTATTTTGTAAACGCTATAAATTTTGCGCAAACCAACCGATAAACGCTTATTGCGTTTTTTTTTTACCAAAAAAAGGTAGAAGAATACGTATCGGCCTAAACTGAGGAAAGAAATATTTTTTATATATTTTTGGGGGATATTTATTATAGCAAGAAGCAAAAAATATTGAATTTTTTTCAAAATTGACGCTCTATTTTTGTTTATAGCGCAAAAAATAAAAACCGCAGAGGTGATCAAATACCACCAAAGGAAAGCTCCGATTGTGGGAAAAAAAGGACGCCAATTCTGTTTGGGAGCCACATCGTACTACCGCGCAATTGTCAGTTAAAGCGACGCAGGGCGGAATCGCAAAACCTGGCCGGGTCCTTTACCAGCATTTTGGTCCGGGTCTTAAAAGTTTTGTTTATTAAAAGTCAGCAGCTACAAAAAGTGTAGCTGCTGGCCTTTAATAAACAATCACTTACCTGCTCCAGCGTTCCAGCGATGCGCCGGGGGGGGGGCTCCGCTCCTCTCCCCCCCCCTCCCCGTCCGGTGTCTTCATTTCTACTGTGGGCACCCAGCCGTGACAGCCTTTGGCTTCACGGCCGGGCACCCACTGCGCATGCGCGAGCCGCACTGCGCATGCGCGAGCCGCACTGCGCATGCGCGCGCGGCTCGCCGCTGATTGGACAGGCGATCGTCTAGGACCTGTCAGTGTCCTAGATGATCGCCTACAGGGAGGGGCTGCAATAAGGCGATTAAGCCTAATCGCCTTACCAGCCCCTCGGCGGAAGCAGGAAGTGGGACAGGAAGTCCCACTCCTCCTGAAGCCCCCACTCCCTCCCAAAAAAAATTACATGCCAAATGTGGCATGTATGGGGGTGAGGAGTGGATTAAGCGGAAGTTCCATTTTTGGGTGGAACTCCGCTTTAAGTGGTTAGAGAATGATGTGTCTTCTACATCTTATCACGTTATCAAAGCAGAAATAACGCAAATCCCTGGTAATCCATTTAATGAATGCCCCAAGGTCCTGTTTTTTCCTTCTAACTGCACATCAGAACTGACCTCGTTGATCAGCCAATGGATTAAAGGAGTAAATGATATCGAAACTATGGAAGACCTCGCAATGTCTTTGGGCCACCAGGAAGAGCGCTTTTGCAAAAAACGTACTAGGACCCTATGGCCACTGTTCCCTCCTTGGTAGCAGATTAAGGATCTACCCCCCCCCCCCTCTTTCCTGTTTGGTAAATACTGTCCTCCAAAAGATAACACCTCGGTGGGACAAAGTGTAATGCCGTGTACACACAATCAGAAATTCCGACAAGAAAAGTCAGATGTGAGCTTTTTGTCAGAAAATACCACGCCTCCACATATAACCTCCAACCATTTCCATACCATGCATCTTTCATGTTATCATTATGGGGTATTGTTTGTAGAATTTCGAAGAAAATAATACATTTTGGAACAAGGCTGTAAAATAACAAAATGTGGAAAAAGTGAAGTGCTGTGAATACTTTCCGGATGCACTGTAATGGTCAATATTAGGGTTGTCCAGATACCGATACTAGTATCGGTATCGGGACCGATACCGAGTATTTGCGGGAGTACTTGTACTCGCGCAAATGCTCCCGATACCTAAATAGAATATATTTTTTGTATTTATCAACATGTTCTGTGAAAATTCTTTGAGTTTTTTACTACTGCGTGATAAGAAAATAAAAAATTTTTATTAATTTTTACTCATTTTTTGTCTTGAGTTAGAGTTCTTCATAATTCTAAAGAAAATATCCTTAGTCTGTATTGTGGTTTGAAAACTGTCACATGACATTTAAAAAAAGTATCGGTATTCGGTATCGGCGAGTACATGAAAAAAAGTATCGGTACTTGTACTCGGTCCTAAAAAAGTGGTATCGGGACAACCCTAGTCAATATATGCAATGCTTGAGGAGGAAATAAATAAAAATCGCCGCATCAGAGCTGAAGCTCAGTTTAAAGCTGAAACAGTCAGAGCAGTGGCTCCTCCCCCTCTCGGTGGGTTCTATCAGTGTTGCCAACCTACTAGATTGAAATTTACCGACACGACACCCGAAATTTACTGGCTCAGCCACGTTTTTACTGCCATTTCCCAAAAGTTACTAAATTACATTTTTAGGTGCAAATTTCCGTATTTAGGCTGCAAACAAGTACGCTAGGCAAATAGCAATGTGATTTAAGGGAGATATTAAAGGTAAAAACATATTTTTTTGTTATTTTCGATATAATAAGAGCAGATTATTTAGTCACATCACCCCCTGCGGTGCCACAATCATCCCCTGCCTCCGCCCCCTCTGTGGTGCCACCAACAGCCCCTGTCTTCATCCCCCACCCTCTGCGGTGCCACCATCCCCCTCTGTGGTGCCACCAACACCCCCTGCCTCCAATCTCCCCCTGCCTCCATCCCCCTCTGAGGTGCCACTGCAGCCACCAACACCCCCTGTCTCCAATCACCCCCTGCCACCAATCTCCCCCTGCCTCCATCCCCCTCTGCGGTGCCACTGCAGCCACCATCACCCCCTGCCTCCAATCTCCATGCACAGTTCCAAGCCGAACCGATCTCGGCTATTTTTACTGGCACATTCCCGCAACCACTGACATTTACGAACGGGGGAAAAAAGTGCCCGTTTTTACGAACTGTCAGTAAAAATACGGACGGTTGGCAACACTGGGTTCTATACAGATCTTCAATTAGAAAGAGACAGTCGGAAAGAAAACAGCTCCTGCAGTGCTCTAGGAATGTGGTGGTATGAGTGCACCCTGCATTAAACGTTTATTGGTAAAAATCCAGAAGTTATAAAAATGAGATCAAACAAATTACAAACGTAAACGTTAAAATATTGACAAAACTGGCCAAACACGACCAGGCTCTCTCTCTTAAAATGCAGTTAAAGCGGAGTTTCACCCTAAATATAAGATCTCCCATGCGCTTCAGCATACTGGCGTCAGCGCCAGTATGCTGGGTTTTTTTTTTTTTTATAGCACACTTACTGTTTTATCGTAGAAATCCTTTTCTGTCCCCCGCGGTGGACGGCGCCAGTACAGCGCGTCACATCTTCCTAAGATACCCGATATGGACTCGGGTATTTCCGGCGCTATGCGGCGCCTGCGCACAGACCTAGGAGCTGACTGCGCAGGCGCCGTATTTCTCCGAGTCCTATTTCGGAGAAATACGGCGCCTGCGCAGTCAGCTCCTAGGTCTGTGCGCAGGCGCCGCATAGCGCCGGAAATACCCGAGTCCATATCGGGTATCTTAGGAAGATGTGACGCGCTGTACTGGCGCCGTCCACCACGGGGGACAGAAAAGGATTTCTACGATAAAACAGTAAGTGTGCTATAAAAAAAAAAAACCCAGCATACTGGCGCTGACGCCAGTATGCTGAAGCGCATGGGAGATCTTATATTTAGGGTGAAATACCGCTTTAACATAACTGCCTATTAACAGATCACATGAGACGTTGGTCACTCCTGCTGTTCACCTCTTCTCTCTTCAATGGAGACAGCCTGATAGATTTCAGCTGGTGGGCAGAACAGCAGGTAAATTCAGAGTAATTGTGAAATAGTTATTTTTTTTATTGAAGAAATATAAAAATTAGCAAAATAGAGGGAAACAAGCAGTAAAAAACACTTTAGTGAGGGGAAAAAAAAAAAAAGTATTGGATCCCCTGCTGATTTTGTACGTTTGCCCACCGACAAAGAAATGATCAGTCTATAATTTTAATGGACGGTCTATTTTAACCACTTAAGGACCGCCTCCTGCACATTTACGTCGACAGAATGGCACGGCTGGGCACAAGCACATACAGGTACGTCCTCTAAGTGCCCAGCCGCGGGCGCGCGCCCGCGACTCGGTCCGAAGCTCCATGAGCGCGGCCGTGGGACCCGATCGCTGCTGGAGTCCCGCGATCGGTCCCCGGAGCTGAAGAACGGGAAGAGCTGTGTGTAAACACAGCTTCCCTGTTCTTCACTGTGGCGCTGTCATTGATCGTGTGTTCCCTTATATAGGGAATCACAATCAATGACGTCACACCTACAGCCACACCCCCCCTACAGTTAGAAACACAGGTGAGGTCACACTTAACCCCTTCAGCGCCCCCTTGTGGTTAATTCCCAAACTGCAATTGTCATTTTCACAGTAATCAGTTGGGCCCTTTTCGGAGGACCAATTGGCGATGCACCGTCACAGTTTTTTTGTGTCACCCTTTATGTGTGTGCACATTTTTCCTGCACCGGGTGAAGTTTTTAGGTTGTGTTATGCACGCCACAAGCTTTTCAGTAGAAAGAAAAAATGGTGGAGAGATTGGAATCTGATTGATTAATTGCTTCTGTGGACAGGTGTCGTTTATACAGGTAACAAGCTGAGATTAGGAGCACTCCCTTCAAGAGAGTGCTCCTAATCTCAGCTCGTCACCTGTATAGAAGACACCTGGAAGCCAGAAATCTTGCCGAGTGATAGGGGATCAAATACTTATTTCACCGATTAGAATGCAAATCAATTTATATCTTTTTTTAAAAGGAGTTTTTCTGGATATTTTTGTTGTTATTCTGTCTCTCACTGTTAAAATAAACCGACCATTACATTTATAAACGGGTGATTTCTTTGTCAGTAGGCAAACAAACATACAAAATCAGCAGGGGACCAGATACCTTTCCCCCTGACCGTACATCCAGGGGGACATGCTGTATAATAAAAAGTGTCTAACAACAGATAGCTTTGATTTTCCATCAATCGGGGGCCAAGTACCATAGAAACCCTGGAAAGAATGTTCCTATTAAAGGGTCAGTCCCATAAAAATGGGATTTCAGTTTTTGGTGGAGCCTTGTAGGCTAAATCACCTGTTGGCTATGTATATTTCCTCCCAAATCCAATAGCAAGACGATCCGAGGAATGCAAAAAAAAGACAATAGCGTGCCTGTGTTATGGCCGACATGTTGGTGAGACTGAGAACACAGGTACTTCTGGAGTCCCCAGGAGATACTTCAAAAAATCATGACCAATCAGGATCTCTCCATAGCCAAAATAATAGAATATCCCTTCTCATCAAAGATTTTTTGAGTCCCTTGATGGATGCAGGAATTCTGATACTGTCGGGTATATAATGCTGCCTACAGGATTGTGTATTGGCAAACAAATTGTGGGCCTGCCCAAGATAACCCCTCCTCTTCCCAGCAAGTAGATCATGATCATAAAAACACAGATGAGTGGGTTTTCGGGGGAAAGGGACCTTTAGGGGAACTTCAGCGCACTCATTGAACCGTCAACAGTCTCAATTAACCTTCAAAGGACTCATTGGACCTTCAACTGGGTCACTGGACCTCCAACTGTCTCAACGGACCTCCAACTGACTCAATGGACCTGCAACTGACTCAATGGACCTCCAACTGACTCAACGGACCTCCAACTGACTCAACGGACCTCCAACTGACTCAACGGACCTCCAACTGACTCAACGGACCTCCAACTGACTCAACGGACCTCCAACTGACTCAACGGACCTCCAACTGACTCAATGGACCTCCAACTGACTCAATGGACCTTCAACTGACTCATTGGACCTTCAACTGACTCATTGGACCTCCAACTGACTCATTAGACCTCCAACTGACTCATTAGACCTTCAACTGACTCAATGGACCTCCAACTGACTCAATGGACCTTCAACTGACTCAATGGACCCCAGATAAAGGATTTTACAAGTACAAAAATTCTATTTCTTTTTTTGTCCATTGAGGGACAAAGGAAATCAGATACTTCCGGGACATTCAAAAAGCAGTCCAACTGCTTTTGCCCCTCCCCTTCAAATCACCCACCCCCGTCACACAGCTCTGGCCTCTTCACGTCACCCCATGCCCCCCTTCCTTTACAGCCATGTCCTCTTGTCCCCGTCACTCTCCTACCTTACGCATAGTGGAATGTGGGAGGCAGGATAGTAATGAACCAAAGGCGGGAGGTACAGCAGCACTGGATGGAGGGCGGTACAAGTTACCTTTCCATATTAACCAGCAGGGCGATTGGTTGCTAGGACGCAGGGCGATCCTAGCAACCAATCGCCATCTTGTTAATATGAAACATTAACTGCCGCAGCTCCCGCCCTCCATCCAATGCATTCTGTGCCTTCCGCCCTCAGTTCGTTGCTATCCTGCCTCCCGTATTCCACTCTGTGTAAGGAAGGAGAGTGACGGGGGCAAGAGGACATGGCTGTGAGGAATTGAGCGGGAAGGGGGGGCATGGGGTGACATGAAGGGGGCAATGCTGGGGGGAGAGATGTGAAGAGGGGCAATGCTGGGGTTGAGGGAGATCTGATGTGGGCAGTGCTGAGGAGAGGGATGGGAAGAAAAGAGAGTACACCGTTATAGGGGGGGGGGGGTGTCATGTGATTTGGACCTCTGCCGGAAGAAAATGTCACTGACCGGACCTCCGTAAATCTTAATTCAATGGCCCTGCTAGATAGACGTTTCCTTTTTTCTCGTGGAAAGGTCCTCATCTGGTGTGGATCATCTGGTGTCGGTAGAGGTTGGTCTCGCGGTTAAAACATTTGCCGCACAATATGCAGGAATATGGTTTTTCTCCCGTGTGCGTCCTCCGGTGCCGGTTCATGCTGCTGCTGGTGGTGAAGATTTTTCCGCAGTCCACGCACTCGTAGGTCTTCTCCCCCGTGTGGGTGGTCTGGTGGACGGCGAGGCGCCCGCTGGTGGTGAAGCACTTGCCGCACAGCACGCAAGGGTAGGGCTTTTCTAGGGCGTGGACGGGAAGGTGCGCCTCCAGAGAGGACCTGAGGGCAAAGCGTCGGCCGCATTCGGCGCAGGCGAAGGGCTTGTCGCCCATGTGCATCCGGCGGTGGGCGATCAGGTTGGCCTTGACGGCGAAGCATTTGCCGCACTGCGAGCAGGCGAAGAGTTTTTCGGAAGTGTGGAGCGCGACGTGCTCTCCAAGCTCCTCGGAGCTGGAAAAGGAAATTCCACAAGCCGTACAGGAAAAGGGCGCCTCCCCCGTGTGGACTTTGTGGTGTGATTGGAGCTGCTCGGAGGACGCAAAACACCTCCCGCAGTCTAGGCAGGTGAACGTTATTTTCCTTCCGCCGCGGCGGGTACTTTGATTGACAGCTTCGGCGGCCTCTGATGCTTCCTGGACGTTGTCCAAACTAATTTTAATAATGGTGCCATCCGAGCTGTCATCCCGAGACGGGCCGATGGGGTGGGGAGAGCCGTCTGTGGGAAAAGATCAGGAATACAAAATTATTGCTCGACTCCGGCCTTCCCTTCAGTCTAGCACTGGCTCCTCTCCTGGACCGCTATTGCTTACGCCAACCTTACCGCACACTGTGAGCTTCCCACCGCGTGCATTCGAAGGTTCAGCATGTCAGATATAGCCCGCCCCATTTTCTGGCTGGAGGACGTCCAGCATCACCTTTCCTCCCCACTCTGACTGTCCCTGGCCTGTCCCTTCTGTTCATTGGATTTCAGTAGAGGATCAGCATCACATGTGGACGTTACCCAGGGCAGTCTGCTCTTGAAAGGCGTACAAGGTTGGGGTGTTGTGATATTTTCAGGAAGCTATGTACAGCACCTTGCTGGCCCCTCCCACCAGCAATGATCTGCCTGTGTGGAATGGAGAAGCACAGAGACCCGGTGATGACATCACTAGGTCTAAAATAATAAATCTAATGAAAACAGAAGGGTTTTATATAGTGGTGCACCGAAATGAAAATAACGGGGCCAAAACCAAAAATTCTAGATGCACTTGGCCAAAAAACACATTTAAAAGGGGTTGTAAAGGAAAAATGTTTCCCTAAATGTCTTCCTTTACCTTAGTGCAGTCCTCCTTCCCTCACCTCATCCTTCCATTTTGCTTTTAAATGTCCTTATTTCTTCTGAGAAATTCTCACTTCCTGTTCTTCTGTCTAACTCCACACAGTAATGCAAGACTTTCTCCCTGGTGTGGAGAAAGCCTCTTGAGGGGGCGAGCAGCAGTGTCAGGACGCCCACTAACACACAGCTCCTTTCTCTATCTGCAAAGTAGAGAGCGTCCTGAATTGCCTGCTCACCCCCTCAAGACGCTTTCTCCACACCAGGGAGAAAGCCTCGCATTACTGTGTTGAGTTACAGACAGAAGAACAGGAAGTGAGAAATAAATAGCTTCCTTTACCTTAGTGCAGTCCTCTTTCACTTACCTCATCCTTCCATTTTGCTTTTAAATGTCCTTATTTCTTCTGAGAAATCCTCACTTCCTGTTCTTCTGTCTCTAACTCCACACAGTAATGCGAGGCTTTCTCCCTGGTGTGGAGAAAGCGTCTTGAGGGGGTGACCAGGCAAGTCAGGACACTCTCTACTTTGCAGATAGAGAAAGGAGCTGTGTGTTAGTGGGCATCCTGACACTCCTGCTCGCCCCCTCAAGAGGCTTTCTGCACACCAGGGAGAAAGCCTCGCATTACTGTGTGGAGTTAAAGACAGAGGAACAGGAAGTGAGGATTTCTCAGAAGAAATAAGGACATTTAAAAGCAAAATGGAAGGATGAGGTAAGTGAAGGAGGACTGCACTAAGGTAAAGGAAGCTATTTAGGGGAAACATTTTTACCTTTACAACACCTTTAATTAACGTGGCTGCTGTTTTTGCATTGAAGTCAACGGGATGCATTTTTCCAATGAAGTTAATATAGGGCACTGTTTGCATTGAAGTCAATAGGCGGCGTTTTTGCAAGTCAATGGCACACCATTTTTGCATTGAAGTCAATGGGACGCATTTTTGCACTAAAGTCAACAGGGGGCATTTTTCCATTGGCGTCAGTGGGATGCGATTTTGCATTGAAGTCACTAGGGGGCGTTTTTGCAGTCCAGTGTTTCTGGAGCTGTAGTAGATTGGCACTAGCACACAGCAGATTTTAGAAGGCAGCGCACTGACTTTTTGGGGGGACTAGAAAGTCAAATTTAGCTTTTTAATGGCAGCCATGTGGCAGCACAGCAGTGGGCCTTATACCGTGCCACCATATGTATGCGTTCATTGTGTGACGCTGTTTTGTGCCTGTGACTTGTCGCTATGGTTCCCCTATCGAGATGGTTCCCGTAAGGACTGCGCAGGCACAATCTTTGCCGACGGAAATCTCCGAACCTCGGCCGGCATCCAGGCTCATTACTTAACATCCCCCGTGGATTGGAGGATGTTAAAAAAAAGAGCCAGGAGGCCGAGCGAGCGGAGCGACTTACCACTTACCTCAAATTCCACGTCGCCCTGGAGGTTCGGTGATTTCCGTCGGCAAGGATTGCGCCTGCGCAGTCCTTACAGGAACCATATCGTCAGATCACCAGGACTGTGACTGCACTGTCACCAATAGCTCTCAGTCACCTAGCAACAATTAGGAGCTTATAGTTTTAGAGATGGCGATACATTTTAGGCCCAGTTGATGGCATTGAACCAACTGACCTGCAGAAATCTCCCAGTCTGAATCCTTCCTGGGGCTCTCCTCCGCCTCATCGTCTTCTATCACAATGGAAAGTTCTGCTTCCTTTGGGGGGCGCCACCTTCTACCTGCAGGATTAGGATATCAAATCAGGATGATTAACAGGAAGGACAGCGACGGACCGGCTCGGGAGGGAAAGATTATACTTCATACTGACTTTTGGAGCTTTCTTCTCGGTCATCCTCATCCTCTCCCACTTCGATCACTGACACAGAGGCAGGCTTGTCCTGGCTCCCCCCTGCGTGAGGATAAAGATGGTTTTAATATTATACGTCATACCATTACACTGTCAGTAGGGGGAGGTGAGGAAATAAACAATAGCGGTATGTACCTCAGATTTATATTAATATCCTGACTTTCTGTGCCTGAAGTTAGTGACTCACCTACTTTCAGTGAAGGGGACCTTCAATGGACTTTCAATGGACCCTCAACTGACTTGATGGACCCTCAACTGACTCAATGGACCCTCAACTGACTCAATGGACCCTCAACTGACTCAATGGACCTTCAACTGACTCAATGGACCCTCAACTGACTCAATGGACCCTCAACGGACCCTCAACTGACTCAATGGACCTTCAACTGACTCAATGGACCTTCAACTGACTCAATGTTGGAGTATAAGGGGTAATGTGAGGACTATGGGGAGGGATAGTGTTGGGGTACACCGGGAGGGATAGTGTTGGGGTACACTGGGAGGGATGGCGTTGGAGTATAAGGGGTAATGTGAGGACTATGGGGAGGGATAGTGTTGGGGTACACTGGGAGGGATAGTGTTGGGGTACACTGGGAGGGATAGCGTTGGAGTATAAGGGGTAATGTGAGGACTATGGGGAGGCATAGTGTTGGGGTACACCGGAAGGGATAGCGTTGGAGTACAAGGGGTAATGTGAGGACTATGGGGAGGGATAGTGTTGGAGTATAAGGGGTAATGTGAGGACTATGGGGAGGGGTAGTGTTGGGGTACAAAGGAAGGGATAGCGTTGGAGTATAAGGGGTAATGTGAGGACTATGGGAGGGATAGTGTTGGGGTACACTGGGAGGGATAGTGTTGGGGTACACCGGGAGGGATAGCGTTGGAGTATAAGGGGTAATGTGAGGACTATGGGGAGGGATAGTGTTGGGGTACACCGGGAGGGATAGCGTTGGAGTATAAGGGGTAATGTGAGGACTATGGGGAGTGATAGTGTTGGGGTACACCGGGAGGGATAGCGTTGGAGTATAAGGGGTAATGTGAGGACTATGGGGAGGGATAGTGTTGGGGTACACTGGGAGGGATAGCGTTGGAGTATAAGGGGTAATGTGAGGACTATGGGGAGGGATAGTGTTGGGGTACACCGGGAGGGATAGCGTTGGAGTATAAGGGGTAATGTGAGGACTATGGGGAGGGATAGTGTTGGAGTACACCGGGAGGGATAGTGTTGGGTTATTAGGGGTATAGGATTACATGGAGGGTTCATGTGGGACATCCTTAGTGGAAGGCACAGTTGTCAGACAACATTGCACCCGTACAGGAACATCTACCCCGATCAAGACAAAGATTTAGACATATTTAGATATATTCAGACTCACAGCTGTAGAGAAATAATGGACATTGCCTTTGATGCAACTCAAAATCTAGAACAGGGGGAAAGATTTCCTTTTTCTGCCAACAGTCTAGAGCTGCAACTAACGATTATTTTCATAATCGATTAATCGGCCGATTATTTTTTCGATTAATCGATTAATCGGATAAAATCATTAAAAAAACGTAATGTGGAATTTTTTCGTTTATTTAACAGTAATAATGAAAAAACATGTTACACTCAAACGGCAGATTAAAAAACGTTTAACATTAACATTACACAACTTTGCAGCAGTACTATTCCTACCCGGGAACACCAATGCTGGGGCACTATTCCTCCCGGGAACACCAATGCTGGGGCACTATTCCTCCCGGGAACACCAATGCTGGGGCACTATCCCTCACGGCAGGGCTTGACAAATTTGCTTGGAATCTAGGAGCCAGCTAAAAAAGTTAGGAGCCAGAAAATGCGCCCGTCCCGACGAGCTTGCGCGCAGAAGCGAACACATACGCATGAGGTATCACCGCGATTGTTGGAGCGAGAGCAATAATTCTAGCTCTAGACCTCCTCTGTAACTCAAAACATGCAACTTGTATTTTTTTTAAACTTCGCCTATGGAGATTTTAAAGGGTAAAAGTTTGACGCCATTCCATGAACGGGCGCAATTTTGAAGCGTGACATGTTGGGTATCAATTTACTCGGCGTAGCATTATCTTTCACAATCTAAAAAAAAAATTGGGATAACTTTACTGTTTTATTTTTTAATAAAAATAAAAAAATCCAAAAAAGTGCGCTTGTAAGACCGCTGCGCAAATACGGCGTGACACAAAGTATTGCAACGATCGCCATTTTATTCTCTAGGGTGTTAGAATAAAAAAAATATATAATGTTTGGGGGTTCTAATTATAGGGAAGGAGATGGCAGTGAAAGATTACATTACAGTTGCTGTTTAACTTGTAATGTCAAACGGCCACCACCAGATGGTGCCAGCTCACAGAAGGAAGAGCTTGGGACTTCACAAGGCCGCAAAGCCGCGGCCTCAATTAGCGTTTGCCGCGGACCCGCGGCGATCGCGCGGTGGAGGTGGTGGGGGCGCACGGAGACACACGATCCTGTGCCTCCGTGCACCCCCACCTCCCCCGCTGCTCGATCGCGGCGGGCCCGCGGCAAATGGTAATTGAGGCCGCGGCTTTGAATGGGCGGAAGGGCGGACCGATTATTCGATAATGAAAATCGTTGACAACGATTTTCATTATCGAATATTATCGATAATATCGATTAATCGTTTCAGCTCTACAACAGTCCCATAGTCCTAAGGCCTTGCGTCTTCACGTGATACAACTGGTGATGGAGAACCTCAAACACATTATGAACCCATCAGATTCCTCACCAACGTGACCTGTACAGCCCTGGATGTGCGCACCATTGCTTTTGTCACCAGTCCCCTCCCCCACCCCATTTACACATATTAATCATACAGTAACCTGGACTCACCTGTATGAAGATCTTTAGTGACTTGCTCCTTGTTTTGGTTCTGCTGGTCATCCTCAGAGGTCACCACCTCACTGGCTTCATCCTAATCTCCGACAACCACAAAGAAATCCACGTTACATACGCTTCTAAAATAAACAATGTTTCGCCCCGCCCATAGAGGCCTTTGTGACTAGGCCTTGATGGGTAGGATGAAAAGCGTCGGAGAGCTGATTGAAGGGAAGGGAAGCATATCAGCTGAAAACTGTATTTTGCGAATAAGAGAAATAAGGTGCTGATAATGGCCCCCGAAAACGCAGGCGATATGAAGAACTGTGATTTTTGGTTTCAGCTTCCGGCCAAGTACACCCTGCAAATTTTGGTTTTCGGCACCAACATTTCCATTCGGTGCACCTCTATGTCAATCACAGGCTGGAGGTCCCTCTCCTGTCACCATTTTTCTCTTGGTGTCAGGAAAACTTTTCAGAAGTGACTGATGCCAAAAGCAGAGGGAGGAAGCAGCAGACAGAAATTACACTTAGTGCTCTGGATTGAGACAAGCACACACTACAGAGGGATATGCTTTGTTTGCATTTTATGTCTGAGGTTTACAACCACTTTACCAACAGCATGTACAATGCCCGACACACGTCTGGTATGAGTTTTGTCTACCTGGAAGTCTTCCGAGATGACATGAATGTCCTTCAAGCTCAGAGGGGACTGAGGCCTAGGAGCCGCCCCCAGGATTCTTTTCTTCCGAGGCCTCCCTGTAAGAAGAAGGCAATGTATGAGGTTATGGAGGACGATGTACAGTCTGGAACTGCAGGGGATGGCCCAGGACAGAAGAGGTTTATGGTCAAAAAAAAAACACACCATAGGACTAACAGAGGAAGTTCTTTTATTTTTTTATGGAAAAAAAGTAAAGTTGTTTATGACAAGCCCTGCCCATGAGGAGCTTTGTATTAAATAAAGGACCGCCCACAGTGTGTGTGTATATATATATATATATATATATATATACACACACACGTCATTACTTTAACCCCTTAAAGCGACACTAAAGTCAGGATTTTTTTTTTTTTAAAAGCAACAAACATGTTATACCTCCACTGTGCAGTTCGTTTAGCACAGAGTGGCCCGGAAAGCTGTCTTCTGGGGTCCCTATAGCAAAAAGTAAAAAATATAGATTGTTTTTTCAAAAATTGTCGCTCTATTTTTGTTTATAGTGCAAAAAATAAAAACCGCAGAGGTGATCAAATACCACCAAAAGAAAGCTCATTTTGTGGGGAAAAAAGGACGCCAATTTTGTTCGGGAGCCACGTCGCACGACCGCGCAATTGTCATTCAAAGCGTGACAGCGCCGAAAGCTGAAAATTGGCCTGGGCAGGAAGGGGGTGTATGTGCCCAGTAAGCAAGTGGTTAAACCCTTTAGGCAAAAAAATTCAATAAAAAATCCATCACTCACCTCTCCTTCTAGCGTTTGAGGTGTGTCCGGTCGCATTCGGCTCATTCTTGATACAGAAGATCATTGTGTTCTGCGAATGATCGTTGTAAACAATATAAAAGAAATAGTACAAATGTTCTTATAACCAATCACAGACGGGCTTAGGCAAAGATCCAAATACTGGATCTGAAGGGCTAGATAGGAGATATTACGGATGTGATTTAGGACGATTCCAGAGAGGCCCCCTGCTGGTCAGACAGGTGCCGATCACCCATCCCAGCTCCTGAGAGCTCCGAACGGGTCACCTGTCCTCTTACCTTCGATTGTTCTTCCTGATCCGGGGAATACGGAGGACGGGGACATCTCATTGGTGCAGTTCTGTCGCCGGATTCATCTGTGGGAAACACACGATCATATTAGAGGCACCCTATAAAAAAGGAGGAGCTCAAGATTTTTTTTTTTTTTTTTACTATTTCTAAGTATACAAAAGTAGTGATACACCGAAACTCAAAATTCAGGATGCACTTCCCTGAAAACAAAAAACTGAAACGGACAGTTAAAAAAAAATCGAATGAGGCCGACGTTCTTGCATTATAATGCATGGGACGCGATCTTGCATTGAAGTTAACCACTTAAGGACCGCCTCCTGCACATATACGTTGGCAGAATGGCACGGCTGGGCACAGGCAGGTACAGGTACGTCCTCTTTAAGTGCCCAGCCGTGGGTCCCGAAGCACCGTGACCCGCGAACCCGGTCGCCGCTGGAGTCCCGCGATCGGTCCCCGGAGCTGAAGAACGGGGAGGGCCGCGTGTAAACGCACCTTTCCCGTTCTTCACAGTGGCGCCCTCATCGATCGTGTGATCCCTTTTATAGGGAAACACCATCAATGATGTCACACCTCCAGCCTCGCCCCCCTACAGTTAGAAAGATGAGGTCTCACACATAACCCCTACAGCGCCCCCTTGTGGTTAACTCCCAAAGTGCAATTGTCATTTTCACAGTAATCAGTAATGCATTTTTTGCTGCGAAAATGACAATGGTCCCAAAAAGGTGTCAAAATTGTCCGAATTGTCCGCCATAATGTCGCGGTTACGAAAAAAAAAAAAAAAAAAACGCTGATTGCCGCCATTAGTAGTAAAAAAAAAATATATATATATTAATAAAAACGCAATAAAACTATCCCCTTTTTTGTAAACGCAATAACTTTTGCGCAAACCAATAGATAAACACTTATTGTGATTTTTTTTTTACCAAAAATAGGTAGAAGAATACGTATCGGCCTAAACTGAGGGAAAAAAATAGTTTTTTTATATATTTTTGGGAGATATTTATTATAGCAAAAAGGAAAAAATATTGCATTTATTTCAAAATTGGCGCTCTATTTTTGTTTATAGCTCAAAAAAAAAAAAAAAACGCAGATATGATCAAATAACACCAAAAGAAATCTCTATTTGTGGGGAAAAAAGGACGCCAATTTTGTTTGGGAGCCACGTCGCACGACCGCGCAATTGTCAGTTAAAGCGACGCAGTGCGGAATCACAAAAACTGGCCAGGTCCTTTACCTGCATAATGGTCCGGGTCTTAAGTGGTTAATAGTTCTTGCATTATAATCCATGGGACCCGATTTTGCATTAGAGTCAGTGGAACGTGATTTTGCACTGAAGTCACTAGGGGGCATTTTTGCATTGAAGTCAATGTATATTTGTACAACTAAAAAAAAATGTTTTTTTTTTAATTATTATTAAAATTATTATTATTATTTAAAATGTTATTTTTTTAATCTAAAAATATGTTTTAAAAAATTAAATACAAATATACACTTCAATATTGAAGTAGCTCAGAATAGTATAGTTTTTTATATGTAATTGTCACTGCTGCCGCCTACTCTGCTTTGTATTTCTATACTGTCAGACCTTGGAAGCATAGGCCACGCCCGAAACGTTGTCTTGTCCCTCCCCCTAGGATCCTCCAAATATATTTTACTACTGGCCAACACTGACAAGCTATTTTGAGCAATCAAAAGTTTTCTATGGAACGGTAAGCGTTATTACACCTCAGGAAGGAGCGGTAGGGGGGCTGTGGGTGCAGATCAGGGGGCGTACCATAGATCAGGGCTTGACAAATCCCAGGCGCCAGGTCGCCAATGCGACTAGAAATTTCACCCTGGCGCCTGGGCTTTGATCAGTGTCTGTATTTAGTTAGAGGGATCTATACTGCGGGAGCAGGGTCTGTATTTAGTGAGGGGGATCTATACTGTGGGAGGGGGGTCTGTACTTAGTGGGTGGGTCTTTTATGAGAGCGGGGGGTGATACCAACCCTAGTAACAACACTGGGGCTCATCACTGAGTCATAACAAAAAAAAATTAAAAATGGCGCCTAACTTTTTTAGCTGGCTCCTAGATTCAAAGCAAATTTGTCAAGCCCTGCCATAGATTGTAAGCTCCTAGAGGGCAGGGACTGATGTGAATGTATGATAAATACGTAAAGCGCTGCGTAAATTGATGGCGCTGTATAAGTACCAATATAAAAATAAAACAAAGTGAATTATGGGTAGTGAAGTAACACACAAATAAATATATTACCAACTCAGCTCTGTATTTCTAGGCCATCAGAACTTAGGGGTGTAAGCAACGCCTACAATGTTGTCTTGTCCCACCCCCTAGGATCCTCCAAATATATTTTACTACTGGCCCACACTGACAAGCTGTTATGAGCAATGAATAGTTTCCTAAGGAACGGTAAGAGATATTACACCTCAGGAAGGAACGGTAGGAGGGCTGTGGGCGGAGATCAGGGGGCATACCATAGATTGTAAGCTCCTCGAGGGTAGGGACTGATGTGAATGTACCAATAATAAATAAAACAAAGAAATTAATTATGGGTAGTGAAGTAACACACAAAAAGAAAACTACCAACTCAGCTCTGTATTTCTAGGCCGTCAGAACTTAGGGGTGTAAGCAACGCCTACAATGTTGTCTTGTCCCACCCCCTAGGATCCAAATATATTTTATAAATAGGCCACAATATTGTTTTTATGTGCAATTGTCACTGCTGCCACCTACTCTGCTTTGTATTTCTATGCTGTCAGACCTTGGGAGCATAGGCCACACTGACAATGATTTCTTGTGTCCCCCCCCCCCCCCAGGATCCTCCAAATATATTTTACTACAGGCCCACAATGACAAGCTATTATGAGCAATGAATAGTTTCCTTTGGAACGGTGAGAGTGTTTACACCTCAGGAAGGAACGGTAGGAGGGCTGTGGGCAGAGATCAGGGGGCCTACCAAAGATTGTAAGCTCCTCGAGAGCAGGAACTGATGTGAATGTAGGATCTTGGGAGCATAGGCCACGCCCATGTCTTGTCCCACCCCCTAGGATCCTCCAAATATAGTTTTACTACTGGCCCACAATGACAAGCTATTATGAGCAATGAATAGTTTCCTTTGGAACGGTGAGAGTGATTACACCTCAGGAAAGGAACGGGCTGTGTGTGGAGATCAGAGGCATTATGGGTAGAAGAGTCACACACAACGGAGAGGCTCACTACAGTCACTTACAAGAGGAGACTAATTCATGAAAAATTTGAGAAACTTTATCATGCTCAAAGGTGATCATGATGAAAAATTTGAAAAAACCTTGGGTTAGATGACGTTTATGTATCCCGTTGCCATGGCAGCATTAGGAGGTTGGGTTGTGGGAGAGATTGGCGTGGTGACACTAGAGAACTGAGGGCGATGTGATTAACGTGACCACGTTTTTGTCTCTCTCTTAGCATCGTCTCATCAAATCCTCAACATATTTCTAGAAAAAGGTAGCCCAACTCACCCACAACACAACCTCCTATAGCTGCAACGATCATACACATGTGCAGAGAGGCGGGGCTTAATTATATTGTGAAAGGAAGTCTGCTCTCACCTGAGCTCAGGACGTCGTTTACTTCCTGTCCTAAGAACTTTGACATACAACTCTTCTCCTGGACCGACCTTCGTCCTTCCTGAGATAGACAAAACAAGGATGAGTGACACCTTATAGGAACCTGACACACACAATGATACAGTCACCATTCAGACACATCCCTTGTCTGTTACTGGATCATGTCCCAGAATTCCCGGCACCGCTCACCTCTCCTGTCAGCAGATCAATGATCTTCTGGGTGACTTCTAGAATCTTCTTGTCGTTGCTGTCAGGTGTCAGCTTTGAGGTGGGGATCGGAGTCCGTCCAAAGCCTCCCGATACACAGGGACTGCTGCTGTGTGTCACCCGACCATAGGACATCTTCAGGACTATGTAATCCTATACAGAGGAAAACATGATGTCATGTGACCTCCCAGAATCCTCCTCACCTCTCCGGTCAGGTCTGTGTTTTATTACTAGAGATAAGAGTGATGTCATGTGACCTCCCAGAATCCTCCTCACCTCTCCGGTCAGGTCTGTGTTTTATTAATAGAGATAAGAGTGATGTCATGTGACCTCCCAGAATCCTCCTCACCTCTCCACTCAGGTCTGTGTTTTATTAATAGAGATAATAGTGATGTCATGTGACCTCCCAGAATCCTCCTCACCTCTCCGGTCAGGTCTGTGTTTTATTAATAGAGATATTAGTGATGTCATGTGATCTCCCAGAATCCTCCTCACCTCTCCGGTCAGCTCTGTGTTTTATTAATAGAGATAATAGTGATGTCATGTGACCTCCCAGAATCCTCCTCACCTCTCCGGTCAGGTCTGTGTTTTATTATTAGAGATAAGAGTGATGTCATGTGACCTCCCAGAATCCCCCTCACCTCTCCGGTCAGGTTTGTGTTTTATTAATGGAGATAAGAGTGATGTCATGTGACCTCCCAGAATCCTCCTCACCTCTCCGGTCAGGTCTGTGTTTTATTAATAGAGATAAGAGTGATGTCATGTGACCTCCCAGAATCCTCCTCACCTCTCCGGTCAGCTCTGTGTTTTATTAATAGAGATAATAGTGATGTCATGTGACCTCCCAGAATCCTCCTCACCTCTCCGGTCAGGTCTGTGTTTTATTAATAGAGATAATAGTGATGTCATGTGACCTCCCAGAATCCTCCTCACCTCTCCGGTCAGGTCTGTGTTTTATTATTAGAGATAAGAGTGATGTCATGTGACCTCCCAGAATCCCCCTCACCTCTCCGGTCAGGTTTGTGTTTTATTAATGGAGATAAGAGTGATGTCATGTGACCTCCCAGAATCCTCCTCACCTCTCCGGTCAGGTCTGTGTTTTATTATTAGAGATAAGAGTGATGTCATGTGACCTCCCAGAATCCCCCTCACCTCTCCGGTCAGGCTTGTGTTTTATTAATGGAGATAAGAGTGATGTCATGTGACCTCCCAGAATCCTCCTCACCTCTCCGGTCAGGTGTGTGTTTTATTAATAGAGATAATAGTGATGTCATGTGACCTCCCAGAATCCTCCTCACCTCTCCGGTCAGGTCTGTGTTTTATTAATAGAGATATTAGTGATGTCATGTGACCTCCCAGAATCCTCCTCACCTCTCAGGTCAGGTCTGTGTTTTATTAATAGAGATAAGAGTGATGTCATGTGACCTCCCAGAATCCTCCTCACCTCTCCAGTCAGGTCTGTGTTTTATTAATAGAGATAAGAGTGATGTCATGTGACCTCCCAGAATCCTCCTCACCTCTCCAGTCAGGTCTGTGTTTTATTAATAGAGATAAGAGTGATGTCATGTGACCTCCCAGAATCCTCCTCACCTCTCCGGTCAGGTCTGTGTTTTATTAATAGAGATAAGAGTGATGTCATGTGACCTCCCAGAATCCCCCTCACCTCTCCGGTCAGGTCTGTGTTTTATTAATAGAGATAAGAGTGATGTCATGTGACCTCCCAGAATCCCCCTCACCTCTTCGGTCAGGTCTGTGTTTTATTAATAGAGATAAGAGTGATGTCATGTGACCTCCCAGAATCCTCCTCACCTCTCCGGTCAGCAGGTAGAGGATATCCAGGGTGAGGTTGATGATTCTCTCCACCACGTGGCTCCGTGTCTTGTCCGCGCCGAGTGTTTCGGTCAGATCGAGGCGTGACAGCTTCATTCTGGAGGTGGAGCTCCTACACAGACAATATGAAGACGTCTCAGTCTGCAGAAGAAGACAAAGATTAGGATCACGGAGCGTCCATCACTTCTCATCACACCAAACAACTCGGCTGTAACGCCAAGCGCCTGAGAGACGCCCTCGCTGTCTACAAATCGATAAAAAAAAAAAGAAAACACAGATCTTTATAGAGCTTATGATGTCACCAAATTTCCAATGGGGAGACCATAGAATGCAGCTGTATATCCCCCAAACACACCACTTGGGTGGACTGTCCCTTTAAGTCATCCTTGCCACCTTCCCCGCCTCTAACAACCCATTAGTCTCCTACAGGGGCTCCCAAAGACACCCTGTCCCTGTCCCTGTCCCCTCTCACTACCTGTCTCTCTTCAGGTACGATAGTGGCTACTTCCTGTCCTCCACACTCACCCAGTGATGTCACAGGAAACACGTGACCAGGAAGCAGGAAATAGAGGGCGGGAACAGGAAGAGAAGGCTGCAAGCAGATCACATGATTTCACCCTGAGGGTCCCTCCCCCCTCCATCTTTTATATTATATGCTTTCTGTATATCTCCCTGTGTATTCCCCTCTCTCTCTGTATATCCTCCTTACCTCTCTGTGTATCTCCATGTATACCCCTCTCTCTCTATGTGTATATCTCTCTGTATACCCCACTCTCTCTCTCTCTGTATATCTCCATGTACCCCCCCTCTCTCTCTCTCTACCCCTCTCTCTCTTTATATTTCCCTGTATACCCCTCTCTCTGTATACCCCCCCTCTCTCTCTCTCTCTCTGTATACCCCCCCTCTCTCTCTCTTTCTCTCTGTATACCCCCCCCCTCTCTCTCTCTCTCTCTCTCTCTCTCTCTCTCTCTGTATACCCCCCCTCTCTCTCTCTTTCTCTCTGTATACCCCCCTCTCTCTCTCTCTCTCTCTCTCTCTCTCTCTCTGTATACCCCCCTCTCTCTTTATATCTCCCTGTATACCCCCCTCTCTCTTTATATCTCCCTGTATACCCCTTTCTCTCTCTACCCCCCTCTCTCTTTATAGCTCTCTGTATACCTCCCTGTATACCTCTCTCTCTCTCTCTCTCTCTGTATACCCCCCTCTCTCATTATATCTCTCCGTATACCCCCCCTCTCTCTTTATATCTCTCTTTATACCCCCCCCTCTCTCTCTATCTCTGTATATCTCCCTGTATACCCCTCTCTCTCTGTATACCCCTCTCTCTCTGTATACCCCCCTCTCTCTGTATACCTCTCTCTCTCTCTCTGTATACCCCTCTCTCTCTCTCTCTCTGTATACCCCCCCTCTCTCTCTCTCTCCCTGTATACCCCTCTCCCTCTCTACCCCCCCTCTCTGTATATCTCCCTGTATACCCCTCTCTTTCTCTCTCTCTTTATATCTCTCTTTATACCCCCCTCTATCTCTGTATATCTCCCTGTATACCCCTCTCTCTCTCTGTATACCCCTCTCTCTCTGTATACCCCCCTCTCTCTGTATACCTCTCTCTCTCTCTCTGTATACCCCTCTCTCTCTCTCTCTCTCTCTCTTTATATCTCCCTGTATACCCCCCCTCTCTCTCTACCCCCCTCTCTCTCTTTATATCTCCCTGTATACCCCCTCTCTCTCTCTCTCTTTATATCTCCCTGTACACCCCCTCTCTCTCTTTATATCTCCCTGTATACCCCCTCTCTCTCTCTTTATATCTCCCTGTATACCCCCCTCTCTCTCTTTATATCTCCCCATATACCGCCCTCTTGCTCTGTATATATCCCTGTATACCCCCCTCTCTATCTGTGTATATCTCCCTGTATACACTTCTCTCTCTCTCTGTGTCTCTCTATCTATATATATATATATATATATATATATATATATATATCCCCCTTCTCTACCCTTCTCTCTGTGTATATCTCCCTGTATATCTCTCTATACCCCTTTCTGTATATCTCCATGTATACCGCTCTCTCTCTATACACCCCTCCCCCTCTCTCTACACCTCTCTCTCCCTATACATCTCTCTCTCTGTATGTATACCCCTCTCTCCCCCTATTATATAATATGTATATATATATATATATATCGCTGTATACACCTCTCTCTGTATATCCCCATATAGCCCTCTCCCACTAACAGTTACAAACACTCCATAGGACACACTCAACCCCTACAGGTTAACACCTTCACTTCCAGTGTCATTTTCACAGTAATCAGTGAATTTTTATAGCACTGATCGCTGTAAAAATGACAATGGTCCCGAAATGGTGTCAAAAGTGTCCGATGTGTCCGCCACAATGTCGCAGTCACTATAAAAAATCGCTGATCGCCATCATTACAAGTAAAATAATAAAAATGCCATAAAACTATCCCCTATTTTGTAACCTTTGCGCAAACCAATCAATAAACGCTTATTGCGTTTTTTTTTTTTACCAAAAATATGTAGAAGAATACTTATCGTCTTAAGCTGAGGAAAAAAAGTTTTATATATATATATATATATATATATATATTTTTTTTTTTTGGGGGGGGGGGATATTTATTATAGCAAAAAGTAAAAAATAGTAATTTTTTTTCAAAATTGTCGCTCTATTTTTGTTTATAAAAACCGCAGAGGTGATCAAATACCACCAAAAGAAAGCTAAAAAAAGGACGTCAATTTTTTTGGGGGAGCCACGTCGCACGACCGCACAATTTTCAGATAAAGCGACGCAGTGCCAAATCACAAAAAGGGGCCTGGTCTTTGGCCAGCAAAACGGTCCGGGCCTGAAGTGGTTAAACGGAGGGGATTCTATCTTCCTAAACAAGTGGCTTTATAACAACTTTCATTTTTATTAATTGACAACTTTGTGTAAAAAAAATATATATTTTCGTAGCAGAAAAATGTAAAAGACTTGGGGTGCTTATACTCCAAAATGTGGTCATTTTGTGGGCGTTTCTCCTCTCCTGGCACTTCAGACCCACAAGAAATATAACAGATCAGTAAGGAAATCAGATGTAATATTTAAGCCCTTTGAAGGTGCTCCTTAGATTTTGGGCCCCTCTATACTCTTGGCAGTGGAAAGTCTAATGTCGCATACACACGACCATTTTTTTTCGTGTGTATGCAAGGCAGGCTTGACAAGAATCACGACTAGAAAAACATCGTTTTTTTTTTTAGGACATTAACCACTTGGTATCTGGGCCATTGGTAAAAGACTGTCACAAGGTGGCTCTCAAATGCCGGGAGGATGTCTATGGACGTCCTCGGCTCCTCCAGCCACTGGGGGCGCCCACCTGCCGCATCACTGCGGTGCCGATGCGCGTGCCTGGCGGCTGCGATGGCCTCCATGTACACGCGATCGGCCGTTACATATACAAGGACGTGGATCTCTGTGTGTAAACACAGAGATCCACGTCCTGTTAGGGAGGGGAGACCGATGCTGTGTCCCTTGGACACAGATCGGTCACCTCCCCCAGTCAGTCCCCTTCCCCCACAGTAAGAATCACTCCCTAGGGCAGTGATGGCGAACCTATGGCACGTGTGCCACAGCTGGCACCTCAAGCCCTCTCTGTCGGCACTCCAGGGGAATCCCCAGCCAGGCAGTCACTTGCACTGACGGTGCAGGCAGGGAGGAGTCGTCCCCCTTCCTTGCATCAGTCATGTAGGTGAGTGCATGTGTCAGGTAGGTGAATGTAATGGTCAGGTAGGTCAGTGTATGTGGCACAGTGCATTCTGCATTCTTTTTGGTTCCTTAGGGCTCATTCAGAGTGATGATCAGTCCCATCCTCTGTACAGAGCTGCTGATAGGTTTAATTCTGTGTTGGCACTTTGAAAGAAATAAGTTGGTTTTGCGTTGCGCTTTGGGCACTTGGGGTCAAAAAGGTTCACCATCACTGCCCTAGGGTATACATTTAACCCCTTCCTTGCCCCCTAGTGTTAACCCCTTCCTTGCCAGTCATATTTATACAGTAATCCGTGCCTTTTTTTTTAGCACTGTTCGCTGTATAAATGTGAATGGTCCCAAAAATGTGTCAAAAGTGTACGATGTGTCCGCCATAATGTCGCAGTCCCAATAAATTTTTTTAAAAAAAATCGCAGATCGCCTCCATTGCTAGTAAAAGAAATAAAATTTAAAAAAAAATCATAATTATGTCCCCTATTTTGTAGGCGTTAGATCTTTTGCACAAACCAATCACTAAATGCATATTGTGTTTTTTTTTTTTTTTTTACTAAAAATATGTAGAAGAATACGTTCCGGCCTAAACTTAAAAAAAAAAATACTTTAAAAAAAAACTTTTTTTTTTTTAATGGGATATTTATTATAGAAAAAAGTTACAAATATTGAATTTTTTTCAAAATTGTTGCTCTTATTTTGTTTATAGCGCAAACAATTAAAACCGCAGAGCTGATCAATTACCACCGAAAGACAGCTTGTGGAGGAAAAAAAAGGACATCAATTTTGTTTGGGAGCCACGTCGCACGACCGCGCAATTGTCAGTTAAAGCGACGCAGTCCTGGAAGCTGAAATTTCGCCTGGGCAGGAAGGGGGTATATGTGCCCAGTAAGCAAGTGGTTAAAAACGGTCGTGTGTACACAGCATTACACATGTGGCATTTCCATACTCCGCAGAAGTAGAAGAAAGTGTTTTGAGGTGTAATTCTAATTATACCCATGTTGTGCCTGAGAAATTACTTAAAGGGTCACTAAAGGAAAACATTTTGTTTGCTGAAATGACTGTTTACAGGGTATAGAGACATAAAAGTTAACTGATTCCTTTTCAAAATGATTAAAAATAGATAAAATTCAATCATATAATGTGCCTGCAGGTTAGTTTCACTTTTGAACTGGCTTCATGTTTCTGTGAAGTAGAAATAGAAACACAGAACAAAAACAAACAAATCCAGGGCAGTGTTTTGTTTTTAAAATGAATCTGATTGGTTCTGGGAAGTTTTAGACACACAGTAATGACAGCTTAGACCACCGTGAGAAAGCTCCCAGTATGGTGGTTATAAGGAAACAGACAAGCAGGAAGTGTGGAGAACAGAGCAGGATTACAGCAACTTCAAAGCAAAAATTAACAATAAGGACATGAAACCAGTACTGCAGTAAGGTAAAGGAAGCTATTTAGCTAAAAAAAAAAAAATCCTTTAGTGATCCTTTAAGAAGACGACTTTGTGAAACAAAAAACACATTTTATTTAAGTTCTTCATTTTCCAAAACAATTGTTGCAAAAAAATACGAATTGAAAAACCCCTCTTGCTTTTTACTGAATACCTTGAACGGTCAACTTTTGCAAAAATGGGTAATTTGCGGGATATTTGCACTGGAATTGAGATATTCAAAACAGGGCTGTCCCGATACCACTTTTTTAGGACCGAGTACAAATACCAATCCTTTTTTTTAAGTACTCGCCGATACCGAATACCGATACTTTTTTTAAATGTGTCCCCAAAGCAGTCATATCCCCCACATATGCAGCCATGTCCCCCACATATGCTGCCAAGTCCCCCACATATGCAGCCATGTCCCCCACATATGCAGCCATGTCCCCCACATATGCAGCCATGTCCCCCCAGCCATGTCCCCCACATATGCAGCCATGTCCCTCCAGCCATGTCCCCCACATATGCAGCCATGTCCCTCCAGCCATGTCCCCCACATATGCAGTCATGTCCCTCCAGCCATGTCCCTCCAGCCATGTCCCCCACATATGCAGCCATGTCCCTCCAGCCATGTCCCCCACATATGCAGCCATGTCCCTCCAGCCATGTCCCCCACATATGCAGCCATGTCACTCCAGCCATGTCCCCCACATATGTAGCCATGTCCCCCACATATGCAGCCATGTCCCCGCAGCCATGGCCCTCCAGCAATGTCCCCTCAGCCATGTCCCCCATACCTAGCCGCCGCCACTGCCGGCGGCTAGGTATTCAAACATCACAGCTTTCATTTGAATAGCTGTTTTCTCCGCCGTGTATAGACACTCCCCTTGCTCGGGATTGGACAGATCACAATCACCCATCCAATCCCGAGCAAGGGGGAGTGTCTATACGTGGCGGGAACACTACAGCTATTCAAATGAAAGCTGTGATGTTCCCGCACGCTGTTTAACCATGCGGCGGCGGCTTTTCGATGCGGCGGCGGCTTTCATTGCGGTGGCGGCAGGGGGACGGGACAAGTATTCTATTCAGGCATCGGGGGTATGTGCGGGGGTACAAGTACTCCTGCAAATACTCGGTATCGGTCCCCATACCGATACTGGTATCGGGACAACCCTAATTCAAAATACCGGAAAATTATTAATTTTCAAATATATTATACACTATAGTTTATAGATTCTATAACTTTCACACATATTAAATAATATAATAAAACAAACATTTTGAAAATTGGCGTATAACAAAGAAATGTTGAAGAATACATTTTGGTCTAAATTTATGGAGAAAGATTATTCATTTGCAAAGTTTTATAAGAGAAACTAAAACATTTTATTTTTCAAAATGTTACCGTATTTATCGGCGTATAACGCGCACTTTTTTCCCCTGAAAATCAGGGGGAAATCGTGGGTGCGCGCTATACACCGATCCCCGCTTCCCGCACTGTGTTTGAACGGAGCTGAGCGCATATACCGAGCGCAGTACACTCGGCCAGGCTCGGCTCTCCTCGCGGTCACGCCCTGTGCCACCTCCTAGCATCTATGCGTGAGGAGCCGAGCGTGGCCGAGTGTACTGCGCTCGGTATATGTCGGCGGCGGGGATCAGCTGAAAAACAGCACAGGAGAACACCACGAAGGCCGCAGATGGACCCTGAACAAGACACCGACAAGGGGCATCTAAACTGTGAGGCCTCGTACACACGACCGTTTTTTTTCGGCAGGATCCAGCAGGAAACTTGTCCAGCAGGAAACCGGTCCTGTGTACATTTTTCGACAAGGAAACTGTCGAGAAACTCGACGAGCCAAAAAGAGAGCATGTTCTCTTTTTCCTCGACGGGAATGTAGAAAATTGGCTCGTCGAGTTCCTCGACAGCCGAACAAGGAACTCGACGAGGAAAACGATGTGTTTCGCCTGACGAGTTCCTCGGTCGTGTGTACGCGGCCTAAGTATTTTTTTTTTACAGGAATTTCCCTTCTAGGTTGGGGGTGCGCGCTATACGCCGGTGCGCGCTATAGGGAGATAAATACGGTATAATCTTTTTTCCTTTATATATTAAAATTGATGAAGAAAAACAACCCGAAGAAGGATTTACTGTCAAAAAATAATAAAAAATCCACTTGCATACAGTATTGCATGACTGAGTAATTGTCAATCAAAGTGTGACGGTGCTGAAATCTAAAAACTGGAGTGGACAAGAAGGGGGTTTAACATGCTGGTCTTCAAATGGTCAAGAAACAATAAAAACAAAGATAGAATCTAACAGCAACCAATAGGAAGTGTTGTCCATGTATTGTCATATCTGGCCATGTATTAGCACAGTTTAGTTGTAAGGTGCGGTCTGTGTGAGTTGCGGGACCGAGTCATCTCTGTATGTTTAGAGGATCATATTACTAGAATTCAGTCCCTGCAGACTTAGATCTATCAAACCAAACCTGAAAAACATTCAATATATTCTGCCCCACCCCCAACACACCATTGTTATCATGAGAAAAGTTGTTAGCCCGTGTGAGTTCTCTGGTGATACACAAGGTGTATTTTCTGAGAGAAAGATTTCCCGCACTCTGAACATGACTAAGGACGCTCTCCTGTGTGAATTCTCTGGTGCATAAGAAGAGTACTTTTCTGAATAAAACATTTGCCGCACTCTGAACATGAATAAGGACGTTCACCTGTGTGACTCCTTTGGTGTATTTGAAGATTTGTTTTCTCAGTGAAAGATTTCCCACACTCTGAACAGGAATAGGGACGCTCACCCGTGTGAATTCTCTGGTGCGTAAGAAGAGTACTTTTCTGAGTAAAACCTTTCCCGCACTCTGAACAGAAATAGAGACATTCACCTGTGTGAATTCTCTGGTGCCTAAGAAGAATACTTTTCTGAGTAAAACATTTCTCACACTCTGAACAGGAATAGGGACGCTCACCCGTGTGAATTCTCTGGTGTATAAGAAGAATTATTTTCTCAGTGAAAGATTTCCCACACTCGGAACAGGAATAGGGATGCTCACCCGTGTGAATTCTCTGGTGCGTAAGAAGAATATATTTCTGAGTAAAACATTTCCCGCACTCTGAACAGGAATAGGGACGCTCGTGATATTTCTTCTGTCTAAGAAGGTCTCTCTTTTTTGTGAAAAGTTTCCCACACACTCATGGGCGTCCGCTGAACTTTTTCCAGGGGGGGGCATAATTTTACGGTCACCTATGCTCCGCTTCTTAGACAATGTCATGAAGGGCAGGGGCTTAGTCATTATCCCATAAAGCATTCTCCCTTAACTTGTACTCACAGTCCCCACTTGTAAGGTCACGGTGGTCTTCCTTCTCCCAAGTCCTGTTTCCACATGTCCCTTTGAAAATACATTACAGGCAGCAAAGCAAACACAAGGGTGCACACACAGGAAGCAGCCAGAGGTGGCAGTAAAGAGCTCTGTAACTCAGTGACACTGATCTTGCAACAGCTGTGGAGCCAACTCGCACAAACACAGAGAGTCAGCACAGCTAGAGATGCAAGCATGGCAGACCCTTGCCGATTCCAGGGGGGGTCACTGGCCCCCCCTTACTCCTATGAGCGGACGCCCATGCACACACTGAACATGACAATGCTCTTTCTTCTGTGTGATCTCCTTCCTGCCCTGAAGAAGATTCCCCTCTATTAAAGTATTTCTACTGTGAGATCTTAGAGTCCTGGTATGTGATTTATCAGTAGATTACTCAGACGTACTCCGGACATTATGGTCAACTGCTGAAAAACAAATTTTACAATAAAAGTTAAAAAAAGTAAACATTTTTGAAATCTTGTATTCAGGCAGAGATGTTGATAGAAACCACAGGGGCCCTGTACTTACAGCCCCCACCCAAAAACAAATATATCTAAAATCATTATTAGAGGACACAAACATTACAGAACTTACACAATCCCTGCTAAATCTAACAGATAAACCTGTATTGTGTTAAAAATTAAAAATACATTATAATAGAAATTAAAGTGGAGTTCCACCCAGGAAAACCACATTTGGCCAAAAGTCTTAAAAAAATAAATAAAAAAAAAACGTGAAAAAAAAAAAATACTCACCCGAAATACCTGTTGCTATGCGGAAGTCCGTAATCTGCCTCTTCCACACCGTGGTGTCTTTTCTTCTTGTCCTTCTCCTTGTGAATGGGGCGCGCTGCTTTCTGGGAACTGTGTGTGTTCTCAGAGAGCAGCGCGCCCATTTACAAGCCAGCGTGAGACTCACGCAGGCGCAGTAGGAAATGTTTCCCATAGTGTGAATGGCGGCGCGGGACCCGGAGCGATCGTGGGACCGGCATCGGGGGGGGCCGTCAGCGCGGGTGCCTAGGACAGGTAAGTGTCCTTATTCAAAGTCAGCAGCTACACTGTTAGTGGCTGCCGACTTTGAAAGAAAAAAAATGCGGGTGGAGCTCCGCTTTAATATTAAATATTTAAATTACCGTATATACTCGAGTATAAGCTGACCCGAATATAAGCCGAGGCACCTAATTTTACCACAAAAAAGTTGCAGCCCCACTGTGCCCAGTTGCAGCCCCACTGTGCCCAGTTGCAGTCTAATTGTTCCCAGTTGTAGTCTCACTGTGCCCATTTGCAGTGTCAATGTGCCCATTTGCAGTCTAATTGTTCCCAGTTGTAGTCTCACTGTGCCCAGTTGCAGCCTCACTGTGCCCAGTTGCAGCCCCACTGTGCCCAGTTGCAGCCCCACTGTGCCCAGTTGCAGCCCCACTGTGCCCAGTTGCAGTCTCACTGTGCCCAGTTGCAGTGTCAATGTGCCCATTTGCAGTCTAATTGTTCCCAGTTGTAGTCTCACTGTGCTCAGTTGCAGCCTCACTGTGCCCATTTGCAGTCTAATTGTGCCCAGTTGCAGTCTCTCACTGTGCCCACATATGAAGTCTCTGTGCAGGTAACCTGCTGCTTCACCCCTCTAAATTTTGTCCCCCGGGGCAACCTTCCCCATGGCCCCCCCCACGCTACGCCACTGTGTGGCATGGTTCTTTGCTATAACAGCTATAAAAATGAAGAATAGTCTTCCACAAGAACTTTCTTCTAGCTGACTGGAGCACTTAATATATTTGTAATAAAAATCATTTTGCCACCAAGAAAGAATTTATTTAACCTAATCAAATGTGACCACGCTTTATGTGGCTTTCTGCCCTCTTCTTGATCAACTGACACTTTGGATTTTTAGATGAACTCAATGAACATAAATTATGCTCAATCCATGTAAGTATATACTTTATACTTTATATATGAAGAAGCAGAATTAAAATTTAAACTTTTCAAATTTTAGTGTGCATTATTACTTACTTGAATCTATATTCAGAAAAGATTCCTCCCGTTTCTCCTCCATAGACTGCCGATCTCCACTCACCAACGTCTCTTCTTCTTCCTTGGTAAAAAGAAACATAAGATTACACAGAAGAATGTCCTTTCAGAGCTTAGAATACATTTTGTGTTCTAATTGCTCAGTCCCACCTACCTGATGATGGTGAGGGATGGTGTGACCTTCCTGTGTGGAATCCCGGGAATACAGAGGAGGAGGACATCTCTCTGGTGGGTTCCCATTACTGGATCCATCTGTAGGAAACACACACACTGACTGAATACAAAGCACTGCTTATAGACCTCTTAATAAACATGGGATAATAAATGCTTAATTGGACGCAACGCGTAAGGGCGGTCAGATCATTGGGTCAGATGATGGGGATCTAGGTGGACCCTCCGTACTGCTCTCTCCTTTACAATAAAGTCTCCTCTTACCCGGTGATGTGAGGGGCGGCTGATTCTCCATCATGACGTCCTTGTAGAGATCCTTGTGTCCTTCTATATACTCCCACTCCTCCATGGAGAAATAGACAGTGACATCCTGACACCTTATAGGAACCTGACACACACAATGATACAGTCACCATCCAGACACACCCCTTGTCTGTTACTGGATAATGCCCCAGAATTCCCAGCACCGCTCACCTCTCCTGTCAGCAGATCAGTGATCTCATTGTTGACTTCCAAAATGTTCTCGTCATCGTTTCTCTCGGGTGTCAGGGAGGGAGGTTGGGCATCAACAGACTTATGTATGGGTCCATAATTCTACGTAAGGTAATGAAGTAAAATAAATATCACAGAAGCATGGCCAACTATCTCAGACTCCTCCTCACCTCTCAGGTCAGGTCTGTGTTTTATTAATAGAGATAAGAGTGATGTCATGTGACCTCCCAGAATCCTCCTCACCTCTCCGGTCAGGTCTGTGTTTTATTAATAGAGATAAGAGTGATGTCATGTGACCTCCCAGAATCCTCCTCACCTCTCCGGTCAGGTCTGTGTTTTATTAATAGAGATAAGAGTGACGTCATGTGACATCATATACACACACATATTATTATTATGATTATTATAATTCTAAATACAATATTTTTAATAATATTATGACTGTAATTATTTTTAATTACCATTACCATATTTAAAATTATTCTAATGATGATGATTATTTTATTATTATCATCACTGTATTATTATTATATTATATTCTTATTTATTTTATTTTGACTGTAATTAATTTTACTTACCACAGTTTTTTTCATATTATTGCCATTGTAACTATATTTATCAATATAACATAATTATTAAAATTGTATACTTTTTTATTATTGTCACCATTATAATTATAATATTTTTGAATACGATTATCACTAATTATTGTAAATTACTGCATTTTTTTTTTATTGTATTATTATTATCATTGTCAATATCATACTATTGAAATATTATTTTTTATTGTATTACGACTATAAATATTTATAATTACCACTACACATCGCTCGTATATCGAGGCAAAATGTATTAAAACGTTTGGCTTGTCTTGCAAAACGCTCTCAAACCAAGGTTTTACTGTACCTGCTTCTGATTATTACTGTTACTAATTGTTGTACCACTATAACATTATTACTATTATTATATTTTTATTATTGTCACTATTACATTATTATAATAATATTTATGTTATAATAATTATGTCTGCAATTATTTTTAGTTACCACTACATTTTATTTTTCTAATTTTTATTACTATTATTAGTAACACGACTGTGGTCACACCGCCCCCACTGTGTTTGCTTCCCTTAACAAAGATGGCGGCGGTGTCTTCCTCCAGCGTTGCCGCGGTAACAGGAAAGCTACAGGTTCCGGTCGGGCTCAGAATACTTAGGTAAGCGTTTGGCGCATGCTCAGTGTGGACAAAGCGGTCCCCGGTGGGCTAGCTCTCCCGGCATGCTCCGGGTGGCTCGGTGCTGGTACAGAGAGGGCGGGGGGAAGAGGGAGGAGGAAGGAAGGTGCGGGGCCCGGGAGGGAAGGTAAGTGTCCTACAACAATGGGGTGACGTCACAGCTCCTATCACTGGCATTGTCTTGATGAGCCTGGCTGCAGCCAATCAGAGATCTGCTTGTGTCACACAGAACAGAGAAGGCGCTGAACGGTGAGCTGTGATTGGAGGGCCCCTGGGTAGTGTTGGTGCTGGGCTCAGTTCCCGGTAGGGCCCGGTCTCCCTGTGGACCAATCAAAAGCCAACATTGGATGGTTACACCCCCTCCAGAGAGCTGCAGACCAATTAGCAGCCAGAATCAATCACTCCCTGCTCAGTTGTCTCCCGATGAGTATTGGCCACGCCTGCAGACCAATCAAAAAACAGCATCATCTGGTCACACCCCCCAGGGGCTCACGCTGAGTACTGATCGCAGCTTTGGGCCAATCAGAAACCTGCAGTAGTTTGGTCACACCCCCTCTCTCAGGGCTGCAGCTGTGGACCAATCAGAAGCTGCACATTTTTTTGATCACTCCCCTTCCAGAGGGCTCTTATTAAGTATTCGCTGCCCGCCACTACAACACAATCAAAAGCCTGCATTGGTTGGTCACACCCACTTACCATTGTCCTCCATGGTTGGTGGCATCACTGGTGGGGGTTATAGGCCAATAAATGGTCCAAATAATTATGTGTCTTCTGATAGATGAGATCATTTACCACCAACTCTTCCCACAGATCGGCCCCCGAGTACCTGTCTACCCCAAAGGGGGCCCCTCAAGGAACAAGATGGAGAAGAGCCGGAGCCACGTGACCAAAAGGATAATAAGTTTGGCCCTGGAGATCATCTACCTGCTGACCGGAGAGGTGAGGAGGATTCTGGGAGGTCACATGACATCACTCTTATCTCTATTAATAAAACACAGACCTGACCGGAGAGGTGAGGAGGATTCTGGGAGGTCACATGACATCACTCTTATCTCTATTAACCACTTAAGACCCGGACCAATACGCTGGCAAATGACCCAAGGGGTTTTTGCGATTCGGCACTGCGTCGCTTTAACTGACAATTGCGCGGTCGTGCGACGTGGCTCCCAAACAAAATTGGCGTCCTTTTTTCCCCACAAATAGAGCTTTCTCTTGGTGGTATTTGATCACCTCTGCGGTTTTTATTTTTTGCGCTATAAACAAAAATAGAGCGACAATTTTAAAAAAAATGCAATATTTTTTTCTTTTTGCTATAATAAATATCCCCCAAAAATATATAAAAAAACATTTTTTTTCCTCAGTTTAGGCCGATACGTATTCTTCTACATATTTTTGGTAAAAAAAATCGCAATAAGCGTTTATCGGTTGGTTTTCGCAAAATTTATAGCGTTTACAAAATAAGGGATAGTTTTATTGCATTTTTATTAAGTATTTTTTTTTTACTACTAATAGCGGCGATCAGCGATTTTTTTCGTGACTGCGACAATATGGCGGACACTTCGGACAATTTTGACACATTTTTGGGACAATTGTCATTTTCACAGCAAAAAATGCATTTAAATTGCATTGTTTACTGTGGAAATGACAGTTGCAGTTTGGGAGTTAACCACAGGTGGCGCTGTAGGGAATGTGTGACCTATGTGTTGTGTTTACAACTGTAGGGGGGTGTGGCTGTAGGTGTGACGTCATCGATCGCGTCCCCCTATTACAGGGATGACGCGATCGATGCTCCGGCCACAGAGAAGCACGGGGAAGCCGTGTGTACACACGGCTCTCCCCGTTCTTCCGCTCCAGGGACGGATCGCCGCACTGCAGCGGCGATCGGGTCCGCGAATCCCGCGGTCCCGGTCCTGGAGCTTCGGCTGGGTACTAAAACCAACGTATATATACGTTGATGTGCCCAGCCGTGCCATTCTGCCGACGTAAATGTGCAGTAGGCGGTCCTTAAGTGGTTAATAAAACACAGAGCTGACCGGAGAGGTGAGGAGGATTCTGGGAGGTCACATGACATCACTCTTATCTCTATTAATAAAACACAGACCTGACCGGAGAGGTGAGGAGGATTCTGGGAGGTCACATGACATCACTCTTATCTCTATTAATAAAACAGACCTGACCGGAGAGGTGAGGAGGATTCTGGGAGGTCACATGACATCACTCTTATCTCTAATAATAAAACACAGACCTGACCGGAGAGGTGAGGAGGATTCTGGGAGGTCACATGACATCACTCTTGTCTCTATTAATAAAACACAGACCTGACCATAGAGGTGAGGAGGATTCTGGGAGGTCACATGACATCACTCTTATCTCTATTAATAAAACAGACCTGATCGGAGAGGTGAGGAGGATTCTGGGAGGTCACATGACATCACTCTTATCTCTATTAATAAAACACAGACCTGACCTGAGAGGTGAGGGGGATTCTGGGAGGTCACATGACATCACTCTTATCTCTAATAATAAAACACAGACCTGACCGGAGAGGTGAGGAGGATTCTGGGAGGTCACATGACATGTAATCACAAGCCTTGTCTTCTTTCCTAGGATTACGGACCCATAAAAAAGGAGTCAGGTGATCATGTGACGCCACAAAGCCCTCCTTGTGTGTCCGAAATACGAAGCCCCACTATGGACCCCCCACCTTCATCTTGGACACCAGAGAGGAACCGGAAGAAGATCCTGGAAGTCACCCAGAAGATCATTGACCTCCTGATGAGAGAGGTGAGCGGTGCCGGGAATTCTGGGACATTATCCAGTAACAGACAAGGGATGTGTCTGGATGGTGACTGTATCATTGTGTGTGTCAGGTTCCTAGAAGTCTTCTTCACTACTCCTCACCACCTCACACGGTAGAGGTCTCAGGTGTGAGGAGGTGACTCTGATCTTTGACTTCTCCCATGTTCAGGTAGATCTCCACCTCTTTTTAAGGTTGTCACCCTCTGATCTAAGGTGTCAGGATGTCTATTTTCTCCACACAGGAACAAGATATTGAACCCCATCATGGCTTCACGGTGGAGGCATCCACGTCAATGAGATCTTCAGGTAAGGAGTCTATGTTGGTTGTGCCTTTTTTTGCGGATATTTGGTACCTTTAAAGACAGGGGTAGGCAACCTTGGCCCTCCAGCTGTGGTGAGACTACAAGTCCCATGAGACATCGCAAGACCCTGATAATCACAGGCATGATGGGATTTGTAGTTTCACCACAGCTGGATTCCCGAGGTTGCCTACCCCCTGCTTTGAGAGAACCAGTCACAGCTTCGATGTCTGTACTGGTCTACATAGACATTGCCTTGAAAAAGTATTCATACCCCTTGAAATTTTCCACATTTTGTCAAGTTACAACCAAAGCCCTGCTATAAAGACATAGAAGCAATGTAGTCAGTGTGTGTGTGTGTGTTTCCTACAGATGGATCCAATCACAGTAATTGTCCGTGGAGCGAGGAGTTCGGTGATGTGAAAGAGGAGGAGGAGGAGGAGGAGGAGGAGGAGGAGGATGACTATGGCAGCCCTGTGGATGACGAGGTAGGTCTACAGATGGATACATCTTCTGCAGGGGGTCTCTTACACTTTGAATGACAATTGCGCGGTCATGCTACACTGTACCCAAACAGTTTTTTTTAATAATTTTGTTCCCACAAATAGAGCTTTCTTTTGGTGGTATTTCTTCTTCAATTATGGGCACTGATATGGCTGCACTGATAGGCACCAATGAGGTGGCACTGATGGGCACTCATAGGCAGCACTGATGGGCACTCATAGGCAGCACTGATGGGCACTCATAGGCAGCACTGATGGGCACTCATAGGCGGCACTAATGGGTACTTATGGGTGGCACTGATGGGTACTTATAGGTGGCACAGATGGGCCCTGATAGGCATGGATGGGCACTGATAATACTGATACTGATGGTGGCATTGCTGGGCATCACTTGTTTTATATTTTTGCCAGTCAGTACCCATTTGTGGGCACTGATTGGCATCTATTATGAATATTTTTTAACATGTGGATGGTCATGGGGTACATACCTGGCCATTCACATGTTGCCCCCTTCCCCGGTGGTCCAGTGTGTGCATTTCTGGGGGGGGGGGGGGGGGGCTACGCTGATAAACAATCAGCACAGACCCCCCCTGTTAGGAGAGACGTCGATCGGCTCTCCTCTACTCGCGTCTGTCAGACGCGAGTGAGGAAGTGCCGATCAACGGCTCTTCCTGTTTACATCGTGATTGGACACAGCTGATCATGTGGTAAAGAGCCTCCGCCGGACGCTCTTTACCGAGATCGGAAATACAGGGTGTCAGATTGACACCCCGTATCACCGATCACCGCGTTGCACGCCCCCTTGGCATGTTATCCTGCTGGACGTCAATAGACGTCCAGTCAGGATAACAGAACCACTTCCCGGACGTCAATTTACTATTAACCAGGTGGAAAGTGGTTAAAGCGGGTCTTGTCCCAGCGAAACGCGTCGAGTGTTTCTACATTGTACACCCTGAATGTATAAATGTGTAAAGTTACTGACAGTTACACTTTATATAGTGAAAATATCGATTTTTGCCTCTTGTTTTTAGTGGGAAGATTTGGTTGACCTGAAAGAAGACGGAGAAGAAGTCCTCATCAAGGTGAAGGTGGAGAACGTCAGTGAAGGTGAGGGAAATGTTACTGGACACATAAAAAAAACATAATATGAAACACAATTCCTCCTTTTTGCTCTGGGCAGGTATAGTAAGGCCGAGTGCTACAGAATCGAAAAAGAACCCAACTTGGAGCTGGATGTGGCCTTAGGGCGGGGGGGGGGGGGGGGGGGTCAGTAACCCGGAATGCGTTGATCACTTCGCCACCGTGCCCACACTTTGTCAGAGCGGCACAGGAAAGCGGCAGTGAGACATGGATACCTGTTCTGGTACGCTGGTCCCCACCATCCCCCCTTTACATCCTTCCGAGGGACTTCTTTGTGATGTCATACAAGCCACTGGGATGGACGTGAGGGGAGGATCGGTAGAGGGGAGGATTTGATGGGGGGGGCGGGGGGATCGGAGGCAGCACAATAGAAAGAAGGGAAACCGCTTCTGAGGGGGACATGATGGTGGCACTGGGGATAATCACTAATACTGTATAATGATAAATAACGGTGAGCAGTATAATGGAGGCACTAAAAGGAAGAGAATTTAAATGGAGGTGCTTTAATAGGAAGCAGTATGATGGAGGAGCTATAATGGGGAACAGTATGATGGAGGCACCATACTGGGAATCAGTATAATGGGGAGCAGTATTACGGAGGCACCATAATGGTGAGCAGTATGATGGAGATACTATAATGGGGAGCAGTATTACGGAGGCACCATACTGGGGAGCAGTATGATGGAGACACTATGATGGGGAGCAGTATGATGGAGGCACCATAATGGGGAGCAGTATAATGGAGGCACTGTAATGGGGAGCAGTATAATGGAGGCACTGTAATGGGGAGCAGTATGATGGAGGCACCATACCGGGGAGCAGTATAATGGAGGCACCATACTGGGGAGCAGTATGATGGAGGCGCTATAATGGGGAGAAGTATGATGAAGGCACCATACCGGGGAGCAGTATAATGGAGGCGCTTTACTGGGGAGCAGTATGATGGAGGCGCTATAATGGGGAGCAGTATGATGGAGGTGCTAAAATGAGGGGCCCAATGTAAGACGGGTTGATAGTGGGACACCTCACTGATCACTAATGTAGGTAAGGCATTATTTGGGGGGACAGGCGCCCTGTCATTACTGACCACACCCACTTTAATTTGGCCACACCCCCTTTAAAAAAAATGCAACCCTGCCCAGTGGTGTTTGGTTTCTCCAGCGTAGATCCCCACCTCTCTGGGGTTGCCTCCCCCGGCCTCATGGGAACTGTATGGACACTGAGCGTGGTCTTCATTCTTCACTTTGGTTTTCTTGTACAGATGAGTCCGGTAACTTTGGTTCTGAGAAAAGTCCAAGTCCCACATCTACCGGATGCTGTAAAGAAGAGGAAGAGGACGTCCCTATAGACTTTAAGGTGGGAGAGAACGTATACACTGTATGGGCAAAAGTTAGTACACTCCTGACCATCACACCTTTTTATATTTGTTGGACATCTCCTTAAATATGGAGTTGACCTCAGGTCGGCCCCAAGTCCTGCGCCGCGAGACCCCAGATCGGCCCCAAGTCCTGCGCCGCGAGACCCCAGATCGGCCCCAAGTCCTGCACCGCGAGACCCCAGATCGGCCCCATATCCTGCACCGCGAGACCCCAGATCGGCCCCATATCCTGCACCGCGAGACCCCAGATCGGCCCCATATCCTGCACCGCGAGACCCCAGGTCGGCCCCATATCCTGCACCGCGAGACCTCAGGTCGGCCCCAATTCCTGCACCGTGAGACCCCAGATCGGCCCCATATCCTGCACCGCGAGACCTCAGGTTGGCCCCAATTCCTGCACTGCGAGACCCCAGATCGGCCCCAAGTCCTGCACCGCGAGACCCCAGATCGGCCCCATATCCTGCACCGCGAGACCTCAGGTCCGCCCCATATCCTGCACCGCGAGACCCCAGATCGGCCCCATATCCTGCACCGCGAGACCTCAGGTCCGCCCCATATCCTGCACCGCGAGACCTCAGGTCCGCCCCATATCCTGCACCGCGAGACCTCAGGTCCGCCCCATATCCTGCACCGCGAGACCTCAGGTCCGCCCCATATCCTGCACCGCGAGACCTCAGGTCGGCCCCAATTCCTGCACCGCAAGACCTCAGACCGGCCCCAATTCCTGCACCGCGAGACCTCAGACCGGCCCCAAGTCCTGCGCCGCGAGACCTCAGGTCGGCCCCAAGTCCTGCGCCGCGAGCCCTCGGGTCGTCCCCAAGTCCTGCGCCGCGAGCCCTCGGGTCGTCCCCAAGTCCTGCGCCGCGAGACCGCGGGTCGGCCCCAAGTCCTGCGCCGCGAGACCGCGAGTCGGCCCCAAGTCCTGCTCCGCGAGACCTCGGATCGGCCCCAAGTCCTGCTCCGCGAGACCTCGGATCGGCCCCAAGTCCTGCTCCGCGAGACCGCGGGTCGGCCCCAAGTCCTGCGCCGCGAGCCCTCGGGTCGGCCCCAAGTCTTGCGCCGCGAGACCGCGGGTCGGCCCCAAGTCCTGCTCCGCGAGACCTCGGATCGGCCCCAAGTCCTGCGCCGCGAGACCTCGGATCGGCCCCAAGTCCTGCTCCGCGAGACCTCGGATCGGCCCCAAGTCCTGCTCCGCGAGACCTCGGATCGGCCCCAAGTCCTGCGCCGCGAGACCTCGGATCGGCCCCAAGTCCTGCGCCGCGAGACCTCGGATCGGCCCCAAGTCCTGCTCCGCGAGACCTCGGATCGGCCCCAAGTCCTGCTCCGCGGGTCGGCCCCAAGTCCTGCGCCGCGAGCCCTCGGGTCGGCCCCAAGTCCTGCGCCGCGAGCCCTCGGATCGGCCCCAAGTCCTGCGCCGCGAGACCTCGGATCGGCCCCAAGTCCTGCTCCGCGAGACCTCGGATCGGCCCCAAGTCCTGCTCCGCGGGTCGGCCCCAAGTCCTGCGCCGCGAGCCCTCGGGTCGGCCCCAAGTCCTGCGCCGCGAGCCCTCGGGTCGGCCCCAAGTCCTGCGCCGCGAGCCCTCGGGTCGGCCCCAAGTCCTGCGCCGCGAGCCCTCGGGTCGGCCCCAAGTCCTGCGCCGCGAGACCTCAGTTAATATAATTTTTTATTTTATTTTGGCTTTTAGGAGAAAGAAATGAATACCGTAGAGCTTGACATCGTCCCACCGTCAGAAGATGAGACTCCAGTGAAAGCGGAGGAAGTCGAAATGGGTCCAGGTGAGAAATTTGACTTTTATAAACCCGTCTTCCATTAGATGACCTCACTCTTGGCTCTTACAAAATGCAGGGTACCGCATGACATCATTCATGTCATTAATGTCCTGATTATTATTGCAGCCTCAACAGTGCCCACCAGTGATGCAAATCGATGCCACCTATTGCTGCCTATCAGTGCTGCTTATAAGTGCCCATCAGTGCAGCATATCAGTTCAACCTATTGCTGCCCATCATTGCTGCCTATCATTGCCTTTCAGTGCTGCCTTTTAGTGCCCATGAGTAATGCAAATCAGTTCCACCTATTGCTGCCTATCAATGCCTTTCAGTGCTGCCTGTTAGTGCCCATCAGTGATGCAAATCAGTTCTGCCTGTTTTCAACATTTTATAACGGAAATTAAGAATTTTGATTTTATTTTTTCCCAAAATGTTTGGTCTTTTTTTGTTTATTTAGCAAAAAAAAAAAAAACGAAAAAACCCAGAGGTGATTAACCCCTTTCATACCGGGCCATAGGGGATTGACGTCTGCAGCAACCCCTCGCCGATGAGAGTGGACATCTTGTGATGTCCTTTGTTCCCGGCGTTCTAGGTTGCGCGCCACCGGCACCACTCGCGATCCCGACGGCCGCGATTGCCGCTGAACACGGCAGGAGTGTGGATCTGTTTGTGTAAACAGATCCACCTCCTGTCAGCGGTGAGGAGACCGATGTGTGTTCCCAGTACAGAGGAACACCGATCGATCTCCTCCCCTTGTGAGTTCCCCTCCCCCTACAGTTAGAACACACTTTAGGGAACATTTTAACCCCTTCAGCGCCCCCTAGTGTTAACCCCTTCCCTGCCAGTCACATTTACACAGTAATCAGTGCAGTTTTATAGCACTAATCTCTGTGTAAATGTGAATGGTCCCAAAAACGTGTCAAAAGTGTCCGATATGTCCGCCGCAATGTCACGGTCACAAAAAAAAAAAAACGCAGATCGCCGCCATTACTACGCTACAACTTTTGCGCAAACCAATCAATATACGATTATTGCGTTTTTTTTTTTATACCAAAAATACGTAGAAGAATACGTATCAGTCTGAACTGAGGAAAAAAAATGTTTTTTTTTTTTTAAATTGTGATATTTATTAAATAAAAAATTAAAAAATATTGTGTGTTTTTTTAAATTGTCGCGCTTCTTTTGTTTATAGCGCAAAAAATATAACGATTTAATTTGGGTACAGTGTAGCACGATCGCGCAATTGTCATTCAAAGTGCAACAGCGCTAAAACCCCCCCCCCCCCCCCCCCCCAAAAGGTGGCAAATTTGGCACCGGAGGGGGGGGGGGGAGCAAACAAGCGGAGCTTCCACTTTTGATTGGCACTCCGCTTTAACGTCCTCCCAGCAGTCACTCTGCAAGGATGCCTTTTTAACCACTTCAATACCGGAGGGCACTTATACACCTTCCCGCCCAGACCAATTTTCAACTTTCAGCGCTGTTGCACTTTGAATGACAATTGCGCTGTCATGCTACACTGCACCCAAACTACATTTTTATAATTTTGTTCCCCACAAATAGAGCTTTCTTTTGGTGGTATTTGATCACCTCTGGGATTTTTATTTTTTTGCAAAAAAAAAAACGTACTGAAAAATTTTGAAAAAAAAAAACATATGTTTTTGTTTCTGTTATAAAACATTGTAAATAAGTACGTTTTCTCCTTTACTGATGGGCACTATTAAGGCGGCACTGATGGGCACCGATGTGGTGGCACTGATGTGGCATTGATGGGCACTGATGATGGGTACTAATATGAGGCACTGATAGGCGGCACGGATGGGCATGGATAGGCGCCACGGATGGGCACAGATAGGCTTCACGGATGGGCAAGCATAGCCGGCATGGATGGGCACTGATAGGCAGCATGGATAGGCACTGACAGGCGGCATGGATGGGCACTGATCGGTGGCACTAATGTATGTGTTGTACTAATGGATGCCAATCAGTGCCAAACAATGCCTGACAATCAGTGATGCCCATTGTGGGCACTGGCATCCATTGTGGTCACTGATTGGCATCCTTTTTTGATTGTCATCCCTGGTGGTCTAGGGTGGCATACCTGTGGTGGGCATCCCTGGTGGTCCAGTGTGGGCATCTTTGGGGGGGCGCTGCGCTGATAAGCGATCAGCGCAAACCCCCCCCCCCCCTCGTCAGAGGAGAAGCCGATCAGCTCCCCTCTACTCCCGTCTGACAGACGCAACTGAGGAAAAGCCGATTACCGGCTTTTCCTGTTTACATCGTGATCAGCCGTGATTGGACACGGCTGATCATGTGGTAAAGAGTCTCCATCGGAGACTCTTTACCTAGATCGATGTTGCGGGGTGTCGGACTGACACCCTGCAACAACGACCGCCGCGATGCACCTCTCAGAGGGAGCGCAGCGGCTCAATATCCTGAGGACGTCATATGACGTCCAGTCAGGATATTCAAACCAATTTCCCATCGTCAATTTGCAATGGGCAGGGGCAAGTGGTTAAGCTGCCTTGATGGAGATGATGAAAAAATATGATGCAGGAAAAAGGTTCACCTGAAATTTGATTTTGGGTAGACTTGCCCTCAAATATTGAGTTGTTTATGTTTGTTTTGCTCAAATTAAGGAAAATATGCCAAATATTCGATGAGAAGTAATTTAAATTTGTTTTTCAACAGATGGTGGTATCACAAAAAGTTTAAAACCATCGGACACCCCTAGCATGAGGCATGGCCAAGGCATTGCTCCCACCATTGAGAACGCACCTGCGACACACATGCCTCCCAACGAGGAGAGGCCCATTCCCGAACCAATGCAAGGCGGCTTCTTCAGCAACTTGGACAAGACTCGGCGCAACACCACCAAAAATTCCTTTATGTGTAGCGAGTGTGGGGATAGCTTTGCCACCAGGGCCCAGCTCTTAGCCCACCACAGGGCACACATGGGAGAGAAGCCCTTTGTTTGCTCTGAGTGCGGCAAAGGCTTCACCCGTAACACCATCTTGGTGGAACACATGCGGCTGCACACGGGGGAGAAACCTTACTCTTGTTCCGAGTGCGGGCAGAGTTTCATCAGCAACGGCCAACGCATCCGGCACGAGCGGCTTCACTCAGGCCAGAAGCCTTACATATGCAACGTGTGCGGCAAAGGGTTCACCCGCAACACCATCCTGATTGAGCACATGCGCATTCACACCGGGGAGAAGCCCTACACATGCGTGGAGTGCGGCAAACGGTTCACCACCAACTCCCAGCTTGTCAAGCACATCAAGTACCACCGCGACGAGAAGCCTCATGTCTGCTCGCACTGCGGCAAACGGTTTATCAGCAATGGACTGTTGGTTATACACCAGCGGATTCACACAGGCGAGAAGCCTTTTGTTTGCCAGGAATGTGGGAAGGCCTTCGCCCGAAACGCCATCCTCCAGGAGCACATGAGAATTCATTCCGGGGAACGGCCTTTTGAATGTAAAGAGTGCGGGAAACGTTTTGCCAGTAACTCCCACCTGGCCAAACACCTGAAGAACCACACCGGAGACAAGCCCCATGCCTGCCCTGAGTGCGGGAAGCGGTTCATGTGCAATGCCCTGCTTGTCATTCACTATCGAACCCACACCGGGGAGAAGCCATTTGTGTGCAATGACTGTGGGAAATGTTTTGCCAAGAAAGGCAGCCTGGTGACTCATCAGAGGATTCACACTGGGGAAAAACTTTTTACCTGCTCAGATTGTGGGAAGGGCTTCACTCAGGGTTCCGATCTGGTCTCCCACCAGCGGATCCACACAGGGGAAAAGCCCTTCGTCTGTAACGAGTGTGGGAAGTGTTTTGCTCAGAACTCGCAACTTTCCGTCCACCAGAAGAACCACAGGGGTGAAAAGCCGCACCCTTGCACCATCTGCAAAAAGAGCTTCACCACTAAGGGAAGCCTCACCGCCCACCTTAAAGTCCATACCGGTGAGAAACTCTTTACCTGCCCAATTTGTGGCAAGGGCTTTACTAGTAACTCTAAGGTGACTATTCATCAGAGATCTCACACAGGAGAGAAGCCTTTTATCTGTTCAGAATGCGGCAAAGGGTTTGTCAGCAATTCAGTCCTCGTGGCTCATAGGAAACTTCACGAGGCCAAAAGCCTGTAACTTTTTTAACGCTGGTCATAAAGACAGAAGAATGTTTGTAGAATGTAATAGTATTGCCATACTTAACATATTAAGCTGTTTTAGGTGACGCTTCTTGAAAATAGGATGTGATTGAAGCCCATTGCTGTACCACAAGTAGGGTGTGATTGAAGCCCATTGCTGTACCACAAGTAGGGTGTGATTGAAGCCCATGAATGTACCATAAATGGGATGGAATTGAAGGTCATGGCTGTACCACAAGTAGGGTGTGATTGAAGCCCATTGCTGTACTACAAGTAGGATGTGATTGAAGCCCATTGCTGTACCACAAGTAGGGTGTGATTGAAGCCCATGAATGTACTATAAATGGGATGGGATTGAAGGTCATGGCTGTACCACAAGTAGGGTGTGATTGAAGCCGACAGCTGTACCTTAAGTAGGGTGTGATTAAAGCCCATGGCTGTACCACAAGTAGGGTGTGATTGAAGCCCATGGCTGTACCACAAGTACGGTATGATTGAAGCTAGGGGTGCAACTGATCAAAAAACTCACGGATCGGATCGATCCTCGGATCACATCATTTTCGGATCAGCAAAAAAAAAAAAGAGTATTGCCCCCCACCTCACTGTAACATCCACCATTGCCCCCACCTCACTGTAACATCCACCATTGCCCCCACCTCACTGTAACATCCACCGTTGCCCCCACCTCACTGTAACATCCACCATTGCCCCCCACCTCACTGTAACATCCACCATTGCCCCACCTCACTGTAACATCCACCATTGCCCCCACCCCTCCCTGTAACATCCACCATTGCCCCCACCTCACTGTAAAATCCACCATTGCCCCCACCTCACTGTAAAATCCACCATTGCCCCCCCTCACTGTAACATCCACCATTGCCAAAACTCACTGTAATGTCCACCATTGCCCCCACTCAGCACTGTAATAGCTAGTCCAACATTGCCATCACTAATCACTGTAATAGCCAGTCCAACATTGCCATCACTAATCACTGTAATAGCCAGTCCAATATTGCCCCCACTAATCACTGTAATAGCCAGTCCAACATTGCCAAAACTCAGTGTAATTGACGCGCTCTTGCAGAATAGCCGGCTAGAAGATCCTCTAGCAGATGAGGGAGGGGTGATGACGTCAGCGCGCACCTAGGCAGCCGCCGCCGGGTGTACCAAGATGGCCGACCACTCCGGAGCTAGGCCGAAGCCGCGGCCTTTCCCAAGGTCGAGGCAGCGGTGCGCTTCATGGATCGCGTTCTGTGCCGATCCGAACAGGTCGACCCATTCGGATCACAGATCAGTCACGATCCGTTGCACCACTAATTGAAGCCTATGGCCCTACCACAAGTAGGGTGTGCTTGAAGCCCATGGCCGTACCACAAGTAGGGTGTGATTGAAGCCCATGGCCGTACCACAAATAGGATGTGATTAAAGCCCATGGCTGTACCACAAGTAGGGTGTGATTGAAGCCCATGGCTGTACCACAAGTAGGGTGTGATTGAAGCCCATGGCTGTACCACAAGTAGGGTGTGATTGAAGCCCATGGCTGTACCACAAGTAGGGTGTGATTGAAGCCCATGGCTGTACCACAAGTAGGGTGTGATTGAAGCCCATGGATGTGCCACAAGTAGGGTGTGATTGAAGCCCATGGATGTGCCACAAGTAGGGTGTGATTGAAGCCCATGGCTGTACCACAAGTAGGGTGTGATTGAAGCCCATGGATGTGCCACAAGTAGGGTGTGATTGAAGCCCATGGCCGTACCACAAGTAGGATGTGATTGAAGCCCATGGCCGTACCACAAGTAGGATGTGATTGAAGCCCATGGCTGTACCACAAGTAGGATGTGATTGAAGCCAATAGCAATTCCACAAGTTTTCAAGTTTCCAAGACTAGCCAAGTAGGCATTTTCCAAAGAAAGTAGATTAACTACTGGAGTACTTTCTACCTTACTCTTTAGTTCACATCAAATACACAGTCTTCTTTAAGGGGAAATTATAAAACAAATTTGTATCAGAACCTGGGTGGATATTTGAAGTGAACACTGAGTATGGTGTAACTAGTCCCTTGTATGTCGAATATTGACAAACTTGGTATGGTAAACATACTTGGTTGCAGCTGTGGTTCCTATACTGAGGTGTCCTTTTGTGGTCTTCCATACAACACTATTGTTTTGCCCTGTGTGGAAGAAGTACTTGTTCACTGTAGGGTGAAATGGGAGATAATTTAATTCCAGAAACTCTGCTTCTTTGTAAAAAGTAAAGGCACATAATGAGTTAAGTCCAAGGAGGTGCATGACATTTACATCTGACCTTTTTATTGCACTCCCAGAAGATGGCTTTCGCTTTATATCCAGAAGCTTGAAGCTATTGTTTCAGGTCTAAGCATCTTTAATATTCAAGTCGGAGCAACTGCTATGCCTGCCCAATCACAGAAGCCTTTGTATTATGTGAACTCATTCACAAAATACAAAGGCTTCTCTGAATGGGCAGCAGAGGGAAGGAAAAAGCATAACTGCTTTGTGTGTGTCCTCTCTCACAGCCCCGAATGTGTATGTTCCGGCTGAGCCACAAACCTGTCAAATATGAATAATAGAGTTTGGTTCAGGACCATGCACCTTATTGGACTTCACTTTTTAAAAATGGGCTGAATTTGTGGAATTCAGCTTTAAATAGGAGGCACAGGAGACTGTGCCTCCTCAGATTTTAGCTGTGCCCCTTCTGGATTTTAGTTGTGCCCACTCCAAATTTTGTGCCCCCCCCACTAGATTTTAGTAGTTTCCCCCCCACTAGATTTTAGTAGTTTCCCCTCCTCCAGATTTTAGTAGTTGCCCCTCTTCCAGATTTTAGTAGTTGCCCCTCCTCCAGATTTTAGTTACCCCCCCCTCTCCAGATTTTAGTTTTTGCCCCCCCCCCCATGTTTAAATTGCATCCCCTCCAGATTTTAGTTGTGTCCCCTTCAAATTGGAGTGCCCCCTCCCCAGATCTCTTGAGAGTAAATCCACAAATCCATTAGACTTGATGGGGATAGTTACTGTAGCTGGGCATTCTGATGAGACAATTGATGTAAGGGGGCACTCTGGGAGAGGAAATTGATGTAAGGGGGCACTCTGGGGAGAGGAAATTGATGTAAGGGGGAACTTTGGTGAGAGGGAATTGATGTAAGGGGGCACTCTGATGAGACAATTGATTTAAGGGGACACTCTGGGGAGAGGAAATTGATGTAAGGGGCCACTCTGATGAGACAATTGATGTAGGGGGGGCACTCTGATGAGACAATTGATGTAAGGGGGAACTCTGGGGAGAGGAAATTGATGTAAGGGACCACTCTGATGAGACAATTGATGTAAGGGGGAACTCTGGGGAGAGGAAATTGATGTAAGGGGGCACTCTGATGAGACAATTGATGTAAGGGGGGACTCTGATGAGACAATTGATGTAAGGGGGGACTCTGATGAGACAATTGATGTAAGGGGGCACTCTGATGAGACAATTGATATGAGGGTACTCTGGGGAGAGGCAATTGATGTAGAGGTGGCACTCTGATGTGGTAATTTCATGCAAGGTGGACTCTAATGAAGACAGTTAATGTAAGGGGGGGCTCTTATAGGAACCCAGATGTAAGGGAGAACTTAGGGGAGGGGGCCAGGCTCCATTTTGGCACAACTTCCACTACCTATATCTCCGGATCTAAGGGTTACTTTGTGGTGTGGTTTTCAATTTCAGCAGCCAACATTTGGGACAGGTCCACTTTAAGGCTGTAACAACACATAGCGGAGGGCGCCATCTAAGTGCAACATTAAAACATTTATTGTATGATACAAAAAGAATTGGCAACTCACACAATGTAAGTTTGGGGAGACGTCTAGAGCAGGGGTCTCCAAACTGCGGCCCGAAGGCCAGGTGTGGCCCTTTGGTAGCCTTTATCCGGCCCTTGGGGCACTATTTCTCCCACTGACACCTACAAGGGGGCAGTATTTCTTCTACTGGTAACAATGATGGGATACTTTTTCTCCTACTGATAGGGCCCCTACTCCTCCTACTGACCACCAACCCCAAGGCCATATTTATTCTCACTGGTGCTGGGCCCCTGACATTTTCTGCCCCGGCTGCCACAATCCGGCCCTCCTAAAGTCTCAAGGGCAATAAACTGGACTTTGTTTGAAAAGTTTGGAGACCCCTGGTCTAGAGCATTAGAAATCAGACCATCTGGGGAACCCTGTAGCAGGGGCATCCAGTCCAAGGGTTGTGCAGCACTGCCGCCAGCCAGGTAGGCGTAAGAACCTTAGAGCACTTCCTGGTCGAGAGGAAACTCCAGAGGAACCTAATGGATGATGTCAGATGCCGGAGGACATCCTGGGGGCGTGGCTACAGGTTTCAAGGCATTTTTGCCTCTTTGTCAAGCCAGGAATGCCTTAAACATGTAGACACGCCCACAGGACATCCCTCGGCGTCTGACATCATCCACTGGGTTTCTCTGGAGTCTCCTCCCAACCAGGAAGTGCTCTGAGCTTCCTATGCCTACCCGGCCAGCGGCAATGCTGCCCATCCCTGGACTGGATGCCTCTGCTACAGGGTTCCCTGGATGTCCTGCTTTTTTTATGCTCTACGCGTTTCCAAACTTTGTGAGTTGTCAATTTTTGTTTTGATCGTACAATAAATGCTTTAATGCTGCACTTAGATGGCGCCCTTGGATGTGTGTTGTAACGGAACCGGAAATGGGACGGGTTAACGCCGTTTAAGATATTCCATTCCGAACCCAAGACAGCTTATCGACGCTCCACAATCTGGCGATCATGACTGTAACGGGGGACCGTGGGACCCAGAAGCTCTTACACAGATTGAGCCAGGAAATATAGGACATATGTTGGATTGTTTTAACATGGGTCTGTAATCCACAATATATTCAAGAATGTCTGCAAGAACTAATTACAGGTTGTTGATTCTGAACCCAACCGGTCAATAAAAGGGCGATTCATTCAATGTGGGAACACAGGCTGTTAAGGTGTTTAATGTCGTCTGCTACTGTCATGTAAATTAACCCTAGTCTGGCTCTCAAAGACCTTTCATTGGGTTATGCTATTTGACACTGTATTGTGTGGAGATCTATTGATGATAATGTGTGTTGTGAGTTAGCACAGTCTGACTGTCTGTCAGATGTCTGAATAAAGGAATGTGTATTGTATAAGCAGGTGTCTATCTTAAAAGATGTGTATTGAGGGGGGCTCGTTAGGAACTATTGTATGATGTTGTGGGTGGAGTGTGTCATTGTCCATTTGATTACTGCAAGTATTCTTTTTGGTGTATATAAGAAGCCTGAGTTTACCATTAAAATGTCTATTTTTTTTTAACCAGAGAACAGAGCTGTGTGTGTCTCGTTTCTGGGGAATCCTTTGGGTCATGTTCTTCTGCTGGATTGTGGGGTGTTGATAAGCTGTCGTGTCTTGGGTGGAATTGAATATCGTAAATGGCGTTAACCCCTGACCGTTACAACGGCCCATATGGATTTCCCCCAGAAACGAGACACACAGCTATGTTCTTTGGTTCAAAACGAATAGACTCTTTAATGAGAAAATCAGGCTTTTTATATACAGTCAGTAACCAAGAATGAACAATGACTCAACTCCACCCACAACATTATACAATGGTTCCTAACGAGCCCCTCAATACACATTCCTTTAGTAGACATAATTTAAATGAACTTAATTACCACAGCAAGCTTTATAGTACAAATCAGCCAACACACAATGGCCAGATTCACAGTGAGTTGGAGCGCACATTACGCCGCCGTAGCGCAAACGCTGTACGCCACGCCATCGTAGTGCAGAGAGGCAAGCATTGCATTCAGCCGTACGCTGCGCCAGCGTGGCGTATTTTTCAAAGGCGCAGATCGGCGTAGGTGGAAGTGGGCGTGACCCCATGCATATAATGGTCCGAGCATGGTGCAGTGTTTTACGCCCGGCGTATGCGCCGTGACGTGGACGCATAAAACACCCTTATGTGCATGCTCACAAACCACATCGACACAACTGCCTAAGCTACGCCGGATCACCAGGTGCGCTGTGAACTTAGCCCAGCCAGACACACGTCCAACGCAATACACCGGCGTGTGTTCCCTGGTGCAGACCTTTGCATGTCTGTTGCCGGGTTGCACCTCCTTTATGGGGAATAACTTTACGCCGGACGTACAACTTACGCGCACCTCGCGTAGCATGCGTCGGGCACAAGTACGTTCGTGAATCGCCGTATTTCCCTCATTTGCGTGTTTGAATGCCTAATCAATGGGAGCAGCAACATGCGTCCAGACAAAAAAAGTGCGCCCACGCTATGCCGGCGTATGTAAGCTACGTCGGCGTAGGGTGGCCAGTTTTTAGTCGTATGTTGGTTTGTGGGTCTGGCGCACAGATACGCCGGCGCACATTTGCACTTACGTCGGCGTAAGTGTTTTGTGAATATGGGCCAAGATATATACAATGGGCCAGATCCACGAAGCCCGGCGTAAGTCTCTGCCGGGCAAGTGCCATATTCACAAAGCACTTGCGTCCTAAGTTACGGCGGCGTAGCGTAAATGGGCCGGCGTACGGGCGTCTAATTCAAATGGGGAAGAGGTGGGTGTGTTTTATTTTAAATATTCGTGACCCGACGTAAATTACGTTTTTTTTTTTTACTGCGCATGCGTCGTCCGTGGAGGTATACTACTGCGCATGCGCAAAATCACGTCGCAAATAGTCAATGCTTTTGACGTGAACGTAACTTACGCAAAGCTCTATTCGCGAACGTTTTACGCAAACGACGGAAAATTTGACGCTGTCCCGATGTCCATACTTAACATTGCGTACGCCTCTATAGAGCAGGGGTAACTTTACGCCGGACATACGCTTACGCAAACGACGTAAAAAGAATGCGATGGGCGTACGTACGTTCGTGGATCTGCGTATCTATCTCATTTGCATATTTTACGCTGAACATCTACGGAAGCGTCCCTAGCGTCCAGCGTAAATATGCAACTAAGATACGACGGCGTAATAGACTTACGCCAGTCATATTTTAGCGTAATTCCGGCCTATCTTGTTTTGTGGATACAAAACAAAGATACGCCGGCGCAAATTTTAAATTATGGCGGCGTATCTGGAGATGCTTTGTGGATCCGGCCCAATAACTATACCGCATTATATGTGACTAGCACAGATCATAGTGGGGTTCTCGTTCACCCTGTGCCCCTATTAGAGACATAGTGAGGTTCTCATTCACCCTGTGCCACTATTAGAGACATAGTGGGGTTCTCATTCACCCTGTGCCTCTATTAGAGATATAGTGGGTTTCTCATTCACCCTGTGCCCCTATTAGAGACATAGTGAGGTTCTCATTCACCCTGTGCCCCTATTAGAGACATAGTGGGGTTCTCATTCACCCGGTGCCTCTATTAGAGATATAGTGGGTTTCTCATTCACCCTGTGCCCCTATTAGAGCCATAGTGGGTTTCTCATTCACCCTGTGCCCCTATTAGAGACATAGTGGGGTTCTCATTCACCCTTTGCCCCTATTAGAGACATAGTGGGGTTCTTATTTACCCTGTGCCCCTATTAGAGACATAGTGGGGTTCTCATTCACCCTGTGCCCCTATTAGAGACATACTGGGGTTCTCGTTCACCCTGTGCCCCTATTAGAGACATAGTGGGGTTCTCATTCACCCTGTGCCCCTATTAGAGACATACTGGGGTTCTCGTTCACCCTGTGCCCCTATTAGAGACATAGTGGGGTTCTCATTCGCCCTGTGCCCCTATTAGAGCCATAGTGAGGTTCTCATTCGCCCTGTGCCCCTATTAGAGACATAGTGGGGTTCTCATTTGCCCTGTGCCCCTATTAGAGACATAGTGGGGTTCTCATTTGCTCTGTGCCCCTATTAAAGGCACAGGGTGATCTACACATAAGAGGCAACGGTGAAGCTTAAACAGGAGTATCTCATACTTTCTAAGCGCTTCTGGGCCCTCCCGTCACATGTGTGTTTTTAATATCTTGAGTCAGAGATTTCTTCCATCTCTGTGGAGGAACTGCATCCTGTGAAAGGAACCTTACCGGGGTCTACCACTGACATACCTGATGCAAATGGTTTATTTACAGGGAACCCTGTAGCAGAGGCCTCCAGTCCAGGGATTCCCGGGCAGGTAGCCAAGTGAAGTCAGAGCACTTCCTGATCGGGAGGAGACTCCATAGAAACCTAATGGATAATGTCGGAAGCCAGGGGAGATCCTAGGGGGCGTGGCTACACATTTAAAGGCATTCCTGCCTCTTTGTCAAGCAGGAATGCATCGAAACGCGTAGCCACGCCCCCCAGGACAGGATCATCCTTTGAGTTCCTCTGGAGTCTCCACCCAACCAGGAAGTGCTCTGAGCTTCCCATGCCTATACGGGAGGCAGCAGTGCTGCACAGTCCCTGGATTGGATGCCTCCGCTACAGGGTTCCCTGGATATCCTGATTTCTTATGCTGTAAATGCTTCCAAAAACGTACTTCCTGTGAGCCGCCAATTTTTTTGGATCATACAATAAATGCTTCGATGATGCCCTCTGCTGTGTTTTTATGTCTTGAGTAGAGCTGCATGATTATGGGAAAAATGAAAATCACAATTTTTTTTTGAATAAAGATCACAAATCTCACGGCGTAACATCATCTTTCACATTATACGAAAAAATTGGGCTAACTTTACTGTTTTAGTGTTTTTTTTTTTTTTTTTATTCATTAACGAGTATTTTCTCCTCCCAAAAAAATGTAATTTCAAAGACAGCTACGCAAATACAGCGTGACCTAAAATATTGCAACAACCACCATTTTATTCTCTAGGGTCTCTGCTAGGGTTGTCCCGATACCAGTATCGGGACCGATACTGAGCATTTGCGGGAGTACTTGTACTCCCGCAAATGCCCCCGATGCCAGATCCGATACTCAGAAACCCCACCCCCCTCGCCGCCGCACCGCCACATCTGATCGCAACGCCGCCGCCGCCGCATAGTTAATACGAGCGGGGAACATTACAGCTTTCATTTGAATAGCTGTAGTGTTACCCGCCGTGCCGCGTATAGACACTCCCCCTTGCTCGGGATTGGACGGGTGATCTGTCCAATCCCGAGCAAGGGGGAGTGTATATACGCGGCGCGGCGGGGAACACTACAGCTATTCAAATGAAAGCTGTAATGTTCCCCGCTCGTATTAACTATGTGGCTGCATCTGTGGGGGGACATGGCTGCATATGTGGGGGACATGGCTGCATCTATGGGGGGACATGGCTGCATCTGTGGGGGGACATGGCTGCATATGTGGGGGACATGGCTGCATCTATGGGGGGACATGGCTGCATCTGTGGGGGGACATGGCTGCATATGTGGGGGACATGGCTGCATCTATGGGGGGACATGGCTGCATTTGTTGTGGGACATGGCTGCATATGTGGGGGACATGGCTGCATTTGTGGGGGGACATGGCTGCATCTATAGGGGGACATGGCTGCATCTGTGGGGGGACATGGCTGCATATATGGGGACATGGCTGCATTTGTGGGGGGACATGGCTGCATTTGTGGGGGGACATGGCTGCATATATGGGGGGACATGGCTGCATATGTGGGGGGACATGGCTGCATATGTGGGGGACATGGCTGCATATATGGGGACATGGCTGCATCTATGGGGGGAAATGGCTGCATATGTGGGGGGACATGGCTGCATATGTGTGGGGACATGGCTGCATATGTGGGGGAAATGGCTGCATATGTGGGGGGACATGGCTGCATCTATGGGGGGACATGGCTGCATATGTGGGAGACATGGCTGCATATATAGGGGACATGGCTGCATATGTGGGGGAAATGGCTGCATCTATGGGGGGACATGGCTGCATATATGGGGGACATGGCTGCATATGTGGGGGACATAGCTGCATATATGGGGGACATGGCTGCATATGTGGGGGGACATGGCTGCATATGTGGGGGACATGGCCACATCTATGGGGGGACATGGCTGCATATGTGGGGGACATGGCTGCATATGTGGGGGACATGGCTGCAATATATGTGGGGGGACATGGCTGCATATGTGGGGGACATGGCTGCATTATGTGGGGGGACATGGCTGCAATATATGTGGGGGGACATGGCTGCATATGTGGGGGACATGGCTGCATATATGGGGGACATGGCTGCATATGTGGGGGACATAGCTGCATATATGGGGGACATGGCTGCATATGTGGGGGGACATGGCTGCATATGTGGGGGACATGGCTGCATATGTGGGGGACATAGCTGCATATATGGGGGACATGGCTGCATATGTGGGGGGACATGGCTGCATATATGGGGGACATGGCTGCATATGTGGGGGACATAGCTGCATATATGGGGGACATGGCTGCATATGTGGGGGGACATGGCTGCATATGTGGGGGACATGGCCACATCTATGGGGGGACATGGCTGCATATGTGGGGGACATGGCTGCATATGTGGGGGACATGGCTGCAATATATGTGGGGGGACATGGCTGCATATGTGGGGGACATGGCTGCATATGTGGGGGACATGGCTGCAATATATGTGGGGGGACATGGCTGCATATGTGGGGGACATGGCTGCATATGTGGGGGGACATGGCTGCATATGTGGGGGGACATGGCTGCATATATGGGGGGACATGGCTGCATATGTGGGGGACATGGCTGCAATATATGTGGGGAGACAAGGCTGCATATGTGGGGGGACATGGCTACATCTGTGGGGGACATGGCTGCATTTGGGGACACATTTTAAAAAAAAGTATCGGTATTCGGTATCGGCGAGTACTTGAAAAAAAGTATCGGTACTTGTACTCGGTCCTAAAAAAGTGGTATCGGGACCACCCTAATCCTTACTTAAAAAATGATATATATAGGGCCAGATCCACAAAGATGGGACGCCCGCACAGCGTATCCCATTTACACTACGCCGCTGTAAGCCACAGCGGCGTATTACGAAGCCTCAATGAAATGCCGCTGTAGCTTACGGCGGTGTAGCGTAAATGGGCCGGCGTACGCGGGTGTAATTCAAATTTACTAGCGGGGGGAGTGGTTTAGTATAATTATGAATGACCCGCCGCAAACGACGCTTTTTTTTACACCGCGCATGCGCCGGCCGTAGACGTACCCTAGTGCGCACGCGTGAAATCACGTCGCAAATAGTCAGTGAAAACAACGTGTACGTAATATACGCAATTCCCTATTCGCGAACGAGTTACGCAGATGGCGTCCAATACGACGCGGTCCCGACGTCCATACTTAACATTGGCGGCGCCTCACTATAGCAGCTTTATCTTTACGCCGTACAGACGCTTAAGCAAATGACGTAAACACACTGCGCCGGGCGCACGTACGTTCGTGGGTCGCCGTATCTACCTCATTTGCATATTTGAATTAAAAACGCAAAATCGCGGTAAAATCGTGCGACTTTGAAGTCGTACAGGTGTGAAAGGGACCTAAGTGGTTAAAAATTGTATGTGTATGCACAGCTGCAAAAGTCCTTTTTTGATTGGTCATCTGGCACTTGACTGTCCCGGGCCCGCTCCTTTTATTCATTGGATGTGTGTGACGCACTGTACTCACAGGATGTCCTCCGTCTTCAGGGTTGAATTAAACGGACGGTCATTCAACCTGTATGACTGAGGGCATCTTGTGGCAGAGAAGAGGTACTGCAGGAGACAATGATGAAAAAGCGGCAGCGCAGGGAAAAACTGCCGGTTCGGATTGAATTCTGCGGCCTGGCGAACAGCCAAACTGTGAGGGCTCCAGGTTGTTAGGACTCAACTTGCCATCAGCTAGTGACTCCTCCCCGCCCGCCACCTTTAGCTGTCAGCCGGGGCAATCCTGGGTGACAAGTGAATCTAATAATCCCAAAGTTCATACCAGACCCCATGGATTTTATGGGGGAACCCCATTTAAACCCCCCCCCCCCCGATAAATCACCCTTTCCCCATGTTGATAAGAACAAAGGCCTCTTCCCGACAACCCTGGCCCGAGTGTTCTGTGGATGGGAGCCGATTGGAATTTGGAAGCCTGTAAAATGAAGGGAGCCCCCAGATACCGCCCTCTCCTGTAAGTGAATGGGTACGGGGTACATTGTGAAAGAAAAACCCCGCCGACACGTCCGATCCCATCACTCGTTCTCCTCGAATGATCGCCCCTGCTGAGGAATATAAACAAAGAGGTCTCCCCGGTGTCATTGACAATATCTGGTCCTATCCTATCGGTGGCTGAATGGTGACTTGAGCACCGCAGTGCGGTCCAAACGGGTGGGAATGTGGCAGAGGAGCGAGGAAAAGGGGCTTTGGGTTAGAGGATCATTCTGCATTACACACTCCTGACCCCTGCACTCTGCATTACACACTCCTGACCCCTGCATTCTGCACTACACACCCCTGACCCCTGCACTCTGCACTACACACCCCTGCACTCTGCACTACACACCCCTGACCCCTGCACTCTGCACTACTCACCCCTGACCCCTACACTCTGCATTACACACCCCTGACCCCTGCACTCTGCATTACACACCCCTGCACTCTGCATTACACACCCCTGCACTCTGCATTACACACCCCTGCACTCTGCATTACACACTCCTGACCCCTGCATTCTGCACTACACACTCCTGACCCCTGCATTCTGCACTACACACCCCTGACCCCTGCAGTCTGCATTACACACCCTTGACCCCTGCACTCTGCATTACACACTCCTGACCCCTGCATTCTGCACTACACACCCCTGACCCCTGCACTCTGCACTACACACCCCTGACCCCTGCATTCTGCACTACACACCCCTGACCCCTGCACTCTGCACTACACCCCCCCTCCCGGATGGACAGATGAATGGACGGATGGGATCGGGAGAATGTGGAATCATTTTTAAAAAAAGTATCGGTATTCGGTATCGGCGAGTACTTGAAAAAAAGTATCGGTACTTGTACTCAGTCCTAAAAAAGTGGTATCGGGACAACCCTAGTCTCTGCTTAAAAAATGATATATATATAGGGCCAGATCCACAAAGATGGGACGCCCGCACAGCGTATCCCATTTACACTACGCCGCTGTAAGCCACAGCGGCGTATTACGAAGCTTCAATGAAATGCCGCTGTAGCTTACGGCGGTGTAGCGTAAATGGGCCGGCGTACGCGGGTGTAATTCAAATTTACTAGCGGGGGGCGTGGTTTAGTATAATTATGAATGACCCGCCGCAAACGACGCTTTTTTTTTACACCGCGCATGCGCCGGCCGTGGAATCACGTCGCAAATAGTCAATGAAAACAACGTGTACGTAATATACGCAATTCCCTATTCGCGAACGAGTTACGCAGATGGCGTCCAATACGACGCGGTCCCGACGTCCATACTTAACATTGGCGGCGCCTCACTATAGCAGCTTTATCTTTACGCCGTACAGACGCTTAAGCAAACGACGTAAACACACTGCGCCGGGCGTACGTACGTTCGTGGGTCGCCGTATCTCCCTCATTTGCATTCGGGAGAATGTGGAATCGTTGTGTTCCTCAAACCATCAGAGAAGATCACCTCCTTCCATCACCCCGGGGTCCCCGCCCAGTGTAGACGCTCTTGGCTGCGGATCAGCATGGACACCCTGACAGCCCCACCAGGACATTACTTCTCCATTCACCACCTCAACTTCAGGGACAACATGTTCACTCACTATCTTATATATCCCACCCACTTCCAGATGTCATAGTAACCACATATCACCAGCAGTATTCACTAATGACGTTATGTCTGATGGGTGTAGAGAAGAGATCACCCCTGTGTGTGTGTGTATATAGAGAGATATATAGATCAGGGCTGTCACTATGGAGGTTCCCTCTTCTGTCATCACTCCCCTCCCCCTCTATACCCTCATCTCTCACACACATGCGCAGAGCGACCTCCCCTCCCCGGCCCGCCCACTATTCCCGCCCCGCCCACCTCACAATGATCGGAAGTGTCCGGCGTGTAGCACGGAGAGTGACGTCACTGGGGGAGCTGTATATATATATTTATATTATATACACACCGGGGTAAGGGGGGAGGGGGGGCGTCATCATCATCTCCTCACCCCCGACACCGATCATCATCACCGATCACTCCTTGTCATCAATCACCGATATCATTGTTACTGATCAATATTCTATCAGTATTATTATCACTGATCACCATTATTATTATGAATACTATCACTAATCACACAGCACTTCTTATCATCATCATTATTATTATTACTGATCACTATTAATATTATTACCAATCGCCAATATTATTATCATAATTACTGATCAATATTCATATGTTTATTATCACTGATCACCATTATTATTTTTATTATAATTTACGATCATCACCTTTATAATTATTACCATCACTGATTATTATTATGTTTATTCATTTTATTATTTCTGATAATTATTATTCATTTTATCATTATTATTTGCTTTTACTGATCACCATTAATATTATTACAAATCGCCAATATCATTATCATAATTACTGATCATTATTATTATCATCACTAATCACCATTATTATTAATATTATTATTACTGATCAATATTCATATTATTATTATCATAAAATCATCATCACTGATTATTATTATTATCCCTGGTCACCATTATTATTTTTAATATAATTACTGATCGTCATTAATATTATTACCATCACTGATTAATATTATTTGTATTATTATTCCCAATTACCATTATTATTATTGTCATTGCTAATTATTATTATTATTATTACTGATCACCATTATTATTTTTAATATAATTACTGATCGTCATTATTTTTATTAACACACTGATTGTTTTATTTTTTTGTTATTATTATTATGACCAATCACCATTATTATTTTTAATATAATTACTGATCATCATTAATATTATTACCATCACTGATTAATATTATTTGTATTATTATTACCAATTACCATTATTATTATTGTCATTGCTAATTATTATTATTATTACTAATCACCATAATTATTAATATTATTATTATTATTACTGATCACCATAATTATTAATATTATTATTATTATTACTGATTAATATTGAAATTATTATCATCACTGATCACCATTATTATTATTATTACCATCACTGATTAATATTATTTGTATTATTATTCCCAATTACCATTATTATTATTGTCTTTGCTAATTATTATTATTATTATTATTATTACTGATCACAATTATTATTTTTAATATAATTACTGATCGTCATTATTTTTATTAACGCACTGATTATTCTTTTTTTTTTTTATTATTATTATGACCAATCACCATTATTATTTTTAATATAATTACTGATCGTCATTAATATTATTACCATCACTGATTAATATTATTTGTATTATTATTCCCAATTACCATTATTATTATTGTCTTTGCTAATTATTATTATTATTATTACTGATCACAATTATTATTTTTAATATAATTACTGATCGTCATTATTTTTATTAACGCACTGATTATTCTTTTTTTTTTTTATTATTATTATGACCAATCACCATTATTATTTTTAATATAATTACTGATCGTCATTAATATTATTACCATCACTGATTAATATTATTTGTATTATTATTACCAATTACCATTATTATTATTGTCATTGCTAATTATTATTACTATTACTGATCACCATTATTATTTTTAATATAATTACGGATCGTCATTATTTTTATTAACGCACTGATTATTATTATTTTATTATTTATTATTTATTATTATTTTTTGTTATTATTATTATTATGACCAATCACCATTATTATTTTTAATATAATTACTGATCGTCATTAATATTATTACCATCACTGATTAATATTATTTGTATTATTATTACCAATTACCATTATTATTATTGTCTTTTCTAATTATTATTATTATTACTGATCACCATAATTATTAATATTATTATTATTATTAACATCACTGATTATTATTATTTATTATTATTATGACCAAGCACCATTATTATTATATTTATTATCATTGCTAAGTATTATTATTATCACTGATCATCATTATTATTACTGATCACCATTATTATTATAACTGATCAATATTGATATTATTATTATCATCATCATCATCACTGATTATTATTATCACTGATCACCATTATTATTTTTAATATAATTACTAATCGTCATTATTTTTATTAACATCACTGATTATTATTATTATTTTTTTTTATTATTATTATTATTATGACCAATCACCATTATTATTTTTAATATAATTACTGATCACCGTTGTTATTATTAACATCACTGATTATTATTATTTTGTATTATTATTATGACCACCATTATTATTATATTTATTATCATTTCTAAGTATTATTATTATTATTACTGATCATCATTATTATTATTAACATCACTGATTGTTATTGCCTTTTATTATTATTATGACCAATCACTATTATTATTATCATTGCTAAGTATTATTATTATTATTATTATTATTATTACTGATCATAATTATTATTACTGATCAATATTCATATTATTATTATTATTATTATTATTATTATCATCACTGATTATTAATATTACTGTTCACCATTATTATTGTTTTTATTACCAATCACTAATATTATTATTATCATTGCTGAGTATTATTATTATTATTATTATTATTACTGATCATAATTATTATTACTGATCAATATTCATATTATTATTATTATTATTATTATTATTATTATCATCATCACTGATTATTAATATTACTGATCACCATTATTATTGTTTTTATTACCAATCACTAATATTATTATTATCATTGCTGAGTATTATTATTATTATTACTGATCACCATAATTATCACTGATTATCATTATTACTACAATTACTATTATTATTATTATTATTATTAATGATCACGACAATGATATCACTGATCTACATCACGGCGTAACTTCTATTATCGCCTCCAACACCTTCTACCTTTATTATTATTATTATTATTATATTTTATTATTATATTATATTATTATTACATGTCACCCCCAGGGATGAGCCCCCAGTTTAGACCGAACGTTTCTTGTTCACCAATTCACCCAAACTCCGAACTTTCACCCTCATCGGCAGGACCTGGACAATATAGGGCCAGATTCAGGTAGATGGGAGCATCTTTGCTCTGGAGTAACGCTTCTCATTTACGTTACTCTGCCGAAATTTTAGGAGCAAGTGCTGTTATTCATGAAGCACTTGCTCCTAAAGTTGCGGCAGCGCATCGCAAATGAGCCGGCGGAATTCAAATTGGGCGGGGTACGGGGCGTGTAGTATTTAAACTAAGCGCGATCCCGCGGCGAACGTACTGCGCATGCGTCGAGTGTCAATGCATCCCAGTGCGCATGCTCCAAATTCTGTCAGTGAACGTCAATGACGTCACATTCCCATTCATGGACGTTTTACGCAAGCGACGCGATTATTTATTTTTCCGACGCGATGACGACGCCTATACTTAACATAGGATACTCCACTAGGGGGCTGCTTTATCTTTATGCCGCGTATCGCTTCCGGAAACGTTGTAAAGTCACTGCGTCGCGCCCGAAAAAGATCGTGAATTTCCGACTCCCGCTGATTAACATATTTTTTCAGCGTAAATCGGCGGGAACTCCCCCGGCGCCATTTTTAAGTTGAAGTAACGATGCGATGGCGAAATTCAATTGCGCCGATCGCATCGGAACTCCAACCCGGCGTTTCTTGTTTTCTGGTTACAGAAAACAGAAACGCCGGCTTAAAGTGACAGTTAGGCTGGCGGATCACTGGATCCGCCAGCCTAACTCTACCTGAATCTGGCCCATAGAGTGTAACCGATTTTTCTCCCTCTGTTATCTACGATCCCTTCCATCCTCCACCGATAATTCATACCAGGCCTTTTGAATGGGTCTGGAATTTTAAAGGGGTTGTAAAGGAAAAACATTTTTCTTGGGGGGGAGGGGGCGAGCAGGAGTGTCAGAACGCCCACTAACGCACAGCTCCTTTCTCTATCTGCAAAGTAGAGTGTCCTGACTTGCCTGCTCGCCTCCTCAAGAGGCTTTCTCCACACCAGGGAAAAAGCCTTGCATTACGGTGTGGAGTTACAGACAGAAGAACAGGAAGTGAGGATTTCTCAGAAGAAATAAGGACGTTTAAAAGCAAAATCAAAGGATGAGGTAAGTGAAGGAGGACTGCACTAAGGTAAAGGAAGCTATTTAGGATTTGTTTTACCTTTACAACCCCTTTAAATGTCCTTATTTCTTCTGAGAAATGCTCACTTCCTGTTCTTCTGTCTGTAACTCCACACAGTAATGCGAGGCTTTCTCCCTGGTGTATAGAAAGCCTCTTGAGGTGGCGAGCAGGCAAGTTTTTTTTTTCGTGACTTGCACATTATTGCGGACACTTCGGACAATTTTGACACATTTTTGGGACCATTGTCATTTTCACAGCGAAAAGTGTTATAAAAATGCACCGATTACTGTGAAAATGACAATTGCAGTTTAGAAGTTAACCACTAGGGGGTCGCTGTAGGGGTTAAGTGTGACCTCATATGTGTTTCTAACTGTAGGGGGGCGGGGCTGGACGTGTGACGTCATTTATCGTCTTTCCCTATATCAGGGAACAGAAGATCAATGACACTGCCACAACTAAGAACAGGGAAGTTGTGTTTTACATGCACCTCTCCCCATTCTTCAGCTCCGGTGACCGATCGCGGGACACCGGCACTGATCGGGTCCCGCGGGCACGGTCACGGGGCTCCGGACCAGGTTGCTGAGCACTTAAAGAGGACGTACCCATACGTGAATGTGCCCAGCCGTGCCATTCTGCCGACGTCAATCGTGGTTAAAACTGCCCCATAGTCCGTATAGATCAGGAGTCTCCAAACTGTGGCTCTTTGCTAGCCTTCATCTGGCCCTTGGGGCACTATTGCTCCCACTGACACCAACAATGGGGCACTATTTCTTCCACTAATTCCAATGATTACTATTCCCCCCCTCCTGCTGACCACCAACGCTGAGGCCGTGTTTGCTCTCACTGATTCTCAGTCCAGGGCGTTTTCTACACCCACTTTGAAAAGTTTGGAGACCCCTGGTATAGATCATCAGGTAGCACTCGATTTAAACCCTTGTATTCCTCCTTTGTGTTCCTTCATTGCCATCCCCTACACCAGGGGTCCTCAAACTATGGCCCTCCAGTTGTTCAGGAACTACATTTCCCATCATGCTCAGTCATGTCTATGAATGTCAGAGTTTCACAATGCCTCATGGGATTTGTAGTTCCGCAACAGCTGGAGGGCCGTAGTTTGAGGATGCCTGCCCTACACACTAGATGAGGACAACGTAATCCATAGGCCAACACTTTTACTCAGTCCCTGTGTGTCTTACAGGTCTCCACCCTTAATGAAATGAATCTGGTGATGATGTCATTGCATAGGATGGTGCGGTGTTGCCATCCATGGAGGAGTGGGAATATTTAGAAGGACACAAGGATCTGTAGAAGGACGTAATAATGGCGAGCCAGCCAGCCCTCACATCACCGGGTAAGAGGAGACTTCCATTTCTTGTATTGGGATCCACCTAGATACACATCCTCTGATATAAGGACATAGAATGTCAGGTTCCTATAAGGTGTCAGGATGTCACTGTCTATTTCTCCATGGAGGAGTGGGAGTATTTAGAAGGAGACTAGGATCTCTAAAAAGATGTCATATTGGCGAGCCAGCCAGTCCTCACATCACGGGGTAAGAGGAGACTTCCATTTCTTGTATTGAGGGTCCACCTAGATATACACGTCCTCTAATATAAGGATATAGTATGTCAGGTTCCTAAAGGGGACAGAATATCAATGTCTATTTCTCCATGGAGGAGTGGGAGTATTTAGAAGGAGACAAGGATCTCTAAAAGGATGTCATATTGGCGAGCCAACCAGCTCTCACGTCACAGGGTAAGAGGAGACTTCCATTTCTTGTATTGAGGGTCCACCTAGATACACACATCCTCTTATATAAGGATATAGTATGTCAGGTTCCTATAAGGTGTCAGGATATCAATGTCTATTTCTCCATGGAGGAGTGGGAGTATATAGAAGGACACAAGGACGTCATATTGGCGAGCCAGCCAGCTCTCACGTCGTGGGGTAAGAGGAGACTTCCATTTCTTGTATTGAGGGTCCACCTAGCTATACACATCCTCTGATATAAGGATATCGTATGTCAGGTTCCTAAAGGGGACAGGATATCAATGTCTATTTCTCCATGGAGGAGTGGGAGTATTTAGAAGGACACAAGGATCTCTACAAGGACGTCATATTGGCGAGCCAACCGGCCCTCACATCACCGGGTAAGAGGAGACTTCCATTTCTTGTATTGAGGGTCCACCTAGATACACACATCCTCTTATATAAGGATATAGTATGTCAGGTTCCTATAAGGTGTCAGGATATCACTGTCTATTTCTCCATGGAGGAGTGGGAGTATTTAGAAGGAGACTAGGATCTCTACAAGGACGTCATATTGGCGAGCCAACCAGTCCTCACATCACCGGCTAAGAGGAGAATTCAATTTCTTGTATTGAGGTCCACCTAGATATACACATCCTCTAATATAAGGATATAGTATGGCTGTTTCCTATAAGGCAGTGGTCATCAACCTTGTCCTGCAGGGCCCACTAACAGGCCAGGTTTGCAAGTTAACTGAAATACACCACAGGTGATATAATTTGCTGCTCGGTGATTGCAGTATTCTAGTCTGCATCTCTCCAAGGTAATACATAAAATCTGGCCTGTTGGTAGGCCCTGCAGGACAGGGTTGATGACCACTGCTATAAGGTGTCAGGATGTCACTGTCTATTTCTCCATGGAGGAGTGGGAGTATTTAGAAGGAGACAAGGATCTCTAAAAGGATGTCATAATGGCGAGCCAACCAGCTCTCACGTCATGGGGTAAGAGGAGACTTCCATTTCTTGTATTGAGGGTCCACCTAGCTATACACATCCTCTGATATAAGGATATAGTATGTCAGGTTTCTAAAGGGGACAGAATATCAATGTCTATTTCTCCATGGAGGAGTGGGAGTATTTAGAAGGACACAAGGATCTCTACAAGGACGTCATATTGGCGAGCCAACCGGCCCTCACATCACCGGGTAAGAGGAGACTTCCATTTCTTGTATTGAGGGTCCACCTAGCTATACACATCCTCTGATATAAGGATATAGTATGTCAGGTTTCTAAAGGGGACAGAATATCAATGTCTATTTCTCCATGGAGGAGTGGGAGTATTTAGAAGGACACAAGGATCTCTACAAGGACGTCATATTGGCGAGCCAACCGGCCCTCACATCACCGGGTAAGAGGAGACTTCCATTTCTTGTATTGAGGGTCCACCTAGCTATACACATCCTCTGATATAAGGATATAGTATGTCAGGTTCCTATAAGGTGTCAGGATGTCACTGTCTATTTCTCCATGGAGGAGTGGGAGTATATAGAAGGAGACTAGGATCTCTACAAGGACGTCATATTGGCGAGCCAACCAGTCCTCACATCACCGGCTAAGAGGAGAATTCAATTTCTTGTATTGAGGTCCACCTAGATATACACATCCTATAATATAAGGATATAGTATGTCTGGTTCCTATAAGGCAGTGGTCATCAACCTTGTCCTGCAGGGCCCACTAACAGGCCAGGTTTGCAAGATTACTGAAATACACCACAGGTGATATAATTTGCTGCTCGGTGATTGCAGTATTCCAGTCTGCATCTCTCCAAGGTAATACATAAAATCTGGCCTGTTGGTAGGCCCTGCAGGACAGGGTTGATGACCACTGCTATAAGGTGTCAGGATGTCACTGTCTATTTCTCCATGAAGGAGTGGGAGTATTTAGAAGGACACAAGGATCTCTACAAGGACGTTATATTGGCGAGCCAGCCGGATCTCACATCACCGGGTAAGAGGAGTCTTTTATTTCTTGTATTGAGGATACACCTAGATATACACATCCTCTGATATAAGGATATAGTATGTCAGGTTCCTAAAGGGGACAGGATATCAATGCCTATTTCTCCATGGAGGAGTCGGAGTATTTAGAAGTAGACTAGGATCTCTACAAGGACGTCATATTGGCGAGCCAATCAGTCCTCACATCATTGGGTAAGAGGAGACTTCCATTTCTTGTATTGATAGTCCAGCAAGATACATCCTCTGATATAAGGGCATGTGATGGCAAACCTTGGCACCCCAGATGTTTTAGAAATTAATTTCTCATCATGATCATGCACTCTACAGTATAGTTGAGCATCATGGGAAATTTGGTTCCAAAACATCTGGGGTGCCAAGGTTTACCATCACTGCTATAAGGTGTCGGGATGTCACTGTCTATTTCTCCATGGAGGAGTGGGAGTATTTAGAAGGACACAAGGATCTCTACAAGGACATCATATTGGCGAGCCAGCCAAGCCTTCACATCATCAGGTAAGAGGAGACTTCCATTTCTTGTAAAGGAAAGAAGAGTATTGAGGATCCACCTAGATACACACATCCTCTGATATAAGGATATAGTATGTCAGGTTCCTATAAGGTGTCGGGATGTCACTGTCTATTTCTCCATGGAGGAGTGGGAGTATTTAGAAGGACACAAGGATCTCTACAAGGACGTTATATTGGCGAGCCAACCGGATCTCACATCACCGGGTAAGAGGAGTCTTTTATTTCTTGTATTGAGGATACACCTAGATATACACATCCTCTGATATAAGGATATAGTATGTCAGGTTCCTAAAGGGGACAGGATATCAATGCCTATTTCTCCATGGAGGAGTGGGAGTATTTAGAAGTAGACTAGGATCTCTACAAGGACGTCATATTGGCGAGCCAATCAGTCCTCACATCATTGGGTAAGAGGAGACTTCCATTTCTTGTATTGATAGTCCAGCAAGATACATCCTCTGATATAAGGGCATGTGATGGCAAACCTTGGCACCCCAGATGTTTTAGAAATTAATTTCCCATCATGATCATGCACTCTACAGTGTAGTTGAGCATCATGGGAAATTTGGTTCCAAAACATCTGGGGTGCCAAGGTTTACCATCACTGCTATAAGGTGTCGGGATGTCACTGTCTATTTCTCCATGGAGGAGTGGGAGTATATAGAAGGACACAAGGATCTCTACAAGGACGTCATATTGGCGAGCCAGCCAAGCCTTCACATCATCAGGTAAGAGGAGACTTCCATTTCTTGTAAAGGAAAGAAGAGTATTGAGGATCCACCTAGATACACACATCCTCTGATATAAGGATATAGTATGTCAGGTTCCTATAAGGTGTCAGGATGTCACTGTCTATTTCTCCATGGAGGAGTGGGAGTATATAGAAGGACACAAGGATCTCTACAAGGACGTTGTCATATTGACGAGCCAACCAGTCCTCACATCGACGGGTAAGAGGAGACACTTCCAGTTCTTGTAAAGGAGAGAAGAGTATTGGGGCTCCACCTAGATACACATCCTCTGATAAACACATAGAAACAATGTATTCAGTCAGTGTGTGTGTTTCTTACAGATGGATCCAGCAATGGGAACCCACCAGAGAGATGTCCCCGTCCTCTGTATTCCCGGGATTCTACAGAGGAAGAAGAAAGGGAAAATCAGGTACGTTTGATTCGAAAATACTGAATATAATAAAAAAAAAATTGTGCTGTCAGCCCAATGTCGTCCATCCTCTGCTCCCCCTTTATTGCTCAGCCAAACTGCGTCCCGTTCTAGCGCTCACCTGAGTACCGCATTGCTGGATATTCCCGGTCTCTGAGCAGCATGGTAAAGGCAGTGTCGGGAAGTGGGGGGTCTTAGTGGCAGGTTGAGTTTCTTTGCATTGCTATGGAGTTCCCGGAGGTTCTACTCTCATTTCTCTCTCTGTGGGTGGTCTTTGTTGTCTGGCAGAAAAACCTGAACATGGTAATGGTGGAGTCCTACTTTAAGGAGGAAGAGGAGGAAATTCCCATTGATACCGGGCAAGGTGTGTGTAGAGGGATTGTGTATCTATCTATCTATCTATCTATCTATCTATCTATCTATCTATCTATCTATCTATCTATCTCTCTATCTATCTCTCTATCTCTCTATCTATCTATCTATCTATCTATCTATCTATCTATCTATCTATCTATCTATCTATCTATCTATCTATCTCTCTATCTATCTATCTATCTCTCTATCTATCTATCTATCTATCTATCTATCTATCTATCTATCTATCTATCTATCTATCTATCTATCTATCTCTCTATCTATCTATCTATCTCTCTATCTATCTATCTATCTATCTATCTATCTATCTATCTATCTATCTATCTATCTATCTCTCTATCTATCTATCTATCTATCTATCTATCTATCTATCTATCTATCTATCTATCTATCTATCTATCTATCTATCTATCTATCTGTCTGTCTGTCTATCTATCTATCTATCTATCTATCTATCTATCTATCTATCTATCTATCTATCTATCTATCTATCTATCTATCTATCTATCTATCTATCTATCTATCTCTGTATCTATCTATCTATCTATCTATCTATCTATCTATCTATCTATCTATCTATCTATCTGTATCTATCTATCTATCTATCTATCTATCTATCTATCTATCTATCTATGTATCTATCTATGTATCTATCTATGTATCTATCTATGTATCTATCTTTGTATCTATCTATGTATCTATCTCTGTATCTATCTCTGTATCTATCTATCTATCTATCTATCTATCTATCTATCTATCTATCTATCTATGTATCTATCTATCTATCTATCTATCTATCTATCTATCTATCTATCTGTATCTATCTATCTATCTATCTATCTATCTATCTATCTATCTATCTATCTATCTATCTATCTATCTATCTGTATCTATCTATCTATCTATCTATCTATCTATCTATCTATCTATCTATCTATCTGTATCTATCTATCTATCTATCTATCTATCTATCTATCTATCTATCTATCTATCTATCTATCTATCTATCTCTGGATCTATCTATCTATCTATCTATCTCTGGATCTATCTATCTATCTATCTATCTATCTATCTATCTATCTATCTATCTATCTATCTATCGTTCATTTTCTTCCCTGACTCTCAGTTTGTATTTTTTAGATGAACCGGATGGAGATGCTTTGCAGAAACATCCCAAACCTCCGCACTCCAGGGAGATCTGTGCGGAGGAGGAGGAGGAGGAAGAAGGAACGGAGGATGATGAGGTAGATGTCAGTCATTTCCTCCTCTGCTCACACTCTTCTACCTCCACCTCTGTTGTGCTATATGACTGCATAGTATGCGGAGGGTTTCCATTCTATGCCGGCGTTCATATGACTCCCTGGCACTGCCCAGCCTCTTGTCTTCTCCTGGGGTATGAGTGAATGTCACTGGGACTGCTGATGCCAACTCTCAGCTTCCTATTATTCCTTCTGCCTGCCTCTTTATATAACAACCACTCCCACTGCAAGCCTAATTTCAAATTTCAGATGTTGTGTCTGCTAAGACAATGATGGGTTTGTTTTTGGTTCATGTAAACCAGATATTTGGCACAATGACCTAACCCATTGTTCTTACTCATATTGTGACAGGTCCCCTTTAGTACTTGAACTCATCAGTTTCTATTGTTTAGGACGGAACCCTCAGGGGTCTGAATGTCATCATTAAATCAGAGACTGAGGAGGAGGAAGAGGTGGTGATCAAAAAGGAAGAGGTTACAGACATCATCCCAGGTGAATGGGGGCAGAGCTGGGCGAACACTCAGTCATGTTCTGATTGGTCAGGTGGATAATAATCATGCGAGGACCCACCTGTGAGGACCACCATTATGGGAGTTCTGATTCAGCCTTAGAGGAGGAACTGCATACAGGACATAGGAGGCCTTTACTTGGCTAGTAAAGAATTAAGAAACCTTGATCTCTGCCCATTAAGTCCCACCCCTGTCTCACTCCTAATTATAAGCCTTGGCCCCCATGCATCACAAGGTCACTTTAATTTATCACTATGATTACAGTATTTATCGGCGTATACCGCGCACTTTTTTCCCCTTAAAACCAGGGGAAAATTGTGGACGCGCGATATACCCTGATCCTCGCTTTTTCTGAGCGCCGCCGACAAAGCCAGACAAAGACCTAGCTGAGCCGAGTGTACAGCGCACTCGGCTAGGCTCGGCTCCACTCGCAGCCACGCGAGAGAAGCCGAGCGTGGCCGAGAGAAGCCGAACCAAACAGGAAGAGAGGAGCCGAACGGCTCTGCACAGCCAGGCGCCAAATCCAAAACACCGCTGCATGGTGCGGATGGACACCCGCAAGACCACAGACGGACGTCGGACGAGCATCCAAAAGTAAGTTAATTTTTTTTTTTTTCACAATCTACCTGTCTAAATTAGGGTTGCGTGCAATACGCCAGGGCGCGCTATACCCCGATAAATACGGTACATGGGTTTTAGCCCAGGACAGATTCACTTGATGTCAGTGGCGGCTGGTGCTCATACTGGGGGGGCGCAAACAAACTGAAAAAAAAAATATCAATTACAGCCACTGTGCCATCAATTGCCCCCACTGTGTCCATTAAACGCAGCAACTGTGCCCATCAATTGCCACCAGTTTGCCCCCTCAAATTATGCCAGTTTCCCCATCAAATGCAGCCAGTTTCCCCTCAAATGCAGCCAGTTTCCCCTCAAATGCAGCCAGTTTCCCCTTTTAATTGCAGCCAGTTTCCTCTCAAATGCAGCCAGTCTCCCCCATCAAATGCAGCCAGTTTCCCCCATCAAATGCAGCCAGTTTCCCCCATCAAATGCAGCCAGTTTCCCCCATCAAATGCAGCCAGTTTCCCCCATCAAATTCAGCCAGTTTCCCCCACCAAATGCAGCCAGTTTCCCCCACCAAATGCAGCCAGTTTCCCATCAAATGCAGCCAGGTCCCCCCCATCAAATTCAGCCAGTTTCCCCCACCAAATGCAGCCAGTTTCCCATCAAATGCAGCCAGGTCCCCCCCATCAAATGCAGCCAGTTTCCCATCAAATGCAGCCAGTTTCCCCACAAATGCAGCCAGTTTCCCCACAAATGCAGCCAGTTTCCCCTCAAATTTAGCCAGTTTCCCTTCAAATACAGCCAGTTTCCCCATCAAATGCAGCCAGTTTCCCCACAAATGCAGCCAGTTTCCCTTTAAATAAAGCCAGTTTCCCCACAAATGCAGCCAGTTTCCCATCAAATTCATCTAATTTCCCCTCAAATGCATCCAGTCTTATCAGCAGGGGGCTGCTGGAGGAGTCCCCCTCCCTTTTTCCTCACAGCAAGACACCTACGCATCCCATAATAGTTGAGGCAGACAGCCACAATAAAATACAGTCACACCCCAAACCATCACAGCAAATAGTACACAACATCATGAGACAACACACAATATATACACGTATACAACATTGAGTCTGACTAGCATAGATGATAGTGGGGTTATCATGCACAGGGTAATTTACATATAAAAAGGGTCGGGGAAGCTGGACACAGAGTTTCCAGAGCTCTCCAAGGTAACCTGAGTTGCACAAACTGTCACAGGGGACTTCTGATTACAAAGTGGAGGAGGGGATAAGGGATTATAATGGTGCCCGAACAAGTCACATAAATGCTTTGAAACAAGATTAAATGAAGACAAGATTGTATTCAATTCAATTGAGCAGAAATAAGAACAACGAAAGTATGGAATATACACTGAGTGGGAGTGAATATAACACAATATCCCAACATGTTTCACCAAATCGCTGGCTTCTTCAGGGGTGTGAAATTCATTTAGTGTAATAAATACAGTCTATAAGAAAGAACACAACAGTATTGATAAATTGCATACAGAGATTTTCAAAATACAGCTGAAAGTCAAAGGATGTCCGAACATATAAAGGTGTTCAAATATGAGAACCTCAAAAGACAGACTCCGTGCACAGATAAACCGTACCTACCCCCAGATCAAGGATCGGGCAGGACACGAAGCCCAGGAGCGAGTGTGGCTGCAGAGGACTAATGGTTCAAACTAGAAAACAAAATGTATTTTAAATAGAAGGTAATTAGGGGTTAATTATCATGAACAATAGTATCATGGCTAGCACTCATCCCTAAATTAGGGCTAACAAAGCCTCCGTACATACCTGAACCGGACTGCCAAGATGCAAGATCGTTGGTAAATGAATTGAAATCCAGTTCTAAAAATATTTAAAAAATAATTTTACTTTTTTAAGAAACAATATAATCAAAAGTTGAGACAAAAAAGTAAGAAAAAAGAAGCTTACCATGAAGCAATCAAATATGCAGTAAATAGCCTGGCTATCAAAACTGCAGGGAGATAAAACTTAAGGCCCCGTACACACGACCGAGTTTCTCGGCAGAATCCAGCGAGAAGCTCGCTGGGATCCATATTCTGCCGAGAAGCTCGATCGTGTGTACACTTTCGTCGAGCGTCCCGTCGGGAAGCTCGTCGAGCCAAAATAGAGAGCAGGTTCTCTATTTGCTCGACGGGCCATCGGGACTAATGGCTCGACGCCTTTTTCGACAGCCTGGTCGACGAACTCGACGGCCGGCCGAGAACCTCGTCGGGCAGAACGATGGGTTTAGCCTGACGAGGTTCTCGGACGTGTGTACGCGGCCTCAGCCCTGCAGTGATGTGTGCATATGAAGCAACAGAGCAACAAAAAGGTAAGAAGCCTACCATAAAGAGTAAAAGAAATATAAGTGCAATGAATCAACAAGAAAAAAACGACCAGATCTAGATACCTTGAATGAAATAAACAGCAAAAGAGCACCCCACGGACAAGCCAGCAAATGAGAGCTGGATAAGCCGGTTTAAATAGTCCCCCTGCGCGTGACGTCACTGAGCGGCAGCGGACATAGGATAGCCACGGCGCACGCGCACAGCCCTCAATAGGCCTAGAAGAGCCATACTGCATAGCGGTGTAACGTCAACAAATCGTGACGCGGCCAATGCGGGCGGGATGTGAAAGAGGGGACTTCTGATGTAGGGGGAGGGGCTTCTGGTGTGATGGGGGACCTCAGATGTGCAGGGTGGACTCTAATCTGATGGAGTGGCTTCTAATGTGAAAGGGGGACTCTGGTCTAATGGGGGACTTTTGACAAGAAGTGGGGACTCTGATCTGATAGGGTGTTTTTCGATGTATAAAGGGGACTCTGGTGTGATGGGGGACTTCTGATTTGCAGGGGGGGGACTCTGATCTGATGGAGTGGCTTCTAATGTGAAAGGGGGGCTCTGGTGTAATGGGGGACTTTTGATGAGAAGTGGGGACTCTGATCTGATAGGGTGTTTTTCGATGTATAAAGGGGACTCTGGTGTGATGGGGGACTTCTGATGCAAAGAGGGGCTTTCTGATGGGGTTTTGCACTTGAGTTCATCTTATCTTCTGTATTCCAGTGGACTTTCAGAAGAAGAATCCTCAAGACTACAGGACAGCAAACAACACTAATTCCAAAGAGCGCCAGTCTGTGTGGAAATCAGAAGATGTCTCAGGGTGGGGCACCGAACCTATGGCGAGCCCAAAGATCCTGACCATGAACCACCAGACTTTGACAAGCGATAAGCCGTTTTCATGCACAGAGTGCGGCGGGTTCTTCAAACACAAGTCCAGCCTTGTTCTCCACCGGCGTATCCACTCGGGGGAGAAGCCATATTCTTGCTCAGAGTGCGGCAAACAGTTTATCCAGAAGGCGAACTATCTGCGACACCAGCGGCTCCACACAGGCGAGAAGCCTTACAAATGCACCGAGTGCGGCAAAGAGTACGCACAGAAGCAGAGCTTGGTGATGCACCAGAAGTTCCATGCTGAAAACGAACCTTTCTCTTGCCCTGAATGCGGCGCCAATTTTATTAGACAGTCGCACCTGGTTAACCACAGGAAGACTCACAAAGGCTTTCGGCGCTACACATGCCCGGATTGTGGAGACTTTTTCATGCTAAGGTCAAGTCTGGTCATCCATCAGAGGGTCCACAGTGCAGAGAAGCCTTTTTCAAGCTGAGAGGGACAGTGGCAGGACCAGACTGGCACAGCGGGAAAAGACTTGTGCTTCAGCACACGCTCTGCCAAGATGCTAAAAGAGGAACAGGAATGGACACTACTTGTTTTTTTAGGATCCATAAAAGTCTAACCCACATCCCTGTCTTGTATACTTGTCACCATGGCAGACATGGGTGATAACTCTGAGATGTTAGCTTTTTTGAGGAAATATGGCACTCCTTGGAGAAATGATGCCCTACTCTTAACTTTGATGCTTGTTATTGTATTAGAATTAAGAGAAAAGTTGGCATTGGTGTTCTGAGCAATCGACGGGAAGAGACGGAGCTCCTCAGAGAAAGTCATAGTAGACCATGGGAAAGGGATTAGTGGGCACTGCCTTTTTTTTTTAATTATGCTGCACCCCATAACCTGTAGGCTAGTTACTGTGGCAGTGTTAGGAAAGGAAAAGTTGCCATTGTTGTGCCGAGGAAACCATGGGTAGATTTGGAGCTCCTAAGAGGGACTTTAAAGGCACGTTATGTACACTGAGTGTGATACGTAGGGTGCCAGTCCTAGGGCCAGCCCTGAACATCTTGGAAGTGGGTGGACATGGCCTTCTGGCTTACTGCGCCTGCTCTCATGGGGTCTCCCTTCGGATGAGCCCCACCTATTTCTGGGAGGGTTCTGTTTCGGCAGACCCTGCAAGGAAGATGGGTCAATCAGGTGACCGGTAACCAGACCCAGTGCACCTGATTGGCTGAGAGGCGGGTCAGTGTTAGGGAAGCGATTCCCTAACACAGCATGGTTTAAACAGGGAAAGCACAGCCTGTGCCCCCTTTGTTTAACCATTTCGAAGCCGATTAGAGCCTGTCCTATTATAGACGATGGCTCTTATAAGGAACTTCCAAAACACACCCACCGGTCTTATTCAGATGGCCGGCGCTCAACAGGGGGCCGGACACCTGAATAGTGGGCGACAGCGCCGAAATAGATATATTCATGCAATGCATTAATATATCTATTGTTGAGTGACGGGTGCATGCAGAAGAGAGGGGGCAGTGCTGGTGGGCACTCCTTTTTAAGTATGCCAAACTCCCAACCTGTATGCTTGTTCTTGTGGCAGAATTAAGAGGAGAGAAGATGCCACTGGTGTTCTGAGGAATCCATGGGAAGAGATGGAGCTCCAGGGAGAAAGTCACAGGAGACAATGGGAAAGGGAAGGGTTGGCACTGCTAGCTAGCTGACACTAATGTTCTGGGAAAGCTGTGGGAAAAGGTGGCGTTCCTGGGATAAATGATGCCCTACTTTTAACCTTTATGCTTGTCATTGTATTAGAATTAAGAGAAAAGTTGGCATTGATGTCCAGAGAAACCCATGGGAGGAGATGGAGCTCCTCGGAGAAAGTTATAGGAGACCATAGGAAAGGGAAAGGTTGGCACTGCGTTTTTAATATGATGTTTCACCTCGTAACCTGTATACTATTAACCATGGCAGCACTAGGAAAGGAACAGTTGCCATTGGTGTTCTGAGGAACGCATGGGCAGACATGGAGCTCCTTAGAGGGAAAAAGTCACAGGAGAACTTAAAGTGGAGTTCCACCCAAAAGTGGAACTTCCGCTTTAGGCACTCCTCACCCCCTTACATGCCACATTTGGATGTCATTTTTTTGGGGGGGGAGTGGGGGCTTCGGTAGGAGTGGGACTTCCTGTTATACTTCCTCCTTCCGCCCAGGGACTGCCTCGGTGACTCCTCCTCTTGCCTTAGGCGGCCCCTCCACTCAGATCCCCTGTCCACTCAGGGAGCGCCGCTCGCGCATTCGCAGTGCATGCCCGCCCTGAAGCCGAAAGCTGTCACGGCCCAGTGCCCACAGAGTGAATGGAGGCGCCGGCGGAGAGGGGGTGAGAGGAACGACGCTCCGGGCGGCCGCATTCCTGGACCGCGAAGCAGGTATATGTCTGTTTATTAAAAGTCAGCAGCTACACTTTTTATAGCTGCTGACTTTTAATAAACCTAAAAAAAGTCAGGAACTCCGCTTTAAGAGAGAGAAGAGCAGGCACTCATTTTTACTGTGGCAGAATTAAAAGAAGAGATGTTGGCACTGGTGTTCTGAGGAATCCATGGGAAGAGATGGACTTCCTGGGAGAAAGTCAAAGGAGACAATGGGAAAAGGGCAGAGTTGACCTTTCTAGCTAGCTGATACTAGCATTCCGGGGAAGCCATGTGGGAAGATGGTGCTCCTTGGAGAAATAATAAACCTCCTAATAGAAAGTCAAACCCCATAACCTGTATGCTAATTATGGTTTCAGAGCTAGGAGAAGAAAAGTTTGTACCGGTCTGCTGGGGAGCCTATGGGCATAGAGGGAGCTCCTGAGAGAGAGGGAAAAAGTCACAGGGAACCATCAGAAAGAGAAGGGTGGGCTTTCCTTGTTTAAAGAAGCCCCATGCTTGCCCTGTATGCTTGTTACTGTGGCACAACTAGTGGAAGAGAAGGTGGCACTGGTGCTCTGAGGAATCCATAGGAGGGGACGGAGCTCCTGAGAGAAAGTTACAGGAGACAATGGGGAAGGGTTGGCACTGCTAGCTAAATGACACTAGCGTTATGGGGAACACATGGGGAAAGATGGCACTCACTCCTGGGAGAAAGTCACAGGAGACAATGGCAGGGTTGACCCTTCTTCTAGCGTTCTGGGGAAGCCATGGGGAAAGAGGGTGCTCCTTGGAGAAATAATGCTCCTGAGAAAAAATCACAGGAGACAATGGGAAAGGGAAGGGTTGGTACTGCTAGCTAGATGACACTAGCGTTATGGGGAACACATGGGGAAAGATGGCACTCACTACTGGGAGAAAGTCACAGGAGACAATGGCAGGGTTGACCCTTCTTCTAGCGTTCTGGGGAAGCCATGGGGAAAGAGGGTGCTCCTTGGAGAAATGATGCTCCTGAGAAAAAATCACAGGAGACAATGGGAAAGGGAAGGGTTGGTACTGCTAGCTAGATGACACTAATGTTCTGGGGAACACATAAGGAAAGATGGCACTCCTGGGCGAAAGTGACAGAAGACCATAGGGATCATGAGGGTTGACACTGGCACCTACTTTAAATGATGCCCCACCCTTTAGCCTGTATCATTATCACTACATCGGAGGTAGAAAAGAGATTTGGTTTTCTGAGGAGCCCATTGGGAAGAGATGGAGCTCTTGAGAGGCAAATGGGAACATCACATAGGACCATTGAGATTTGTTCCTCTGTAGCCCTCTTCTTCCTACCCATCAGCTTTTCAGGAAACTAGCACAATAAACCTATCTTCACCCACACATATCACAATCTGCTCTGAGAAACGTATTTATTTTATTTTATAAAGCTGATTGTTCAATGATGTACAGTGTCCTTGGTGGTATGTTTGGTGGCATCACATGTGGGCAATAACATTTGTATGAGGCAGCCATTGGAATGACCCAGCATCAGTGGGAAGTAACTTCATGCTTATAAAGGATCTGTTTAGAAGACACATTATAATGTCAAGGAATAAAGGTAGGGTTTTTGTAAATGATATCCAACGGTTAACTTGTATGTTTGTCATTGTGAGGGAACTAAGAGATACGTTGACAATCGTCTTCAGGGGAACTCATGGGCGTCTTTGGGGGAACTCATGGGCGTCATCAGGGGAACTCATGAGCGTCTTCAGGGGAACTCATGGGAGTCTGCAGGGAAACTCATGGGAGTCTGCAGGGGAACTCATGGACATCTGCAGGGGAACTCATGGGCGTCTTCAGGGGAACTCATGGGCGTCTTCAGGGGAACTCATGGGAGTCTGCAAGGGAACTCATGGGCGTCTTCAGGGGAACTCATGAGCGTCTTCAGGGGAACTCATGGGAGTCTGCAGGGAAACTCATGGGAGTCTGCAGGGGAACTCATGGACATCTGCAGGGGAACTCATGGGCGTCTTCAGGGGAACTCATGGGCGTCTTCAGGGGAACTCATGGGAGTCTGCAAGGGAACTCATGGGCGTCTTCAGGGGAACTCATGGGAGTCTGCAAGGGAACTCATGGGTGTCTGCAGGGGAACTCATGGGCGTCTGCAGGGGAACTCATGGGCGTCTGCAGGGGAACTCATGGGCGTCTGCAGGGGAACTCATGGAGCATCTTCAGGGAAACTCATTGGCGTCTTCAGGGGAACTCATGGGCGTCATCAGGGGAACTCATTGGCGTCTTCAGGGGAACACATGGGCGTCTTCAGGGGAACTCATGGGCGTCTGCAGGGGAACTCATGGGCGTCTGCAGGGGAACTCATGGGCGTCTGCAGGGGAACTCATGGGCTTCTGCAGGGGAACTCATGGGCGTCTGCAGGGGAACTCATGGTCGTCTGCAGGGGAACTTATGGTCGTCTGCAGGGGAACTCATTGGCGTCTTCAGGGGAACTCATGGGGCGTCTTCAGGGGAACTCATGGCATCTTCAGGGGAACACATGGGCGTCTTCAGGGGAACTCATTGGCGTCCTCAGGGGAACTCATGGGGCGTCTTCAGGGGAACTCATGGGGCTTCTTCAGGGGAACTCATGTGCAGAGACGGAGCTTTTGATAGTAATCTGTTAGAAGCTAGACATGAGACCAAATTTGGTTTATCTGGGGAACTCATTGGCGTCTTCAGGGGAACACATGGGCGTCTTCAGGGGAACTCATGGGCGTCTGCAGGGGAACTCATGGGCGTCTGCAGGGGAACTCATGGGCGTCTGCAGGGGAACTCATGGGCGTCTGCAGGGGAACTCATGGGCGTCTGCAGGGGAACTCATTGGCGTCTTCAGGGGAACTCATGGGGCGTCTTCAGGGAAACTCATTGGCGTCTTCAGGGGAACTCATGGGCGTCATCAGGGGAACTCATTGGCGTCTTCAGGGGAACACATGGGCGTCTTCAGGGGAACTCATTGGCGTCTTCAGGGAAACTCATTGGCGTCTTCAGGGGAACTCATGGGCGTCATCAGGGGAACTCATTGGCGTTTTCAGGGGAACACATGGGCGTCTTCAGGGGAACTCATTGGCGTCTTCAGGGGAACTCATGGGGCGTCTTCAGGGGAACTCATGGCATCTTCAGGGGAACACATGGGCGTCTTCAGGGGAACTCATTGGCGTCTTCAGGGGAACTCATGGGGCGTCTTCAGGGGAACTCATGGGGCTTCTTCAGGGGAACTCATGTGCAGAGACGGAGCTTTTGATAGTAATCTGTTAGAAGCTAGACATGAGACCAAATTTGGTTTATCTGTAGCTCCTTCCCTCCTCCATACAGCTTTTTAGGACAACAGATCAAATGATTACTTAATGTTCCCATACAGTTGTTAAAATGTCATCCTATAGATCATCATAGAATGTATGGACTTAATGTTCTGGGACAGAATGATGACACCAACTATGGGGCACTATTCCTTCCAATGACACCAAAGATTGGGCACTATTCCTCCCACCAAAGATTTGGCATTGTTTAAACCAGGGAATTCTCTGCTCCCGCTGGCCACAGTCTGCCCCCCCCCCCTACAACAAAGTCTGATGGACAGTGAACTGGCCATTTGTTTAGAAAGTTTGGAGACCCCTGCCCTAGATGGTAAGTTTGAGGCTTGGGCGGACTGAAGAACTGATGGGCAAAGATGGGACAACAGAGAGGAAGCTGGATAAACATGTCAAATAGAGCTTTACTTTCCATGCCATGTGTATCTGTAGCCCCCTCCTTTTTCACACCTGCTTCCCAGTCAGTAGAGCCCATACATTAAAGTATTTTTCAAAGATGGGGCCACGTGCTTAGCCTCCCTCATGAGCCATTGCTGAGTTAAAACCAATCAAATATGAATGCTTACATACCCCAATAGAGAAACCCCTTTACATTGGTGGTCAGTGGAGAAGAGTTCCCTTAAATTGGTGGTCAGTGTAGAACTGCCCCCTTATATTGACTGTCAGTGGAGAAGGACCCCTCCAGTGGAGAAGTGCACCCTTACATTGGTGGTCTGTGTAGAAGTGCCCCCTTCCATTGACTGTCAGTGGGGAAGGACACCTCCAGCATAGAAGAACACCCTTACATTGGTGGTCGGTGTAGACGTGCCCCTTACATTGGCCATCAGTAGAGAGGGACCCCTCCAGCGGAGAAGTGCACCATTACATTGGTGGTCAGTGTAGAAGTGCCCCCTTACATTGACTGTCAGTGGAAAAGGACCCCTCCAGAGAAACCCCTTTACATTGATGGTCAGTGGAGAAAAGTTCCCTTAAATTTGTGGTCAGTGTAGAAGTGCACCCTTACATTGGCCTTCAGTGGAGAAGAAACACCCCCAGCAGAGAAATGCTCCCTTACATTGGCGGTTAGTAAAACATTTCTTCTTTACATTGGTGGTCAGTGTAGAAGGACCCCCTCAAATGAGTGAACAGTGGAGAAGTGACCTTTTACATTAGTGGTAAATGAGAAATTACCTTCTTACATTGGTGGTCAGTGTAGAAGTGCCCCCTTTACATTGAAGGGGGGTCATTTAAGAAGTGCCCCCTTACAATGGTGGTCAGTCGAGAAGTGTCCCCTTACATTGGTGGCTAATGAGAAATTGCCTCTAACATTGGTTGTCAATAGTGAAGAACCCCTTGACCGGAGAAGTGTTCCCATACATCGGTGGTCAGTAAGAAGTTGTCCCTTCACACTGGTGGTCAGTGTACAATGACCCGTTCAAATTGGTGGTCAGTGAAGAAGTGACCTCTTACACTGGTGATCAGTGGAGAAATGTCCCTTTACATTGGTGGTCAATGAGAAATTGCCCCTTACAGTGGTTGTCAGTGGAGAAGAACCTCTCAAGCAGAGAAGTGCAGCCTTACATTGGTGGTCAATGTAGAAGTTCTTTGGCCATCAGTTAAGAAGGACCCCTCCAGCAGAGAAGTGCTCCCTTACATTGGTGGTCGGTGAAAAGTTTCTTCTTTACACTGGTGGTCAGTGTAGAAGAACCCCCTTAAATGAGTGAACAGTGGAGAAGTGACCTTTTGCATTAGTGGTAAATGAGAAATTACCTTTTTACATTGGTGGTCAGTGTAGAAGTGCCCCCTTCACATTGGGGGGGTCAGTAGAGAAAAGTTCCCTTACATTGGCGGTCAGTCGAGAAGTGCCCCCTTTACATTGGGGGGGGGGGCAGTAGAGAAAAGTTCCCTTACATTGGTGGTCAGTCGAGAAGTGTCTCCTTACATTGGGGGTCAGTCAAGAAGTGCCCCTTACATTGGTGGCTAATGAGAAATTGCCCCTAAAATTGATTGTTAATGGAGAAGAACCCCTCCACTGGAGAAGTGTTCCCATACATTGGTGGTCAGTGTAGAAGGACCCCTTATATTGGTGGTCAGCAAAGAAGTGACCTCTTACATTGGTGATCAGTGGAGAAATGTCCCTTTACATTGGTGGTCATTGAGAAATTGCCCCTTTACTTTGATGGTCAGTCCAGAATGACCCCTTAAATTGGTGGTCAGTGAAGAAGTGACCCCTTACATTGGTAGCCAGGGTAGAAGGACCCCCTTGAATTATTGGTTAGTGGAGAAGTGATCTTTTACATTGGTGGTCAGTGAACAAATGTCCTCTTACATTGGTGGTCAGTGAGAAATTGCCCCTTACATTGGTTGTCAATGGAAAAGAGCCTCTCAAGCAGCCTTACATTGGTGGTCAGTGAAGGACCTCCTTAAATTAGTGGTCAGTGTAGAAGTGATCCCTTATATTTGTGGTCAGTGGTGAAGTGCCCCCAATACACAGATGTCAATGTAGTGCCCCCTTCCATTGGTGGTTAGAGTAGAAAGATCCTTTTACATTGGTGATCAGTGGAAAAGGGCCCCTGTGGGCAGAAGATCCTTCCCCCAATGTTTCATAGTGGTCCCCGTGGATTGTGTGAGCCCTTACTTCCATCTTCAACTGGGGCGCTGGAGGTAAGACAAGTAAGGGCTGCTCTTGTAAACGAGCAGATTATGGTCAGAGAAGATGTAAAACATCTACCTAAAAAATCTATTTACATTATGAGGGGGTTCCCACCATCCCTGTGCTGAGTTCCCAGGTCTATACATCTGCTGTGCCTCATTATGAGGGGTTCCCACCATCCCTGTGCTGAGTTCCTGGATCTGTCTGTACACCTGCTGTGGTGATATATTATGATGGGTGATGGTGGCATATAATGATGATGGTGAGTGATGGTGGTATATGATGATGATGGTGGGTGATGGTGGTATATGATGATAATGATGGGTGATGGTGGTATGATGATGATGATGGGTGATGGTGGTATATGATGATGATGATGGGTGATGGTGGTATATGATGATGATGATGGGTGATGGTGGTATATGATGATGATGATGGGTGATGGTGGTATATGATGATGATGATGGGTGATGGTGGTATATGATGATGATGGTGGTATATGATGAGTGATGGTGGTATGATGATGATGGTTGTATATGATGATGATGGGTGATGGTGGTATATGATGATGATGGGTGATGGTGGTATATGATGATTATGGTGGGTGATGGTGGTATATGATGATGATGATGGTGGTGGTATATGATGATGATGATGATGGGTGATGTATATGATGAAGAATGATGATTATGGTGGGTGATGGTGGTATATGATGATGATGATGGGTGATGGTGGTATATGATGATGATGATGATGGGTGATGTATATGATGAAGAATGATGATATGGGTGATGAAGAGGGATAATGGCAGTATATTATAATATTATGAGATATAATGGGTGGTGTTTGATGATGATGATGGGTGATGGTGGTATATGATGATGATGATGGGTGATGGTGGTATATGATGATGGGTGATGGTGGTATATGATGATGGGTGATGGTGGTATATGATGATGATGATGGGTGATGGTGGTATATGATGATGATGATGGGTGATGGTGGTATATGATGATGATGATGGGTGATGGTGGTATATGATGATGATGATGATGATGGGTGATGGTGGTATATGATGATGATGATGGGTGATGGTGGTATATGATGATGATGATGGGTGATGGTGGTATATGATGATGATGATGGGTGATGGTGGTATATGATGATGATGATGGGTGATGGTGGTATATGATGATGATGGTGGTATATGATGAGTGATGGTGGTATGATGATGATGGTTGTATATGATGATGATGGGTGATGGTGGTATATGATGATGATGGGTGATGGTGGTATATGATGATTATGGTGGGTGATGGTGGTATATGATGATGATGATGGGTGATGGTGGTATATGATGATGATGGTGGTATATGATGAGTGATGGTGGTATGATGATGATGGTTGTATATGATGATGATGGGTGATGGTGGTATATGATGATGATGGGTGATGGTGGTATATGATGATTATGGTGGGTGATGGTGGTATATGATGATGATGATGGTGGTGGTATATGATGATGATGATGATGGGTGATGTATATGATGAAGAATGATGATTATGGTGGGTGATGGTGGTATATGATGATGATGATGGGTGATGGTGGTATATGATGATGATGATGATGGGTGATGGTGGTATATGATGATGATGATGGGTGATGGTGGTATATGATGATGATGATGGGTGATGGTGGTATATGATGATGATGGGTGATGGTGGTATATGATGATGATGATGGGTGATGGTGGTATATGATGATGATGATGGGTGATGGTGGTATGATGATGATGATGGGTGATGGTGGTATATGATGATGATGGGTGATGGTGGTATATGATGATGATGATGGGTGATGGTGGTATATGATGATGATGATGGGTGATGGTGGTATATGATGATGATGATGGGTGATGGTGGTATATGATGATGATGATGGGTGATGGTGGTATATGATGATGATGGTGGTATGATGATGATGGTGGTGATGATGATGGTTGTATATGATGATGATGGGTGATGGTGGTATATGATGATGATGGGTGATGGTGGTATATGATGATTATGGTGGGTGATGGTGGTATGATGATGATGATGTATGATGATGATGATGATGGTGTGGTATATGATGATGATGATGATGATGATTATGATGATGATGGGTGATGGTGGTATGATGATGATGATGGTGGTATGGTGGTATATGATGATGATGATGGGTGATGATGTGGTATATGATGATGATGATGGGTGATGGTGGTATATGATGATGATGATGGTGATGGTGGTATATGATGATGATGATGGTGATGGTGGTATATGATGATGATGATGATGGTGATGGTGGTATATGATGATGATGATGGGGTGATGTATATGATGATGATGATGATGATGATGATGATGGTGGGTGATGGTGGTATGATGATGATGATGATGATGGTATATGATGATGATGATGATGGGTGATGATATGATGGAATGATGATGGTGATGATGATGGGTAATGGTATATGATGATGATGATGGGTGATGGTGGTATGATGATGATGATGATGGGTGATGATGATGATATGGGTGATGGTGGTATATGATGATGATGATGGTGATGATGATGTATGATGATGATGATGGGTGATGGTGGTATATGATGATGATGATGGGTGATGGTGGTATGATGATGATGATGGGTGATGGTGGTATATGATGATGATGATGGGTGATGGTGGTATATGATGATGATGATGGGTGATGGTGGTATATGATGATGATGATGGGTGATGGTGGTATATGATGATGATGATGGGTGATGGTGGTATGATGATGATGATGGGTGATGGTGGTATATGATGATGATGATGGGTGATGGTGGTATATGATGATGATGATGGGTGATGGTGGTATAATATGATGATGAAGGGGGATGAAGATGATATAATATTATGAGATATACACAGTCAGTATAGATAATATAATCCCCTGCAGAGATCACACGTCGCCCCCTCAGGGGGGGGGGTTGTTGTTTTCTCCCCATCAGGGAAGGTTGGTACTGGAGGGGGGGGGTCTCGGTGACGTCACAGGAAGTCTGACCCCCGCTCCCTCTCCTCTGCACAGTCCCGCTGCGAGGTGGGCGGCCATCTTTCCGGTGACAATCTGACTGCGGACAGGCCGAGCAGGCTCCGGGATCATGGCTCCATGGCCGGGGACACGTGTGGAAAATAGGAGGTGCGCCCCAGCGCTCGCCCTCACAGCCCGGTGACATAATAAAGAGCCGACATGTTCTTGGGAGTTTACATTTTAGTGATTGCAAACTGGAGGCAGATGTGTCTCCCATAGTGCGGCCAATCCGGCTGTGACCTGGCCAGACAGGTGAGCCCATCAGCCTTCCAGCGGACAGGAGGGGGGCGGGGCGGCCTGCACGGGGGGGAGGAGCCACACGGCACCTGTACAGGCAGGATGAGCCCAGGAGTGGACAGAGAGCAGCCAGGCAATGTGCAGAGCCCAGCACAGGGAGATCCTCCATCATTATCATCATCATATCTTATTATATAATAATTACATATATCAATTATTATTAATATATCAAATTCTGCAGCACAAAAGCTTACACTCTAATGTCTACAAATAGTGTGATATTATTATATATACATTTATATATCTCTGACATATACCGCAGTGCTGTACAGAGAACATCTCACCTGATTCTGCACCAGAAGAGCTTACACTCTAATGCCCCTCCCCCACAGTCACTATTATACATTTATGTAGTTCTGACATATACCATAGAGATGTACAGAGAACACATTCATTGGCTATGCAACGGGGGGGGGGGGGGGGGGGGGGCTGGATAATCATTATGGAACGGTCGCAGGTGAAGAAGAATATTCCGGAGTCCTGAAAATCCTCTACAAACATTTCCTTCTCTTTTTTTCCCCCCAAAAATAGAATTTGGCTGACAAAAAAAAATATCACAATGTGTTCCCGGCCCCACCCACATTCCACGGAGATCTCCTCTCTTATTCGTTCCGCCCTCACCTTCATCCGTAACTTAACCGAACAACCCCCCTCCACCTGTAGCTGCGATGTTACATTCTGGGGGGGCTCCTCCTTTAGGGTTTCCTCGCATTCCCATTGGCTGGTACCAGTTGAAATAGACGAACCGCGTAGGGGGAGGATGTTTTTTTTTTCCCCAAGGTTTACAGGTAAAGTATTTCTCAACCAACCACATTACACTACAGTGACCAGCCGGGGTCTTCTCTCGAGCCAAAGCCGGCACTTGGTAGAACGCTATAGGGCTTCACTGTTACAGGACCAAGGAGCTGGCATCAGTACCTGGGGGAGGGCACACCATCCGAGGTCTTCTTTCTAGCCACAGCACATGTGGGGTCACTGGTATCGTGTAGAGCCCTATAGGTGCCCACTACTACAGGATCGAGGAGTCACCATCAGTACTTGGGACAGGGCACACCATCCAGGGTCTTCTTTTTAGCCACAGCACATGTGGGGTCACCAGTGTCTTGTAGAGCCTTATAGGGCACCTCTATTACAGGACCAAAGAACTGGCATCAGTACCTGGGACAGGGCACACCATCCGAGGTCTTCTTTCTAGCCACAGCACATGTGGGGTCACCAGTGTCTTGTAGAGCCTTATAGGGGCCCACTGTTACAGGATTGAGGAGCCACCATCAGTACCTGGGGAGGGCAATCCATCCGGGGTCTTCTTTCTAGCCACAGCACATGTGGGGTCACTGGTATCGTGTAGAGCCCTATAGGTGCCCACTACTACAGGATAGAGGAGTCACCATCAGTACTTGGGACAGGGCACACCATCCAGGGTCTTCTTTTTAGCCACAGCAAGTATAGGGTCATGGTATCTTATAGAGCCCTATAGGGGCCCACTGTTACAGGATCGAGGAGCCACCATGCAGGGTCTACTTTCCAGCCAAAGCACACATGGGGTCACCGGTATCTTGTAGGGGTCCACTGTTACAGGATTCGAGGAGCCACCATCAGTACCTGGGGGAGGGCAATCCATCCAGGGTCTTCTTTCTAGCCACAGCACATGTGGGGTCACTGGTATCTTGTAGAGCCCTATAGGGGCCCACTGTTACAGGATTGAGGAGCCACCATCCGGGTCTACTTTCCAACCAAAGCACACATAGGGTCATCGGTATATTGAATGAATGAATGAATGAATGAAAACTTGTATAGCGCGGCACATGCGAACTGAATCGCCTCTGGGCGCTTGTTGTTCCTGTCTCCTTTGATATCAAAAGAGAAAAGTCTTGACCTTTTTCCTAAATGCTAGGTGGTTCTCCTCCAACCGAATGCTGGTTGGTAAAGCGTTCCATAGTTTGGGACCTTGGATCGCGAATCTCCTTTCTCCCTTGGACTTGAAGTTGGCTTTCGGAACCTGGAGCAGGTTCTGATTCGTGGATCGCAAAACGCGATTGGGATTATGCGCTTTTATTATTTCGCATAAATAAAGGGGGGCATTCCCATGGACACATCTATGTGTAAGACAGAGAGCTTTAAAAGCGATTCTGTCTTTGACTGGCAGCCAATGAAGTGCTCTCAGTGAAGGTGAGATGGATTCCCAGGGTTTTTTCCCAGTCACCAGTCTGGCGGCCGTATTCTGAACGACTTGCAGACGAGCGATTTGGTACTTGGGGAGGCCGAGGTAAAGGGCATTTGCATAATCCAGTCTGGAGTTAACAATTGCTCCCACCACGACCGCTAAATCTTCTTTAGGGATGAACGGAGTGAGTCTGCGTAGTAGGCGCAGCAGATGGTGAGATCCGCTGACTACTGACCCTATTTGTGCGTCCATTGTCATAAAGGAGTCAAAAATGACCCCTAGGCTTTTGACTTTGGCGCTAGGGGTGATGAGCTTGCCCAGAATGGGCGGGGGGGTCCATGCTGTTGAAAGTTGATTCATACGCTTGGCGTGAAACAGGAGAAGTTCTGTTTTCGCTCCATTGAGTTTAAGATAACTCTTTGTCATCCAGTCCTCTATCAAAGAGAGACATGTCTCTAGATTGAGGTGGTGATCCTGTCTGTTGCAGATGCGGAAATAGAGTTGTGTGTCATCTGCATATGAGTGGTAGAGCAGTTTTTGGCTGCTGATAATCTCAAAGAGAGGACGAAGATATATGTTAAACAGCACTGGTGACAGAGGCGATCCTTGAGGGACTCCGCATGTTACTGTGCGTTTGTCAGACGTGAAAGGTCCTAACTTCACTGTTTGCGATCGGTTTTCCAGAAAAGAGGAGAACCAAGATAGATCGCCTTCTGCGACTCTGGCTACTTCAGCAAGCCGAGTCAGTAACAGATTGTGGTCTACAGTGTCGAAAGCGGCACTTAGGTCCAACAGAACTAGAAGACAAGATTCTCCTTCGTCTGCGGCCTTGAGAACATCGTCCCATACTTTCAGTAATGCTGTTTCTGTCCCGTGTCCGGGACGGAAGCCTGATTGCAATGGGTCAAGTAGCTTGTGGGTATCTAGATGCTGTTGCAGCTGTTGTACCACTACTTTTTCCATTATCTTTGAGAGTACGTTGAGGCTAGTTATGGGACGGCGGTGGAGTGGATCCTTGGGGTCCAGGGAGGGTTTCTTCAGGATGGGTTGGATTACACCCTCTTTCAACTGTGAGGGCACTATGCCTTCCAAGAAAGACTGGTTGATAAGCTGCGTGATGGGAGGAGCCAGAATGTCGGCGCATTCCTTCAGCAGTTTAGTGGGGATAACGTCATTTGGCGCTGTGCTATTACGCAGAGTACAAATGACATTCTTAGTGGTCTCGATGGAGATGGGTTCCAGGGCGAACTTACCTGATATAGAAGAATTACTATGGGTGTTGTGTGAGAGGCTGCAGGGGGGGCTGAGGGGGGAATTGTTTTGCTGAATGCTTTCACGGATCACCTCGATTTTATTAATGAAGTAATCCGATAGTTCATTGCAAAATTCTTGTGTGTCCGAGCTGGGGGTTTCAATGCATCCTGGCTTCATGGTCTGGGTGACCATCTTGAAGAGTTCGCGGGGGCGGTTTAGGGCGCCGTTGATAGCCTCCGAAAAATAATTTTTCTTGGCTTGGAAAATTCCTTTGTGGTATTTTCTTGTAGTCGCCTTGTAGATGGATAGGTTTAGCTCTGAAGAACATCTTTTCCAGGCAGATTCGGCCCTTCTGCGTTCTTGCTTCAGTAACGACAGTTGGTTGCTAAACCAGCTGCGGTTGGTTTTCCGGATGCGGGTTCGTCGCTTCGGCGCTACCAAGTCGGCTGACTGTAGCATGGCCGAGTTTATGGCTTCCAATGTTTCAACGGCCGTTTGATGCGGCGGAGTTGTTTCTATTTTTTTCCTTAAAGTGGTTTTGAAGAGTTCCGAGTGGAGCTTCTTCTGACATCTAGTCCAGTGTGTTGTCACTGGATTTGATGTTTTTGTTGCGGGGGGATTGTGGAAATATTGAAGGTAATTGCATGGTGATCTGTCCATGGCAATTTTTCATTTTCCCAAATTTTTATTTCCAGAGCTTGTCTGAAAATAAGATCAAGTGTGTGACCTGAAGCATGTGTGGGCCCACATACTAGTTGCTGCAATCCTAATCCTTCCAGGTGGTCAATACAGGCGTCGGCAATGGGGTCCTGTGAGGAGTTGGCCCAGAGATTGAAATCCCCGAGCAGCAACAGGTGTTTGCTGTTGAGGGTATAAGTGGAGAAGAAATCCGTCCATGATGATAGCAGCTGCGATTTTGGGCCGGGCGGCCTATAGCAGAGCAGAATGTGGACGGTCTCCTTTGAACTTGCTTGAAGTTGTAGAGTAAGGGTTTCCATGAATGGAAGAGGGTTTTGGCGGACTGGTTTGGTGATCGTAAGATGAGTCTTGAGGATCACCGCCAGGCCGCCTCCTCTTTGCCCTATTCTGTTTTCCGTTATGATACGGTAATTTTCTGGCACCAGTTCTCCTAGAATGGTGTTACAGTCGGCTGTGAGCCAGCTCTCTGTAATAAAAAGACAGTCTAGATCCTTTTGTTGAATGAAGTCGCGGATTTCTAGTCGGTGTTTTACTGCCGATCTTGTGTTGATCAGAGCACATGATATGTGCTTGAGCTGGGGTAAATGGCTGAAATGACTGACCGTCGATCTATGATCGATTCTCAATAGTCGCTCAGTTCTTAGAGCCTTTTTGGTGATGGCTGGCAGTATTGCGGCGCATTGCCTCAAACTCCAAATGGTTTCGGCAGAATATTGCCTACGTGCCATGATCGTCAATACACGGGGGGGGGGATTTCGGGGCAGTGGGGAGAGGAATTGGCTAACACTGTTACAGGATCGAGGAGCCACCTTCAGTACCTGGGACAGGGCACACCATCAATGGTCTTCTTTCTAGCCACAGCACATGTTGGGTCACCGGTATCTTGTAGAGCCCTGTAGGGGCCCACTGTTACAGGATAGAGGAGTCACCATCAGTACCTGGGAAAGGGCACACCATCCAGGGTCTTCTTTCTAGCCAAAGTCCATGTGGGGTCACTGGTATCTTGTAGAACCCTACAGGGGCCCACTGTTACAGGATTGAGGAGCCACCATCCAGAGTCTTCTTTCTAGCCACAGCACATGTGGGGTCACTGGTATCTTGTAGAGCCATATAGGGGCCCATTGTTACAGGATCCAGGAGCCACCATCAGTACCTGTGACAGGGCACACCATCCGTGGTCTTCTTTTCAACCAAAGCACATGTGGGGTCACTGGTATCTTTTAGAGCCTTATAGGGGCCCACTGTTACAGGTTTGAGGAGCCACCATCAGTACTTGGGACACGGCACACCATCCGGGGTCTTCTTTTTAGCCACAGCAAGTATGGGGTCACCGGTATCTTGTAGAGCCCTATAGGAGCCCACTGTTACAGGATCGAGGAGCCACCATGCAGGGTCTACTTTCCAGCCAAAGCATACATGGGGTCACCAGTATCATGTAGAGCCCTGTAGGGGCCCACTGTTACAGGATCCAGGAGTTACAATCAGTACCTGGGACAGGGCACACCATCCGGGGTCTTCTTTTTAACCACAGCACATGTGGGGTCACCGGTATCTTGTAGAGCTATGTAGGGACCCACTGTTACAGGATCGAGGAGCCACCATCCGGAGTCTACTTTCTAGCCAAAGCACACATGGGGTCACCGGTATCGTGTAGAGCCCTGTAGGGGCCCACTGTTACAGGATCCAGGAGTTACAATCAGTACCTGGGACAGGGCACATCATCTGGGGGCTTCTTTCTAGCCACAGCACATGTGGGGTCATCGGTATCTTGTAGAACCCTGTAGGGGCCCACTGTTACAGGATTGAGGAGTCACCATCAGTACTTGGGACAGGGCACACCATCCAGGGTCTTCTTTCTAGCCACAGCACATGTGTGGTCACTGGTATCTTGTAGAGCCTTATAGGGGCCCACTGTTACAGGATTGAGGAGCCACCATCAGTATCTGGGGTCTTCTTTTTAACCAAAGCACACATGGGGTCACTGGTATCTTGTGGATCCCTATAGGGGCTCACTGTTACAGGATCCAGGAACCACTATCAGTACCTACCTGGGACAGGGCACACCATCTGGGGTCTTCTTTTTAACCAAAGCATATGTGGAGTCACTGGTATCTTGTAGAGCCCTATAGGGGTCCACTGTTACAGGTTTGAGGAGCCACCATCCGGGGTCTTCTTTGTAGCCACAGCACATGTGGGGTCACTGGTATCTTGTAGAGCCTTATAGGGGCCCACTGTTACAGGATTAAGGAGCCACCATCAGCACCTAGAACAGGGCACACCATCCAGGGTTTTCTTTTTAGCCAAAGCACTTGTAAGTTCACTTGTATTTTATAGAGACCTATAGGGGCCCGCTACTACAGGATTGAGGATCCAGCCTCAGTACCAGAGACAGGGCACACCATCCGGGGTCTTCTTTCTAACCACAGCACATGTGGCGTCACCGGTATCTTGTAGAGCACTGTAGGGGCCCACTGTTACAGGATTGAGGAGTCACCATCAGTACTTAGGACAGGGCACACCATCTGGGTTTTTTTTTCTAGCCACAGCACATGTGGGGTCATCGGTATCTTGTAGAGCCCTGTAGGGGCCCACTGTTACAGGATCGGGGAGCCATCATCCGGGGTCTACTTTCTAGCCACAGCACATGTGGGGTCACAGGTATCTTGTAGAACCCTGTAGGGTCCCACTGTTACAGGATCGAGGAGCCATCATCCGGGGTCTACTTTCTAGCCACAGCACATGCAGGGTCACTGGTATCTTGTAGAGCCCTATAGGGGCCCACTGTTCCAGGAGCCACCATCAGTACCTGGGACAGGGCACACCATCCATGGTCTTCTTTCTAGCCAAAGTACTTGTAAGCGCACTGGTATCTTGTAGAGCCCTACTACAGGATCGAAGATCCAGCCTCAGTACTAGAGACAGGGCACACCATCCGGGTTCTTTCTAGCCAAAGCACATTTGTGGGTTCACCAGTATTTTTTAAAGCCCTATGGAGGCCCACTGTTACAGGACCAAGGAGCCACTATCAGTACCTGGAACAGGGCACACCATCCAGGGTTATCTTTCTAGCCAAAGCACATGTGTGAGGTCACCAGTATCTTGTGGAGCCCTATAGAGGCCCACTGTTACAGGACCAAGTAGCCACCATCAGTACCTGGGACAGGGGGCACCATCCGGGGACTTCTTTCAAGCCCAAGGAACAAGTGTAGGGTCACCGGTTTCTTGTAGAGCGGTTTAGGGACCCACTGTTACTGGATGGAGGAGCCAGCATCATTACCTGGGACAGGGCATGCCATAGCACATTGAACTCTCCGTTTTGGAAAGGTTAAAAATAAGTGGGTGTGGCCTAAATATTGGCACTCTGATAGCTGGTGGTTTCTAACGCTCTGTGCCATAGGTCAGTCTTTGGTGGTACCAGTGGTTCCAAGTTGCTTGCTGTATTGAAGGTCACCAGGGATGAGACTTAGGCCCAAACCCAGAAGTTATCTGTCATATCTGGACCAATGAACTATGTGTAGAGGATTGCCCACTGTTCTACTGGTCATAAGTAAAGGGGCGGGGATGCTTGTGACATTATTGACCTGATATGGACACATGGTCATGTTATGGTCAGTGTTTATGGGCTCATTGGCCCATAAACGATAACAACTGACTTCCAGGTTACGACCCAAACTTAGTTTGGCACAAACACAAGCTCATCCCTAGTGGCCAACCCCTGTGTCTATTGGTCATTCACCAGCCATTTTTTACCGTTGTCTTCGTTCTCATCTCCAGTTTCACACTTAGAGAGGTCCAGTATCCTGACTATTATGGGAAGGGTAGCACAATGCGGGAGAAAATGGTAAATAAGTGACTACTGTGTCCCACCATGAGTGACTTGACACCAGCTAACCCGGTGCCAGGTCCGTAAGAACAATTTTTGTTATATTGTTTCAGAACGGTTATATGACTCCGTGAGGATGGAGAAAGACAGGAACCAGATGACTGATAGGATACTGAACATCACCCTGGAGATCATCTACCTGCTGACCGGAGAGGTGAGGAGGATTCTGGGAGGTCACATGACATCACTATTATCTCTATTAATAAAACAGACCTGACTGGAGGGGTGAGGAGAATTCTGGGAGGTCACATGACATCACTCTTATCGCTATTAATAAAACACAGACCTGACCAGAGAGGTGAGGAGGATTCTGGGAGGTCACATGACATCACTCTTATCGCTATTAATAAAACACAGACCTGACCGGAGAGGTGAGGAGGATTCTGGGAGGTCACATGACACCACTCTTATCTCTATTAATAAAACACAGATCTGACTGGAGAGGTGAGGAGGATTCTGGGAGGTCACATGACATCACTCTTATCTCTATTAATAAAACACAGACCTGACCAGAGAGGTGAGGAGGATTCTGGGAGGTCACATGACATCACTCTTATCTCTATTAATAAAACAGACCTGACCAGAGAGGTGAGGAGGATTCTGGGAGGTCACATGACATCACTCTTATCTCTATTAATAAAACACAGACCTGACCAGAGAGGTGAGGAGGATTCTGGGAGGTCACATGACATCACTCTTATCTCTATTAATAAAACACAGACCTGACCAGCGAGGCGAGGAGAATCCTGGGGAGGGATTACAAGACATTACTTCTCTCACTTTGTTGTCACCTAGGATTATGTACCTTCAGAGAAGACTGCTGATGACGCGGCGCCAAGCAGTAGTCGCCCCCCTGTCTCAGAAGGTTCAAGCCAGAGCCAGAGCCCCAGCACAGAATCTCCAGCTCCCTCCCTGACACCTGAGAGAGACGACAAGAAGATTCTACAACTGACCAACAAGATCATTGAGCTGCTGACGGGAGAGGTGAGCGGTGTCGGGAATTCTGGGACATTATCCAGTAACAGACAAGGGATGTGCCTGGATAGTCACACTCTCTCATTGTGTGTGTCAGGTTCCCGTAAGGTGTGAGGATGTCGCTGTCTACTTATCCATGGAGGAGTGGGAATATTTTGAAGAACACAAGAATCTGTACACTGAAGCCATGATGAAGGGCCATCAACCTCGGGCTCCACAGGGTGAGATAATATGTAAAGACTTGCATTTGAAGTCTTAGGAAAAAATTTGGGCACATGTTCCCAATATTATATCCTGTAAAACGGAGTGAGCATTACGATCTGTTTGGGCCACTGTTAGTATAAATTATGTTCTTCAGATGATTCAAAGAACATTTTAGGTTGGTCATAGCGCCAAAATGGTCTTGAAGAATAACGATCCAACTATCGCTCAATAGATAGTCAGACATAGATACTCCTTTTGTAGACCCAAGATGGTCTTAAAGGTTAACGATCCAACTATTGCTTGATAAGTTGCCACACATAGATACTCCTTTTGTAGACCCAAGATGGTCTTCAAGAAGAACGATTCAACTATTGCTTCATAAGTAGCCAGACATAAATACTCCTTTTGTAGATCCAAGATGGTCTTCAAGAATAACAATCCAACTATTGCTCGATACATAGCCAGACATAAATACTCCTTTTGTAGACCCAAGATGGTCTTGAAGGTTAACAATCCAACTATTGCTCGATAGATAGCCAGACATTGATACTCCTTTTGTAGACCCAAGATGGTCTTGAAGATTAACAATCAAACTATTGCTCGATAGATAGCCAGACATAGATACTTCTTTTGTAGACCCAAGATGGTCTTCAAGAATAACAATCCAACTATTGCTTGATACATAGCCAGACATTGATACTCCTTTTGTAGACCCAAGATGGTCTTATAGATTAACAATCAAAATATTGCTCGATAGATAGCCAGACATAGATACTTCTTTTGTAGATCCAAGATGGTCTTAAAGATTAACGAACCAAATATTGCTCGATAGATAGGCAGACATAGATACTCCTTTTGTAGACCCATGATGGTCTTGAACAATAACGATCCAACTATTGCTTGATAGGTAGCCAGAAGTAGATACTCTTTTTGTAGGACCCAATTTTGACACATTTTTGGGACCATTGTCATTTTCACAGTGAAAAGTGCTATAAAAGTGCACGGATTACTGTGAAAATGACAATTGTCGTTTAGGAGTTAACCGCTAGGGGGCGCTGTAGGGGTTAAATGTGACCTCATATGTGTTTCTAACTGTAAGGAGGACGGGGCTGGACGTGTGACGTCAGTGATCGTCTTTCCCTATAACAGGGAACAGACGAACAATGACACTGCCACAATGAAGAACGGGGAAGGTGTGTTTACACACAGCTCTCCACGTTCTTCAGCTCCAGTGACCGATCGCGGGACACCGGCGGCGATCGGGTCTCGCGGGCGCGGTCACGGAGCTTCGGACCGGGTCGTGAGCGCGCTCGCGACCCCACGGCTGGCCACTTAAAGAGGACATACAGGTACGTGCTTGTGCCCAGCCGTTCCATTCTGCGTCATATCGGCGTGAAGGGGTCCTTAAGTGGTTAAAGCCAAGGAAGCTGCCATCTTGGCCTCTGTTTGATCTGCAGTTGCCATGGTGCTGCACATGGGATCAGTTATGACACCAGCCATTTGTTGGCATGAGAATTTGGTTAAGAGCAGAAGCAGGTTTGACAGCTTTCATTCCTGGCTTGCCATATATATATATAACTGTTTTGAGAAACCACTAAATAGATGGGTTTAAAGCGGAACTAAAGCAGGCCATACACGGTCGAATTTCGAACAAATTTTCTTTTCAAAATCAGAAAGTTCATTTTTTTTGTGATCTGATGATGCCACCATTGATTTTCGAAATTCGGCCGACCAAACCTTCATGTTGCCGGGAATTTTTCGTTTCTCTCCGGGAATATTCTTTTCTCTCCGGGAATATTCTTTTCTCTCCGGGAATATTCTTTTCTCTCCGGGAATATTCTTATCTTGCACATGCACATTTTTTTTTTTCCTATTACATTTCTCGCACGATTCTCCCATCATTGATCAGAAAATCGCTTGTTTTTTCAAAAATTTCTAACATGTCGGATTTCTCAAATTTGTTTGCCGCATGAAAATCGGCTGTTGCTGCAGCCCACTAACGGTGTGAAATTTGTACGAAAATTCTTTGATACGATTTTCTAAAGAAAATTCTTTTGGAATTCGAATCGTGTATGGCCGCCTTAAACCCATCAATTTAACAGTTTAACCACTTAAGACCCGGACCGTTAGGCAGCTAAAGGACCTGGCCAGTTTTTGCGATTCGACACTACGTCACTTTAACTGCGCGGTCGTGCGACGTGGCTCCCAAATAAAATTGGCGTCCTTTTTTTCCCACAAATAGAGCTTTCTTTTGGTGGTATTTGATCACCTCTGCGTTTTTTATTTTTTGAGCTATAAACAAAAATAGAGTGACAATTTTCTTGCTATAATAAATATCCCCCAAAAAAATATAAAAAAAATGTTTTCTTCAGTTTAGTCCGATACGTATTCTTCTACCTATTTTTGGTAAAAGAAAAATCGCAATAAGCGATTATCGATTGGTTTGCGCAAATTTTATAGCGTTTACAAAATAGGGGATAGTTTTATTGCATTTTTATAAAAAAAAATGTTTTACTACTAATGGAGGCGATCAGTGATTTTTTTCGTGACTGCGACATTATGGCGGACACTTCGGACAATTTTGACACATTTTTGGGACTATTGTCATTTTCGCAACAAAAAATGCATTGTTTACTGTGAAAATGACAATTGCAGTTTGGGAGTTAACCACAAGGGGGCGCTGAAGGGGTTAAGTGTGACCTCCTCTCTGTTTCTAACTGTAGGGGTGTGTGGCTGTAGGTGTGACGTCATTGATTGTGTTTCCCTATATAAGGGAACACACAATCAATGACGGCGCCACAGTGAAGAACGGGGAAGCCGTGTTTACCCACGGCTCTCCCCGTTCTTCAGCTTCGGGGACCGATCGCGGGACTTCAGCGGCAATCGGGTCACGGAGCTTCGGACACACGCCGGCAGCTTCGGACACGGCCCCGCGGCTGGGCTTAAAGGGCAACGTACAGGTACGTGGATGTGCCCAGCCGTGCCATTCTGCCGACGTATATCGGCGTGAAGGGGTCCTTAAAGGGGTGTTCCAGCCAAAATTGTGTTTATTAAAAGTCAGCAGCTACAAAAAGTGTAGCTGCTGGCTTTTAATAAACACTCACTTACCTGCTCCTGCGTTCCAGCGACGCGCCGACCGGGGCTCCGCTCCTCTCCCCCCCTCCCCAGCCGGCGTCTCCATCTCGACTGTGGGCACCCAGCCGTGACAGCCTTCGGCTTCACGGCCGGGCACCCACTGCGCATGCGCGAGCCGCACTGCGCATGCGCGCGCGGCGCGGCTCGCCGCTGATTGGAGAGGCGATCGCATGGGACCTGTCAGTGTCCCATGTGATCGCCTACAGGGAGGGGCTGGTTAGGCGATTAAGCCGAAGGAAGTCCCACTCCTACTGAAGCCCCCACTCCCCCCCCAAAAAAATTACATGCCAAATGTGGCATGTAAGGGGGTGAGGAGTGGATTAAACAAAAGTCATTTTTTAGGGTGGAACTCCTCTTTAAGTGGTTAAAAAAACAGTTACATTCAAGGCACGTGCTTTCAACCCAACCGTCAAATCATCAAATGGTTGGTGTCATAACTGATCACATGTGAAGCACCATGGCAGTTGAAGATCAAACAAAGGCCAAGATGGCAGCTTCCTTGCCTGGAAAAGATAGGAGGGTTTAGTTCTGCTGTAATTTAGAGGCTTTAGTTGAGTTACAAACTTATAAGCTCTTTGGACAATTTTCTAATCCTAAATAAATCTTCTGTTAACAGATGACTTAAATCCTAAAAGTTCTGCAGTATTTCATCCTACATTTCAGGCCATCAGGGGCATAAGAGGAATTGTCCCTAGGCCAATCCCGCGGACAGAATACCTGACAATATATAACCCAAGTGAGAAGCCAGGAAGATCTGTGAGCACCGAGTCAGATGATTCCTCTTCGAGTGATGATGACGATGATGAGGATGACTATGACGAAGATCTCCACAATGCTGAGCTCTACATACAGGCTCAGTACACGTCTTCTAATGCCCAAGCTCCAGAGTCTGACTCAAGCGACGATGAGGATGTCATCTATATATCCACAGAACACACTCAAACCAAACGTCCGATGTTCTACAGAAGAGAAGAACCAGTCTCTCGCCAAGAAATGAACCTTCAACACCTCTACATCCCTCGGGCCCTTGGCTACAGGCCAAACCCGATCCGGCAACCCCCCAAAACCATCATCAACAACGCTCCGAAAATGAGTGCCATGCTAATGAGGCACAACGCGCTCAACCGGGCCATTCACATCAAGCCAGCTCCAACTCCATCACTCCAGGCGATGCCGATGCCCCGAAGGCTCTACAACTGTTCTGAATGTTCCAAGCTCTTCCCTACCAACGCAGATCTGATGAGACACCAGAGGCTCCATAAGAAGAAGAAGCTGACGTGCAACCAGTGCGGCAAAATCTTCCCATACAAGTCGCACCTGGTCCGCCACCAGAGCGTCCACACCGGGGAGCGGGCCTTCGTCTGCTCGGAGTGCGGCGAGAACTTCATCTGTAAGTCGCACCTGGTCACCCACCTGAGGATCCACACGCGGGAAAAGCCGCTCGTCTGCCAAGACTGCGGCAAGCACTTCTCCTGCAATTCGGCGCTCATCACCCATCGCAGGATCCACACCGGCGAGAAGCCCTTCGTCTGCCCCATATGCGGGAAGGCCTTCGCCCAGAGCTCCAACCTTCTTTCCCACCAGAGGGGCCACACCGGCGTTAAGAAATTCATCTGCAGAGAGTGCGGCAAGAGCTTCGCACAGAAAAACGACTTGAATAGACACTTGAAAATTCATAGAGGACAAATCGCATTTCCACAGATGTAGACGGAGTAGTTTTTCTTTTCTTTTTTTTTTTTTTTGTTTATGTTTTCTTTTTCGGAAATAAAAGCTTGTTAACCTTTTCCAAGTGCCTCTTGCTATTAAACCCGGAGTTTAAAGCGTGCGTCTGTACACTGTCATTGATGGATGTATTGATGTGAGGGTCCTGCTCAGATTGCGCCCTTGATTTGGAAAACCCGTTAAAAGGTTCGGCTATCTGAAACGGGCGTTTAACCACTTGCCCACCGGGCCTATTTTGGCACTTTTCTTCTTCATGTAAAAATCGAATTTTTTTGCTAGAAAATTAATCAGAACCCCCAAACATTATTTCCGGGCTTGACAAATTTGCTTTGAATCTAGGAGCAAGCTAAAAAATTTAGGGCCATTTTTTTTTTGGTACGACTCAGTGATGAGCCCCAGTCTCGTTACTAGGGTTGGTATCACCCCCCCTCTCCCATTAAAGACCCACCCACTAAGTACAGACCCCCCTCCCACAGTATAGATCCCTCTCACTAAATACAGACACTGATCAAAGCCCAGGCGCCAGGGTGAAATTTCTAGTCGCATTGGTGACCTGGCGCCTGGGATTTGTCGAGCCCTGCATTATATATGATTTTTTAGCAGACACCCTAGGGAATAAAGTGGCGGTCATTGCAACTTTTTATCTAGCACGGTATTTGCGCAATCATTTTTCAAATGCCTTTTGTAAAGCAAAGTAAATTTAGTCCAAGTTTTTTGTATAATGTGAAAGATGAAGTTACGCCGAGTAAATAGATACCCAACATGTTACGCTTTAACCACTTGCCTTTACGTCATTCCTTAAGCCCAGCCGTGGGGTCGCGAGCGCGGCGGCGCGTTAGCGACCCCGGGCCGACGCTCCGTGACTGCACCCGCGGGACCCATGGACCCGATTGCCACCGGTGTCCCGCGATCGGTCACCGGAGCTTAAGAACAGGGAGAGGTGTGTGTAGACACACCTTCCCTGTTCTTCGTTGTGGCAGTGTCAGTGATCGTCAGTTCCCTATCATAGGGAACGACAATCAGTGATATCACACATCCAGCCACGCCCCCTACAGTTAGAAACACATATGAGGTCACACTGTTTGTCTGTTCCCTGATATCGCTGCCAATGTCCCGCGATCGGGTCACAGGAGCTGAAGAGCGGGGAGAGGTGTGTGTAAACAAACCTTCCCCATTCTTCTCTGTGGCAGTGTCAGTGATCGTCAGTTCCCTGTCATAGGGAACGACGATCAGTGATATCACACATCCAGCCACGCCCCCTACAGTAAGAAACACATATGAGGTCACACTTTTTGTCTGTTCCCGGATATCGCTGCCAATGTCCCGCGAATCGGGTCACCAGAGCTGAAGAACGGGGAGAGGTGTGTGTAAACAAACCTTCCCCATTCTTCTCTGTGGCAGTGTCAGTGATCGTCAGTTCCCTGTCATAGGGAACGACGATCAGTGATATCACACGTCCAGCCACGCCCCCCTACAGTTAGAAAACACATATGAGGTCACACTTAACCCCTACAGCGCCCCCTTGTGGTTAACTCCTAAACTGCAAGTGTCATTTTCACAGTAATCAGTGCATTTTTATAGCATTGTTTGCTGTGAAAATGACAATGGTCCCAAAAATGTGTCAAAATTGTCCGATGTGACCGCCATAATGTCGCAGTACCGAAAAAAATCGATGATCGCCGCCATTAGTAGTAAAAAAAAAATTATTAATAAAAATGCAATAAAACTATCCCCTATTTTGTAAACACTATAAATGTTGCGCAAACCAATCGATAAACGCTTATTGCGATTTTTTTTACCAAAAATAGGTAGAAGAATACGTATCGGACTCAACTGAAGAAAACATTTTTTTTTTTATATATATATTTTTGGGGGATATTTATTATAGCAAAAAGTAAAAAATATTGCATTTTTTTCAAAATTGTCGCTCTATTTTTGTTTATAGCGCAAAAAATAAAAACCGCAGAGGTGATCAAATACCACCAAACGAAAGCTCTATTTCTGGGGGAAAAAAGGACGCCAATTTTGTTTGAGAGCCAAGTCGCACAACCACGCAATTGTCAGTTAAAACGGCGCAGTGCCGAATCGCAAAAAGGGGCCTGGTACTTTACCCGCATATGGGTCCGGGTCTTAAGTGGTTAAAATTGCGCAAACTCATGGAATGGCACCAAACTTTGGTACTTAAAAATCTCCATAGGCGACGCTCAAATTTTGTTTTTTTTACAGGTTACCAGTTTAGAGTTACAGAGGACTAGTGCTAGAATTATTGCTCTCGCTCGAATGCACATGGCGATACTTCACATGTGTGGTTTGAACAGAGTTTACATATGTGGGCGGGGCTTGCGTGTGCGTTCGCTTCTGGGTGCGAGCTACTGGGGACAGGGGCGTTTTAAATCATTTTTTTAATATTTTTTTTTATTTGACTTAATTTTTTATATATTTTTTTTTGATCACTTTTATTTCCTATTACAAGGAATGTAAACATCCCTTGTAATAGGAATATATTGTGACAGGTCCTTTTTATGGAGAGATGCGGGGTCAATAAGACCCCACATATCTCTACCAGGATGGAAAGCATGAGATCGGGGAAAAAAATTCACCGATCTCATGCCGACAACCTCGATTGCGGCTTTGTTTATTTCCGGGTACCCGGGCGTGATGTCATAATGTCGCGCCCGGGCCTTCGATGGTCATAGAGATGACTGACGACCATATGGTCACCAGACATCTTTATACATGGCACGGGAGAGCCCGGAGAAGCACCGGATGATGTCCCCTCCCGTCACCTATAAGAAAAACAATCAACAATCAAGCGCAGAATCGCCGGCTGAAAATAATGATATCTGAATGATGCCTCTAGCTGCGCCCATCATTCAGATATCCCCACTGAAAGTCCAGGACGTCCTTGGGCTCCTACATCTGTCCCTCTACTGCAACCAAATCCCCTCTGTCTCTCTTCTAAACCAAAATTCCTTCATCCATATTTTCTCTTCAGCTTTCCCTCTTCTGGACCCTCTCTTCTACAACTGTCCCTCTTCTGGACCTGAATCCCTCCAACCATCTTTCCTCCTCAACTGTCCCTCTTCTGGATCTGAATCTCTCCAACCATCTTTCCCCCTCAACTGTCCCTCTTCTGGATCTGAATCCCTCCAACCATCTTTCCTCCTCAACTGTCCCTCTTCTGGATCTGAATCCCTCCAACCATCTTTCCTCCTCAACTGTCCCTCTTCTGGATCTGAATCCCTTTTTCCAACAACCAAATTCCCCTCTTTCTTCTCCACAACTTTCTCTTTTATGGACCTGAATCCCTCCATCCATCTTTCCTCCTGAACTGTCCCTCTTCTGAATCTGAATCCCTCCAACCATATTTCTTCCTCAGCTTTTCCTCTTCTGGATCTGAATCCCTCCATCCATCTTCCCTCCTCAACTGTCCCTCTTCTGGATCTGAATCCCTCCAACCATCTTTCCTCCTCAACTGTCCCTCTTCTGGATCTGAATCCCTTTTTCCAACAACCAAATTCCCCTCTTTCTTCTCCACAACTTTCTCTTTTCTGGACCTGAATCCCTTCATCCATCTTTCCTCCTCAACTGTCCCTCTTCTGGACCTGAATCCCCCATCCATCTTTCCTCCTCAACTGTCCCTCTTCTGGACCTGAATCCCCCATCCATCTTTCCTCCTCAACTGTCCCTCTTCTGGACCTGAATCCCTCCATCCATATTTCCTCCTCAACTGTCCCTCTTCTGGACCTGAATCCCCCCATCCATCTTTCCTCCTCAACTGTCCCTCTTCTGGACCTGAATCCCCCATCCATCTTTTTTCCTCAACTGTCCCTCTTCTGGACATGAATCCCTCCATCCATCTTTCCTCCTCAACTGTCCCTCTTCTGGACCTGAATCCCTCCATCCATATTTCCTCCTCAACTGTCCCTCTTCTGGACCTGAATCCCCCCATCCATCTTTCCTCCTCAACTGTCCCTCTTCTGGACCTGAATCCCCCATCCATCTTTTTTCCTCAACTGTCCCTCTTCTGGACCTGAATCCCTCCATCCATCTTTCCTCCTCAACTGTCCCTCTTCTGGACCTGAATCCCCCCATCCATCTTTCCTCCTCAACTGTCCCTCTTCTGGACCTGAATCCCTCCATCCATCTTTCCTCAACTGTCCCTCTTCTGGACCTGAATCCCTTCATCCATCTTTCCTCCTCAACTGTCCCTCTTCTGGATCTGAATCCCTCCATCCATCTTTCCTCCTGAACTGTCCCTCTTCTGGATCTGAATCCCTCCAACCATATTTCTTCCTCAGCTTTTCCTCTTCTGGATCTGAATCCCTCCAACCATATTTCTTCCTCAGCTTTTCCTCTTCTGGATCTGAATCCCTCCATCCATCTTCCCTCCTCAACTGTCCCTCTTCTGGATCTGAATCCCTCCAACCATCTTTCCTCCTCAACTGTCCCTCTTCTGGATCTGAATCCCTTTTTCCAACAACCAAATTCCCCTCTTTCTTCTCCACAACTTTCTCTTTTCTGGACCTGAATCCCTTCATCCATCTTTCCTCCTCAACTGTCCCTCTTCTGGACCTGAATCCCCCATCCATCTTTCCTCCTCAACTGTCCCTCTTCTGGACCTGAATCCCCCATCCATCTTTCCTCCTCAACTGTCCCTCTTCTGGACCTGAATCCCTCCATCCATATGTCCTCCTCAACTGTCCCTCTTCTGGACCTGAATCCCCCCATCCATCTTTCCTCCTCAACTGTCCCTCTTCTGGACCTGAATCCCCCATCCATCTTTTTTCCTCAACTGTCCCTCTTCTGGACATGAATCCCTCCATCCATCTTTCCTCCTCAACTGTCCCTCTTCTGGACCTGAATCCCTCCATCCATATTTCCTCCTCAACTGTCCCTCTTCTGGACCTGAATCCCCCCATCCATCTTTCCTCCTCAACTGTCCCTCTTCTGGACCTGAATCCCCCATCCATCTTTTTTCCTCAACTGTCCCTCTTCTGGACCTGAATCCCTCCATCCATCTTTCCTCCTCAACTGTCCCTCTTCTGGACCTGAATCCCCCCATCCATCTTTCCTCCTCAACTGTCCCTCTTCTGGACATGAATCCCTCCATCCATCTTTCCTCCTCAACTGTCCCTCTTCTGGACCTGAATCCCTCCATCCATATTTCCTCCTCAACTGTCCCTTTTCTGGACCTGAATCCCCCCATCCATCTTTCCTCCTCAACTGTCCCTCTTCTGGACCTGAATCCCCCATCCATCTTTTTTCCTCAACTGTCCCTCTTCTGGACCTGAATCCCTCCATCCATCTTTCCTCCTCAACTGTCCCTCTTCTGGACCTGAATCCCCCCATCCATCTTTCCTCCTCAACTGTCCCTCTTCTGGACCTGAATCCCTCCATCCATCTTTCCTCAACTGTCCCTCTTCTGGACCTGAATCCCTTCATCCATCTTTCCTCCTCAACTGTCCCTCTTCTGAATCTGAATCCCTCCAAACATATTTCTTCCTCAACTGTCCCTCTTCTGGATCTGAATCCCTCCAACCATATTTCTTCCTCAGCTTTCCCTCTTCTGGACCTGAATCCCCCCATCCATCTTTCCTCCTCAACTGTCCCTCTTCTGGACCTGAATCCCTCCATCCATCTTTCCTCAACTGTCCCTCTTCTGGACCTGAATCCCTTCATCCATCTTTCCTCCTCAACTGTCCCTCTTCTGGATCTGAATCCCTCCATCCATCTTCCCTCCTCAACTGTCCCTCTTCTGGATCTGAATCCCTCCAACCATCTTTCCTCCTCAACTGTCCCTCTTCTGGATCTGAATCCCTTTTTCCAACAACCAAATTCCCCTCTTTCTTCTCCACAACTTTCTCTTTTCTGGACCTGAATCCCTTCATCCATCTTTCCTCCTCAACTGTCCCTCTTCTGGACCTGAATCCCCCATCCATCTTTCCTCCTCAACTGTCCCTCTTCTGGACCTGAATCCCCCATCCATCTTTCCTCCTCAACTGTCCCTCTTCTGGACCTGAATCCCTCCATCCATATGTCCTCCTCAACTGTCCCTCTTCTGGACCTGAATCCCCCCATCCATCTTTCCTCCTCAACTGTCCCTCTTCTGGACCTGAATCCCCCATCCATCTTTTTTCCTCAACTGTCCCTCTTCTGGACATGAATCCCTCCATCCATCTTTCCTCCTCAACTGTCCCTCTTCTGGACCTGAATCCCTCCATCCATATTTCCTCCTCAACTGTCCCTCTTCTGGACCTGAATCCCCCCATCCATCTTTCCTCCTCAACTGTCCCTCTTCTGGACCTGAATCCCCCATCCATCTTTTTTCCTCAACTGTCCCTCTTCTGGACCTGAATCCCTCCATCCATCTTTCCTCCTCAACTGTCCCTCTTCTGGACCTGAATCCCCCCATCCATCTTTCCTCCTCAACTGTCCCTCTTCTGGACATGAATCCCTCCATCCATCTTTCCTCCTCAACTGTCCCTCTTCTGGACCTGAATCCCTCCATCCATATTTCCTCCTCAACTGTCCCTTTTCTGGACCTGAATCCCCCCATCCATCTTTCCTCCTCAACTGTCCCTCTTCTGGACCTGAATCCCCCATCCATCTTTTTTCCTCAACTGTCCCTCTTCTGGACCTGAATCCCTCCATCCATCTTTCCTCCTCAACTGTCCCTCTTCTGGACCTGAATCCCCCCATCCATCTTTCCTCCTCAACTGTCCCTCTTCTGGACCTGAATCCCTCCATCCATCTTTCCTCAACTGTCCCTCTTCTGGACCTGAATCCCTTCATCCATCTTTCCTCCTCAACTGTCCCTCTTCTGAATCTGAATCCCTCCAAACATATTTCTTCCTCAACTGTCCCTCTTCTGGATCTGAATCCCTCCAACCATATTTCTTCCTCAGCTTTCCCTCTTCTGGACCTGAATCCCCCCATCCATCTTTCCTCCTCAACTGTCCCTCTTCTGGACCTGAATCCCTCCATCCATCTTTCCTCAACTGTCCCTCTTCTGGACCTGAATCCCTTCATCCATCTTTCCTCCTCAACTGTCCCTCTTCTGGATCTGAATCCCTCCAAACATATTTCTTCCTCAACTGTCCCTCTTCTGGATCTGAATCCCTCCAACCATATTTCTTCCTCAGCTTTCCCTCTTCTGGACCTAAATCCCTCCATCCATCTTCCCTCCTCATCCGTCCTTCTGGACTCAAATCCTTCCATCCCTATTTTACTGTAACTGTCCCTCTTTTCGATCCCAAGTTCTGTGTCCCTCTTTTCTCCACAATTTGGTACCCAAATGTATCCTTCCCTCTTTTCTCTGTAACTGTTCCTCTACCAGATCCTAATCTCTCCATCACATAACTTTTCCTGTTCTGGACCCGGATTCCTCCTCCGTCCCTCATTTCTCTCTTTTCTGGATCCATATCCCGTGATCCACCACAAACCTTGACCCAAATCCCTCCATATATTTTAGGTTCAAAGAAAAGATGTAAAAGTGAATCAACATCGGACACCCCCCCCCCCACCCCCAGTCCTCGCTGTACTTACCTCTGGGTTGTTGAGCTGTCAGCACCCCCACCTGTCCGGAGATTAGAAATCCCCTCTCTTTTCTATCAGCGCTTCCAGGATGAATCAGATGGATTCTGATTGGTTACTGCCATCATCTTACTGACGGTGCTGGCCAATTAGAATCCAACTGGTCCGTCCTGGTAACCCAGATCAAGGAGGAGAGCGAAGATTTCTAACCCAGAGGCTGTAGGGGTGCTGGCAACTCGGCAACCCCCCCAGAGGTAAGTACAGCGGCACCGGAGGTACGGGGGAGGGTGTCCGCTGTTATTTTATCTTACACAATTCAAAATAATTCACTTTATTCTTAATATATCAATATCAGCATCCTTCCTTATCCTGGTGTGGTAACTTAGTGAATTGAGCCCATTGCAAGGAAAAATGACTGTCAGCCTGCAGTTCTGGCGGGGACCTCCAGGTGGCGGTGTGCAGAACATTCTCTCCTATTTGCGAACTGACTCCTCCGAAGCACCGTAGCGCGGTGTGGCCATTGCTCAGCCCCGTAGCTCTCCTCCTCTCCGTGGGGGAACAAGGTGCGGGGGTGAGTCCTCGTTGCCGTCTGAGCACGGTTTTCCCCCTCCGCAGCCTCCGGCCGGACCCGCTCCGCGCCCGGACCCGAACTGGTGCGTCTGTAGCGAGCTGCCCTCACCCAACATGGCGGCGGGAGGCCTCATGACGTCTTTCCAGGCCATGCGGCAGGACGTTGTACGCACGGTACAGGAACTTATTAGAGGCTACGCGTGCGCAGTGCTGGTAAAAGTTTGCACTTTAGTCTGGGAGTGAGTGTGCGGGCAGAGGCTGGGGTGAGTGCATGGAGGGAGGGCTCCTATTTACATTGTATTATTATTGTGTGCGCTGGACCCCATTCTAACAAGAGGAGAGGCCTTGTGGTGCTCATAGATGCCAGGGGGTGGTGGCAGTGCTGACAGCAGCCAACTAAGAGAGTGGTAGCCAGCTGGACCTGATCTCCAATGTTTATCATAGGAATCCAATAATGGAGACGGCTAGCCATCCCATCGTCTCCTCCCACTCCTGTAACATGAGCGCAGGCTCCTCCCAGGTGTGTACCATGTCCCCAGGCTCCTCCCACTCCTGTAACATGACCCCAGGCTCCTCCCACTCCTGTAACATGACCGCAGGCTCCTCCCAGGTTTATAACATGGCCCCAGTCTCCTCACACTCCTGTAACATGACCCCAGGCTCCTCCCACTCCTGTAACATGACCGCAGGTTCCTCCCAGGTGTATAACATGGCCCCAGGCTCCTCCCACTCCTGTAACATGACCCAGGCTCCTCCTACTCCTGTAACATGAGCGCAGGCTCCTCCCACTCCTGTAACATGAGCGCAGGCTCCTCCCACTCCTGTAACATGAGCGCAGGCTCCTCCCACTCCTGTAACATGACCCAGGCTCCTCCCACTCCTGTAACATGACCGCAGGCTCCTCCCAGGTGTGTAACATGGCCCCAGGCTCCTCCCACTCCTGTAACACGACCCCAGGCTCCTCCCACTCCTGTAACATGACCGCAGGCTCCTCCCAGGTGTGTACCATGGCCCCAGGCTCCTCCCACTCCTGTAACATGACCCCAGGCTCCTCCCACTCCTGTAACATGACCACAGGCTCCTCCCAGGTTTATAACATGGCCCCAGTCTCCTCCCACTCCTGTAACATGACCCCAGGCTCCTCCCAGGTGTGTAACGTGGCCCCAGTCTCCTCCCACTCCAGTAATGTGTCCCCAGGCTCCTCCCAGGTGTGTAACATGACCCCAGGCTCCTCCCAGGTGTGTAACGTGGCCCCAGTCTCCTCCCACTCCAGTAATGTGTCCCCAGGCTCCTCCCAGGTGTGTAACGTGGCCCCAGTCTCCTCCCACTCCAGTAATGTGTCCCCAGGCTCCTCCCAGGTGTGTAACATGACCCCAGGCTCCTCCCAGGTGTGTAACGTGGCCCCAGTCTCCTCCCACTCCTGTAATGTGTCCCCGGGCTCCTCCAATAACATGTCCACAGACCCCCCCTGTACCACCCACAGTCTCCTCCCAAACCTGTAACATGACCCCCAGTCTCCTCCCACTCCTGTAACATGACCACAGGCTCCTCCCACTCCTGTAACATGACCCCAGTCTCCTCCCCCTCCTAGAACATAACCCTAGTCTCCTCCACCTCCTGTAACATAACCCTTGTCTCCTCCACCTCCTGTAACATGACCCTTGTCTCCACCACCTCCTGTAACATAACCCCCAGTCTCCTCCCCCTCCTGTAACATGACCCCCCAGTCTCCTCCCCCTCCTGTAACATGACCCCCCAGTCTCCTCCCCCTCCTGTAACATGACCCCCCCAGTCTCCTCCCACTTCTGTAACCTGACCCCCAGTCTCCGTCTACTTCTGTGAAATGTCCCCGGTCTCCTCCCACTCTTGTAATATGTCCCTGGTCTCTTCCCACTCCCGGAACGTGTCCCTGGTCTCCTCCCACTCCCGAAATATGTCCCCAGTCTCCTCCCATTACGTAACATGACCCCCAGTCTCCTCTCACCCCCCATAATATGACCCCAGTCTCCTTCCACTCGGTAACATGACCCCAGTCTCCCCCAACTATGTACTGACCCCAGTCTCCTCCCCCTCCTGTAACATGAGCCCCAGTCTCCTCCCCCTCCTGTAACATGAGCCCCAGTCTCCTTCCCCTCCTGTAACATGACCCCCAGTCTCCTCCCCCTCCTGTAACATGTCTCAAGTCTCCACCCAATCCATAGCATCCCCTTTGTCCACCCTTTCCTGTATCGGGTATTATTGGTGCCCAAAGCCCCATTGAAGAGGTTTCCTCCCACTTCCTGTCCCTGCAATAATATTGTCCCCCAGATAGGAGGTGAACGATGAACTCTTATAGGGACACATGGCCATACAAAGCTGACAAATTTGGAGCCTGTGTTCATAAGCTCATGTTATGGTGCCTATTGATGCATAACTACGATGAAATCTGTGTTTAGTGCCTATCCGGTTCATATATCTAATATTTTCCCTTCCAGTAGGTTCACCACCAGGATCCAGCCAGTGTGATGGAGAGATCCCAATAGTTGGCTACATGTGCAATTGAAGAACTAGTCCTCTCCCAGAATCCATTGCAGCAGACCTATAAGGAGTTGAAGGGGAAAACAACTTTAGCGGCAGGTATGGAGTCCGGCGACTGCAGCACCACTAGTGTTGAGGAGGACTCCTATTCCGAGTCAGACTTTGAAGAAGATCACGGAAATATAACAAGACAAGAAAAGACCAAGTTCTTCTGCCCCGAGTGTGGGAAGAGCTTCATTTCCAACTCTCTGCTCACCATCCACCAGAGGACTCATACGGGGGAGCGGCCTTATGAGTGTTCAGAGTGTGGCAAACGCTTCACTCAAAAGCAGCACCTACAGGTCCATCAGCGCACCCACACTGGGGTGAAGCCGTACCAGTGTGACGAGTGCGGGAAAAGCTTTGCAACGTCCACAAGCCTTTCGACGCACGAGAAGTTACACACGGGAGAAAGGCCGTTCCAGTGCTCCGAATGCGGCAAAGGTTTCACCATGAAGTACGTTCTCCACAGGCACGAGATGAACCACACGGGCGCCAAGCCATTCCCTTGTTCCGAATGTGGCAAAAGCTTCCCGACCATGCCTCGACTACGACACCACCAGTTGACCCACACCGGAGAAAAGCCCTATGAATGTCCAGAGTGCGGGAGGCGTTTCTCCACCAACTCGCACCTTTATAGCCACAAGGCCACCCACACCGGTGAAAAGCCCTTTAAATGCTCTGAATGTGGGAGAGGGTTCGCCCGCAGGAGCCACCTACGGGGCCACCAAAGGGTCCACACTGGAGAGAGGCCGTTCGCCTGCAGCGAGTGCGATAAGCGGTTCGCCGTAAAGAATCAACTCCTCAAGCACGAAAAAACGCACACGGGCGAAGCGAAGAGCAAGCACTCCAGGAACGACGAGGAAAACGGCATCTTCGAGAAAGTTCTCGACGGTAAAAGAGCGTTTGAGTGCTCTGAATGCGACAAGCACTTCTTTCACAAGAGTCACCTCAAACAGCACAAGAAGATTCACACCGGCGAGAAAGCCTTCCAGTGCCAAGAGTGCGGGAAGCGGTTCACGCAGAAGGCGGCCATGGTCAACCACGTGCAGAGGAAGCACGGCAACGAGAAGACATTCCATTGCTCGGAATGCAACAAGGCCTTCTTCCTGAAGGAAGAGCTTAAAAAGCATGAAAAGACTCACACTGGGGAGAAACCTTTCTCCTGCTCCGAGTGCGGCAAAGGATTCAGAGACAAAGGCCGCTTGGTGGTCCATCAACGCAGCCACACCGGCGAGAAGCCATTTTCCTGCCCTGTATGCGGGAAAGGCTTCGGCGACAACGGGAACCTCGTCCGACATCAGAAGATCCACGCGGGTCATAAACCGTTCTCGTGTTCCGAGTGCGGGAAAGCCTTCCTCCGCAACGCTCAGCTTCTCTCCCATCAGAGGTGCCACACGGGTGAGAAGCCCTACACGTGCTCAGAATGCGGCGAGGGCTACAAAGATAGGAGCGTCCTGGCCCAGCACCAGAAAAACCACACCGGGAACAAACCGTTTGCCTGCTCCGAATGCGGGAAGTGCTTCTCCATCAACTCCGATCTGACGAGACATAAGATGACCCACAGCGACGAGAGGCCGTTTTCCTGCTCGGAGTGCGGCAAATGTTTTAGGGATAAGAAGAGCCTGGTCTTGCACCATCGGAGCCACACGGGGGAAAAGCCGTACGAGTGCCGGGAGTGCGGGAAATGTTTCAGCTGCAACGGGAACCTTAGAACCCACGAGCGGATACACACGGGCGAAAAGCCTTGCGCTTGCCAGGACTGCGAGCTGTCCTTTACTTCTGCCTCCGGGTTGGTGGCTCATCGGAAAGTCCACCACTCAAGTGCTAAAAACGGGTCTAAAGCCTAGGGGAGGACTCTTCTTTTATTTTTATGTTATTCTCAGATGCCAATAAGGTTCTTATTGTATGGAACAGTTTCCGCAAAGGGGCTTTAGACAGCAATATAACAAGATCAAGAAGTATGAAATGGATAACAAAACATTTATTCAATGGTTATACAGATGTCCTTATGTAGTTAACCGCTTAAAGGGGAGGTTTACCCTCCCACCCGACCGGCAGTATGCCGGTGTTTTTTTTTTTTCTATACATACCTTTTTACGGGCTCTCTTCCCCTCCGGCGATCCCGCGTAACTGGGCGTTTCCAATCACATGTTGTGATTGACATCCCGGCGCCTGCGCACCGGCGTTCGGGTTCCTTCGGCATCTCGTGACGCGCTGTATGTGCCGGGCTGAGGGACGTCAATCACAGCCTGTGATTCTAAACGCCCAGTCCCGCGGGATCGCCGGATCGGAAGAGAGCCCGTAAAAAGGTATGTATAGAAAAAAAAAAAACACCGGCATACTGCCGGTCGGGTGGGAGGGCTCCATGGCATGCCTGAAATTTTTTTGGAGGGTGAACCTCCCCTTTAAGGACCCCTTCACGCCGATATAGTCGTCGGTTGCGAGCGCGCCGCCGGTAGGCGCGTTCGGGACCTGGTCCTGTTCTCCATGGCGGCGAAACCCGATCGCCGCCGGTATCCCGCGAACAGAGAGAGGTGAGTGTAAACAAACCTTTCCCCGTTTTTTCACAGTGTGGCTGTCACTGATCGTCTGTTCCCTGTGTTAGGGAACGACGATCAGTGACGTCACATGCACAGCCATGCCCCCCCACAGTAAGAATCACTCCCTTAGGGCACACTTAACCCCTACAGCGCCCCCTCCTGGTTAACTGCCAGTGTAATTTTCACAGTAATCAGTGCATTTTTATAGCACTTTTCACTGTGAAAATGACAATGGTCCCAAAAAAGTGTCCGCCATAATGTCGCAGTCACGGAAAAAAAAAAACACTGATCGCCGCCATTACTAGTAAAAAATAAAAAAAATTCTTAATAAAAATGCCATAAAACTATTCCCTATTTTGTAAAACGCTATAACTTTTGCTCAAACCAATAAACGCTTATTGCGATTTTTTTTTTTTTTTTCAAAAATAGGTAGAAGAATACGTATCGGCCCAAACTGAGGAAAAAAAATGTTTTTTTATATATATATATTTTTTGGGGATATTTATTATGGCAAAAAGTAAAAAATATTGCATTTTTTTTTCAAAATTGTCGCTCTATTTTTTTTAGCGCACAAAATAGAATCCGCAGAGGTGATCAAATACCACCAAAAGAAAGCTCTATTTGTGGGAAAAAAAGGACGCCAATTTTAATTGGGAGCTACGTTGCGCGACCGCGCAATTGTCAGTTAAAGCGACGCAGTGCCGAATCGCAAAAAAGGGGCCAGGTCCTTTAGCTGCATAATGGTCCGGGTCTTAAGTGATTAAAATATAACATATAAAAACTAGTTCAGTACGCATTCCACAATATAGCATATAGACAGGGTTTACACAAGATTATACATATCGTTACATGACAAGATGCTATAGGGCAGGGATATGCAATTAACGGACCTCCAGCTGTTGCAAAACTACATGTCCCATCATGCCTCTGGGTGTCACGCTTGTGGCTATCAGTCTTGCTATGCCTCATGGGACTTGTAGTTCTGCAACAGCTGGAGGTCTGCTAATTGCATATGCCTGCTATGGGGGATAGAATACCAGACGCGTTTCGACCTATGAACAGTCATCTTCAGGGGGATATTTGGTTCTATAAGAAACATTGAATATCTTAAATTTTTTTAAAAATATGTCATCTTAAGTCCCATTTAGGTATAGCCTGGCAATATATTTACCGCAAAGGAGAGGAATGAGTGATGATTTGGCCAGGCTGGATGATCCGCAGGGCCCCATAGCTGCTCCCACCTCCCCAGGGTGGATGAGCCCAACCCAAAGGGCTTACAAGGAGCCACATTGGTGACGCCCCTCAGGGGACGGAAGAGTCGGCACCTGCAACGAATTCCCAATCAATGACCATGTATAAGATATATGTTATATTTTAACTACATTAGGACATCTGTATAACCATTGAATAATTAATGCTTTTTTTAATCTATTTCATACTTCTTGATCTTGTTATATTGCTGTCTAAAGCCCCTTTGGGGAAACTGTTCCATATTATTCGCTTCGGGGTGTGCAGCTTATACATCTCGCCCATATGTGTGTCCCTCTTACTATACGGTTCTTATTGAACCTTTTAACTAGGGTTGTCCCGATACCACTTTTTTAGAACCGAGTCCAAGTACCGATACTTTTTTTCATGTACTCGCCCATACCGAATACTGCATTGTCCCCAAATGCAGCCATGTCCCCCCACAAATGCAGCCATGTCCCCCCACAAATGCAGCCATGTCCCCCCACATATGCAGCCATGTCCCCCCACATATGCAGCCATGTCCCCCCACATATATGCAGCCATGTCCCCCCACAAATGCAGCCATGTCCCCCCACAAATGCAGCCATGTCCCCCACAAATGCATTCATGTCCCCCACATATGCAGCCATGTCCCCCACATATGCAGCCATGTCCCCCACATATGCAGCCATGTCCCCCACATATGCAGCCATGTACCCCACATATATGCAGCCATGTCCCCCATATATGCAGCCATGTCCCCCACATATGCAGCCATGTCCCCCACATATATGCAGCCATGTCCCCCACATATATGCAGCCATGTCCCCCCACAAATGCAGCCATGTCCCCCACATATGCAGCCATGTCCCCCACATATGCAGCCATGTACCCCACATATATGCAGCCATGTCCCCCATATATGCAGCCATGTCCCCCATATATGCAGCCATGTCACCCACATATATGCAGCCATGTCACCCACATATATGTAGCCATGTCCCCCCATAAATGCAGCCATGTCCCCCACATATGCAGCCATGTACTCCCCATAAATGCAGCCATGTCCCCCCATAAATGCAGCCATGTCCCCCACATATGCAGCCATGTCCCCCACATATGCAGCCTTGTCCCCCCACATATATCCAGCCATGTCCCCAAACATATGCAGGCATGTCCCCCGTACCTAAATGATGATGCCGCCGCCGTGTTAATCACCGCGCGGCGAACATTACAGGACAGCTTTCGTTTGAATAGCTGTTTTCCCTGCCGCGCCGTGTAAAGGACACTCCCCCTTTTCTCGGGATTGGACAGATCCGTCCAATCCCGAGCAAGGGGGAGTGTCTATACACGGCGCGGCGGGGAAAACAGCTATTCAAACTAAAGGTGCCTGTAATGTTCGCCGTACGGTGATTAACGCGGCAGCGGCGGCTTTGCAATATACGGCGGCGGGGGGCAAGTATTCTATTCAGGCATCGGGGGCATTTGCGTACTCCTGCAAATACTCGGTATCGGTTCCGATACTGGTATCGGTATCGGGACAACCCTATTTTTAAACGTTGTTTTTTTGCTCACTTGTCCCTCTCCCTGTCCTCCATTTGTACATGAAAGTGGGCAACACTTTAAGCTTTTGATACTTGATATGGGGTTGTTTACACTTGCTTCAAAATGTGGCACTTTACAAGCATTCTTAAAGCACTCTGAAAACCAATCAAAGCTCCTTCCACTAAATAAAATGGTAACCTTGCAGTCCAGTTTACACTGTCGTGTGTTTTTTTTTTTTTTCTTGCTTTGCGTCGCTTCAAAAATTATACCCCATGTCGCTTTCTTGGTGCTTCAAAGTGTCTCCAAAGCCTCCACCTGTAGCATTTGAGGGTTTTTATTCAGCATTGGCTTCGCTTTGTTTTGGAGGTATGAGGTATCCCAGGATGCACCGGGAAACCAACAAGCGAACAGGAAAGACGTCATCAACAGTCACTGGTTTATGTGAATGTATTCTGGGGGTTTCTGGTGCAGACGTTGTGTGCAGTGTGGGGCAGCAGGAAGGTGAGCAGGGTCCAGACTGGAGCGAAGGAACTTCTAGACGGCACATGTGATGTGCAACATGGGAATGCTATAGCAGAAGGTGAGCAGGGACCGGAGAGAGAGGATTGAGCTGCAGAGGTTTAACAGCACTGTGGGCCAGGACAGGAGTAAGTTGCAGATGTTTAACATGGTGAGCAGTGTAGGAGAAACTATAGCGGGAGCGATCAGCAGAGCTAGGGGGAGGGTACTACTGAGCGGTGGGATCTGCAGAGCTAGGGCTTACTAGTGAGCAGGGGATCAGCAGAGCTGGGGGTTACTACTGAGTGGGGCATTAGCAGAAGGAACTTCTAGATGGCACACGTGATGTGCAACATGGGAATGCTATAGCAGATGGTAAGCAGGGACCGGAGAGAGAGGATTGAGCTGCAGAGGTTTAACAGCACTGTGGGCCGGAACAGGAGTAAGTTGCAGATGTTTAATGTGGTGAGCAGTGTAGGAGCAATATAGCGAGAGGTGAGTGGGGACCAGAGAGAAAGGAGGATCAGCAGAGCTGGGGGTATGACTGAGCGGGGAATCGGCAGAATTTGGGTTACGACTGAGTGGGGGATCAGCAGAGCTGGGGGGTACTACTGAGCGGGGGATCAACAGAGCTAAGGCTTACTACTGAGGGGGGGATCAGCAGAGCTGGGGGTTACTACTGAGTGAAGGATCAGAAGGGCCGAGGGTACTACTGAGTGGGGGATCATCAAAGCTGGGGGTTGCTATTGAGCGGTAGATCAGCAGAGCTGGGGGTTACTACTGAGTGGGGCATCAGCAGAACTGGGGCTTGCTACTGAGTGGTGCATCAGCAGAGCTGGGGCTTGCTACTGAGCAAGGGATCAGCAGAGCCAATCTGAACTGACTTACTGAAATTATAGATCCTATAAAATTTGCATTTACTAGAGCTGATCTGTTGTCCCCCCTGCAGCTGGCATCTCCTCCTCTCCTGCTGGCTTTCAGCTGCTGCATGGAGCAACTACAGGGGATCGATTCCAGTAAATGCCCCCCCCCCCCCCAACACACTAATCACCTTTCCTGTCCAGGATCCCCTTCCCTCTGTTGCCCTGACCCCCATTGTAAAGATTTCATATTTACCAGGCCTTTCCCTTTTTTGAATGAGCACCAGTAAGTGATTGATACCAATCACTCACCGCATTAATTTACATTGGAGCCTTGGATTACGAGCATAATACTTTCCAGGAGAGTGCTTGTAATCCAAAGCACTCGCATATCAAAGCGAGTTTCCCCATAGAAGTCAATAGGAACGAAGATAATTTATTCTGCATTGACTTCTATGGCGTGCAATACCGCTTGTGGCCAGAGGTGGGGAGCGCCAGAGAGCCTCTGGACAGCTCGGCTGATCTCGGAAACACCCAGGTATTCCCGAATGGCTCTGAACCATTCCGAGTGTCACCGGAGCCCCCACACCTCTGGCCAAATGTGGTACTGCACACCCTATTAGCTTGAATTCTGCTCGTTTCGCGAGACAACACTCGCAAACTGAGTCAGGATTATTTTTTTTTAAAGTTGCTCGTCTTTTAAAACGCTTGTTAACCGCATTACTCGTAAACCTGTATAACTGAAGCATAGTAAACTGATTACTATGCGTCAGATTTTGAATGAACAGGGAACCTCTGTACAGAGCACTCCCTGTTCAATCCTGTGCAGTACAGCTGAGGCTGCAGAGAAAGGATTGTGGATCTATGTCAGGGTTTGACAAATTTGCTTGGAATCTAGGAGCCAGAAAACACACTCCCGTCCCGCCAAGCTCGCGCGCAGAAGCGAACACATACGTGAGTAGCGCCCGCATATGTAAGCAGTATTCATACCACACATGTGAGGTATCGCCGCGATTGTTAGAGCGAGAGCAATAATTCTAGCCATAGACCTCCTCTGTAACTCAAAACATGCAACCTGTAGAATTTTTTAAAACATCGCCTATGGGGATTTTAAAGGGTAAAAGTTTGTCGCCATTCCACGAGCGGACGCAATTTTGAAGCGTGACATGTTGGGTATCAATTTACTTGGCGTAACATTATCTATCTTTCATAATATAAAAAATTGGGATAACTTTACTGTTGTCTTATTTTTTTAATTAAAAAAAAGTGTATTTTTTTCCTAAAAAAAAAGTGCGCTTGTAAGGCCGCTGCGCAAATACGGTGTGACAGAAAGTATTGCAACGATCGCCATTTTATTCTCTAGGGTGTTAGAATAAAAAAATATACATAGGGCCAGATTTAGGTAGAGTTAGGCTGGAGTATCAGTGATACTCCAGCCTAACTGTCACTTTAAGCCGGCGTTTCTGTTTTCTGTAACCAGAAAACAAGAAACGCCGGGTTGGTGTTCCGATGCGATCGGCGCAATTGAATTTCGCTATTGCATCGCAACTTTAATTTAAAAATGGTGCCGGGGGCGTTCCCGCTGATTTACGCTGAAAAAATATGTTAATCAGCGGGAGTCGGCAATTCACGATCGTATTCGGGCGCGACGCAGTGACTTTCCGACGTTTCCGTAAGCGATACGCGGCGTAAAGATAAAGCAGCCCCCTAGTGGAGTATCCTATGTTAAGTATAAGCGTCGTCATCGCGTCGGAAAAAAAAAATCGCGTCGCTTGCGTAAAACTTTCATGAATGGGGATGTGACGTCATTGACGTTCACTGACAGAATTTGGAGCATGCGCACTGGGATGCATTGACACTCGACGCATGCGCAGTACGTTCACCGCGGGATCGCGCTTAGTTTAAATAATACACGCCCCGTACCCGCCCAATTTGAATTCCTCCGGCTCATTTGCGATGCGCTGCCGCAACTTTAGGAGCAAGTGCTTCATGAATAACAGCACTTGCTCCTAAAATTTCGGCAGCGTAACGTAAATGAGAAGCGTTACTCCAGAGCAAAGATGCTCCCATCTACCTGAATCTGGCCCATAATTTTTGAGGGTTCTAATTAGAGGGAAGGAGGTGGCAGTAAAAACGGTAAAAAAAAAAACACATCAGAACTGCTGTTTTTACTTGTAATGCCAACGGCCACCACCAGATGGCGCCAGGTCACAGAAGGAAGCTTGGGCCTTCACAAGACTGCAAAGCCGCGGCCTAAATTACCGGTTGTCCCAGGCCCGCCACGATCGTCTGGAAGGGGTGGGGGCGCACAGAGACGGGCACCAGGTCACAATTTCTTGTCGCAATTGTGACCTGGCACCCGGATTTTGATTTTGCCCTGATCTGTTCTCAAAAGTGAGACATCGGAGGTCTGTTTAGACACAAGATATTTCGCCAAAGCCCCCCACAGCATTGTGGAAAGAGAATTGTAAAAAAGAATAACAAACATTAAATTAAGGGCTCATTCACACAGGTTCTCTGGCTCATATTGTGTGAATTGGCCCCTGTGGACCTAGCGGGTCCTAATTTGACAGGTGTTGGTGAGTGGCCCCAAATGTACACTGTAGTTGAGGCCTCTTTTGACATTCCTGTCAAAAGAGGACCTGCGGCTGTGTTCATACAGTTGCCTGCACACAGCTTCAACCACATTTTAGGCACTTGCTGGCGCCCCTCTTGCATGTATTGTGGGATGGCGGTCCTTCTGCGCGAAATCACGTACAGGTACGTGATTTCGCTCTTCCGGGTCTTCAGCGTTGACCAGCTTCCACTGTAATTGGACACATCAGGTGCCAATCAGCTGGACCCGCCGATCATACACGAGAGAGGCAGATCACCATTCTGCTAGTAGGGGAGACCAGAGATCCTGTGTTTCTGCTAAGCAGGGACACGGATCTCTGTCTTCCCAGAGCCAAAGCATCTCCTCCACAGTTACAAAGCACTCCCTAAGAGCACATTCAACCCCTTTGGTCGCCCCTGGCGTTATCCCCTCCTTTGCCAGTGTCGTTATAAAGCCTCGTACACACAATCGGATTTCCTTCGGACAAATCCGTGGAATTTTGTCCGAAGGGGCGTTGGCGGTGAACTTGATATGCATACAGATGGCAGAACTTTTTCAGCCAACATACACGAAACTACATTGTTTTTCAGCTCTTTAGCGCCACCCTTTGGGCAACTTCTGCTAATGTTGTGTTATGGTTAGCATTGGTTTGGAGAATGCGTGTTTGTACTTTGGATTTTTTTTTTTCGACTGACTTGTGTACACATGATCCGATAATCCGACAATACACATTTGTTGTCGGACAGTTTTAAAGCACGCTATAAAACATTGGTTGTAGACCGTTATAGAGGGATGGAGGGATTCAGGTCCAGAAGAGGGAAAGTTGTGGAGGGATTCGGGACCAGAAGGACAGTTGTGGAGGAATAAGGGATGGAGGGATTTAGGTCTAGAAGAGGGACAGTTGTGGAGGAATGAGGGATTTGGGTCCCAAAGGGAGACAGTTGTGTAGGAATGATGGATTCTGGTTCAGAAGGACAGTTGTGGAGGAATGAGGGACAGAGGAATTTGTGTCCAGAAGACCAGAGCACTTCGCTTTAAGTGACAGTTGCGCGGTCGTGCGACGTGCCTCCCAAACAAAATTGACCTATTTTTTTCCCCACAAATAGAGCTTTCTTTTGGTGGTATTTGATCACCTCTGCGGTTTTTATTTTTTGCGCTATAAACAAATAGAGCGACAATTATGAGAAAAAAGCAATATTTTTAACTTTTTGCTATAATAAATCCTCCCAAACATATATAAAAAAAACTATTTTTTTTCCTCAGTGTAGGCCGATACGTATTCTTCTACATATTTTTGGTAAAAGAAATCGCAATACGCATTTATTGATTGGTTTGCGCAAAAGTTATAGCGTCTTCAAAATAGGGGATAGATTTATGGCATTTTATTATTTTTTACTAGTAATGGCGTCGACCAGCGATTTTTATCGTGACTGCGACATTAAGGTCGGACACTTTTGACACTATTTTGGGACCATTGTCATTTATAAAGTGATCAGTGCTATAAAAATAGCCACTGATTACTGTCACTGGAAATGTCACTGGAAGGCAAGGGGTTAACACTAGGGGCGATCAAGGGGTTAAATCTGTGTCCTATTGAGTGATTCTAACTGTGGGGGGAGGGGACTGATGAGGGTAGGAGACCGATCGTTGTTCCTATATACAAGGAACATACAATTAGTTCTCCTTTCCCCTGACAAGACGTAGATCTGCTGGGCACGTGCGTTGGGTCCCCAGTGATGCTGCACGCGTGCACTCCACAGTGCCGGAGAGATGAGGGCGTCAATGTTGGCCGCCCGGAGGGATGAAGGGTTCCTGTGGCTGTCATATGACAATACGGCGGTAGCAGGGGCGGACTGACCATTGAGTCACTCGGGCACTGCCCGAGGGCCCCATGCCACTAGGGGGCCCCATCAGGGTTGCCAGGCTCAGTAAAACCAGGGACAGTATGTAAAATTCTGTGTTTTTGTTACATCTGTCCCTGATATGTCCGAAACTGACATGCTTTTGATGTGAAAATCCAGAGATTTTAGCTGCCCCGCCTCTGCACTGCCTCCTGGCGTGGTGGCCATCTGTAAGCCCGGGGGCCCCATAATCTTCTATTGCCCGGGGGCCCCATGAGTTGTCAGTCCACCCCTGGGCGGTAGGCAAGTGTTTAATCATATGGAAAAGTTACTTGGACACTTTGCTGCATAAAAGTCCCTACCACTAGTGGGTTTATTCTATTTATAGAGATGATCAGGGACACTCCAGTCCCCGATCACTTCTATGGTAAGTTGGCGGAACCGCCAGCTTTAGTTCTGAGCTCCCCACCTGTTAAAGCAATCCAGCAGTGAATTAGTTGCTGGGATTGCTTTTACAAAACGCAGAATCGGCTGCTGAAAAAAGCAGAACCTGGATAACACCTGTAGCTGAATGCATTGTCCTGGTATACCACTTGAAACTGCTGAGGAATATATATATATATATATATACACGTATTGCAGGCTTCAAGTGGATCAAGACCACGGGGACCTCAGACTGGAAAGTTCACAACTAACCTTAGAAAGTATTATTTGCCAAAGGAGTAGTTAATGCTTGGTACAGACTTCCAGCAGAGGCAGTGAGTCTGTCAACAGTATATATATAATATATATATAGTATATAATATCTGACGTCACTTTTCTAAGTATTCAAACTGAGTAAGAAATGCAGAGGAACCGCTTAGCGTTGGCCGAAGTTCATGAGTTGATGTGTACCAGAAATTCCAGGAGTTTGAACTACCCCGGGAGTGAAGGAGTTAAGGCTTCCTGGGATAGCCTGTCCTACAGGCAGTTCCTCCCCCCTCTTCCTGCTCAGGGTCAGAGTGGCTGTCCATCTATTCATTGTCCCTTCCAGGATCCTGCTGAGGACTTGGAGCTGTACTGAGGTGAGCTTCGTGATCTCTTGATGAATACAGATCGGAAGGTGGTTTAAACAAGGACTTGGCCTTGGGGTGGCCCCCTGGTTCCTTCACGGTCCATTCATTGGGTTAGAGAAATCTGTTCTGATTGTTGTTCTTCATTGATGAGCCATCAAATCCCTCTACAAACAGGGAAAGCTGGGCCAGTCGTTAACCATCAACCACCGTTTGGAGTTCACAGCCAGTTTAGGAAGAGCCTTACAAGGGCATGAAGGTCCTTCCAACTAGACATGTGCAAAACGGAAGAATTTGTTTTGTTTCGATTTGTCAATTAAGTAAAATTTGTTTAGTTAAATTTGTTTGCGGAATTCATTTACTTTCGTTTTGTTAAAAAATTTGGCAAATTTGGCAAAATTTTCATATCTAAGAATTGGAATATGTTTACATTTCATATTAGTTTCCAAATTCGAATCTTTGTTATTTTGGACAAATTATATTTCCTTATTTCGGAGGATTTGTTGCTGTTGTGATTTGGAATTTGGATCTGCAAAAATTTGCCAAAATTTTGATTAGTAATTAAATGAATCGCACATGTCTACTTCCAATGTTCTTCCACCACCTACTAAGGAGTTGTGTCATCAGATCCTGGTGAAGGACCACCCGTCTACCAGGACCAATAGAAATTCTCAACGGGATGATATTTTTGGATCGTGTTGCTACGCTGATTTCAATAAGGTGAATTCCTGTTATGCTGCGTACACACGGTCAAAATTTCCGACAGGAAAAGTTCGATGTGAGCTTTTGGTCGGAAACTCCGACCCAAATCTCACATCAAACTTTTCTTGTCAGGAAATTTCGACCGTGTGTACGCAGCATAACAGGAATTCACCTTAGTCTGACTTTTTTTCTGTCGGAATTTGAGAGCTGGTTCTCAATTTTGGCAATTTTTTAAACAAGACGAAACTAAATGAAACTAAATTCCGCAAACAAATTTAACTAAACAAAATGAGTTAATTGACAAATCGAAACAAAACTAATTCTTTCGTTCTGCACATGTCTAGTTGGAAGTTGCCAATTTTGCCAAATTTTTAAACAAAGCGAAACTAAATGAATTCCGCAAACAAATTTAACTAAACAAAATTCGTTAATTGACAAATCGAAACCAAACTAATTCTGTCATTCTGCACATGTCTAGTTGGAAGTTGCCAATTTTGCCAAATTTTTAAACAAAGCGAAACGAAATGAATTCCGCAAACAAATTTAACTTAACAAAATTCGTTAATTGACATATCGAAACAAAACAAATTCTTTCGTTCAGCACATGTCTAGTCGGAAATTCTGATCGTCTGTATGCAATTTCCGACGCACAAGCGTGCTCGGAATCAAGCAGAAGAGCCACACTGCCTACTGAACTTAATTTTTCTGGGCTCGTCGTACGCGTTGCACGTCACCGCGTTCTTGACAGTCGGAATTTTGTGTGACTGTGTGTAGGCAACACAAGTTTGAGCCAACATTCTATCGGAAAAAAAACTCGGCATTAGTTGGAGTTTTGGGGTTGGAGGTTCAATGTAATGGTGGCAATTTTTGGGGGGGGTTTCCTCTTGTCCTTTGATTGTAAAATACTGCATGGCTGACGGTGACCGACAATCAACAGTTGGGTTTATGGATTTATATTTAGCGTCTGGTTAGGGGAGTTCGTCAATTCCAACCCCAATCAAGAAAAAAGTCAGCATGGTTAATGCTCCTGATGGCTTCTGCCAAAACCTTGAAACGATTAGCCACCGGTGGAGTCAGAAGTTGACATACAGCTTCATGGTCGGTGAATTGGAAGGCATGACACCTAGAAGGGAGAGGTCACAAATTTCGAGCCAGTATCATCTACATCTGTGATGACTGTATAATCAACTTTATATTTTACCAAAACGATGATCTACCTAATCTATCCAATCAATATGTGTCCAATCAGGCAACTATCAAAGTCCTGCAAGTGAGAAGCACTCATCTAGCCCCAAGCAATGGCAAGACAGAGGAGGTCTAAGCATAGCCAGACCTTTCATTAGCATCCCCCTCCCCCGTCACTGCTTCCCCCGACAGTTTCAGCTATGCAAAGGAGGTCTGCACAAACACTGAGGTGCCCACACACCTTTAAAGTCTGATCGTAGCCGTGAAAAATCACCAACTGTGCACATTTTCCAGTTGCTGACCAACTACAGTAACTTTTTAGGCAATAGTACGACATTTTTCAAAGAACTACCCAACTGGATATAAATTTAAAGCATGGTTTAAGAAAGACCTTTGAATTACAGTGGTTGGTAAAGCTAAAGGAGGTTGTGCGGAGATTGTACAATCAACGTGTATGGCTGGCTCTTGGTGGCCCGTTGATTCTCAGACAGCTTTAGCTGTGATATGTTGAAGGGATCACTGATGGCAGATACATTGGAAGACGTTATTTTCCAGCGTGCTGAGATTTTTCCGACGTCTAGTACAATCATAGTCTGAAGCATACTATATATGTTACAATCTATTGTACAATCAACTTTAGGTTTATGAAACTATTTTAACATGAGGACTGACCTAAACTATCCAATCAATTTGTCCAATCAGTGCACTGCATAATTGCTGGTAGATCTAAAGAATATAGTAGATTGTAATAGGTGTGGTGAGCTTACTTGCCACTGAAACGTTTGATTGCCCGGAAGCCAGCCACACACGTCCCAATCTGATTGTACAAACGCGTTTAGATTTACCTGGAATTTTGTAGTGGGTAAGTCTGCTTAGACTTATAATACATAAAAATACACACGTAGATATAATATCTATATTTAATATATTATTATAATATTAATAATATAGTATGTAACATATATACATATATTTTTTCCCCTACATATTATAATTTAATATAATTATATTATAATATAATCTTATAATATATATAAAACATAATATAATATTAAAACGATACTATTAATATAATATTATAACATTTATATTATGTTATTATATGTAATGTGTGGATGTGTGTGTGTGTATATATATATATATATGAAACATAATATAAAGATTGTACAATACATTATATACTATAATGTATAATATTATTATAATACCTATTTAGCATTACTTAATAATACTGTACTATAATATATTACATATATAAAAAGATATAATATTAAAATTATATTACATATGAAGCATGTGTAAAAGCTATGTGTAAATGTAAAGCAGACATTATACTAATAAAAAAATATTATAACATTTATATTATGTTATTATGTGCGTGTGTATATATATAATACACATCTCATACATATATATATATATATATATATATAATTTTTAGATTATAATATGTAGAATTTTTTTGTGTATGTATATATATATATATATATATATATATATATATATATATATATATATATATATTCTATATATTATAATATAAATGTTATATATAAATATATATATGAAACGTATTATAATATAAAAATTATACAATACATTTTATACTATAATGTATAATGATATTATAATACCTATTTAGCACTATAATATATTATATGAAAAATATATATATATATAAAAAGATATTATAATATAAAATGATACTATTATTATGATATGATAATATATATTACAATTATATTACATGTGTAAAAGCAATGTGTAAATGTGTATATATAATTATATATATATATATATATATATATATATATATATATATATATATATATATATATATATATATATAAAAATGTATTATAATATAACAATTATACAATACATTTTATACTATAATATATAATAATATTATAACACCTATTTAGAATTACTTAATACACTGTACTATAATATAATACATAAATATATATATAAAAAAAGATATTATAATATTAAAATGATACTATTATTATGATATGATAATATATATTACAATTATATTACATTTGAAGCATGTGTAAAAGAGATGTGTAAATGTAAAGCAGATTGTATAGAAACTGTCCAATCAGATTGCTTCTTCCGACGTAAATTTTTTCAAATTGCTTCAAATGTTTAAAAAAAAAAAAAACATTGTCATCATCCGTTCATATTAGATCGCTTTAATAAATACTATTCGTTCCAAATTTTTCTTAACGTTAAACCCACCCTAAATGAAACAACGACAGCAAACGAGGTCAGGCTCCAGAAAAATGGCGCCTGCAGCTGAGACAGGAAGTCATCTCTGGTGTTCAAAGGTCACATGGGGGTCAGCTGACCAAGCCAGCAAGTTTGTGAGGCTCAGCAGTAGGTGTGGTTGAGCGGTGAGGGATCAGCAGAGTTTGCAGTGTGCTTTTTTAGGACGTTAGAGGTTTGGTGTCTCTTTTATTATTATTTTGTTTTTTATTTCCTCCCTGGGGGTGCAGGTTTGGTCTCTTTCGCTGCCTAATTTTTGCTAGAAATTATATAAGGGGTTTCTGGTCTCTTCGGGATGGCGATACATTTTTACATGCGCCGAGTTGTGCTTTGCAAGGAGTGAATTGGCTTGACGTGGATGGGCAAGGCGTCGGAAGTGGGGAACAGGCAGCTTTTTTGTTGTATAGTGATCGGATCTCATAGGTCTTTGAGTGCAAAACCACATGGCCACAGGAAAGGGGCTGTTATTTGATTGGTACCGGTAACTTAGTTGTCAATGGTCCTGATTTCCAGAGCAGGAAACATTTGTCCCTGGTGTCCTCAGTTGTATCAAGTATAGTCCTGAATTTTTCTGCCGTTTAAAGTAGAGCTGTATTTAGCAGGCAACTGGTTAAGAACTGTCATTTTATTGCGCCAAACCATATCCTGTACACCCAACCCTGCCTTAGCTTGGAGCCGGAACTCTTCATTTTACTCTAACCTCCTATCTTTTTGTCTTTCAGGGAACACCTTGAAGTCGAAGAACATTTCCAAGGTGACTCTGTGAAGATGGAAAAGGTCCCTGAAATTCCTGTAACTGACAGGCTACTGGATCTCACCCTGGAGATCATCTACCTACTGACCGGAGAGGTGAGGAGGATTCTGGGAGGTCACATGACATCACTCTTGTTACGGCCCCTATGGCATCGAATAAATAACAAGAGGAGAGCTTCTGACGGGTGCAGTAGTTTTATTCTTTTGCGACAAAGGTGCGCAGCAGGGTTGAATATTGTTCTCTTTATCTCCTTGAGCACCGTAAACATGAATATCGTAAGCACCGTAGCACCATCGCACTGTTGCACCGTGAAAACTGTAAATGACATACAACACACTTATTTACAGTTATCACCACAAAAGGGGGTTACAGGGTTAATTGCAGTTGTCTGCACACACATCTAATTACATTGAACATTCAAAGAAACATGGTTACATGCAAGGTGCTTTGGATTATATTGTGTTTAAAACCAAACAGCATGAACACGGTTTACATCTAGAACATATACATCTTTATAACAATGCACACTTTTCTGCATACCTCGATCCACTTGCCAAAGGGGGTACAAAACTTTAAGCTTTAGAGATTTTCTGCAAACATTTTCCATGAAGTCCTATGCATAAAGCTAACATGTGGCCTCTAATACAGGAAAAGACTTTCTTTCTAAGACAGGAAGAAAGGAGTGGATTTTGTGATCCTGCTAGTTAAACATTCCCCCCGGGAACTAAAAGGGAGGCAGAAAGGTTCCACCCAGAAGCAAGTGCTGAACAAGATCCACAATGACAAGCGGACAGTTACACTCCCACCAAATTATGTTATGATGAATATAACTTAAAAGTCATACATAATTTACAGAACATAACTAAGGCCGCTATAAAACATGGTACATCATACACAATTTAGCCTATAGGTACCTCTGTAACTGGCTACCGTCTTGTGTGGTGGTATGCTAGTGTATCACTAAAACTGAACTTATTTGCTTTCTATGAGGACTACTAGCTTTTGAATAGGACGTTCAATAAGTGAAGGTTTTGATACATAGTGTTTCTTATCTTGCAATCTTCTGTCACCTACAATTAGTTCTGCCGAAGATCTTGAAGATGCGTGCACTTCAGTTTTCCAAAGGAAACTAGGGCCAGATAACCAGCTTGAGGGGGGGATATCTGCTACATGTAGACCCCTGGATGCATGGTCGGCTGGGTTTTGTGTCGTATCCACATAGTGCCACTGAGTTGGGTCTGTAATCTCTCTTATGAGTTGAACACGATTGGCTACAAACACGTGAAACCTTCTTGCTTCATTATTGATATAGGCTAAGACTACTTGGGAATCTGTCCAGAAGAATTCTTTGTCAATTTCTATTTCAAGTTCTGCCTTTAACATGACACTCAACCTTGCTGCGGTGACAGCAGCTGAGAGTTCAAGCCTTGGGATGCTCACAATCTTCGTTGGTGCGACTCTCGCTTTAGCCATTACGAGGCTGCAATGGACTTGGTCTCTGTCATTCTTGTACCTAAGGTACGAACAGGCACCATATCCTATGTTGCTGGCATCGGAAAAGTGGTGTAGTTCCACTTTCATTCTGTTACCGAAGTCTGGGGGATGGTAACATCTGGGTATCTTGATTTCCCTTAAAGCTTGCAGACTACTCATCCAAGCCTCCCACCGTGGACATAAGCTCTCAGGAAGTGGTTCATCCCAACTGATGCCCCTGCGGCAAAGCTCTTGGAGAATGCACTTGCCACTCAGTATGAAGGGGGCTATGAAGCCTAGAGGATCATAGAGAGAAGCTACGACTGACAGGATACCACGACGAGTTGAGGGTTGATCCTTTATGTCAACACTGAAACTGAAGGTGTCGTTTTCAATTGACCACTGAATGCCCAGTACTTGTCCTTCTGTTGTTGAGTCTGGGTCAAGTTTGACAGGTACACTAGTTGTTGCTCTCTCTGACGGAGCTATACAGGACAGGACGTCCCTTCTATTAGAGTTGAACTTATGCAGTCGTAGGCCAGCATTTTTACATAATCTTTGAGTTTCAAGGATTAGATTCGAAGCTTCACTGACTGTTGGAACGCTGGTTAGGCCGTCATCGACATAAAAGTTCTTCTCGATGAAGGCTGATGCTGAGGGATATTCTGACTTATATTGTCGTGCAAGATACTTAAGGCCGAAATTGGCACATCCTGGAGAGGAACTGGCACCGAAAAGGTGGTCTGCCATTCTGAATTCTTTTGGTTCTGTTTCCAACTGACCGTTCTCCCACCAAAGGAACCTTAAGTAATTGCGCATTTCTGTGGGGATGTAGAATTGATGGAACATCTTTTCAATGTCGCATATCACAGCAACTGCTTCCTTCCTGAAGCGACAGAGGACTCCCACTAGAGAATTTATCAGGTCAGGACCTGTCAACAAGGTATCGTTTAGGGAGATGCCTTTGAACTTTGCTGAACAATCGAAGACAACTCTTAACTTGTCTGGCTTCTTGGGGTGATAAACCCCGTGATGTGGGATGTACCACACTGTCTCTTCCTCTGATAATGAAGGGGCTGGTTCTGCATCACCCTTTCTGATTGTTTCTTCCATGAATGCAGTGTAGTGTTCATGGCACTGTCTATTTGCCTTTAGTCTTTTCTTTAGATGATGAAGTCGAATAAGGGCCAGCCTCTTATTGTTTGGTAGAGCCAGTTGACTGTTGTCTTTGAAGGGTAATGGCATCTCGTAGTGTCCATCTTTCCTTTTCGTTATAGTTTCCGAGAGAAACTGCACGAAGCGAACATCATCTTGAGACACGTACTTATCTTCATAATTTCTTTCAATGAAGTCCATTTCTAAAACCTTTAACACATCAGTGACCGTCGGCATTGGCATTTCCTTTACTGCGACTCTGTGTACGAAGCTATGGCTACCCTGTCTATCAAGATGTGGATTTGCTGATCCTATAATGCTCCAGCCGAGCATAGTCCTTTGAGCGAAGGGTTCATTTTCGGAGCCGATAACAACCTCCAAGGGAGCCAGTGCTGATGGGCAGTCATAACCGATCAGTAGTCCTACTTCACAGTCTTGAAGTGGCTGTAACTTGTTTGCCAAGTGTTTGAGGTGTGACCACTGGAGTGCAGTCTCCTTAGTGGGGATGTGAGACTTATCTACTGGAATGAAATCTCTTGTATAGGCTTGACGGAGTTGGACTTGAGCTTTAGAGTTGAAGCCACGCACTTGCAGACCGTGAGCAATTTGGCTTGATATAACTGTGTCAACAGCTGTCATTGTGCTGAGCTTTAGCTGTAATGGCTTGGTGCTCACACTTAACTTCGATACCAGGTCTGCCAGAATAAAGGTTGAATCACTCTGTGTGTCAAGTAGGGCATAAGTGAGGATTTCCCTCTGAGGCTCCGTCGTAGCTGACAACAGAACTGGAACAATGCAGGATGTGGCAGAAGTATGTCTTGTCAAAGTATGGGACATAACTTTGGGAACATTGTCGTTTGCTTTACCTTCCATGTCTACTGAATCATCGTTTGATGTTTTGATAGGCTCAGTGTTTCTCTGTATGTGCAAACAGGTTGGATGACGTCGACTGCATATGCTACATGTGTGCCTTCCTTTGCAGTCCTTTGTAGTGTGGCCCTTTCTTAGGCAACTAAAACAGAGATGGTTTTCGTGAATAAAGGCCTTCTTTTCATCCATGGTCTTTGCAGCAAAGGTCAGACATTTAGCGACACCGTGTGTTTCGTCTTTGCAGACTAGGCAAGGTGGTTTTGGTCTTGAAGCTAAAATCTTTGGAACGTTGAAGGTAGAGGGCTTCATTTGAGTGCTTGTGTTGAGCACCTTGGCTCTCTTGGGGATTCTCTCATCTGTAGTCTTGGTACTGAGGAGGAAAGGAGAGGCAATGGGGTTGCATGCAATCTTAGCTTCCCTTTGCAGGAACTCTGTGAAACGAGCAAAGGTTGGGTATTCTTGAGACTTGTCAAGCTCGTCCACAACGATGCGACTCCATCTGCGTACGATCCATTCAGGCAGTTTCTTGAGAAGCTTGTGGTTTTCTTCACAATCATTTAGAATAGCTAGGCCTTTAACATGAGGAATGGCCTCCACACAACCTTGAAGGAAATCCGCAAACTCTCTTAATGCTACAGGGTCATTTGCTGATATCTTTGGCCATTTAGCCAACCTTTCTCTGAAGGCTCTTTGCACTATGAATGGACCTCCATACCTGTCCTGTAGGATTCCCCAAGCACCCAGATAGGCGTCTTCTGAATTTCGGTAGAAGAACCCTTCCACTGCCTTTTGAGCTTCACCACCGAGATATCTCTTCAGGTACAGCATTTTTTCGCACACAGGGATTGGTTTCTGATCAATCAGCGCCATAAAGGATATCTTCCAATCTATGAACTTCAAAGGATCACCTGTAAATACAGTCGGTTCAGGTATAGGGAGACGGTTGGAGATAAGCAGACTTGCAAGTTCTGGGGTCAGACTAATTTCTTCCTTTGGTCTTGACACCTCAAGTGGTGTATTTGAAGGTTTAAATGGCACAGCCTTTGGACTCGATGAGGTTCGAGGTTCATTATTTTGGTAGAGGTATTGCACCTGGTGGTCTGTCTCCTGTTCGTAAAATTCAAGACTATCATAGGCGTCGTAGGCTTTCACTCTAGCTGCAGCTACCTTGACTTCATTTTCTGCTTGTAGCTGTTGTAGTCTTGTCTTTTCCTCATCCAACTTCAGTTTAATTTCTGCCTCTAGTTTGTTCAGCTTAGCTTGCTCCTCGCGCATCTGTTGCATCGCCTTTGCCTGTTCTATCTTGGCTGCAAGATCTGCTTCTGCGTCTGCGCGTTTGCTAGATCTGGAAGTGGCTCTCGAGCTTGCGCTGGAGTCTGGTAATGACTCTGAGAGGACAGTTTCTGTTTCTGAGTTTCCAAAGACTGACTCATGCTCTTCTTTATTAAGCACCATTCTCACCTTTTCCTTCTCAAGTTGATCGTTAAAGATTTCATCTACATTCTCTAGCCGCTTGCTGATGAGGTTGCAGATTTCAGCCGTTAACACGGTGCATGCATCCATTCTCTTAACAATGTGCGGGGTAGTGGAATTATTTCGGCACATAGACTCATACTGTTGGTGTACTAACGCTTCTTTGGCTTTAACCTCTTTCAATCTTGTATTAAGGTCTTCAGTTGAGCAGAAATCCTTTAACTTTGTCCTAGATTCCTTTGCTATCTCCTTCCAGGAGTTGTACACCTTGTTGAATGCCTTTTCATTTCTCTTAACTGTTTCTTTGTGCATTTCTTTGCCTTTTTCTGTTAGGATTCGCTCTCTGGAGCTGGATCGCACCTGTTGTGACTCTGTGGGTTTGTCTGTTTCTTCAGCAGGTGACAGCATTTTGTTCTAGTGTGCCTGTGCCTTTCAATAGTGTGTGTGCCTGAAACCTAACTTGAATGAGTGTTGGCTCAAACTTGCTCCTAAGGGCTACGACAGAAAACAGGCATTTACCCTTGTAACTAAAGATTAGCAACCAATGCACACAGTATGACAAAATGTTTTAAACGAATATACTGCTGACACTTTCTAACCAGACAATTAACCCTTACGTAACTAACTGCAGTTTAGTGGATTAGGAACTTGGAAGATAGCATTGCTTTAAATCTGACACTAGGCCTCTAAACACGAATATAATAACTTGATTTAGCAAAATATTAACTATTTGGCTCGCATACTAGTTAAGGGAGGCTTCCGGATCACATATAAAGAGCCCGCTATATTTAAAAGTCCACGTGGCGTGTTTGCTTTTCAGCCAAGTCTCTGTCGCCAAGATGGCGTCCGCACGTGTCCTGCGAGGCCTTGGGAAGCCTTACTCACGGTTTGATGAGGACAGCGACGCAGCCGGTGATGTCGAGTCTCCACCGCAGCAACGAGTCTCCACCGCAGCGACGAGTTTTCACTGTTACGGCCCCTATGGCATCGAATAAATAACAAGAGGAGAGCTTCTGACGGGTGCAGTAGTTTTATTCTTTTGCGACAAAGGTGCGCAGCAGGGTTGAATATTGTTCTCTTTATCTCCTTGAGCACCGTAAACATGAATATCGTAAGCACCGTAGCACCATCGCACTGTTGCACCGTGAAAACTGTAAATGACATACAACACACTTATTTACAGTTATCACCACAAAAGGGGGTTACAGGGTTAATTGCAGTTGTCTGCACACACATCTAATTACATTGAACATTCAAAGAAACATGGTTACATGCAAGGTGCTTTGGATTATATTGTGTTTAAAACCAAACAGCATGAACACGGTTTACATCTAGAACATATACATCTTTATAACAATGCACACTTTTCTGCATACCTCGATCCACTTGCCAAAGGGGGTACAAAACTTTAAGCTTTAGAGATTTTCTGCAAACATTTTCCATGAAGTCCTATGCATAAAGCTAACATGTGGCCTCTAATACAGGAAAAGACTTTCTTTCTAAGACAGGAAGAAAGGAGTGGATTTTGTGATCCTGCTAGTTAAACATTCCCCCCGGGAACTAAAAGGGAGGCAGAAAGGTTCCACCCAGAAGCAAGTGCTGAACAAGATCCACAATGACAAGCGGACAGTTACAACTCTTATCTCTAATAATAAAACACAGACTTGACCGGAGAGGTGAGGAGGATTCTGGGAGGTCACATGACATCACTCTTATCTCTATTAATAAAACACAGACCTGACCGGAGAGGTGAGGAGGATTCTGGGAGGTCAAATGACATCACTCTTATCTCTATTAATAAAACACAGAGCTGACCGGAGAGGTGAGGAGGATTCTGGGAGGTCACATGACATCACTCTTATCTCTAATAATAAAACACAGACTTGACCGGAGAGGTGAGGAGGATTCTGGGAGGTCACATGACATCACTCTTATCTCTATTAATAAAACACAGACCTGACCGGAGAGGTGAGGAGGATTATGGGAGGTCAAATGACATCACTCTTATCTCTATTAATAAAACACAGAGCTGACCGGAGAGGTGAGGAGGATTCTGGGAGGTCACATGACATCACTCTTATCTCTATTAATAAAACACAGACCTGACCGGAGAGGTGAGGAGGATTCTGGGAGGTCACATGACATCACTCTTATCTCTATTAATAAAATACAGACCTGAACGGAGAGGTGAGGAGGATTCTGTGAGGTCACATGACATCACTCTTATCTCTATTAATAAAACACAGACCTGATCGGAGAGGCGAGGAGGATTCTGGGAGGTCACATGACATCAATCTTATCTCTAATAATAAAACACAAACCTGGCCGGAGAGGTGAGGGGGATTCTGGGAAGTCACATGACATCACTCTTATCTCTATTATTAAAACTCAAACCTGACCTGAGAGGTGAGGAGGATTCTGGGAGGTCACATGACATCACTCTTATCTCTATTAATAAAACACAGACCTGACCGGAGAGGTGAGGAGGATTCTGGGAGGTCACATGACATCACTCTTATGTTATTAATATAAAACAATAAAGTCCAATAGAACCAGGCGCGTGTGGCTCCAACCTGACCCTCAGATGATGTTATGAATGGCGATCACAGGGGAATAGTCATCAGTGACATGTCACTATGCAGAATAGGGGAATGCCTTGTTTACAAAGGCATCCCCCTGTTCTGCTTATGCCGACCACAATCGCGGGCCTCCCGTGAACATCGAGTTTCCGGGACCCGCGGCCACACTCGCGAGGCACGCAGCGGGCACGCCTGCACGCTCGTTGGGCAGCAAATTTAAAGGGACGTACCTGTATGCCAATCTGCCTGCCCGTGCCATGATGTTGGCGTAAATAGTCGTGCGGCGGTCGGCAAGCGGTTAATATCATAAAACGCAGACTTGGATTCACAGTCTCATCTGGAAATGAATGAGAACCAAGTATCATAATATTGAACATTGATTTTCCTTCGGTACACAGGATTACACAGTTGTGAAGAAGACATTAAGCCATCATAAGAAATCCTGCAGTTGCTCTTATGGGTCCCAAGGATGGAACAGGAGCCAGGAAACTGCCAGGAAGCCTCCAACATTTACCCCAGTACCCGAGAGGAACAAGATGATCTTAGACATCACCAACGAGATCATTGAGCTGCTAACGAAAGAGGTGAGCGGTGGTGGGAATTCTGGGACATTATCCAGTAACAGACAAGAGGTGTGTCTGGATGGTTAACTGTATCATTGTGTGTGTCAGGTTCCTATAAGATGTCAGGATGTCACTGTCTATTTCTCCAAGGAAGAGTGGGATTATTTAGAAGGCCATTGGGATGTCTACAAGCACGTCATGGAGAACCGGGCAGCCCTCACATCACCGGGTAAGAGGAGACTTTCATTTCTTGTAAAGGAGAGGATTAAGGGTCCACCTAGATACACACATCCTCTGGTATGTGTGTTTCCCACAGATGGATCCAGTAATGGGAATCCACCAGAGGGATGTCCCCATCCTCTGTATTCCCAGCTAACAGTGGGGCCCAAACTGTAGGGTGGTGCACATTATTGTAAAGGAGAGAGCAGTACAGAGAGTCCACCTAAATTCTCCATCATCTGATAAACACATAGAAACAATGTATTCAGTCAGTGTGTGTGTTTCCTACAGATGGATCCAGTAATGGGAACCCACCAGAGAGATGTTCCTGTCCTCTGTATTGCCAGCTAACAGTGGGGCCCAAACTGTAGGGTGGTGCACATTATTGTAAAGGAGAGAGCAGTACAGAGAGTCCACCTAGATCCCCCATCATCTGATAAACACATAGAAACAATGTATTCAGTCAGTGTGTGTTTCCTACAGATGGATCCAGTAATGGGAACCCACCAGAGAAATGTCCCAAACCTCTGATTTCCCAGAATTCCACACAGGAACTTCCCAAGATTCCTAAAGACTATTCTGTAAGTAAAATCGGTGATCCTCCTATTCTACTCTACACTATATGGTCAAATGTTTGACACCCAACCATCGCACCTACCTTGATTTTGCTAGTCAATACTTTTCTGTTTTAATATAAGGCTATAAACCACACACTACTAAAATAATACTTTTGTGTGATTCTTAGGATGGCAGCTTGATTGTTGTTAAAGTAGAAGTTGAAGAGGAAGCAGAAGAACCATACATTCACTGTAAGGAGGAGGAAATTCCCGCTGAGATTGGCACAGGTGAGTAATAAACACTGAATCCACAGAAGAGGGCCTGTACACAGTGGAGGGGGTCAAGGGAGACAGCCTGTGCCTAGTGGGGAAGTCAGGGGAGACAGCCTGTGCCCAGTGGGTAAGTCAGGGGAGACGGCCTGTGCCCAGTGGAGGAGTCAGGGGAGATGGCCTGTGCCCAGTAGGGGAGTCAGGGGAGATGGCCTGTGCCCAGTGGGGGAGTCAGGGGAGACGGCCTGTGCCCAGTGGGGGAGTCAGGGGAGACGGCCTGTGCCCAGTGGGGGAGTCAGGGGAGACGGCCTGTGCCCAGTGGGGGAGTCAGGGGAGACGGCCTGTGCCCAGTGGGGGAGTCAGGGGAGACGGCCTGTGCCCAGTGGGGGAGTCAGGGGAGATGACCTGTGCCCAGTGGGGGGGAGTCAGAGGAGATGACATGTGCCCAGTGGGGGAGACAGTCTGTGCCCAGTGGGGGAGATGACCTGTGCCCAGTGGGGGGGAGTCAGAGGAGATGACATGTGCCCAGTGGGGGAGACAGTCTGTGCCCAGTGGGGGAGATGACCTGTTCCTAGTGGGGTGGAGTCAGGGGAGACGACCTGTGCCCAGTGGGGGAGTAGGGAGATGGCCTGTGCCCAGTGGGGGAGTCAGGGGAGACGGCCTGTGCCCAGTGGGGGAGTCAGGGGAGACGGCCTGTGCCCAGTGGGGGAGTCAGGGGAGACGGCCTGTGCCCAGTGGGGGAGTCAGGGGAGACGGCCTGTGCCCAGTGGGGGAGTCAGGGGAGACGGCCTGTGCCCAGTGGGGGGGAGTCAGAGAAGATGACCTGTGCCCAGTGGGGGAGACAGGCTGTGCCCAGTGGGGGAGATGACCTGTTCCCAGTGGGGTGGAGTCAGGAAGAAACGACCTGTGCCCAGTGGGGGAGTAGGGAGATGGCCTGTGCCCAGTGGGGGAGTCAGGGGTGACGGCCTGTGCCCAGTGGGGGAGTTGGCCTGTGCCCAGTGGGGGAGTCAGAGGAGATGACCTGTGCCCAGTGGGGGAGATGACCTGTTCCCAGTGGGGTGGAGTCAGGAAGAAACGACCTGTGCCCAGTGGGGGAGTAGGGAGATGGCCTGTGCCCAGTGGGGGAGTCAGGGGAGACGGCCTGTGCCCAGTGGGGGAGTTGGCCTGTGCCCAGTGGTGGAGTCAAGGGAGACAGCCTGTGCCCAGTGGGGGGGGGGGTCAGGGGGACGGCCTGTGCCCAGAGGGGGGAGTCAGGGGGGATGGCCTGTGCCTAGTGGGGGGAGTCAAGGGTGAAGGCCTGTGCCCAGTGGGGGAGTCAGGAGCCATCAAACTCTAAGTCTTCTTCTTACAACTTTGGTATGGTTAGCTTAGTGGCAGAACCACCAGGGTCACAAAGGTCGCACTTGTGACCGGACCCTGGCATTCTGCCACAGTGTGACGGGGCCAACTCAGCAGGAAGGGGTCTTTGTGTTGCGTAAGTCGCAGCAGTGTGAATTGGGGTTTATAAAGTGCCCCAGGATCGACGGGAAGGACCAATGAAAGGGGCCCCAGTGGTAAGGGGGGCCCTTCATGCACCAGGGACCTGAAGGTTCTAGTTACGCCTCTAGGTTAGCCTAACTGTTCAAGAAGAAAAAAAAGTTGTGCCTTATTAAATTAATGGTGGTCTTCTCATCCAACAGGTGAGGTCTATGCTAACAGAAACTTTAAGAAAGAGGACCATCTTCTAGGATCACAGAGTCTGGTGGACAATAGACTGATGATGCCAAGCAAAGAGACTGTTGGAACAAAGTCTGAGTACAGCTCCCCAAGTGGAGAGGAGGACTTTGAGTCAGATATGGAAGAAGACACAAAGCCGGTGCACAATGGAGAGGGCAGGTTCTCTTGCGGGGAATGCGGCAAACATTTCCGTTACAAAGCTCATCTAACCGTCCACCAAAGAAGTCATACGGGAGAGCGCCCTTACGAGTGTCCAGAGTGTGGGAAATGTTTCGCCACCAGTTCCCAGCTCACCAGCCACAAGACCTCCCACAGCGAGGAGAAACGCTACGAGTGCGCCGAATGCGGCAAGCGCTTCCGGTGGAAAAGTCTTCTCGTCGTTCACGAGAGGCGCCACAGAGGAGAGAAGCCCTTCGAGTGTCGTCAGTGCGGGAAGGCCTTTGCCGGGAAGTCTAATCTCCTTACTCATGAGAGGAGCCACATTGGGGAAAGACCCTTCACCTGTTCCGAGTGCGGGAAGTGCTTTGTGGCGAAACACACACTGTCGCGCCATATGGTCATCCACACTGGCGAGAAGCCCTTCGCCTGTCCCGAATGCGGCAGGCAGTTTAAGCTCAAGCAAACCCTGTGTAGTCATCTACGCACTCACACAAGGACCCAACCCTCTGAGGGAGCAGACTATAACAGTCAGAGGGTCAGTCCTTATTGGGGAAGATCCCTTGAAGAGCCTTAGGTCTGGCCCAAGTACCCATAAAAAAAAAAAAGAATGGCAGAAATCATTGGCCAATCTGGATTACCTTGGGTGGCTCTTGATAAAACGGCGGTGGAAAAGATTTGAGTGTGGGAAGCAGAAGAACTTCAGCATCAGTGATCTCCAAACTGTGGCCCAGGGGCAAGACGTGGCCCTGTGCTTGACTTTATCTAGCCCTTGGGGCACTACTACATCCACGGACACTAACAATGGGGCACTATTCCTCCCAATGACACCAATGATGGAGCACTATTCCTCCCAATGACGGGGCACTATTTCTTCTACTGACACCAATGATGGGGCACTATTTCTTCCACTGACACCAATGATGGGACACTATTTCTTCTACTGACACCAATGATGGGTCACTATTTCTTCTACTGACACCAATTATGGGTCACTATTTCTTCCACAGACACCAATGATGGGACACTATTTCTTCCAATGACACGAAAGATGGCGCACTTTTTTTTTTCAATAATACAGATGGAGGAACTGTTCCTTCCAGTGACAGCAACGATGGAGCACTATTCCTCCTCCTGACACCCACAATGGAGCACTATTCCTCCCACTGAAACCAATGATGGAACACTATTTCTCCCACTGAAACCAATGATGGAACATTATTTCTCCCACTGAAACTAATGATGGAACACTATTTCTCCCACTGACACCAATGATGGGGCACTATTCCTTCCACTGACATCAATGATGAAACACTATTTCTCCTGCTGCTTCCCATAATGGGGCGCTATTTCTCCCACTGATACCAAAGATGGGGCATTGTTTACTTGCACTGACACCCGGACATCTTCTACTCCCTCTGTCTACAGTCTGGGCCCCCCTAAAGTCTGAAAGATGGTAAACTGGCCATATGTTTAGAAAGTTTGAAGACCCCGATCAACAACGTTCTCCGATCAGCCAACCAAAATCTACTACAAATCCCCAAGGCCCGCTACAAGAGCAAAGGAGAACGAAGATTTGCAGTCCAAGGACCCCGACTGTGGAACGCATTACCAACTCATTTACGAACGGAAGAGAATCACCAGGCCTTCAGAAAAAAACTCAAGACCCACGTTTTTTGGATATAGTCTTCATGGTCAGGAAACAGAACCTGTAGGGCAGAGAAAATACCCATAGTTGCCTAAGGATCGGCAAACCTTTGGCCTATAACTGTTATCTTTCAAAACGCAAGAAAACCCCACCTACGAGGAACTTTTGTAAGATCTCCAAAATAAAATCAACCATTTTAATGCTCCAGGCGTAGTAAAGGTTTTCATCTCAGGAGAGAAGAATTTAATTCTCTTCGTCCACAGTATGGGAAAGGTTAGGGCAAAACCCATCTTCTTGCCCTAAAGTCAGCCATGTTTTTTGTAGCCTATCATTCTCTCATTGATAGCCTTACCAGCACCCAAAACACGGGGAAAAACTTTAACCGAAAAGTACATGCCGTAAACTTGAGTATTTGTAGAGTGTTGCAGGGCTTTTATGTGTCTGATCAGTCATCATTAGGGAATGATGTCAAGAGTCTTGGCGATGGACAATGTACTTGGTTTGAATGATGCCAAGAGTCTTGGTGATGGACAGTGGTTTTGGTTTGGAAGGTGCCAAGAGCCACAATGATGGACAATCTACTTGGTTTGGAAGATGCCAAGAGCCACAGTGATAGAAAATGTACATGGTTCAATAGACGCCAATAGCCACGGTGATGGAGAATGTACTTGATCCGAAAGATGCCAAGGGCCACAGTGATAGAAAATGTACTTGATTCAATAGACGCCAATAGCCACGATGATGGAGAATGAACTTAATTCGAAAGATGCCAATAGCCATGGTGATGGAGATTATACTTGATTCGAAAGATGCCAATAGCCATGGTTATGGAGAATATACTTGATTCGAAAGACGCCACGAGCTACGGTGATAGACAATGTACTTCATTGGAAAGATGCCAAAAGCCATGGGGATAGACAATGTACTCGGTTTGAAAGACACCAAGAGCCACGGTGATAGACAATGTACTTCATTGGAAAGATGCCAAAAGCCATGGGGATAGACAATGTACTCGGTTTGAAAGACACCAAGAGCCACGGTGATGGACAATGTACTTCATTGGAAAGATGCCAAGAGCCATGGGGATAGACAATGTACTCGGTTTGAAAGACACCAAGAGCCACGGTGATGGACAATGTACTTCATTGGAAAGATGCCAAGAGCCATGGGGATGGCATCTTTAGAACCAAGTACATTATCCATCACCGTGGCTTTTTGCACCTTTCTAGCCAAGCACATTGTCCAAGAGCCACTATGATGGACGGTGTACTTGGTTCAAAAGATACCAAGAGCCATGGTGATGACATCTTTCGAACCAAGTACATTGTCTATCACTGTGGCTTCTGGCATTTTTCGAACCAGGTACATTGTCCATCTCCATGGCTCTTGGCATCTTTCGAACCAGGTACATTGTCCATCTCCATGGCTCTTGGCATCTTTCGAACCAGGTACATTGTCCATCTCCATGGCTCTTGGCATCTTTCGAACCAGGTACATTGTCCATCTCCATGGCTCTTGGCATCTTTCGAACCAGGTACATTGTCCATCTCCATGGCTCTTGGCATCTTTCGAACCAGGTACATTGTCCATCATAGTGGCTCTTGGCATCTTTCGAACCAAGTACATTGTCCATCTCCATGGCTCTTGGCATCTTTCGAACCAAGTACATTGTCCATCTCCATGGCTCTTGGCATCTTTCGAACCAAGTACATTGTCCATCTCCATGGCTCTTGGCATCTTTCTAACCAAGTACATTGTCCATCTCCATGGCTCTTGGCATCTTTCGAACCAAGTACATTGTCCATCTCCATGGCTCTTGGCATCTTTCTAACCAAGTACATTGTCCATCTCCATGGTTCTTGCCATCTTTCGAACCAAGTACATTGTCCAACACCCACAGTGATGGACAATGTACTTGGTTCTTTTTCAAGAATAAAAGATTTTGTATTTTTTGCTCAGATGTATGGGATTTCAAGTCTATGCTAGTTCTGCTTTTGTGCTTCTATTCTTTACCCATGTGGGGATTAGGTTGTAGATGTACAGTAACAGGGGAGTTAGTTACCCTGCAAAGAGTTATAGATCTTCACAGAAAGTGATGTGACATTGTCACTCAAAAGTACCATTATTTTTACCCACCCTTTTCTCTTTTTTTGTGGCTTCCTTTTTCTTCCCTTCAGCGCCTCGGAATACTATTGGATGCAACACCTAAACTGTATTATAACCTTACATCTGAATGCATATGGTGCTAATAGGGGTAAAGGTCACTATTGGCCTGCCAAAGGTAAACCTAATAACTGACGAAAAAACACATTCCCTCTAAATTAGGGCATAGCCAGCTTGAATTTCCTTAAACCCTACTGTGGAGTTAGATCAGCCTTTCTCAACATAGAGGAACCCTTCAAAATACTTTCTGGTTTTAGGTAACCCCTTCTAAAATGGCTATCTACAATTCATGATACATTAGTGTGATGGTCAGTGGGAAGAATGTTCCTTACATTGGTGGTCAGTAGGAAGAATGCTCCTTACACTTGTGGTCATTGGAAGAATTACCCACTTACATATAGCTAAAAGAATCAATGGTGTCAATGGAAGGCATACATTGCTCAAGGAACCCCTAGCAACCTCTGGAGGAACCCTAGGTCTAGGGTTTCATGGAACCCTGGTTGAGAAACCCTGAGTTATGCCGCGTACACACCATTGGAATTTCTGATAGAAAAAGTCAGATGGACTTTTTCCATAGGAAATTCCGACCGTGTGTATGCCCTTTTGGAGAAATTCCATCGGAATTACGATGAATTCCATCGGAGTTTAAATATAGAACATGTTCTATTTTACTCTGATGGAATTCCGATGTGCTTTTGGCCGGGCAAAAGCCCGATCGTGTGCATCAGGCTTTAAATCTCCTATGTTATTTTCTTGCTGTTTGTACCCTGCAGGGGGGGTTTTCCTGCACGTCCTCTCTTGGAGATGCAACATGAAGTGAGAAGAAATCTCCCAAAAATTAAGGGAATGCCCATTTTAGACAGTCCCCACCAGAAAAGGTGTATTGGATGACTTCCCCTCGTTTCTTGGCCTGGGGACAACTTTAAAATGTAGGCTGTCCTCTAATTTTCTGTCTCATCAATGACAACGATCACCAGGAACAATAAACAGGCTAATAAAACTTGACAGAGGGTCTAATCTTCCCTACTCTGTCCAAAACAGAAAACAAAAAGGATTTTGCCTTAGCCAGTTTATTGCGAGAGGTTTGTTATCCACCTAAAGTTTTCTCACTGGACTGTTGAATGCTGAGGTGCAGTTTTGCATCTGATCCTTACAATCAAAGGTTTCTATTTCTAATTTTGGTGAAATATCAAATTCTATAATTAGAATTATTATAATACTGAAATTGATTTAATATAAATATTAGGTTTGTCAATAGAGCTAGTAGGGAGCAGCTAGCTTAACATCCTTTAGAACTCTCATAATAGCAGTGGACATGCTTACTTTTTGATGAAAGAGGACACCGCGTCCCCTTTGGAGACATTACAAATCACGTCCTGTCCCTTTGACGCCGAAGGAATTGAGATAAGGAAGTCTCCAAGTGGGAACACAAAAAGCAATAAATACCCAACGGTGGTTCTAACCCTTCCAAACATACAGTCATTTTGTGGGGATCCTACCTTAATTTGAATTTGATTTACAAGCTTCACTTTGTACTTTTTCATGGTTTGAATGGTGTAGTCATTATGTTAAAGGGAAACCAAAATGTTGTTTAGACAGCTGAAATTTATACAACATGTTATATAATTTTATAATTATTTGTATAAAAATCTACATTTTACAAATAAACTTTGAATATAGGGTGATTCCATGACATATAGTTTGCAAGAAACGCTGAGCAAAACTGAATTAAAAGGTACAGTTGTGAAAGGGGCAGTGGGGGAATTTGGGGCCAGGAGATTGATAGTTCTGGAGGAAAGGGGGACAGAGGGGTTTTGGTCCTGAAGAGGTATAGTTGCAGAGAAGAGAGGGATTGAAGGTATTTGGGTTTAGGAGGACAGTTGAGACAGAAAGAGGGATTTGGGTCCAGAAGAAGGAGATTTGTGGAGGGATCGACAGATGGTCCAGAAGAGGGATAGTTCTGAAGCAAAGAGAGATGGAGGAATTCTGGTCTGGATGAGGGACAGTAGTGGAGTTAAAAGGGACAAAGGTATTTGGGTCCGGAAGATGGACAACTCTACAGGGATAGAGACATTTAGATCTAGAAGCAGGACTGTTTTGGAGGGACAAAGAGATTTGGCTCCAATAGAAGGACAGTTTAGAGGAAAGAGACATCAAAGGATTTGGGGACAGAAGATGGACAGTTATGGAGGGAGAGATTTGGCTCGGAAGAGGGATCGAATGATTTAGGTCCAGAGGAAGGACAATTGAGTGGGAGATTGACACATGGTAGAGAAGAGGGACAGTTCTGAAGCAAAGAGAAATAGAGGAATTCTGGTCTGGAAGCGAACGCCTGGTGGGCTGATTCAGCCTTTGGCGTCCTATGCATATATCTTGAAAAACTCCTTAGAAACAAATGTTTTCCAAAATTTCATATGCAAACAGTAAACAAGGACATTTATAATGTGATTTTCCCAAATTTGACTGCAAAACGTGAAATACACTTGAAGGCTCTCACATGAGGAAGCAAAGCCCTGCCTCTAGAACAAGACCAAGTAGGCCACCTCCACATAAAGCAGAACAAGGCATGGTAAGCAGTGGCGTAGTGTGGGTGGGGCAACAGGGGTAGTTGACCTGGGCACAAAATTCTTAGGGGGGCAAAATTAGTAAGGATTCGGGGTGAGATCAGGCTGTGTGTGTGGTACTGCTCTGGTCCGGTCAGTGGCATGCTTCCTCCTCTCTCTCTCTCACTCTTAGACTGTGTGGGCAACTCCAGCCAGTTCTAGGTCAGACTTGAGAGTGAGTGGCGCTCCCCCGCCGAATGTGTGCTGCTTGGTGCAGTTGAGGGTGGCTCTGGTTCTTCTCCTTCCTCTTCTTACTCCTCCCTGGTACCACTGCCAACCAGTATGCCAGGCACTGGAACTAGTCCAATTACCAGTAAGCCTGGAGGGGGAGGGATAGGGAGGTAATATGGAGTCGGGGTGAACAATAACGGGGTGGAGTGACTAGGGATGCACAATGATGGGCGGGGGTATAGAGTGGGGGTCCTCACTTAGGAAGGCGTATGGAGTGGATGAGAAAGCAGGGCACACAAGAAGATGCTTGACCATCGATTCTGTATTCCTGCATTCATGGGGCTCCCTGATTGGGCTAAGCCTGTTGTTGAATGATAACTTCTGTAAACCTCATCTTCTTCTATACCTAACATCTTTCTGAAATGAATATAGGCCTCGAACCTGTGCACTGCATCCTGGGAGAAGGTCTCATGCCTAACTCCCTAGAGGTACCGTGTATTTCCAAGGGCTCCAACAGATTAATGGTGTAGCATTAGAACTTCTAAACCAGTGGTTCTCAACCTGGGGGTCAAATGATGATTTGACAGGGGTCACCAAATCCTGGGCTGTTTCTGAAGCACTGTTCTCTCAGGAAGGGAAATGATAAGAGTGGGAGGAACAAAGAAAAAGGGAGAGAAAGGAAAAAAACAGAGAGCAAGAAAGACAGAGGGAAAGATGGGGGAAAAAACAAGAAATGAGGATAGAGAGAGATAAAAGGGAAAGAAATTAGAACAAAGAAAAAGAGAGGTACACCCTAAAATGTACCACAAGGGGTTTTAATTCTGTACAAATTGAAGGCACCCAGAGAGCGCTAAATGTCCGCAGGTTAGGGGCGTAAATTACTTGTCTTGCCTGGGGGGCTTTCAACCCACGCTATGAAACAAATTTTCCTGTTAGGGGTCCCCACAACTTGGGAAATGTTATCAAGGGGTCACAGCACTAGGAGGTTGAGAACCACTGTTCTAAACCATGTACTGGTACGTCGCAAGTGCCTGGAGGATAATCCCATCTCAGGTAGTCCAAAATATAATTTCTCAGTCATCCTATGCCCCTAGTGGACATAGGATGATTTTAGACATAAGAGGGTGCGAGTCTGTCACACATTAGAACTTCTAAACCATGTACGGGTACGTCGCAGTGCCTGGAGGAGCCGCCTGCTAGCAGGAAATATACTGCTGGTGGTCGGGAAGAGGTTACAGAGTACGAAGAAAGCAAAGCTCAGCTTTTATTTCACATAAAAATTTAACAACTTCATGTTATTGAATCAGTGAGAAACACTTATAGAAATTTTGGAATGATTTTTTATCCATCAACTCCATAACTTACAAACCTAGTTCTAGACAGGGTCAGTCCCACTCAACAGACCAATGGAAGGCTACAAATTTCAAGAAAACTATTAATTTTAGGGTTTGCGTTTAATACTTACCTGGCAGGGGAGACACCATAATCATGATGGTGGTTTTCCCAAGGCGAGGCTCGGCCATTGCACTCCGGCTGGGCTGATCGTGGTGTTTTCCCTGCCACTGCTCGGCCTTTTGGCTAAGATCGGGTGTAGTATCTGTTTTTATCAGTTGTTAGAGGAGCGCTGAAGCACCTCCTATATGGGGAGGGCGGATGCAATCCAATAACGTCATTGCACCTGGAAGTATGGTTTCAGCAGGGACTATGCCGTGCTGCCCGACAGATACTGGGGGGCGGCCAATGGTTGCGTCTGAGCCATCTGGAAGGGTGCTCCTGGTGAGGATAGGTGGCTGCGCTTGGTCAAGTTTTTTTTGCCGAGTTCTAGTCTGGCCTTCTGGCTGGCTGGTGTAAGTGCTATCTCTGTCAGTGATCTGGTGGGAGGAGCTGGTGATGCCCTTTGATGCGTGGGGCAGAACCATGCAAATCTGCCGGATTGATGGGGGGTCTGGAAAGGCTAGTATTGGCAGAGGCTGCTAACTGGAGCGGCAGCTCTCCCTAAGAAAACCTTGAAGGGCTCTCTATCTGGCAGGGGTGGAGGGCTGCACTGGGGGTTGGATTTGGAATGAAAAGCCTATGGTGCATGTGTCCCTGGAGTGGCAGTCCAGGGGTGTCTGAGAATCACTGTGAGTGAGGGTCACTTTGATTTAAAGACACCACGGTCACTGCACCAGCTTCACGCTTTTTTAGCACCTGCCTCCTGGGCCGGGCCTTTTGGCCAGGACCGGAGGAATTTTTTACACCACAATGTACACCACAATGACTACTTCTTTCACTCCCCTCTCCACTATGCCTTTCCCCCACTTTCTTTTATTTATGCCTATGTTTGTCACGTTTTTTGTCTTATTTTTGGTTAAGCACATTTTGTTCACTGTGTGACAAGTAGGGTGCCGGTCCTCGGGCCAGCCCTGAACGTCTTGGGAGTGGGTGGACATGGCCTTTTGGCTTAGTTCACCTGCCCTCATGGGGTCTCCCTTCGGGGGAGCCCCACCTAGTACTGGGAGGGTTCTGTTTTGGCAGTCCCTCCAAGGAAGTTGGTCCGTGTCGGCTTCGGTTGCTCAGACCACAGTATCTCAGTCCCCCGTCTGGAGCCTAATGCCCCGGGGGATCAGGGTTTGGGTCCCTCTTCACAGGAAGACCACTTGACGTTGCACCCGTCTGCACGTTTTTTGTGACCACTCTTTATGTGTGTGCACATTTTTTCTGCACCGGGTGAAGTTTTTGGGTGTGTTACACACGCCATAGGCTTTTCAAAAAAAAAAAGTTTGCGTTTAAGTCCACAATAGAGGCTCACACAACACACAACAAGCCCTTGATATATTTTTTAAGAAACTGTACATCAGTAAGTGGAAAAGTCTTTCCTGGAGAGGCTCATTCACACTCTAAATCAAAACTTTGACTTTTACCAGTTCCATGGGTCTTTTGGTGCCTTACCAGGACAGAGCTCTGGCTAAAACACCGTCCACATTTCATACACCGAAAAGGTTTTTCCCCCGTGTGAACCCTTATATGGGTGACCAGGTTGGAGTTTTTGATAAAGCATTTTCCGCATTCGGAACACATGAAGGGTTTTTCCCCAGTGTGAACTCTCTGGTGGATGACAAGGTTGGCGTTCTTTAAAAAACTCTTCCCGCAGTCGGGGCAGCTGAATGGCTTGTAACCGGAGTGGATCTTCTGATGTGCCGCCAACCGGGAGCTGTTGATAAAGCGTTTGCCACATTCAGAGCATGGATAAGGTTTCTCGTTCATGTGGTTCTTCTGGTGGTGGTACAAGTTGGCCCTCTGGATGAAGCTCTTGCCACAATCGGGGCAAACAAAGGGCTTCTCTCCTTTGTGGATTTTCTGGTGTTCCACCATGCTTCCCTTCTGGCTGAAACATTTGCCACAATCGGCGCACTGGTATGGTTTCTCTCCAGTGTGAATCCTCTGATGGTTGATGAAGACTGACTTGAAGTTAAAGTGCTTCCCGCAGTAGGCACAGACGAATGGTCTCTCGCCTGAGTGCTTAGTCCTTCGTTTTATGATTTCCCTACCTTCCCGAGCAGGGTTTGGCAGTTTTGGTAGACATGTGGCCTTGGAGACTGCAATGTTGACATGTTGGCTGCTTGTGGTTGTTCCATAAGACCCATCACCCCTGATCTCATCACCCATTTTAAGACCTGGAAAAATTAAAGTATAAAATTATTGTTTTTCCGTTTTTGGCCACCTTAAAGCTCTCAAGGCATAAATCTAGATCAGTGGTCTCCAAACTGTGGCCCAGGGGCCAGATGCGACTCTTTGCTTCTTTTTAATCGGCCCTCCAGGCACTATTCCCCCCACCATTGGCAACAGTCGGACATACTGTTGTTCCTGCCACTGACAACGGGCACTATTCCTCCAACTGACACTGAAAATGTGACACTAATCCTCCCACTGACACCAAAAATGTGACACTAATCCTCCCACTGACACAGAAATGTGACACTAATCCTCAAACTGACACCATCGATGGGGCACTATTGCTCCCACTGACAACAATGATAGGGCACTATTCCTCCCACTAATACCAATGATGGGGCACTATGACCCCCACTGAAACCAATGATGAGGCACTTTTCTTTCAATTGATACCAACGTTTGGGCACTATTCCTCCCACTGACACCAATGTTGGAACACTATTCCTCCCACTGATACGACCGATGGGGTACTATTACTTCACCTAATACAAATTATGGGGTATTTTTTACTCCCACTGACACCAGGACATTTTATTCTCCCACTGGCCACAGTCCAGTCCCCCAACAGTTTGAAGGACAGTAAGCTGGCCTTTTGTTTGTAAAAGTTTGAAGACCCCTGATCTAGATGTCCAACTTAAGCTCTGGCAGGCCCAGCCACCTGCAATCCACATGCCTGGATTGTGCCCTAATGTATCTAATAAAACCTTGGCTTAACCAAATGAATCTCTCAGTTTAGAGTAGCCAAAACAGTTGCCCTTATATCTTTTGTTTCTCCATTACAGTGGAACCTTGGATTATGAGCATAATCAGTTCCAGGAGAATGCTTGTAATCCAAATCACTTGCATATCAAAGCGAGTTTCCCCATAGAAGTCAATGGAAACCAAGATAAATTGTTTAGAATTGACTTCTATGGCATGCAATACCGCATGCGGCCAGAGGTGGGGGGCGCCGAAAAGCCTCGAAAATACTCGGGGACAGCTCAGCTGATCTTGGAAACACTTGTATTTCTGAGTGTTTCTGAACAGCTCCGAACCGGTCCGAGTGTCACCGCGCCCCCTCACCTCTGGCCAAATGCGGTACTGCACACCCCATTTGCTTGAATTTTGCTCGTTGTGCAAGACTACACTCACAAACCGAGTCAGAATTGAAAAAAAAAAGTTACTAGTTATTCAAAACGCTTGTTAACCGCGTTACTCGTAAACCGAGGTTCCACTGTACATTCTACTCAAAGAGGGGGAGGGAGAAGAAGAGATTGTTGTGGTGACTGAACAAGGAGGATCTTGGACTTTTTTCTAGAATTAGTGTTTATTCCTCACCTGTGCTGATTTCTGAAGGAACTTCCTCCTCTTTTATCTTCATGTAAAGATCTTCTTGATCATCAAGGTGTTCGACCACCACAATGTTTAAGTCCTCCATCTAAAGGCCATCAAAGAAGAGCAAGCGCAGTAACCATTTTAACTTTCACTTTCTACTTACGTACATTTAATAGGCATGGCTTAGTTCTCATACATACTGGGCCAGATTCAGGTAGATGGGAGCATCTTTGCTCTGGAGTAACGCTTCTCATTTACGTTACTCTGCCGAAATTTTAGGAGCAAGTGCTGTTATTCATGAAGCACTTGCTCCTAAAGTTGCGGCAGCGCATCGCAAATGAGCCGGCGGAATTCAAATTGGGCGGGTACGGGGCGTGTATTATTAAAACTAAGCGCGATCCCGCGGCGAACGTACTGCGCATGCGTCGAGTGTCAATGCATCCCAGTGCGCATGCTCCAAATTCTGTGAGTGAACGTCAATGACGTCAAATCCCCATTCATGAAAGTTTTACGCAAACGACGCAATATTTTTTTTTTCCGACGCGATGACGACGCCTATACTTAACATAGGATATTCCACTAGGGGGCTGCTTTATCTTTACGCCGCGTATCGCTTCCGGAAACGTCGTAAAGTCACTGCGACGTGCCCGAAAAAGATCGTGAATTGCCGATTCCCGCTCATTAACATATTTTTTGAGCGTAAATCGGCGGGAACGCCCCCGGCGCCATTTTTAAGTTGAAGTAACGATGCAATGGCGAAATTCAATTGCGCCGATCGCATCGGAACTCCAACCCGGCGTTTCTTGTTTTCTGGTTACAGAAAACAAAAACGCCGGCTTAAAGTGACAGTTAGGCTGGCGGATCCATTGATCCGCCAGCCTAACTCTACCTGAATCTGGCCCACAGTCTGTATGTGATTTTACCTCATCAGGTTCATTCCTGCCCTCTTCCTTCGCTTTATTATTTTGAGGGATCTTATGGTGTTCATGAGTGGACAACAGAGGATGGGGACACCTCTGTGATGGATTTCTGTTATCGGGTCCATCTATGGAAAGCAGAAGATGTGTGTTTAGGGGGATCCTCAGAACTCGTCTCTCCGATATAAGAAATTAAAGTCTCCTCTTACCCGGAGATGTGAGGGGCGGTCGCTTCTCCATCATGACGTCCTTGTAGAGATCCTTGTGTCCTTCTATATACTCCCACTCCTCCATGGAGAAATAGACAGTGACATCCTGACATCTTATAGGAACCTGACACACACAATGATACAGTCACCATCCAGACACATCCCTTGTCTGTTACTGGATAATGCCCCAGAATTCCCGGCACCGCTCACCTCTCCTGTCAGCAGCTCAATGATCTTCTGGGTGACTTCTAGGATCTTTTTTACAATGTTTCTCTCGGGTATCAGGGTGGGAGGTTGCGTGTCTATGAGCGGGCATTGTTTCTTACTCTGTTCTTTGCAGACACAAGCATGATTAATTGGTGTAATACTCCCAGTGGACTTTGCTTCAGATACATAAACCTGAATGAAGACAAAAACTGAAGATGAATATTATCAATACTCAATATCACTGTGATGTCATGTGACCTTCCATAATTATCCTCACCTCTCCGGTCAGGTCTGTGTTTTATTAATAGAGATAAGAGTGATGTCATGTGACCTCCCAGAATCCCCCTCACCTCTCTGGTCAGGTCTGTGTTTTATTAATAGAGATAAGAGTAATGTAATGTGACCTCCCAGAATCCTCCTCACCTCTCCGGTCAGGTCTGTGTTTTATTAATAGAGATAAGAGTGATGTCATGTGACCTTCTAGAATCCCCCTCACCTCTCCGGTCAGCTCTGTGTTTTATTAATAGAGATAAGAGTGATGTCATGTGACCTTCTAGAATCCCCCTCACCTCTCCGGTCAGCTCTGTGTTTTATTAATAGAGATAAGAGTGATGTCATGTGACCTCCCAGAATCCTCCTCACCTCTCCGGTCAGCTCTGTGTTTTATTAATAGAGATAAGAGTGATGTCATGTGACCTTCTAGAATCCCCCTCACCTCTCCGGTCAGCTCTGTGTTTTATTAATAGAGATAAGAGTCATGTCATGTGACCTCCCAGAATCCTCCTCACCTCTCCGGTCAGGTCTGCTTTATTAATAGAGATAAGAGTGATGTCATGTGACCTCCCAGAATCCTCCTCACCTCTCCAGTCAGGTCTGCTTTATTAATAGAGTTAAGAGTGATGTCATGTGACCTCCCAGAATCCCCCTCACCGCTCCGGTCAGCAGGTAGACGATCTCCAGCATGAGCCGTAATATTCTCTCAGTTCCAGGAATTCCCCCGTCTGTGTTCATCTTCAGGGAGTTTCCAAAGTTGTGTTAGGTATTTCTTTATTCTGTTTTCTAGACATAAAATTAATGAGATTCAACCTTTTTTTTAAATACTTAAAAATACTCATGCCAGTCGCAAGAGTCAACTGGCAACTACTTGGAAACCCCCGCCCATTCTGGGCCAGATCATCACCCCTAGCTCCAAAGTCAAAAGTCTCTGAGTCATTTTCGACATGACAATGGACGCACAAATAGGGTCAGTTGTCAGCGGATCTCACCATCTGCTGCGCCTACTACGCAGACTTATTCCTTTTATCCCCAAAGAAGACGTAGCAGTCGTGGTGGGAACAATTGTGAACTCCAGATTGGACTATGCAAATGCCCTTTACCTCAGACTCCCTAAGTACCAAATCTCTCGTCTGCAAGTCGTTCAAAATACGGCCGCCTGACTTGTGACTGGGAAAAAACCCTGGGAATCAATCTCACCGTCGTTGAGATCCCTCCACTGGCTGCCAGTAAAAGACAGAATTGCTTTTAAAACACTCTGTCTGACTCATAAGTGCATCCATGGGAAGGCCCCGCAATATCTATGCGAAAAGATAGAAGCCCACAATTCCAATCGCGTTCTGCGATCCACCGACCAAAAACTGATCAAGATACCCAAAGCCAGATACAAGTCCAAAGGAGAAAGAAGATTTGCTTTCCAAGGTCCCAGACTATGGAACGCTTTACCAACCAGCATTCGGTTGGAAGAAAACCACCTGAGTTTCAGAAGACAGATAAAAACTCTGCTCTTTTGATGACCAGAGAGACAGGAACAACAAGCGCCCAGAGGCGATTCGGTTCGCAGGTGCCGTGCTATATAAGTTTTTCATTCATTCAAGGCCCCTTGTCCTGCAACTTGGGGCCGCATGCCATGTCGTACCCTTTTATTTCCAATCAGTACCGTTCATATCTGTGCGACTTCAGAGTAGTCCCTGCACTACTTTGGTCCAACTTTGATGTGACTCCATAGACCTCAAGATTACACAGGCGTTGCTTCAAGTTGCGTCAGGTCATACAAGTGTGAAAGGGACCTAAACCCATGGATTCAACAGTTTCAAAAAACAGTTACATTCCCGGCACATGCTCTCAACCAAACTGTCAAATCATCCAATGGCTGGTGCCATAAGGCCCCTTTCACATGGGGAAGTGGAGGGGCGGTGACGGTATAGCAGCGCTATACCGTCGTATTTACCGCGATATTCGGCCGCTAACGGTGCGGTTTTAAGCCCCGCTAGCGGCCGAAAAAAAGTTAATACCGCGGTTTCCCATTGATTTCAATGGGAAGGAGCGGTAAAGGAGCGTTAAACACCCCGCTCCTATACCGCTCCAAAGATGCGGCTAGCAGGACTTTTGGAATGGTCCTGCTAGCGCACCGCTTCAGTGTGAAAGCCTTCGGGCTTTCACATTGAAGCCTGCAGGGCACGATTTTTTCAGGCGGTATAGCAGCGCTATTTTTAGCGCTAAACCACCTGAAAAACGTGTCAGTGTGAAAGGGGTCTAACTGATCACATGTGGAGCTCCATTGGCAGTTGCAGATTAAACAGAGGCCAAGATGGAACCTTCCTTGACTGAAAATGATAGGAGGGTTTAGTTCCGCTTTAGAGCTGTACCCCAAGCAAATGTACAAAGAAAAGTGTAGCGCTAAATAAATGTGAAAGAGATATCCTAAATGGATATCATAATCAGGGCCCCGCCTGGTGACAAGTAATTTGCGGCCCCTCACCCCGCTTTAGCCCCCCCCCCCCCCCCCCCGCTTCTCAACTTTAAAGAGGAGTTCCACCCCAAAAATTAAGTTTCCCTTAATCCACTCCTCACTCCCATACATGCCACATTTGGCATGTAATTTTTTTGGGGGGGGAGTGGGGGCTTCAGGAGGAGTGGGACTTCCTGTTCCACTTCCTGCTTCCGCCGAGGGGCTGGTTAGGCGAATAAGCCTTAATCGCCTACACCAGCCCCTCCCTGTAGGCGATCGCATGGGACACATGACAGGTCCCATGCGATCGCCTGTCCAATCAGCGACGAGCCGCGCCGCGCGCGCATGCGATGTGCGGCTCGCGCATGCGCAGTGGGTGCCCGGCCATGAAGCCGAAGGCTGTCACGGCTGGGTGCCCATAGTCGGGATGGAGACGCCGGCCGGGGAGGGGGGGAGAGGAGCGAAACCCCGGTCGGCGCGTCGCTGGAAGGCAGGAGCAGGTAAGTGAGTGTTTATTGAAAGCCAGCAGCTACACTTTTTGTAGCTGCTGACTTTTAATAACCACCATTTTTGGCTGGAACACCCCTTTAATATGACATGTATTTTTGCTTAGGGCCCCAGGGAGGTCAGGATCGGCACTGATCATAATTGATATTACAAAATTAGTGATTAACACCATATGTGACCACCGTGCTGCAAAGTATTAGATAAGCAAACTGAACTGCCAACACATATAAAAGTCCAATATATTCAGTGACTGAAGAAATTGATAGGCGGTCCACCACCAAATGTCTCAAGGCTTACCGGAGAGATTGAACCCAGGTGAGCATATACCCACTAGGTCAATCTAGCTTGTTTGAGGTCATGTAGCCACAATAGGAATTTCTTAGGTATCTCAGTGTACCGTAGGTCCTGAAGCCCAGCATAAGACTCAGCCCAAAGAGTACAGAAGGTTCAACAAAGAGGCTCCAAATTTAGAGTATCATGTCAAGGTATCCATTCAGTACATATTAGAAGAGGAAGGAGAAAGAAGAAGGGGCGCACATAGCGTAATTCTGCAGAATATTTATTAAAAGAAAGGAATACACTCACATTTGCAGTGATGTAAAGAGCGCTCATAAAATCATAAACAGTGGCATCAATAGTCCTTCCCGACGCGTTTCGTTCTAGGGAACATCACCTGGGGTACTGATCCACACTTCCGGGTTCTCTATAATGGCGACTGTGGCTTGCATACTTTGCAGCACGGTGGTCGCATATGGTGTTAATCACTAATTTTGTAATATCAATTATGATATCCATTTAGGGTATCTCTTTCACATTTATTTAGCGCTACACTTTTCTTTCTACATTATTTTATTTGCAATATTCTTGATCAATTTTGCTGTGTTAGCTTCCGAAAGTTTTCACTATTTAGACAGCGCAGTATTGTTTTTCCATATTTTTTGTACTCCAAGCAAATAAGTAGATACACAGGGCCAGATTCACAGAGCCATTACTCCGGTCTATCTCCTGTTAGACTGGAGTACTTTCAAATTACGCGCGTCGTATCATTAGTTTGAATCCTCAAACCATGATTCGAAGGCTTCGGGCTTCGATCCGACAGGCTTACGTCTTCGTACGCCTTCGGATCTACGCTGCAATCTTTTTGCGGCCGCTGGGTGGAGTTCGGGTCGTTTTCCGCGTCGGGGAATGCAAATTAGCTTTTTCCGGCGATCCACGAAGTTACGATCGTCCTTCGCAATCTCTTACGGCATCTGTAGTCATCTTTTTGCTGCGTAAAGTTATACCAGCTATTAGCTGGTGTATAGTTAGACGGCCCATGTTAAGTATGGCCGTCGTTCCCGCATCGAATTTCAATTTTTATTTTTTTTGCGTACGTCGTCCGGGAATAGGAATGTATGTAAACGACGCTACTCAAAAAAAAATGACGTAACGATGTTATGGGGGAAAATTTCTGAACGGAGCATGCGCAGTTCGATCGCTGCGGGGACGCGCCTAATTTAAATGCTTCACGCCCCCTAATCGCGTATTTCGATTCCGCGAAAAATACACTACGCCGCCGTACCTTACGGGCCGAAATCTACCTGAATTTGTCGAAGGCTTTGTACACACGATCAAATCTGTCCGCTGGAAACGGTCCGCTGTGTACGGCCGAGCCGACGGATTTGGCCACCCGACAGATTTCAAAGCATGCTTTGAAATCTATCGGGTGGGAATCCGTCCGCCCGACATGTCTGCTGGTTAGTAGACTTACCAGCAGATATGTCGTCCCGCACCGCCGCCGAATGGATTCGGCGCATGCGCGGAAGTGTTTTACTTCCTGGTGCGGTGACGTGGCGGCGTCAACGTCACCGCCACGTCACCGATACGTCAGCGCGCTCTCTGCTGGCGGGGATTTTGGTTTGCTCGTGTGTACACGCGAGCAAACCAAAATCCCAGCAGACAGATTTGTTCAAATCTGTCGGACGGACAGATTTGAACAAATCTGTCTGCTCGTGTGTACGAGGCCTTAGCCGCCGTACACACGGCCGAGGTTCTCGCTGAAAACCAGCGAGAACCTCGCTGGAATGCACATTCCAGCGAGGACCTCGGCCGTGTGTACGGTCTCGGCGAGCTTCCCGTCGGGAAGCCAGTCGAGCCGAAATAGAGAGCACGCTCTCTATTTCCTCGACGGCCCGCCCGGAAGAATGGCTGGTTGCCATTCCTGACGGGCGGGTCGCCGATTTAGACGGCCGGCAGGGAACCTCGACGGGCGAAACGATGTGTTCTGCCCGTCGAGATTCCCTGCCGTGTGTATGCGGCCTTAGAGTCAGGTAAAATACGGCGGCGTAGTGTATCTCTGATACTCTGTGCCAGGGCAATTGTACCTGAATCTGGCCAACAGTGCCTTGTGAAAGTATTCGGCCCCCTTGAACTTTGCGACCTTTTGCCGCATTTCAGGCTTCAAACATAAAGATATAAAACTGTAATTTTTGTGAAGAATCAACAACAAGTGGGACACAATCATGAAGTGGAACGAAATTTATTGGATATTTCAAAGTTTTTTAACAAATAAAAAACTGAAAAATTGATCATGCTAAATTATTCAGCCCCCTTAAGTTAATACTTTGTAGCGCCACCTTTTGCTGCGATTACAGCTGTAAGTCGCTTGGGGTATGTCTCTATCAGTTTTGCACATCGAGAGACTGAAATTTTTGCCCATTCCTCCTTGCAAAACAGCTGGAGCTCAGCGAGGTTGGATGGAGAGCGTTTGTGAACAGCAGTTTTTAGTTCTTTCCACAGATTCTCGATTGGATTCAGGTCTGGACTTTGACTTGGCCTTTCTAACACCTGGATGTGTTTATTTGTGAACCATTCCATTGTAGATTTTTCTTTATGTTTTGGATCATTGTCTTGTTGGAAGACAAATCTCCGTCCCAGTCTCAGGTCTTTTGCAGACTCCATCAGGTTTTCTTCCAGAATGGTCCTGTGTTTGGCTCCATCCATCTTCCCATCAATTTTAACCATCTTCCCTGTCCCTGCTGAAGAAAATCAGGTCCAAACCATGTTGCTGCCACCACCATGTTTCACAGTGGGGATGGTGTGTTCAGGGTGATGAGCTGTGCTGCTTTTTACAGCAAACATAAAGTTTTTCATTGTTTCCAAAAAGTTGGATTTTGGTTTCATCTGACCAGAGCACCTTCTTTCACATGTTTGGTGTGTCTCCCAGGTGGCTTGTGGCAAACTTTAAACAACACTTTTTATGGATATCTTTAAAAAATGGCTTTCTTCTTGCCACTCTTCCATAAAGGCCAGATTTGTGCAGTATACAGGGACTGATTGTTGTCCTATGGACAGAGTCTCCCACCTCAGCTGTAGATCTCTGCAGTTCATCTAGAGCAGGGGTCTCAAACTGGCGGGTCTCCAGCTCTTGCGAAACTACAAGTCCCATCATGTCTATCCCTGTGGGAGAAATGCTTGTAACTGTCAGCCTTGCAATGCCTCATGGGACTTGTAGTTTTGCAACAGTTGGAGGGCCGTCAGTTTGAGACCCCTGATCTAGAGTGATCATGGGCCTCTTGGCTGCATCTCTGATCAGTCTTCTCCTTGTATGAGCTGAAAGTTTAGAGGGACGGCCAGGTCTTTGTAGATTTGCAGTGGTCTGATTCTCCTTCCATTTCAATATTATCGCTTGCACAGTGCTCCTTGGGATGTTTAAAGCTTGGGAAATCTTTTTGTATCCAAATCCGGCTTTAAACTTCTCCACAACAGTATCTCGGACCTGCCTGGTGTGTTCCTTGTTCTTCATGATGCTCTCTGCACTTTAAACGGACCTCTGAGACTATCACAGTGCATGTGCATTTATACAGAGACATGATTACACACAGGTGGATTCTATTTATCATCATGAGTCATTTGGGTCAACATTGGATCATTCAGAGATCCTCACTGAACTTCTGGAGAGAGTTTGCTGTACTGAAAGTAAAGGGGCTGAATAATTTTGCACGCCCAATTTTTCAGTTTTTTATTTGTTAACAAAGTTTGAAATATCCAATAAATTTCGTTCCACTTCATGATTGTGTCCCACTTGTTGTTGATTCTTCACAAAAAATTACAGTTTTATATGTTTGAAGCCTGAAATGTGGCAAAAGGTCGCAAAGTTCAAGGGGGCCGAATACTTTCGCAAGGCACTGTACATATATATATATGGTAGTATATAATATTTATATAATTTTATCTTATTAGTAGTAGTAGTAATAGTACCAATAATAATAATATGTGTTTTTCAACTAATCCTTTATATTATATTTCTTTCGCTGTATACTACCCTTATTTCACAAACAAATGATGAATACTGGGCACAACCCTCGCAGTTTCCTACCATTGTCTCTCACTTATTTAAAAACATTTTGCCCACATGCCAGCCTATCCAAGCCACAGACAGAAGAGGGAGGGTGCCCCTTTTTTTTTCTATAAACAGAGCCAAACGGCAGGAGATCAACCGGCAGGCTATTCACAGCACAGCAGTAAAATGGCTTGGCAGAAGTGTCCAGAACTGCTTTGAGCACCACCTGCTGGCTGCAAGTGGGAAGATGTTAAAGAAACAAAATTGTGACTTTTTCAGTGCAGAAAGTCTGGAGTCAGAAATAAATTATTGTAATTATTATTACAACAATTGTAACTTTTACATTCCCCCCCCCCCCTCCCGCTCTGCTCCCTAGTAATGTACTGACTACACTGACAGATCTCCGGATTTCGGCGCACTTTATGTTGCCGTCACCAATGACTACGGAAATAACTACCATTAAAATGTTGCTGAATTTCAGAGCTAACGCCGATCCGATCTCGATCAACTGAATCGGACCCCTCCAGATGAAAGGGGATGTGGATTTAATGAGACTAACATGCAGTAATTGACCCCCCTCCCCATTATAAAGCCATGACCCCCCCATGTCATCCGCACTCCAGGCTCAGCTGATCCCCCCTCTGCCCTCTCAGCCGTACCTGCTGCCATCTCTCCCCAGCATGCTGGCTGCACCAGCTGACTGCCAGGGACATGTGACCACCCCGTAGTCACCAACGGAGGCGTCCTGTACCCGGCTGCTGCAGCCATTTTTCTGGAGCTCAGAGGAGGGGACATGAGAGGAGCCATATAGAAGGAGGACACACAGAGGGGACATCGAGGAGGACGGGGCGGGGGGGCCAAGAGGGATTCTCTGCAGATTATTCATTATGTCAATGAATATGACAGAAATTGTATTTTAATAATAATAGTAATGATAATAATAATAATGATAATAATAAAAATGATAATGAATAATAATAATAACAACAATGATAATAATAATAATGATAATGATAATAACAATGATAATTATAATGATAATAATAATAACAATGATAATAATAATAATAATGATGATAATAATAATAACAAAATAATAATAATAATAATGATAATAATAACAATAATAATAATGATAATAATAAAAATAATAGTAACGATAATAAAAATAATAATAAAGATAATAATAATGATAATAATAACAATAATTATCATCAGCATATTCATAATGTACGAATAATAATAATACAATTTTTAGCCCTATATTACTAGAGAAGGTATTATAAATATTTAAACAAAAATAACATTATGAATGTGTATTTCTTTGCAGCATATTAATTATATAGGAAAATAATAATAATCATTTCTAGCTTAACTTACTAAAGAAGTTACGTTTTATTATAATTATTTAAAATAATCATAACCAAAATAATAATAGGAAGGTGGGTTTCTCTCTTGTCTATTAATTGTAGAATAATATTCATCATCATCATTATCATCATCATCCTTTCTAGCCATATATTATTACCAGAAGAGTTATTATGGTATAATAGGAAAGTGTGTTTCTCTGCAGTCTATTAATTATCGAATAATAATAATTACAACAATAATTATCATCATCATATTTATAATGTAGCAATATAGTAATAATAATAATAATAATAATAATAATAATAATAATATTTTTAGCCCTATATTACTAGAGAAGGTATTATAAATATTTAAACAAAAATAACATTATGAATGTGTATTTCTTTGGAGCATATTAATTATATTGGAATATAATAATAAGAAGAAGTTACGTTTTATTATAATTATTTAAAATAATTATAACCAAAATAATAAGAAAGTGTGTTTCTCTGCAGTCTACTAATTATATAATAATAATAATAATAATAATAATAATTATTATTATTAATATTATTATTATTATTATTATTATTATAATAATCATCATCTTAATTTCTAGCCATATATTATTATCAGAAGAGTTATTATGGTATAATCATTTAAAATACTGATAACAAAAATATTGGGAATGTGAGTTTCTGCAGTAAACCAACTTTGTATGAACATATATTTGTATTATTATTATTATTATTATTATTATTAATAATAATAATAATAATAATAATAATAATCATCATCATAATCCTAATGTCAAGCTTTATCATATTGTTAGAGGAGTTATTATAATAATTTCGAATAATTACAAGAATAATAATAAAGCATGTTTCCAGACAGTCTAGTAACTATAAAGGAATATAATGGTTATTATGATTATGATTATGATTATTATTATTATTTGTTTCTCTGCTGTAGGTAGTTATTGACAAGGTTTATTTTTTATTTTATTATTGTTATTTGTTTATTTTTTAAAGCATTGTTGTTGCAATAAAAGTGTGCTTCTCTGCTTCTCTCTATATGGGTTACAGGTTGATGGGATTGTGAATGTAATTTTTTGTGACACTTGCATACATATTTAAAGTAAAACGCTACAATGTTGCTGTTTTTTTTTAAATTGCTACACTTTTTTTTTTTTTTTTTAATCTAACACATCAGACTAGACCGGAGAATTAGAGGTTTAAGAAGAGTTCATTTTTATTCCGCCCTTCATATTTCCTCTTCGGTTTCGCATCACTTGTGTTTTTTTTTTTGCTGTTTATTTAATTAGTCATATTTTAGCGTTTCTTTACTCTCTCTTTCTCTTTTTTTTTTTTATTTTTTTTTTTTCCTTTTTAAAATTATTAGTCTTAGGGAGGGGATACAGAATCAGAGGGAAAACATTACAGTTATAACTCCTAACTTAAACTAAAACATTTCCAATTGCTCCCCTCTGTCTCTTAGGGCCAGATTCAGGTAGATGGGAGTATCTTTCCTCTGGAGTAACGCTTCTCATTTACGTTACTCTGACGACCCTTTCAGCGCAAGTCCTGTAATTCACATAGCAGTTGCGTGTAAACTTGCGCCAGAGTAACGATAATGCGCTGGCGTAACCCGACGCAAGTGGAAGTGGGTGTGATCATATGTAAATGATGGGCGGAGCCCAGCGCAGAGGCTTACGTTCAGCGCATCAACCACGGAGCATGCGCAGTGAGTGAGGCTCCACTCGCCCCCTTTGTGCGCATGCTCACAACTTCCGTCGGCACCACTGCACGGGAAACGTCAGCGCAATGCCTTCCGTTGGGCGTTTAAATGCGCCCGTAGAAGCGCCATTCCGGCACTAAAGTATATCCTGCTCCCCCTCCCCGCAGTGATGTTACTTTTGTTCTGAGATGGCTGCTCCCGTTCCCCGCAAACACACAGGAGAAAGCTGAACTTTAATGGCCAGGAGCTGTCAGCCGTCATCTCGGCTATGGAGACCTATGATGTCTTCCTCCATGGCTGTAAAATTTGACAGACAAGCATGGACAGAGGTGTTGTCCAGCAAGTGGGGGTGCTCAGCTAGCTCTTATCGTCGGTAACGCTGCTGTAGCTGCTCTCCTGCTGACCTGTGGCCATCTGGAGTAAAGATAAAGCAGCCTTTTGTAGAAATAACTTTGCGCCGGACGGACGAGATACGCGCGGCGCATGTAGCCGGCGTATGGTGCTAATCCGTTCGTGAATTGTGAAAAATCCCTCATTTGCATATTTGCAGGGGAAATCAATAGGCGCGACTGATGCGCACAGCGAAATTAAGCGCTGACGATACTCTGGCGTCGGAACGTTCCGCCGGTCGCAAATGACCCGTTATTGGGCGCATCTAGTTTGGTGGGTACGGGCACATAGAAACGACGGCGCATCTTCACAGTTACGCGGCGCATATCGAAATACTCCAGCGCAAGTGTTCCTGAATCTGGCCCTAAGTCTCCTATTTCCCTCAGAGTTTTTTTTTTTTTTTTTAGTGGGTGTAACCAAAATTTCGGAATTAAACCCTTTGCTGCATTTAACAACACCGGAATCAATGTCGAACCATATTTTTTTTCACCTTTTACTTGTCCTTTCTTCTAACAGCTCAAGTACCTCTCTCCAATATTCCTGGACTCTCGGGCATTCCCACCAAATATGGTATGTAGTCCCTAGCTGGTTACATTTCCTCCAACATAGGGGGGAATTAGTCGAGTGTATTTTATTTAGTTTAACTGGGGTAAGGTGCCATCTCATCATGCATTTATAATTGGCTTCTACTGTTATGATATCTTTTGCGTAGTTAAACGAAGCCTTAAACATATGTGTCTCCTCCATATGTTTCCCGATATCCTCCCCCCATTTCTCTACACTTCGTATTGTTCCCTTTGTCCCTAATATTGTCAGTATCTTATAAATCTCTGCAATTCCATGCTGTAATGTTTTTCCCGTGGAACAGAGTTTTTCTTTTGGGTTCTGTGCTGTGTCATCTCTAATTGGTGCTGGAAGTGTACTAACAAAGTGCTTCAATTGGAGGTATTCCCAATCTGTTATTTGTTGAGCTCCTTCGACTATGGGAATATCCTCTTTCTTTTTTCTTTTTCCTTGTGTGACTATTTCCCCTAACCTTTTACTAAATAATTTATTCCCCAATCTAGTCCTGTTTCCTGGTGCAAAAAAATCTGTGTTAGCTAATGGAATTAGTGGGGAATTATATTCCCATTTTTCCTGTTTACATATCAAGTCCCATATCTTAAAGCGGAATTTCACCCTAAATATAAGCCCTCCCATGTGATCCAGCATACTGCCGTCAGCGCCAGTATGCTGTTTTTTTTTTTAAATCCATGTACTTACTGTCTTATGCAGAATTTTATTTTTTTTACCCCGCGGTGGACGGCGCCAGTATAGCGCGTCACATCTTACGAAAGTACCCGAAAAGGACTCGGGTAATCTCGGCGAAAATGCGGCGCCTGCGCACAGACCTAGGAGCTGACTGCGCAGGCGCCGTATTTCTCCTACGGCTATGGCGCGTCACGCCCTCCGAAAAACGCCGAAATAGGACTCGGAGAAATACAGCGCCTGCGCAGTCAGCTCCTAGGTCTGTGCGCAGGCGCCGCATTTTCACCGCGATTACCCGAGTCCTTTTCGGGTACTTTCGTAAGATGTGACGCGCTATACTGGCGCCGTCCACCGCGGGGTAAAAAAAATAAAATTCTGCATAAGACAGTAAGTACATGGATTTAAAAAAAACAAACAGCATACTGGCGCTGACGCCAGTATGCTGGATCACATGGGAGAGGGTATATATTTAGGGTGAAATTCCGCTTTAACCACTTAAGGACCGCCTACTGCACATTTACGTCGGCAGAATGGCACGGCTGGGCACATCAACGTATATATACGTTGATTTTAGTACCCAGCCGTGAGTCGCGGGCGCGCGCCCGCGGGCGCGCTCCCGCGACCCGGTCCGAAGCTCCAGGACCGGGACCGCGGGATTCGCGGACCCGATCGCCGCTGCAGTGCGGCGATCCGTCCCTGGAGCGGAAGAACGGGGAGAGCCGTGTGTACACACGGCTTCCCCGTGCTTCTCTGTGGCTGCAGCATCGATCGCGTCATCCCTGTGATAGGGGGACGCGATCGATGACGTCACACCTACAGCCACACCCCCCTACAGTAGTAAACAACACACATAGCCACACATCCCCTACAGCGCCACCTGTGGTTAACTCCCAAACTGCAACTGTCATTTCCACAGTAAACAATGCAAATTTAAATGCATTTTTTTCTGTGAAAATGACAATTGTCCCAAAAATGTGTCAAAATTGTCCGAAGTGTCCGCCATAATGTCGCAGTCACGAAAAAAATCGCTGATCGCCGCTATTAGTAGTAAAAAAAAAAAATAATAATAAAAATGCAATAAAACTATTCCTTATTTTGTAAACGCTATAAATTTTGCGAAAACCAACCGATAAATGCTTATTGTGATTTTTTTTACCAAAAATAGGTAGAAGAATACGTATCGGCCTAAACTGAGGAAAAAAAATGTTTTTTATATATTTTTGGGGGATTTTTATTATAGCAAAAAGTAAAAAATATTGAATTTTTTTTAAAATTGTCGCTCTATTTTTGTTTATAGCGCAAAAAATAAAAACCGCAGAGGTGATCAAATACCACCAAAAGAAAGCTCTATTTGTGGGGAAAAAAGGACACCAATTTTGTTTGGGAGCCACGTCGCACGACCGCGCAATTGTCAGTTAAAGCGACGCAGTGCCGAATCGCAAAAAGGGGCAAGGTCCTTTGCCTGCATTTTGGTCCGGGTCTTAAGTGGTTAAGAACCTGTTTTGTGATACTATGTGAGTCTGTGTTTCTTATTCAAAATTTTGGTGGAATCCAAACTATTGTGTTTAATTGTTGCTTACTTATTTTCTTTTCCATCTGTGCCCATTTTTTTTTCGTGTTTCTATTTGTCCATTCCACTAATCTAGCTAAAATTACAGCTTGATAATATCTTTTTATGTCGGGGAGGGCGAGCCCTCCTCTTTTTTTTTTCCCGTGTGAGGATTGCATAACTTATTCTAGGTTTTTTGTCCTGCCAAATATATTTTGTGATTATGGTTTTTAGGACTTTGAAGAAGCTTTGTGGTACGTTAATTGGAAGCATTTGAAATTTGTATATGATCTTTGGTAACACCATCATTTTGAATGCATTAATCCTCCCCATCCAGGAAATCTGCCTTTTGTTTAGTTTTTTTAAGTCTAGTCTTACTTCATTAAGTAAAGGGATATAATTAGCCTCGTAGAGTTTATCTACTTTGGGGGTTATTTTTATTCCTAGATAGGTAAATGATTTTTGTTCCCACGTTTAAATTGCTACACAAGCTATATTGTAACTTACTCTTATTATTAAATATCTGTTGGTGCTGTAATTGTTCCTAAAACATTCTGATCACCATTTGAGCAAAACAAAATGCTGTTGGTCTACAAGAAAATGGCCACCATGAGTCAGTGGGGACATCGTTCCTGTAATACATATTCATCCTTATTACTAATCTTTACTAAAAATCTAAACCTTTGTAGCATTGAAGTGCTATACTGTACTTCATCTCCTAGTAAAATAAAAACCTAGAATTGGTAAATTAAAATCTGAACTACAAGAAAATGGCCGCCCCCATGTGCAGAGACAATCCTGTGCAGGGGTTTTGGGCTCTAGTGTTTGCTCTGATTAGCTGTCTATCTGTTGTCCCCTTTGCTCTGCCAATGGAAGGTTTTCTTGCCAGTCTTCTAGAGAGTGAGTGTAGAATGAATAGAGGAGTGTGACTGCAACTATGGACTTCTAATGGTGGCCCCAGTGCCAGCAGGGCAGTACAGGAGTCCTGTATGTGCCCACCTACTGTGCTACTGGTAGTAGCTGGGAGCTGGCTGAGGTAATGCATGGCTATTGTTACATGTAATTGTTGTTTCTATGTCATATTATCATCATATGCTAAATCGACCTTCATAATTCATTATTCATTTATATAGCGCTGACATATACTGCAGTGTTGTACAGAGAACACTGAGCAAGCCACATCCATTTCTGCAACAGAGGAGCTTACACTCCAATGTTCTTATTACAGTCATGCAATCACTGTCAATCATTGGCAATTTACTTTTTTTCCCACCGCTCACATTTTTCCAGTGCTTGACTTCTTCAAGAGGTTCGTCAACGATCCCCCTAAAGAAGTCACATGTCCCAGTGACAAAACACGTAGAGGCAGGTCTTATTGAATGATATTGTCAGATAAAAATAGGAAGGTATCTTTGGAGTCTGGAGTTAAATACTGCCATTATTTTAACTATTGTTGCTTCCACATGTGGGTGCACTGCATGACCTGTCGGTGATCCCCCTGAGGAAGTCACGTGTCACAGTGACGAAACACGTAGAGACGGGTCTTATTGGATGACATCGTCACACGAAACTAGGAAGTTAAGTGCTGCATATTTACAGCCACCTGGAGCTGAATACTGGCATTGTTTTTACTATTGTTGCCTTCACATGTGGGTGCACTGCACGATCTGTTTTTGATCCCCCTGAGGGAGTCCCATGTCCTGTTGACGAAACACATAGAGGCAGGTCTTATTGGATGACATTGTCACACGAAACTAGGAAGTGCAGTATATTTACAACCACCTGGAGCAAAATGCTGGCATTGTTTTTACTATCTTTGCCTTGACATGTGGGTGCACTGCACAACCTGTCGATGATCCCCTGAGGAAGTCACATGTCCCAGTGAGGAAACATGTAGAGGCGGGTCTTATTGGATGACATTGTCACATAAAAATAGGAAGTGCTGTATCTTTACAGCCATCTGGCGATAAATACTGGCATTGTTTTAACTATTGTTGCTTCCACATGTGGGTGCACTGCATGACCTGTCGGTGATCCCCCTGATGAAGTCACGTGTCACAGTGACAAAACACGTAGAGACGGGTCTTATTGGATGACATCGTCACACGAAACTAGGGAAGTGCAGTATCCTTACAGCCAGCCGGAGCTGAATACTGCCATTGTGTTTACTATCGTTGCTTTCACATGTGGGTGCATTGCACGACCCGGCGATGATCCCCCTGAGGAAGTCACGTGTCCTGGTGACAAAACACGTAGAGGCAGGTCTTATTGGATGACATCATCATGTGAAACTAGGAAGTGCGGTATACTTACAGCCACCTGGAGCTGAATACTGTTGATGATCCCCCTGAGGAAGTCATGTGTCACAGTGATGAAACAGGGGTGGGGCTTTTTATTACATCGTTATGCAAAACTTTTTATGAGTTGTGTGAATAAAACTTTCAATAAAAGGTAAGACACTATGGAGTATTTGTCTTTTCTCTTGATTCTGATCATTCATTGCAGATCGAGCAAGAGTTTTAAGTAAGAGTTTATGAGTAAAGAAAATCAGCATAAAGACTGATGCACTTTGATGAACAATTTGTTAACATGATATATTGTTTTAATTTACAATTTTTATGGCACCAATGAGATGGTATTTAATGTATAGCACTACAATTTACAAATCTGTTTTTATCTTTGCAGAGGTCTCATCATGGTCAGTCCCTCCCACGAGGAACCAAGTCCATTTCTGGTCTCATCACTGAGGATGGAAAAGGACTGGAGTCACATGACGGAACGGATATTAAACTTCACCTTGCAGATCATCTACCTCCTGACCGGAGAGGTGAGGAGGATTCTGGGAGGTCACATGACATCACTCTTATCTCTATTAATAAATCTACCTCCTGACCGGAGAGGTGAGGAGGATTCTGGGAGGTCACATGACATCACTCTTATCTCTATTAATAAATCTACCTCCTGACCGGAGAGGTGAGGAGGATTCTGGGAGGTCACATGACATCACTCTTATCTCTATTAATAAAACACAGAGCTGACCGGAGAGGTGAGGAGGATTCTGGGAGGTCACATGACATCACTCTTATCTCTATTAATAAAACACAGACCTGACCGGAGAGGTGAGGAGGATTCTGGGAGGTCACATAACATCACTCTTATCTCTATTAACGGTGGCGGCTTGTGCATTGTGCGCCGCCCCCCATCTTTGCACCCAGGCCCTTTCAGGATGTGAGGCCCATGGGGGGGGTGCCGTCAGAGCCACCCAGCCCATGAGCCTGGGGGGGCTGCTGTCAGGTCAGAGCCACAAGACCCACGGGGGGAGGGGAGGGGTTGTTGCTGCTGCTGTCTGAGCAAGTGGGGTACTGAGCTGTATACTCTGAGCGGTATGCCCTGATCTGCGATGAGGCTGAGCTATATATCCATAGCAGTATACTCTGATCTGTATACCCATAGCTGTATACCCTGATCTATAATGCTGAGCTGTATACCCTGATCTGTGATGCTGAGCTTTATACCCTGAGCTGTATACCCTGATCTGTGATGCCGAGCCGTATACCCTGATCTCTGATGCTGAGCTTTATACCCTGAGCTGTATACCCTGATCTGTGATGCCGAGCTATATACCCTGATCTATGATGCTGAGCTGTATACCCTGATCTGTGATGCTGAGCTGTATACCCTGATCAGTGAGGCTGAGCTGTATACCCTGATCAGTGAGGCTGAGCTGTATACCCTGATCTGGGATGCTGAGCTGTATACCCTGATCTGTGATGCTGAGCTGTATACCCTGAGCTGTATACCCTGATCTGTGATGCTGAGCTGTATACCCTGAGCTGTATACCCTGATCTGTGATGCTGAGCTGTATACCCTGAGCTGTATACCCTGATCAGTGATGCTGAGCTGTATACCCTGAGCTGTATACCCTGATCTGTGAGGCTGAGCTGTGTATCCCGATCTGTGATGCTGAGCTGTATACCCTTATCTGTGAAGCTGAGCTATGTACCCTGATCTGTGATGCTGAGCTATATACACTGATCTGTGATGCTGAGCTGTATATATACCCTGAGCAGTATACGCTGATCTGTTTGGCTGAGCTGTATACCCCGATCTGTGATTCTGAGCTGTATACCCTAATCTGTGAGGCTGAGCTGTATACCCTGATCTGTGAGGCTGAGCTGTATACCCTGATCTGTGAGGCTGAGCTGTATACCCTGATCTGTTAGGCTGAGATATATACTCTGTCCTGTGATGTCTATTAATAAAACACAGACCTGACCGGAGAGGTGAGGAGGATTCTGGGAGGTCACATGACATCACTCTTATCTCTATTAATAAAACACAGACCTGACCGGAGAGGTGAGGAGGATTCTGGGAGGTCACATGACATCACTCTTATCTTTATTAATAAAACACAGACCCAACTGGAGAGATGAGGAGGATTCTGGGAGGTCGCATGTTGCTGTAGGATATTTGTTTTTCTTTTTACTGTATAGGATTATGGACCCATGAAGAATCATGGTGATCACATGACACCAAGCAGCCACATATGTGTGTCAAAGGAATGGTTTAAGAGCCAAAGCCCTGTCATGAAGCCCCCGCCTCCCTCCCTGACGCCTGAGAAAAACCACAAGAAAATTCTAGACGTTATCCAGAATATGATTGATCTGCTGACAGAAGAGGTGAGCGGTGCCGGGAATTCTGGGACATTATCCAGTAACAGACAAGGGATGTGTCTGGATGGTGACTGTATCATTGTGTGTGTCAGGTTCCTATAAGGTGTCAGGATGTCACTGTCTATTTCTCCATGGAGGAGTGGGAGTATTTAGAAGGACACAAGGATCTCTACAAGGACGTCATGATAGAGAATCAGCCGCCCCTCACATCACCGGGTAAGAGGAGACTTTTATTTCTTGTAATTCTTGTAATTCAGATCTAGTAATTTAGAAGGACGTGTAACGGTCACCACCGCTTACGACCTTCCATCCACCCACGACAAGCTTATCCGACACACCAACAACCAGGCAGACATGATCCAGTCCATTTCCCAGAATAAACGAGACTGCGCTCCGTTGTCTAGTTTCCAAAATGTATGAATGACTTTATTGGTTTTCTTAGCTTGCTTATATATCCAGTACAGCATAATACAGTTCATCACAGGACAATGCAGTCCCCACCCCCCTATTCACTCACTGAGGATAATTCTTTAATTGGTAGCTAGACATGACGGCACCGCATCATCAATAGAGTTCAATTAACATTGAATAGTAACACAGACATCTAGTTGAATAAGTTATCTAGACAGCTTTATCACACAACGGCAGAGTCTTGTGAGAGTGGGTGCAATCAACACCTTTTCAACGGAATGTCTTTACAGTGAATAGCCAACACCTTAAGATATTTCAATAGCCTATTATACAAAGGTATGAGTCACTGTCTGGTTGACCTGGTCATGTCATCATGAACTCCTTGTGATATCTCAGTCCTGAAATATGAAGTATTAATAATGTCCCATCTGTAATATATGACTTATGATTCTTTGTCACCCTATGGCCCTAGTGGACATAAGGTGACCCTAGACATAGGAATATCTCAGTCTGTCACGGTTCAATCCGTTACAGGACACAAGAATCTTTACAAGGACGTCATGCTGGAGAATTAGCCGCCCCTCACATCACCGGGTAAAAGGAGACTTTATCGTAAAGGAGAGATCAGTACGGAGGGTCCACCTAGATCCCCAATGATCTGACCGCCCTTACGCGTTGTGTTCAGTGAAGCATTTATTGAACTTTGTTTATTAGGAGGTCCTACAGATGGATCCAGTAATGGGAACCCACCAGAGAGATGTCCCTGTCCTCTGTATTCCCGGGACTCCACACAAGAAGATCAGAACATCTCAGATCATCAGGTAAATGACTTATTATCCTCCAAATTGTGTCTACTCCTTGGATAAAAAAAAAATTCCTTTTGTGTTTGAACTCAAAGGAATGATCAAGATGTTCTTTGTCCTAAATAGGAGGAGGAACTGTATATTATTAAAGTTGAAGAGGAAGAAAATCCATTGAGGGTTGCTGAGCCATGGAAGGAGGAGGAGATCCCTCCAGAGATCAGCACAGGTGAATAAAATTGCTTTAATAACATCTTTCTGCAAATTCTAACAAGAAAAGATTGGAAAGGGGAGTATTTAGAACACATGGAGATCTCTAGAATTGGCAGCAATTTCTGGAACCGGCCTGGATTCTTTCCTAAATATACATAATATAACTGGTGAAGTAAATTATGCAATAATATACAATTCTAGTATAATCTATATAACTATTGCATATATGTATTCATTTGTATATCCCTATACATTGGCTAGTCTAAGGCCGCGTACACACAATCAAATCTGTCTGCTGGAAACGGTCTGCTAGACCGTCCCAGCAGACAGATTCGATCGTGTGTACGGGCGAGCCGACGGATTTGGCCACCCGACAGATTTCAAAGCATGCTTTGAAATCTATCGGGTGGGAACCCGTCCGCCCGACATGTCTGCTGGTTAGTACACTTACCAGCAGACATGTCGTCTCGCACCGGCGCCGAATGGATTCGGCGCATGCGCGGAAGTGTTTTACTTCCTGGTGCGGTGACGTTGGCTGCGTCAACGTCACCGCCACGTCACTGACACGTCAGCGCGCCGTCTGCTGGCGGGGATTTTGGTTTGCTCGTGTGTACACGCGAGCAAACCAAAATCCAAACAGACAGATTTGTTCAAATCGGTCGGACAGACCGTTTTGAACAAATCTATTGCCTCGTGTGTACGAGGCCTAAAGAGTCGGATAAGCACAATAATATAACAAACACATCTGCTTAGTAAACAATGTTACATTTATTTCCCAAGAACATAGGAATATACTAAACAGCAGATATCTACAACATATACCAATCAAACATCAAAGATACTTATCACATCCTCTAGAATAGGTTTGTTGGCTGGTCTCCAGATGTTAAAAAGAGAGAGCTATGGGCCGCATGGTTTAGGCCTCCGAGCCAGCATTCCGAGCAAGGTCTCAAAATGGCAGAGCCTACGGGCTGAAACAGTCCTTTTTACAAACCTCAATTACACATCATCCAAACCCCCTCCCATTGCCAGCCCAACTCGGTTTTGGACGAATCAGAGGGTTCCTGGGGCATTCCTCCTCAACAGCTTATATTACTGACTGTCCTGCCGCAATTGGCCTCTGTAGGCAGGATTGCCGATATCATCTCCAATAGTCTGTTGGTCTTTGATCTTTGCCACCAATAATTTTGGCAGTCACAACTCTCTTTGAAGCTTGCTTGGGGAGTGGCTAATCAAGGATTCTCTTAGACAGAGTAAAGCTGGTAGCATCATGTTAAAGGGGTTGTAAAGGTAAAGTTTTTTTCACCTTAATGCATTCTATGCATTAAGGTGAAAAAACATTTGCGGATTAGAGGCTCCCCGAACCCCCCCTTTACTTACCTGACCCCTCGAAAGTCCCACGCCATGAACATGCAGGCTTCTTGGAGCATGCTTTGCTAAGGTTTTTAGCCTTCGTCTTGATCAACTGTGGGTATAGGATTGTGTATATGGGATTGTATGATTTTTTTTTTTTTTTTTTTTATTGGTTGAACTAGATGGACTTGTGTCTTTTTTTGCCTAATTTTGTAACCAACAATGGGGCACAATTTCTCCCACTGACACCAACAATCGGGGCACAATAAATGAGACACAATTCCTCCCACTGGAGGTGGGACGATGGGGCAACGTTGGGCCATTATTTATTAAGACCCCACTGATGACGGGTCTTTTTCTACTCCCACTGGCCAAAGTCTAGCCCCCTAAAGTCTGAGGGACAGTAAACTGGTCAGTTGTTTAGAAAGTTTGGAGACTCATGCTATAGAATTTGGGTATGAATTTGTTTTATCATTTCTCTTCTTTTGTTTCTTCTTTGCCCCAGATGGACACAATGATCGGAATAATATAGAATATCACCATATTTCAACAGATAGTGAAATAGAAGATAATGACATCGAAGCATCTCCAGAAGAAAACCCTGTTACTCTTTATCATCATCCAGGACTTCAAAGGGCAGATCTGTCATTGGATCCATCTACACACAAGGGGTGTTTTTCCGATCACTCCCACCCTGGAGCCGAAGATGAGACCAATAGAGAGGGTGAAACTTCTCCATGTCCCCAGTGTCGGGGCTGTCAGAGGACTCATGTGGATGAATCTTATTATCCTTGTTCGACCTGTGGCAAGACTTTTACCCAGAAGTTGCATATCGTCGGCCATCGTAAGGCTTGCACCGGCAAGAAGTGCTATTCGTGTTCTGAGTGCGGGAAACGATTTGCCAAAAAAGTCAACCTTGTTGAGGCATCAGGTCATGCACTTGGAGGAGAAGCCGCCCCACTCATGCCCAGACTGCGGGAAATGTTTTGCCAAAAAGTCCAACCCTGTTCGGCACCAGCGAATGCACATGGGGGAAAAGCCTTATTCTTGTCCGGAGTGCGGAAAGTCCTTCACGTGGAAGCCGTCTCTTGAGCACCATCTGAGGAAGCACCAGGGTGAGCTTCCTTTTTTTTGCTCCGAGTGTGGAAAGTGCTTTGCCCAGAAGTCCTACTTTCTGCAGCACCAGAGGACTCATAAAGGGAAGGAGCCATACTCTTGCTCCGAATGCGAAGAGCGCTTTGCGAAGAGGTCAATGTTGGTCATGCACCAAAGGACTCACACCAACGAGAAACCTTTCTCCTGCTCGGAATGCGGTAAGTACTTTGTCCAAAAGTCCAGCCTGATGGAACATCTCAAGATGCACTCAGAGAAGAAGTCCTATTCGTGCACCGAATGCGGCAAGACTTTCCAGTGGCGCTCATCCTTGTTCTACCATGAACGCAAGCACAAGGGCTTGAAGCCTGTGTCGTGTTCGGAGTGTGGCAAAGGTTTCGCCCAAAAGTCACATCTCGCCCAGCATCAGAAGATGCACGCTGGGCAGAAGGCTTCCAATTTCCTGAATTCTTACCTCAAAGAAGATCTCCATTGATAACTTCTTGTAGATAAACTTGTATCCCTATTCATATTTCGGAAAACCTGGTGTCCTTTTTTGTGAACATTATTAGTGTGCCTAAAATTGCCTTTCAAGCAAAATTTAAAGTTTAGGGTGTGTGTGTGGTAACTTTTCACTTTTCTTAAATAATAACGTTTTTTTTCTTCCTAAATCTGATGTAAATTGCTGTAGGAAAATAAAATGTTTCCTTTTTCTTTTTGTTGTTTCTCTCTTTTGTTATAACCATGTTAAATTGTGCTGACAGGCCCGCCCAAGACTAGGTGTCCAGAGCAACTGACCCTCCCTTACATTAGATGCCAAGAGCCCCCCCACCATCAGAAGTCCAGAAACCCTTACATCATAGTGCAGCCCGCACTTCTTGTGCTGCTGCCGGGAAGAAGCCGGTGGTGGAGCTGGAAAGCAGAATGTGCAGGGTTTGAAGGAGGACCAGAGGAGGACTGAAGTCAGCTGCCAGAGTCTGTTTAATGAAATAAAATAAGTGCAGCGCTAATAATAAATGTTATCCAAAGTGAGCAAAAAAATTTGAAAATAAAAAACATCAGTTTCGTGAGCAAACGGAAAGTGCAAAAATGCATCAATGAAAGTCAATGAAAACATCTCCTTTTAGAGAAACTATGGGTGTCAAAACATGTAATGCCTTGAAACAGGTTTTCTTCTAAGAATAACCTGTATTTGTCTCTATCCATCTTCCCATAAACTCTGACCAGCTTCCCTGTCCCTGCTGAAGAAAAGCCTCCCCACAACATGATGCTGCCACCACCATGTTTCACGGTGGGAATGGTGTGTTCAGGGTGATATGCAGTGTTCTTTTGAAAGGCAAGAATATGGTGACGCCATCTTGCTTCACCCTACCTATGCTGTGGAAGCTACCGTGCATGCGTCAAAGTCATTTCGAGCATGCACGGGTTTCCACGGTGACAGGTAAGTATACAGACGCTCTGGTTTCTCGTCGTGAAACAGGCCGACAAGAATCTCGACGAGAAAATAGAGAGCAGGATCTCTATTTTTCTCGTCGAGATTCTGGGCAGATTTCCAGACGAGAAACCTGAAAGCCTCGTACAGTTTACTTGGCAAGAAAGCTCTGCCAGCAGTTTTCTTGCTGGTTCTTGCAGATAAAACCGAGCGTGTGTACGAGGCTTTAGACTGGGATGTCATTAAAGTTTATGTGCATGTAAAGGCAGGTGTCTCAATACTTTTGGTAATATAGTGTATATATTTGTATGGTGATTTAAAAAAATATATATATTATTTATTTTTACTCTGTATTCTTGTTGAACACGTGACCAGCAGAACTAGAAGCTCCTCCTGCCTATGTTTCCCTACAGACAAGCTGGGAGAGAGCTGGGTCATGTGACAGCTGGATATCAATTAGGGAAAGGGTACTTCAATTTTTTATTATTATAATAATAATAATAACAGAGCCATCATCCACATACAGAAATCGAAGGGACAATGTAAATGAAACGAGTTGTGTTTAGTATTACTTTAGGTTCCAACAAGCAGACCGCTCATACTTTCTGTTCCATAGAAGATGGTAAGTGTAACGGTATGGCCCGTGGGACCCAGAGGCTCTTGAAGGGTGTGGGGTACTCCTGTTTCAGCTTCACCAATGACTCTTGTGTCTAGGGTCATCCTATGTCCACTAGGGGCATAGGATGACTGAGAAATGATATCTTGGATTACATGAGATGGCACAGTAATGATAATTCACAATGTATTGCAGGATATCTTGAAATATTACATGTTGTTGATTCTAAACCCAACCGGTCAATAGAGTGATTTATTCATGTGGGAACACAGACAGTCAAGGTGGTAATTAAGTCTACTACTGTCATGTAAACTAGCCTTAGTCGGGCTTCTAAAGACCTTTTCATTGTGCGATGCTAATTAACACTGTATTGTGTGAATTTATATTGATGATAGATGTGGATTGTGAGATGTCTGACTTGCCAGCTGTAGTTAATTAGAATTGGAGTCAGAATGTCTGACTAAAGGAATGTGCATTGTATAAGCAGGTGTCTATCTTAAAAGATGTGTATTGAGGGGGGCTCGTTAGGACCTATTGAGTGATGTTGTGGGTTGAGTGTGTCATTGTCCATTTGATTACTGCAAGTATCCTTTTTGGTGTATATAAGAAGCCTGAGGTTCCCATTAAAAGTCTATTTGTTTGAACCAGAGAACAGAGCTGTGTGTCTCGTTTCTCTGGGGGAAATCCTTATGGATCGTGTCTGCCGGTTGGTGGAGTGTCGATAAGCTGTCGTGGTTTGGTGTAATGGAATATCGTAAACGGCGTTAACCCCTGACCATTACAGTAAGCTTCACTGAGCAGGACCCTCGTACCACCTATCATTCTCATATCTTCTACTCCCGCTAAAACTGTAATCTTGAAAAAGCGGAGCCTTCAAACCTTGATCAAACCAGTTTTACTTTCTTGTGAATTTTGCCATATTTAACAAGAGACGCCTTCCTGGAAAAACCTTTGCCACACCCTGAACATGAATATGGCTCCCCCCCCCCCCCGTGGCTCTTCTGGTGGTCGACAATAGAAGACTGCCACAAGAAACGTTTTCCACATTAAAAACATGAATAATGCTTGTCGTTCTTGTGAAGCCTCTGATGGGTGACGAGGTGGGACTTCTGGGTAAAGCGTTTCCCACAGCTCGAACACACATATGGCTTCACCCCCGGTGTGAATTCTCCGGTGTATGACCAGCGTTGACTTTGTCGCAAAGCATTTTCGGCATTCCGAACATGAGATCAGGCTCTGGCCATTGTGCAGTCTCTGGTGTCCAACCAAGGAGGACCTTTCTGCGAACCACTGCCCGCAGGCTGGACACGAATGTGGGCTCTCATCTCTATGGGTTTTCTCATGGGCTTGGAAGAAATAGACTTTCCACACTCTGAACAGGAATAAGGCTTTTCTCCTGTGTGAATTCTGTAGCCCATCTGCTTCAAGGTTCCATGTGTTGTTGTGGTCAGAGATGGTTTTCTGCATACCTTGGTTGTAACGAGTGGTGATTTGAGTTAGTGTTGCTTTCTATCATCGGGAACATCTGGTCATTCTCCTCTGACATCAACAAGGCATTTTTCGTCCACACAACTGCCACTCAATGGATATTTTCTCCTTTTAGGACCATTCTCTGTAAACCCGAGAGATGGTTGTATGTGAGAATCCCAGTAGACCAGCATTTTTTTTAAATACTCAGACCAGCCCTTGTGGCACCAACAACCATGACACGTTCTAAATCACCTAAATCCCCTTTATTCCCAATTCTGATGCTTGGCCTGAACTTCAGCAAGTCGTCGTCACCACGTCTAGATGCCTAAATGCATTGAGTTTCTGCCATGTGATTGGCTAAATAGCAATTTGTGTTACCAAGCAATTTGAACAGGTGTACCCAATAAAGTGGCCGTCATTGGGGTCATTGGATAACGTGCAGGGCTGGATTACAGACAAGGCCAACAAGGCCAGGCCTTGGGGCGGCAGTGGGTGCAGGGGCGGCGCTGTGGCAACAGGGGGCAGGGATGGACTGCCATCGGGACTACCGGGAGTTTCACGATGGGCTCAGTGGGCCGGTTACAGGGGCCACCTAATCTGCATCGGAGGTCCGCGGCGATCAACCCGTCAATCGCCGACAGCTGGCGCCTGACGGATAGTTTGTGATTTAGCCAGCATGCAGAGTAGCGCAGGAAGCATGTGTAATAAGTTCTCTCTTATGTCACTCTGCCCCCCGGCGGCCCCTCCTCTCTTCTCGTCCATCCCCATTTGCTTGTGACATCATCTGGGATGAACGAGAAGAGAGGAGGGGTAGCCGGGAGCAGAGTGGCATGAGAGAGAACTTATTACACACGCTTCCTGTGCTACTCTGCATGCTGGCTGGTAAACGATGTGCCCCATAATGTGCAATGTGCCCTGATGTGCCCCGTGTCCTGATGTTCCCCAAGCCCTGATGTGCTCTGTGTCATGTTGTGCTATGTGCCTCAATGTGCTGTGCCCTGATGTGCTGGGCTCTGTACCCTGACCTCTGTACCGTGCCCTGTACGCATGGGTGTCCGCTCCATAGGGCAAGGGAGGGCGCTTGCCCCCCTCCCTAGAAATCAGTGCCATGATCCTCGGTGAGAAAAACAGCAGGCAGGAAGCAAGGCGGCGGCACGACGAATCCAATTACAGCCGCTCGCTCTCTCTTCTATCTCCAGCTGACAGAGAGGGGGGGGTTGTTATTTCCTTGGGGGGCTCCATTTTTTATGATATTGTTATTCAAAGTTGCTAGTTGCTTCATGTGGTTTCTCAAACCTTTGCATGCCTGCGCTTTATGTGATAATGCCTAAGCCCCTCCCCTTCATGACATTGTCAAAAAGGGACCGAGCATGGATGACCTTAAAATGATGCCCCCCCCTGAAAAAAGTTCAGCGGACGCCCATGCCTGTACGTGTTGTGCCCTGATGTAATGTACCCTGTACGTGTTGTGCCCTGATGTGATGGGCTCTGTACCCTGACCTCTGTACGTGTTGTGCCCTGATGTGCTGGGCTCTGTACCCTGACCTCTGTACCGTGCCCTGTACGTGTTGTGCCCTGACGTGCTGGGCTCTGTACCCTGACCTCTGTACCGTGCCCTGTACGTGTTGTGCCCTGACGTGCTGGGCTCTGTACCCTGACCTCTGTACCGTGCCCTGTACGTGTTGTGCCCTGACGTGCTGGGCTCTGTACCCTGACCTCTGTACCGTGCCCTGTACGTGTTGTGCCCTGACGTGCTGGGCTCTGTACCCTGACCTCTGTACCGTGCCCTGTACGTGTTGTGCCCTGACGTGCTGGGCTCTGTACCCTGCCCTGTACGTGTTGTGCCCTGACGTGCTGGGCTCTGTACCCTGACCTCTGTACCGTGCCCTGTACGTGTTGTGCCCTGACGTGCTGGGCTCTGTACCCTGCCCTGTACGTGTTGTGCCCTGATGTGATGTACCCTGTACGTGTTGTGCCCTGATGTGATGGGCTCTGTACCCTGACCTCTGTACGTGTTGTGCCCTGATGTGCTGGGCTCTGTACCCTGACCTCTGTACCGTGCCCTGTACGTGTTGTGCCCTGACGTGCTGGGCTCTGTACCCTGACCTCTGTACCGTGCCCTGTACGTGTTGTGCCCTGACGTGCTGGGCTCTGTACCCTGACCTCTGTACCGTGCCCTGTACGTGTTGTGCCCTGACGTGCTGGGCTCTGTACCCTGACCTCTGTACCGTGCCCTGTACGTGTTGTGCCCTGACGTGCTGGGCTCTGTACCCTGACCTCTGTACCGTGCCCTGTACGTGTTGTGCCCTGACGTGCTGGGCTCTGTACCCTGCCCTGTACGTGTTGTGCCCTGACGTGCTGGGCTCTGTACCCTGACCTCTGTACCGTGCCCTGTACGTGTTGTGCCCTGACGTGCTGGGCTCTGTACCCCGACCTCTGTACCGTGCCCTGTACGTGTTGTGCCCTGACGTGCTGGGCTCTGTACCCTGACCTCTGTACCGTGCCCTGTACGTGTTGTGCCCTGACGTGCTGGGCTCTGTACCCTGCCCTGTACGTGTTGTGCCCTGACGTGCTGGGCTCTGTACCCTGACCTCTGTACCGTGCCCTGTACGTGTTGTGCCCGGACGTGCTGGGCTCTGTACCCTGATGTGCTGTGCCCTGTTCCCTGAACCGTGCCCTGATGTGCACTGTACCCCGATGTGTTGTGCCCGGTCTGGATGAAGGCCCCCTATGTGATGGTGTGTGGGTGTGTGTGTGGGGGGGCGGCATTGAAGGACCCAGCCTTGGGGCGGCAAAGGGAGTAAATCCGGGCCTGATGACATGCGGACTGGAGGACCACTTGGAGTCATTGGAACCAGGGATTCCCTAACTTTGGAGGAATTTGTGTGTACATCCTGTCCTGTATATCTATAGAGAGGCAACGTTATCCCCCTATAACAGGAAGTGTGATAGTACTACAGAACATCTTCTGCTCTTCTCATCTCCATAACCTATGTGTTCTGTAGTTCATAGAGGAGAACGGGGCAGGCCTTGGGATGACACTGCTGGCAGGATCAAATGTCATTGGTATATAACAAAGAGATAAACAGATAAAATCATAGCAACGTAGTATAATATACAAACAACGAATGACACCGCATAGGAACAGTAGAAGAACCCAGTGTGGGATTGCAGACTTTTAATCAAGTCGAGTCCTTAATGTAATTCTTCACAGATAAGATCGCCCCTCGTTCTTCTAACGGATGACAGGTAAGTGTCTGGCATCAACACTCCTTTTTCTAATGCAGGCTAGAAAATGAAAGTAAAAAGCTGATTGGTTGTTATGAGAGATGCAGACAAACAACGCCGAGTAACTTTGCCTCACTAGTGAGGCTCCCATGTCGAGAAGAGGCTCCCATGGATGGGACCTGGGCCATGATTCTTCCTCTTCATCTGGTAGGGAACCCTGAGATTCTGGGCACCGACCTTCTGATCAAGGGGGCTTAAGAACGTTCGTTGGGGTCTATGTGCTAACCCTCCGCTCAAGGGAGTTTCATGTGATTTGTGGTTGTTATTTGGTAATCCACAGACCAAGGAGGCTATAGATGAATCCCCAGCGCAAGAGGACTTTGGGTGACCTCTACCTGGAGCCTAGCTATGTAAAGAAGTGGTCGCCAAACCGTGGCCCTTATCCTCCCACTGATACCAACGATGGACACTATTCCTCCCATTGATACCAATGATGGGACACTATTCCTCCCACTGATACCAATGATGGGGCACTATTCCTCCCACTGATACCAATGATGGGGCACTATTCCTCCCACTGATACCAAAGATGGGACACTATTCCTCCCACTGACACCAATGATGGGACACTATTCCTCCCACTGACACCAATGATGGGACACTATTCCTCCCACTGATACCAATGATGGGGCACTATTCCTCCCACTGATACCAAAGATGGGACACTATTCCTCCCACTGACACCAATGATGGGACACTATTCCTCCCACTGATACCAAAGATGGGACACTATTCCTTCCACTGACACCAATGATGGGACACTATTCCTCCCACTGATACCAGTAATGGGGCACTATTCCTCCCACTGATACCAATGATGGGGCACTATTCCTCCCACTGATACCAAAGATGGGACACTATTCCTCCCACTGATACCAATGATGAGACACTATTCCTCCCACTGATACCAATGATGGGACACTATTCCTCCCACTGATACCAATGATGGGTCATTATCTATCCCACTGATACCAATGATGGGACACTATTCCTCCCACTGATACCAAAGATGGGACACTATTCCTCCCACTGACACCAATGATGGGACACTATTCCTCCCACTGATACCAGTAATGGGGCACTATTCCTCCCACTGATACCAATGATGGGGCACTATTCCTCCCACTGATACCAAAGATGGGACACTATTCCTCCCACTGATACCAATGATGGGACACTATTCCTCCCACTGATACCAATGATGGGGCACTATTCCTCCCACTGATACCAATGATGGGGCACTATTCCTCCCACTGATACCAAAGATGGGACACTATTCCTCCCACTGACACCAATGATGGGACACTATTCCTCCCACTGATACCAGTAATGGGGCACTATTCCTCCCACTGATACCAATGATGGGGCACTATTCCTCCCACTGATACCAAAGATGGGACACTATTCCTCCCACTGATACCAATGATGAGACACTATTCCTCCCACTGATACCAATGATGGGACACTATTCCTCCCACTGATACCAAAGATAGGACACTATTCCTCCCACTGATACCAATGATGGGTCATTATCTATCCCACTGATACCAATGATGGGACACTATTCATCCCACTGATACCAATGATGGGACACTATTCCTCCCATTGATACCAATGATGGGACACTATTCCTCCCATTGATACCAATGATGGGTCATTATCTATCCCACTGATACCAATGATGGGACACTATTCATCCCACTGATACCAATGATGGGACACTATTCCTCCCATTGATACCAATGATGGGACACTATTCCTCCCATTGATACCAATGATGGGTCATTATCTATCCCACTGATACCAATGATGGGACACTATTCATCCCACTGATACCAATGATGGGACACTATTCCTCCCACTGATACCAATGATGGGACACTATTCCTCCCATTGATACCAATGATGGGACACTATTCCTCCCATTGATACCAATGATGGGACATTATTCCTCCCACTGATACCAAAGATAGGACACTATTCCTCCCACTGATAAAAATGATGGGACACTATTCCTCCCATTGATACCAACATTGGGGCACTATTCCTCCCACTGATACCAATGATGGGACACTATTCCTCCCATTGATACCAATGATGGGACACTATTCCTCCCATTGATACCAATGATGGGACACTATTCCTCCCATTGATACCAATGATGGGACACTATTCATCTCATTGATACCAATGATGGGACACTATTCCTCCCATTGATACCAATGATGGGACACTATTCCTCCCATTGATACCAATGATGGGACACTATTCATCTCATTGATATCAATGATGGGACACTATTCCTCCCACTGACACCAATGAGACACTATTCCTCCCATTGATACCAACATTGGGGCACTATTCCTCCCACTGATACCAATGATGGGACACTATTCCTCCCATTGATACCAATGATGGGACACTATTCATCTCATTGATACCAATGATGGGACACTATTCCTCCCATTGATACCAATGATGGGACACTATTCCTCCCATTGATACCAATGATGGGACACTATTCATCTCATTGATATCAATGATGGGACACTATTCCTCCCACTGACACCAATGAGACACTATTCCTCCCATTGATACCAACATTGGGGCACTATTCCTCCCACTGATACCAATGATGGGACACTATTCCTCCCATTGATACCAATGATGGGACACTATTCCTCCCATTGATACCAATGATGGGACACTATTCCTCCCATTGATACCAATGATGGGACACTATTCATCTCATTGATACCAATGATGGGACACTATTCCTCCCATTGATACCAATGATGGGACACTATTCCTCCCATTGATACCAATGATGGGACACTATTCATCTCATTGATATCAATGATGGGACACTATTCCTCCCACTGATACCAATGATGAGACCATATTCCTCCAATTTATCCCAATGATGGGACACTATTCCTCCCAATGATATAAATGGTAGGACACTATTCCTCCCACGGATACCAATGATGGGACACTATTCCTCCCACTGACACCAATGAGACACTATTCCTCCCATTAATACCAATGATGGGACACTATTCCTCCCACTGATACCAATGATGGGACACTATTCCTCCCACGGATACCAATGATGGGACATTATTCCTTCCACTGATACCAATGATGGGACACTATTCCTCCCACGGATACCAATGATGGGACATTATTCCTTCCACTGATACCAATGATGGGACACTATTCCTCCCACGGATACCAATGATGGGACATTATTCCTTCCACTGATACCAATGATGGGACACTATTCCTCCCACGGATACCAATGATGGGACATTATTCCTCCCACTGATACCAATGATGGGCACCATTCCTCCCATTGATACCAATGATGGGACAATATTCCTCCCACTGATGGGACACTATTCCTTCCACTGATACCAATGATGGGACACTATTCCTCCCACTGACACCAATTAGACACTATTCCTCTCATTGATACCAAAAATGGGGCGCTATTCCTCCCATTGATATCAATGATCGGACATTATTCCTCCCACTAACGCCAATGATGGGGCATTACTCCTCCCACTAATTCCAATAACGGGGCACTATTACTCCTACTGACACCAATGATGGAGCACTACTCCTCCCACCGATACCAATGACGGGACACTATTCCTCCCACTGATACCAATGATGGGACACTATTCCTCCCACTGATACCAATGATGGGACACAATTCCTCCCACTAATACCAATGATGGGACACTTTTCCTCCCATTGAAACCAATGATGGGACATTATTCTTCCCACTGATACCAATGTTGGGACACTATTCCTCCCATTGATACCAATAATGGGGTGCTATTCCTCCCACTGATACCAATGAACAGACATTATTCCTCTCACTCACGCCAATGATGGGACACTATTCCTTCCACTGACGCCAATGATAGGCAGTATTCCTCCCACAAATACCAATGATAGAGCACTATTCCTCCCACTGACACCATGGCGGGGTGCTAATTATTCCCCCAATACCAAAGATACATTGGTTACCCCCATTGATGCCAGGGCAATATCTACTTCCAATGACCAATGTCCAGCCCCCCTTAATGTCTGAAGGACAGTAAACTGGCCCTTTGCTTAGAAAGTTTGGAGACCCCTGATGTAAAGGAATAACGTTGGAGCACTGATTGATGACGTCATCTTACTGGGAACAGCCAACTAGTATCTCGTTCCAGAATGCAACCAGTCAAGACCTCAACCTCCGGTAGAGTTGAATGATGGAGATGAACCTTGGGTCTAGGTTAAGCTATGCCTTCAATGAAGGACTGTTCTCCAATGTTCTACCACTCACTGAGTTGCCTTCTCGCGCTAAGGCTGGTCGCATTGGTGACCTTTCTGGTGGCAGACGAGAGACGACTTCCAGTTAAAGCTCTTGTCGCAGTCCGTGCACGAAAAGAGCTTCTTTCCCGCGTGAACTCTCTGATGGCGAACGAGGCCCGACTTCTGCGTGAAGGACTTTCCGCAATCCGAACACGCGTGCGGCTTCTCCTTGGCATGCGTCTTCCGATGTTTGACCATATTGGACTTGTATATGAAGCCCTTTCCGCAGTCCGGGCAGGAGAAGAGGTTGTTGGTGTGGATCCTCTGATGCGCGCTGAGGGAAGACTTTGTGGCAAACTGCTCCCCACACTCCGAACACGAGTACGGCTTTTCACCCGTGTGCCTCCTCTGATGACTAATCAGGCGCGACTTCTGGGCAAACCGCCTACCGCATTCCGTGCAGGAAAACGGCTTCTCTCCTGTGTGGATGGTCTGATGGATGAGCAGGTTGGTCTTCTGGGCGAAGCACTTTCCGCACTCAGAACACTTGTAAGGCTTCTGATCCATGTGTGTCTTCTGATGGATGACCATGGTGGACTTCGTAGCGAAGCACTTCCCGCACTGCGGGCAGGCGAACGGTTTCTCGCCTGTGTGGGTCTTCTGGTGGCCGAGAAGAGTTGACTTGGATGCAAAGCATTTCCCGCAGTCGGAGCAGGAATACGGTTTCTCTTGCATGTACATTTGCTGGTGTTTGATGAGTGAGAACTTCTGCCGGAACGACTTCCCGCAATCGGAGCATGAAAAGGCTTTCACGCCACGGTGGGAGCTCTGATGGTGGACCAGCGAAGCTTTCTGGGTGAAGCATTTCCCACACTCTGGGCATGAGTACGGCTTTAACCCTGTGTGAATTCTTTGGTGGACAACAAGGTGGACCTTCTGTACGAAGCATTTACCACACTCTGAACATGAATAAGGCCTTTCTAGTTTGTGCGACCGCATATGCTTCAGCAGTGGAACTCTTCGGACAAAGCGTTTTCCACATACAGCACATGAAAGAGATTTTACAGCTTTGCGTTTTCCCTGAAAAATAAACAAAAAAGATTTCAGGGTGTTTGAAGAAAGATAAAAAGGTGTATTGAAGTTGAACTACAGGAATTTAGCCGCTTTGTAAAACGTGCAGGCATATTAAGAGTTAAGTCCAACAAGGTGTATTTCACCTCCTGGAATTACCTCTTCAATTTACATCTGAAAGATTTATCCCTATGCTTCTGGCACTCTGACACTTGACCTTGTGATCTCAGCTACTTCAGCTGCAGAGTCACATACAGCTGCTGTGCCCATCCCATCCCTCCTCCTGCCCAATCACAGAGCGCTTTGTATTATGAATACTCATTTAAAAATACAAAGGCTTCTGTGAATGTACAGCAGACAGGAGGGGAGGTAGAGCTTCTGTCAGGTTTCAGGGAGTTTGACGATAAAAGGTGTATTAAAGTTTAACTCCAGGAATGCAGCCTCTTTGTGAAACCTGCAGGCATATTAAGAGTCAAGTCCAACGAGGTGTATTTCCCCTCCTGAAATTACCTCTTCTATTTACATCTGACAGATTGATGGAGCTCTGGGAGCACAGCTATCCCTATGCTTCTGGCACTCTGATGCTTGACCTTCTGATTTGAGCTACTTCAGTTGCTATCCCCCCCATCCCTCTTCCTGCCCAATCACAGAGCGCTTTGTATTATGTGTACTCATTCACAAAATACAAAGGCTTCTGTGAATGTACAGCAGACAGGAGGGGCGGTAAAGCTACTGTCAGTAGGAAGATAGCATCTCTCCTCTCAGAGCCCCAGGAATGTAGCGATAGCTGTACTACCGGACTTCCATAAAACTGTCAAATGTAAATTTAAGACATAAGTCCAATCTGATGCTGGACCTTCTGATATCAGCTACTTCAGCTGTAGTCGCATACAGCTGTGTGCCCACCCCATCCCTCCTCCTTCCCAATCACAGACCTCTTTGTATTATGAGTACTCATTCACAAAATACAAAGGCTTCTGTGAATGTACAGCAGACAGGAGGGGCTGTAGAGCTTCTGTCAGGTTTCAGGGTGTTTGAAGAAAGATAAAAGGTGTATTAAACTTGAACTCCAGGAATGCAGCCTCTTTGTAAAACGTGCAGGCATATTAAGAGTCAAGTCAAATGAGGTGTATTTCACATACTGGAATTATCTTTTCAATTTACATCTGACAGATTGATGGAGCTTCGGGAGCACAGCTATCCCTATGCTTCTGGCACTCTGACGCTTGACTTTCTGATTTGAGCTACTTCAGTTGCTATACCCATCCCTCTTCCTGGCCAATCACAGAGCGCTTTGAATTATGTATACTCATTCACAAAATACAAAGGCTTCTGTGAATGTACAGCAGACAGGAGGGGCGGTAGAGCTTCTGTCAGTAGGAAGACAGCATCTCTCCTCTCAGAGCCCCAGGAGTGTAGTGAGAGCTGTACTACCGGACCTCCTTAAAACTGTCAGATGTAAATTTAAGAGATAAGTCCAACGAGGCAGATTCCATCTTCTGGACCTACCTCTGTAATTTAAATCTGACAGAATTATGGAGCTCTGGGAGCAGAGCTATCTCTACGCTTTTGGCACTCCGATGCTGGACTTTCTACTCTTTCCTACTTCTGCTGCAGTCGCATGCAGCTGCTGTGCCCACTCCGTCCCTCCTCCTGCCCAATCACAGAGCGCTTTGTATTATGTGTACTCATTCACAAAATACAAAGGCTTCTGTGAATGTACAGCAGACAGGAGGGGCGGTAGAACTTCTGTCAGGTTTCAGGGTGTTTGAAGAAAGATTAAAGGTGTATTACAGTTGAACTCCAGGAATGCAGCTGCTTTGTAAAACGTGCAGGCATATTAAGAGTTAAGTCCAACGAGGTGTATTTCACCTCCTGGAATTACCTCTTCAATTTACATCTGACAGATTTATCCCTATGCTTCTGGCACTCTGACACTTGACCTTCTGATCTCAGCTACTTCAGCTGCAGTCGCAAACAGCTGTGTGCCCTCCCCATCCCTCCTCCTGCCCAATCACAGAGCGCTTTGTAATATGTGTACTCAGTCACAAAATACAAAGGCTTCTGTGAATGTACAGCTATTTCTTTGCTTCTGCCACTCTGATGCTGGACCTTCTGCTCCCAGCTACTTACCTAAGCGTGTAGTATTACTTAGTCCTGTAGTATTACCTAGTTTTGTAGTATTACCTTTATCTACTACATGGGTTAGTACAGAGAGGTGGTGTATTTCGGTGAGTACAGGGGAATACCCTCTCTGTTCCTGACTTTCTACTCTAGATATTACCAGTCTAGTGCCAATCACACCAGCATCACATGGAATGGGCAGGGATTTGCCCCTGTGTGTTGAACGTCCTCTCTAGCTGGGCCAGCCTGATGAAGTAAGTCCCTACTAACCAGAGGCGGGTAGGAGATCGGCGATCGGCACATCCTGTTTACTGTGTTACTTTTGTTTTGAGCCCGGAGTTCAATACGCATTTAATTCTTCACGTACCGGCTGCACATTGGGCGTAATTTCTCCAAGAGTGACCGCCGTGATGCCATCATCTTCTATATCCCCATCGGGAGAGACGATGGAACATTCTGCCAGGTTACGTCTGGTGTGTCGGCCTTGTGGAACAAACCATAGACAAGAATGGGGGGGGGGGGTAAAAAAAAAAGAGTAGAATCTATTCTTTTAATCAAATCAGCAACATCTCATTTCAAAATTCACTAAATAAGGCGTTTCGGCAAGAAGCCTCGATCATAGCAACGGTGATCTGTGCTGCTGTGATCAAAGCTACTTGCCAAAACGCGTTAGCCCCTTTTTATACTCATCATCTTGTAAAGAAATAAGGATATTCATATGGACTTCGGAGATTCGTTGTTGGCTCTAATCTTTGTTTTTGACTACTATTGATGGCTGGAGGACATTCGAGCAAGAGCACCCAATTTTGGATTTCCACTTTTGACTCATAAGTGGTTCCTCCGCTTTAAGCGCTGCGCCGTTCCTATTATTTACCTGGTTGTAAACTCTTCCCGTATACCCAGTGAAGTGAATAGCCTCAGATGATACACAGAGATGAAACAAATCCTCCTATATAAGTTGTACCTGTCTATATGCAGTCTTTTCTTCTGTACAGCCTTTTAGGATTTATACAGTTTGTCTGAGCTTTCAGAAAGCAGGGAGCAGAGAGCTGAAGTCACACTGCAGAGCTTGGTAAAGAGACCGCTGACGTCAAAACATTGCGTCCGGACTCCAAATCATCATAGAGACTTCGGAGACCATCTGGCCCGCTGGAAATCTCTTTGGTCATTATCCGGTGCCGGTCGGTTCCTTCTCTGGTTTGCCGATCACAGGGGGCGGGCCAGGAGAAGCACCAGAGGGCGGCAGGAGGGGGGGGGGGGGTTGAAGTCCTCTCCCGCCGCCTGTAAGAACGATCAAGCCGCTGATTGTTCTTATGGTGAAGGGAATCGCCGGCTGTAAACGAAGATACAGTGGAACCTTGGATTGCGACTAACGCGCTTAACGAGTGCTTCGCAATATGACCACTGTATTTCCTAAAATCCTAACTCGGTTTGCAAATGTTGTCCCGTAAAACGAGCAGGATTCAGGCCAAGGTGGTGTGCAGTACCGCATTTGGCCTGAGGTGGGGAGGGGGGCGCCGGAGCCGAATGTCGCTGATCGTAAAGACTTGGAAATACTCAGTTTCCGAGCCTCTCCAGCTGTTTCCGAGGCTCTCCAATGCCCCCCCACCTCTGGCCACATGCGGTATTGCATGCCATTAAAGTCAATGCGGAACAAATTATTTTAATTTCCATTGACTTCTATGGGGAAACTTGCTTTGATATGCAAGTGCTTTGGATTACAAGCATTCTCCTGGAACAGATTATGCTCGTAATCCAAGACTCCACTGTATCTGAATGATGCCTGCAGTTACAAGTATCATTCAGATATCACTGTTTAAAGTCTGCGACGTCATATGATGTTGGACGGGTGGGAAGCGGTTAAACAGAGGCCAAGATGGCAGATTCCTTGGCTGAAAGCGAAAGGAGGGTTTTGTTCCGCCTTAAGCCTTTGACCGACCTGTAAGGAGAGCCGGAGTCTAATAGAGGCTGATGGCTCCTGACTCCCCCACTGGGCACATACTGTCTCCCCATTACTGTCTACTGACAGAGGAGGGGGGAGAAGAGGAGATTGTTGTAGTGACTGAACAAGGAGATTCTGGGGCTCTTCTCTGGATTGAGATTTCATTCACACCTGAGGGACGCAACGCGTTTGGCACCAAAGTAGCTTATTTGTCTTTTTTGGCACAGAGTCAAGTGTGTTTTTGAAGGTTTTTTGGTTTGGGGAGCCTTTAAACAAATAAGAGATTGTTGTAGTGACTGAACAAGGAGGATCTGGGACTCTTCTCTGGATTTAGTGTTTGTTCCTCACCTGTGCTGATCTCTGGGGGAACTCTTTCCTCCTTACGCGGCTCGTCTTCCCTCGCCGTCTTTTCATCTTCTTCATCTTTGACCTCAACTTTGATGGTGATCAGATTTTCATCCTGAATAAAGAAGAGCCAATCAAATGATTTAAATAAAGTTTGAATAGTATCAATGATAAAAAAAATAAAAAAATAAACTGCGGTCTGTAAAGTTACACAGGATATGGTCTTTGTACAGGCCAACACACAAGTCGTGTAGCTCCTTGGCTACTTTGTTTCTCTCCACAAATGTAGACTCCTTATGTTATTTCACGGCCCCTCGGATCCACCTACTTGATAGTCATCTGAGGTGGTCTGATCTTCCAGCGCGGAGTCCCGGGAGGAAACAGGACTGGGACATCTCTCTGGGGTGTTTCTGTGGTCGGATCCATCTGTAGGAAACACAAAGGAGACACAAATTTATGATCATATTACTTCTGGGATATCTGTATTCTGGACCATAAAAAAATACAAAGATTGAGGATAAGGAAAACAGAGGTCGGTGCAATTATCAAGTTATCAAGGCTCTATTGGCCTTGGTGACCATTACAATTTTCACCAGCACTCTCAGTGAGTTGAAATAGGGACACCTGTTCAGCAAATCCCCAGCTCACTAGTACCCTCATTCATCAGATCACTAGCTTATTAGTACCAATGTTCAGCAGATCCCCTGCTCAGTAGTACCTTCAGCTCTGGTAATTCCCAACTCAGTAGTAACCCCCAACTCTGGTTTGCTGATCCTCCTCTCTCTCACCTCCTACTATATTGCTCCCATGCTGCTCACCACATGTAACCATCTGCTAGTTTCTGCTAATCTGGTCCCCCAGCTCTGCTGATCCTCTGTTGCTTAGTCCTCTCTCTCTGGTCCCGCTCACCTTACACTATAGCGTTTCCATGTTGCTCACCACGTGTGCCATCTGCTAGTTTCTGCTAATCTGGTCCCCCAGCTCTGCTGAACCTCTGTTGCTTAGTCCTCTCTCTCTGGTCCCGCTCACCTTACACTATAGCGTTTCCATGTTGCTCACCACGTGTGCCATCTGCTAGTTGCTTCGCTCCAGCCCGGACCCCTCTCACCTTTCTGCTGCTCCACGCCAGACACCAGATGTGATGGCTGCACCAGACACTCTTAAGGCCCATACACACGATCTGACTTTTCGACAACAATGGTCCAACGGATGTGTTCTATCGGACAATCCAACCGTCTGTATGCTTCATCGGACAATTGTTTTCGGTTTTTCAACAGACAAATGTTTGCTGTGCACGCTCTCAAACTTTCTGACAACAAATGTCCGATGGAGCATCATCCGATCGTGTGTACACAAGTCCATCGGACTAAAGTCCAAAGTACAAACACGCATGCTCAGAACCAATGCTAAAGATCAAACAACAATAGCAGAAGTTGCCCAAAGGGTGGCAGTAAAGAGCTAAAAAACCACGTGATTTTGTGAATGTTGGCTGAAAAAGTTCTGCCGTGTGTATTATGCATACCAAGTTCGTGGCCATTGCCCCTTCGGACCAAAATCCACGGAAAAGTCAGATGGAAGTTCGATCATGTGTATGAGGCTTTAGAATTAACACGTGAACCGGCAGTGACTGCTGATGACATCTTTCGGGTTCCCTTGTTGGTTTCCCAGTACTTCCTGGGATATCTCATACATGCAATACAGTGGAACCTCGGATTACGAGCATTATTCGTTCCAGGAGAATGCTCGTAATCCAAAGTACTCAAAATCAAAGCAAATTTCCCCATTGAAGTCAATGGAAATGAAAATAATTAGTTCCGCATTGACTTCAATGGGATGCAGAGGCCACTTCGGCTGACCTCGGCAAACCTCGGAAAGACTTCATACCCGAGATTTGCAGAGGTGAGCCGTGCTGTCCTCGGGCCTTTCTGTGCATTTCCGAACGACGCCAATCAGCAATGTTTGGCTCTGCTTGGCCTAGGCGCCCCCCCACCTCAGGTCAAAAGTGGTACTGCACACCGCTTTGTCCTGAACCGTGCTCGTTTTGCGAGACAACACTCGCAAACCAAGTCACGTTTTATTTTTTTTATAAATACAGCGCTCGTATTGCAAAACGCTCGTTAACCGCGTTACTCACAACCTGAGGTTCCACTGTACCACCAAAACGAAGCGAAGCTAATGCTGAAAAAAGGCCTCTCAAAAGCTTAACGTGCTGTTAGTAAAGGCTATCATAGACTTCTATGGAGGCTTTGGCTTTGAAGCACCAAGAAAGCCACGTGGGGTATCATTTTTGAAGTAAAGAAAACACAACATGTGAACAGGACTGTAAGGTAGCCACTTTATTTAGTGACAGGAGCTTTGACTGGCATTCAGGGGGCTTTAAAAAAAAGTGTCTGAAGCCACATTTAGAAGCAAGTGTAAGCAAACCCTAACAAAGGCTGATGGCTCCAGATTCCACCATTGGGGACAAACCATCCCTCTATTACTGTCTATTGACAGAGGAGGGGGGAGAAGAAGAGATTGTTGTAGTGACTGAACAAGGAGGATCTGGGACTCTTCTCTGGATTTAATGTCTGTTACTCACCTGTGCCGATCTCTGGAGGATTTTTCTTCTCCTTAGACTGATCATCTTTCCTTGGATTCGTCTCCTCCTCTTCCTCTTCTTTCATTTCCACTTTCACAACAATCAGGCCATCGGTCTGGAGAAGACATAAAGCACATATACCTCTTGCCAACATGTCTGATTTACAAGCCAAGATCGAAGTGTACTCAAGACACTCAATTTACCTGATAGTCCCCCGTGATCTTCTGATCTTCCTGAGGGATCTCCTGATCTTCCTGTGTGGAGTCCCGGGAATACAGAGGACGAGGACATCTCTCTGGTGGGTTCCCATTACTGGATCCATCTGTAGGAAACACACACTGACTGAATACATTATGTCTTTATATCAGAGGATGTGTGTATCTAGGTGGATACTCAATACTCTTTTCTCCTGAAAGTCTCCTCTTACCCGGGGATGGCCAGTTCTCCATCATGCTAAGTTCAGTCTTGAAAAACCATTTGGCTCTGATCAAAAAAAAAAGAGGAGTCAGTAGACCAAAGTAGATATCTCCAGGGCATTAGCTCAAAGTAACGCTAAGGTGTTCCTGGGCCAAAGAGAAGCCACATCTCCACCAGAATGCCCTGGTTTGCCATTGGGGCTGTCCCTAGTTGGATTTACCTGGAACTGCTCTGGTTCGAACTTTTACTCTATGGGTTTTTGAAGGCAACCAAACCAACTAAAGACAACCATATGGTTTAGTTGCCTTCAAAATCCCATAGATGCTAAAAAAAGTTTACTAGCTGTGATTAGGGATGGTGGCAACCGTTTCCCACAACAGAGTGAATAAAATTAACAAACTATTATTCAAGCCACATCATGGGCATTGCTAGGTGGCAACAAGACCAAGGGCTTCAGCCCCAAGTCCAAGGCTGGATGTGTTGTATGTGGCGCTGCTTATTTTGGGCTGGGCAGTAGGGTTGTGTGACTTACCAGTGCCCATCAATGCTGACCACTAAACTCACCTGCTTGACACTGACCTGCCTGATCTACATACACTGACCTGCCTGACCTACATACACTGACCTGCCTGACCTACATACACTGACCTGCCTGACCTACATACAATAACCTGCCTGACCTACATACAATGACCTACATACACTGACCTGCCTGACCTACATACAATAACCTGCCTGACCTACATACACTGACCTGCCTGACCTATATACAATAACCTGCCTGACCTATATACAATAACCTGCCTGACCTATATACAATAACCTGGCTGACCTACATACACTGACCTACATATACTGACCTGCCTGACCTACATACACTGACCTGCCTGACCTACATACACTGACCTGCCTGACCTATATACACTGACCTGGCTGACCTACATACACTGACCTACATATACTGACCTGCCTGACCTACATACACTGACCTACATACACTGACCTGCCTTACCTACATACACTGACCTACATACACTGACCTGCCTGACCTACATACACTGACCTGCCTGACCTACATACACTGACCTACATACACTGACCTGCTTGACCTACATACACTGACCTGCCTGACCTACATATACTGACCTACCTGACCTACATAAACTGACCCGCCTGACCTACATACACTGGCCTGCCTGACCTACATACACTGACCTGCTTGACCTACATACACTGACCTGCCTGACCTACATACAATGACCTACATACACTGACCTGCCTGACCTACATACACTGACCTGCCTGACCTACATACACTGACCTGCCTGACCTACATACAATAACCTGCCTGACCTACATACACTGACCTGCCTGACCTACATACAATAACCTGCCTGACCTACATACACTGACCTGCCTGACCTATATACACTGACCTGCCTGACCTATATACAATAACCTGCATACACTGACCTGCCTGACCTACAAACAATAACCTGCCTGACCTACATACACTGACCTGCTTGACCTACATACACTGACCTGCCTGACCTACATACAATGACCTACATACACTGACCTGCCTGACCTACATACACTGACCTGCCTGACCTACATACACTGACCTGCCTGACCTACATACAATAACCTGCCTGACCTACATACAATGACCTACATACACTGACCTGCCTGACCTACATACACTGACCTGCCTGACCTACAAACACTGACCAGTGACCTGCCTGACCTACATACACTGACAATGACATACATACATACACTGACCTACCTCAGCTCAGCCCTGGTGTGCGGTCACAGCAGGCTGTCAGTTAGTCACTCGTCAGAGAGGAGCCAAGCTGAGCCGAAGAGGAGAGGAGAGCCGCCCCCCCCCCCCCCCCCAAGTGGGGAGCAGAAATGATGTGTGGCTACTGCTTCCATACAGAGAGCAAGGGTCCTTCTTCACAGCATGCTAGCAGGGCACAGGCTTTGTTACTCATGCCCCCTGTTCAGTCAGTGGAGCTCAATCTCCCAACTGATTGGACAGTTCTAGCTCTGACTCTGCAGAGGGGAGGGGGAGGGGGGGTTACCTCTTAGAAGGGCCACTGTTTCCACACAGAGAGCAGTGGCTCTGCTTCACAGCATGCTGGCAAGGCACAGGTTTTCTACTCTGGCCCCCTGCCACGTCCGCAAAGGCTCAAGCCCCCCACTGATTGGACAGTTCTAGTTTTCTCTACTGGAGGATTTGACCCCTTTAGGAGGGGCAATTGCTTACTTTACAGAAATAAATGGTCCTTTTTCACAGCTTGCTGGCAGGGCACAGGCTTTTCTACTCATACCTTCTACTAAGTCAGTGAAGCTCAAACTCATAACTGATTGGACAGTTTTAGCTCTGACTCTGCAGAGGGGGGGGGGGGGGTTGGCCTCTTTAGAGAGACCACTGCTTCCACATAGAGAACACGTGTCTGCTGTAAGGCACATGTTTTTCTACTCTGGCCCCCTGCCACGTCAGCAAAGCTCAAGTCCCCTACTGATTGGACAGTTTTACTCTGCATAGGGGTTAACCTCTTTAGAAAAACCACTGCTTCCACAGAACAAGTGTCCTTCTCCACAGCTTGCTGGCAGGGCGCATGCTTTTCGACTCTGGCTGTAGCTGCTTTGAGCACATTTTGTGTTGATCCAACTGGAATGTATCTAGCTGGTGCTATTTGCTTCTGCAGTGATTTGCGTGCTGCCCCCTTTGCCCAAGCTGGACCCAGGGAAGACTAAAAAAAAGGGGCGTTCTCCTACAGAAAGAGGGGTGCTTGACAAGTACGATGCCCCCCTGTCACAGCCATGAGTCGCCGGCATGCCCGGCCAGTGGTTCCTCGGACTAGGCAAATGCCAATGGACTGTCCCCCTGGGATCACTCTAGCGTCCCCTGCAGGTCCCTCTCATTACAGCAATATGGCTGGACACCTAAACAAAGCAATCCGTCAGCAAGGTGATGGAAGCCGCACAACCGACCGCCATCCCAAATGTTCACCTGGAGAGCATGAATGAGGCTGAAAATGTAAACACAGTCAGATAGGAAAATGCAAAGCTGTATATATATATATATATATATATATATATATATATATATATATATATATATATATATATATATATATATATATATATACAGAGCTTTTTTTCTCAAAAAATAGGTGCAGGAACTCAACCACGACCCGTTCAGATTTCACAAACAGTAGAAGGGTCTTAAAGGGGCATTAAATATCCGAATTGCATTACATACAGTGTGCAGAGTTCAGGGGGTTACAAAGCTGTCACTTGTAAACACAGAAACCAGACTTCTGTGTTCACATGTGATTGTGGTGAGCGGGCACCAAAGGGTCTGAGCCAAAGGTGGTGGAACTGAGTTCCACCAAGTTCCCCCAGAAAAAAAGCCCTGTATATATATATATCAAAAATACTACTGTCATCATCATAAAAAGATATTATTACCTTCTCTTCTCTATACAGACATTCTGGTACTGGAGCAGACAGAATACCCCCACCAGGAGGATTCTGGGATTCACACAGCATCTTCCTTCCTTCCTCTGACTGGGCTACAACAAAATGGCGTCCCCCCTGAGTCGAAGACTTCTTCCCTTCCCACTTTGGATACATTTTGGAATTAAATTCCACTGAACGTCAGAGGAGGGACTGTCACATTCCATTCGCCCTGTGTGCTATTGGTTTGTCTTCGCTCTAGAAAAGAAGAACAACTTCCTGTCTACAAGAAAATGGCCGCCGAGCTTCAGAATTCCTTCCTCAGTGTGATCCAGGCAGCCATTTTCTTGTAGCTCAGCGATGAGAGATCTGGAGAGACTGTTGTAGTGGTAGCTGGAGAGTGTGTCCAGTGAGGAGGAGGTAATAATGTCTTCTTATAATCTTATTATGAGATATGGTGGAAGAGGAGGAGGGGGGGGGGGGTGTGAGATGAAGGAGGGGGTCATGGGACTTTGAAATGGGGTCACTTGGTTCTCCAGGAGAAGCTGGCACTGCAGCGGGGCGAAGGTATTGGAGAGGAGCTGTTGCTGGAGCTGCTAAAATTTTAGGGTATAGAACAGCTGACGAAAAGTCAAAACGTGCGTTGCTTTTTAGAAACAATGACGTCAGCGGCTCCCTGTAAGGTGATATATCTCTAAGATGTATCAAGTGAGGACAGGTACACTTTAAAGTGATCCTGTCTGGTCCCCCGCTTGGTTTCCTTCTCCATCCGTTACATCACCACATAGGGCTTGGAGGAAGGAACCATGGCACGTAGTGGGGGACGCAGGACTCAGCAGTGATATAGGGGTCAGAAGAAGCAATCATGGCATGTGGCGGGGGACACAGGACTGGGGTTGGAGGAAGGAACCATGGCATGTGGCAGGGGACGCAGGACTCAGCAGTGACTTAGGGGTTAAGGGGAAGTAACCATGCCGGGGGACGCAGGACTCACATTGGAGGAAGGAACCATGACATGTGGTGGGGTAGCAGGACTTAGCAGTGACCTAGGGGTCAAAGGAAGGGACCATGCCAGGGGACGCGGGACTCAGGTTGGGGGAAGGAACCATGGCAGGTGGTGGGGAAAGCAGGATTCAGCCGTAACATAGTGGTCAGAAGAAGGAACCATGGCATCTGACGGGGGACGCAGGACTCAGGTTGGAGAAAGGAACCGTGGCTAGGAATGCATGGCACGATGGAAACGCAGGACTCGGGTTGGAGGAAGGAACCGTGGCTAGGAATGCATGGCACGATGGAAACGCAGGACTCAGGTTGGAGGAAGGAACCGTGGCTAGGAATGCATGGCACGATGGAAACGCAGGACTCAGGTTGGAGGAAGGAACCGTGGCTGGGGATGCATGGCACGATGGAAAAGCAGGACTCAGGTTGGAGGAAGGAACCGTGGCACGTGGTGGGGGATGCAGGAATCAGCACCGAGATATGAGTTGGAAGAAGGAAGAATGGCACACAGTAGGGGACACAGGACTCAGGTTGTAGGAAGGAACCATGGCACAATGTAGGGGGATGCAGGACTCAGTTGTGATGTAGGGGTCAGAAAAAGGAACTATGGCATCTGGCAGGAGATGCTGGACTCAGGTTGGATAAAGTAACTGTGGCTGGGGACGCAGGACACAGGTTGGAGAAAGGAACCGTGGTTGGGGGTACAGGGCACAGGTTTGTGAATGGAACTATGGCACATGATGGGAACGCAGCACTCAGGTTGGAGGAAGGAATCATGGCACAGTGTGGGTGATGCAGGACTCAGCAGTGATAAAGGGGGCAGAGGTAGGAACCCATGCCAGGGGATGCAGAACTCGGAAGAAGGAACCATGGCACATGATGGGAACGCAGCACTCAGGTTTGAGGAAGGAATCATGGCACAGTGTGGGGGATGCAGGACTCAGCAGTGATAAAGGGGCAGAGGTAGGAACCATGGCAGGGGATGCAGAACTTGGAAGAAGGAACCATGGCACATGATGGGTACGCAGGACTCAGGTTGGAAGAAGGAACCATGGCATGTGGCAGGGGACGCAGGACTCGGCAATCAGATAGGGGTCAGAAGAAGGAACAATGGCACATAGTGGGGGGTGCAGGACTCGGGTTGAAGAAAAGAACCATGGCACGTGGCTGAGAATGCAGGACTCAGGTTGGAGGAAGTAACCATGGCACATGGTGGGGTACACAGGACTCAGTTGTGATGTAGGGATTTGAAGAAGGCACCATTGCATGTGGCGGGGATCCAGGACTCGGCAATGACATAGGGGTTGGCAGATGACATGCGGTAAAGGGACACAGGAGTAAAGTAAGGGTAGAAGAAGGAAACATGGTACACAGTGGGGGACACAGGACTCAGCAGTGAAGTAAGGGTCAGGGGAATGAACCATGGAACATGGCTGGGGACACAGGACTCAGCAGTGACATAGGGGTTAAAGGAAGGAACCATGGAACGTGGCGGGGGACACAGGACTCTGGTTGGAGGAAGGAACCATGGCACATGGCAGGGAACACAGGACTTAGCAGTGACGTAAGAATCGGAGGACGAAACCATGGTGCATAGCGGGAACAGGGGGGGGGTGTGGAACTGTGGCACGTGGCGAGTTATGCTGGACTCGGCAGTGACATGAGGGTGGAAGGGGGAACCATAGTACACCATGGGGGACACAGGACTCAGCAGTGAGTATTGCAGGAAAAGGGGGTTGGGGGGGTCTGGGCAGTTGGGTGAAATCTCATGCTGTGGCAGGTCCACATTAAATCCGTCAGCTTTCTGTCTTCTCTTTAGGTGTGGAGGCTTCCAGAATCTCATTGGATTCAGTCCATCATCTTCTTATTAGGAACGCTGGCCAAAGAAGGACATCATTGTGAGAAATGTGGTGGACCCAAGAGGGACTGCCGACCGGAGAACTGGATCAGAAAGACAAATGTCTGACACCCCAGGAGACCCAACATATAAGGGGTACATCTGACACTAAGGAGGAGCCCTGCTCACCTGGAGGTCCTCACCCCCACCTGGACTTCTTTACACTCACAAATTATACGCAGCCTCCATTTATGCATATTAAGGAGGAACCCAGTTTAGGTGAGGAACATATCCCCCATCCTGTCATCTCCACCTTCACCAATCATGCACAGCCTCCACTAGTGAATATTAAGAAGGAACCCCCACTACATGAAGAACACTCCCTCCCCTATGGCGACACTTGCCTTGGCAATCTGAAATGTGTAACTGTTTGTGTTAAGGATGAATCTTATGGGGAAGATCTCCAGCACCTTGACTGTCCTCCTCCCCCATTACAGTCTATATCCACGTACATTAAAGAGGAACCCCTCTCACGTGAAGACCATCTCCCCCATCCTGGCCTCTCCACACGTCCAACACAACATCTTCCTACCCCAATTAAGGAGGAACCCCTCTTATGTGAGGACCATCTTCCCCATCCTGACCCCACTACATGTCTTACGAAACATCTTCTTACCCAAATCAAGGAGGAACTACTCTTATGTGAAGACCATCTCTCTCATTCTGACCCCTCTACACAACATCTTTCTACCCCAATTAAGGAGGAACCTCTCTTATGTGAGAACCATCTTCCCCGTCCTGACCCCTCTACACATCAAACACAACATCTTTCCACCCCAATGAAGGAGGAATACCTCTTATGTAAGGACCATCTCCCCCATCCTGACCCCTCTACACAACATCTTCCCACCCCAATAAAGGAGGAACTCCTCTTATGTGAGGACCATCTTCCTCATCCTGACCTCTCCACATGTCAAACACAACCTCTTCTCACCCCACTCAAGGAGGAACCTCTCCTATGTGAAGACCATCTCCCCCATCCTGACCTCTCTACACATCATCCATCTACTCATATTAAGGAGGAACCCCTCTCAAATGAAAAAGAACAACCCCCTGCACATGCCGACGACCTGCAATATGTAACTGTTTGTGTTAAGGAAGAATCTGTTGAGGAAGAACTCCGTCACCCTGGCTGTCCACCCATCACACGATCTGCAACCACATACATTAAGGAGGAACCCATCTCATGCGAAAAGCATCTGTCAAATTCCAATATCAATGCTAAAAAGAAAAAGACGCAGAACGTTCTGCCACCTAAACTTCACCAGCTGCCTTCTACAAACAAGGCAGATGGGGAGCCACGTTTGGCTCTTGGTGGACAATCTCCAAATCTCACCGAAGGGCAGAATGGTCGAACGGCCACAAAGAAACAATTGGAATGTACGGAGTGTGGGAAAGTTTTCCAGAGGAAGTACCAACTGGTTGAGCACTTGAGGCGGCACTCGGGGGAGCGACCTTACCAGTGCACCGAGTGTGGCAAAGGCTTCGTCAGGAGGAGCCACCTTCAGACGCACTTTAAGAACCATTCCGGGGAGAAGCCATTCCAGTGCCCCGAGTGCGATAAGCAATTTATCCAGAACTCCGAACTCTCCGCCCATTTACGAAGGCACCGGGGAGAGAGGCCATTCCCTTGTCCAGAGTGTGGGAAGTGCTTTGCCGCCAACTCCCACCTCGTCACACACTCACGGACCCACACGGGCGAGAAGCCGTTCAGGTGCTCAGAGTGCGGGGCCTGCTTCCGAACCAATGGGCACCTCAGCCAGCATAGGAGGATCCACGCTGGAGACAAACCCTTCAAGTGTTCTGAGTGTGGGAAAGGCTTCCTGTGGAAAGGGCAGCTTGACATCCATCAGAGGAGCCACACGGGAGACAGGCCTTACGAGTGTCCCGACTGTGGGAAACGCTTCGCCGCCAAGTACAAGCTGGACGCCCATCAACGATCGCACACCGACGAGGCACTGAGGTGCGCCCACTGTGGGAAGGCCTGTCGGGATAAGGAGACCTTGATCGTCCACGAGCGGGTACACACGGGGGAGAAGCCCTTCGGATGCCCAGAGTGTGAGAAGTTCTTCTCCAGCAACGCACTCCTGATGTTACACCAAAGGGTCCACACCGGAGAAAAACCTTATCAGTGCCCCGAATGTGGCAGGAACTTTGCTCAGAGTTCCACTTTACGTCGCCATCTTGCTGTACACCGAAGGAAAACGCAGGAACTGAATGCTGTGCAGATTTCATCTTCCTGATGAAGTGGATTGTCTGATCGCCAATAATTAATTTGGTCCAACATGCAATGCTTTAAAAAAGTATTCATACCACTTGAAATTGTCCACATTTTGTCATGTTACAACCCGAAATGTAAATGTATTTTATTGGGATTTTATGTGATAGACCAACACAAAGTTGAAGAAAAATGATAAAAAATGGTTTTCACAATTTTTTTTTTACAAAAAAAAGCGCGATGTGCATTTGTAGTAATCTAGTGGAACCAATTGCCTTCAGAAGTCACCTAATTAGTAAATAAAGTTCCCCTGTGTGTTATTTAATCTCAGTATAAATACAGCTGTTCTGTGAAGCCCTCAGAGGTTGGTTAGAGAACCTTAGTGAACACACAGCATCGTGAAGGCCAAGGAACACACCACACAGGTCAGGGATAAAGTTGTAGCAAAGTTTACAGCAGGGTTAGGTTATAAAAAAAATATATCAAGCTTTGAACATCTCACGGAGCTCTGTTCAATCCATCATTCGAAAATAGAAAGAGTATGGCACAACTGCAAACCTACCAAGACATGGCCCTCCACCTAAACTGACAGGCCGGGCAAGGAGAGCATTCATCAGAGGCACTCAAGAGGTCCATGGTAACTGGAGGAGCTGCAGAGATCCACAGCTCAGGTGGGAGAATCTGTCCACAGGACAACTATTATGCCCCGTACACACGATCTGAAATTCCAATTCCGATGTGAGCTTTTGAACAGAAATTCCGACCGTGTGTAGGTTCCATCGGACTTTTGCTGGCGGAATTTCCGCCAGCAAAATATTGAGAGCTGGAAAATCCGATCGCAATAGCAATTACGATGCATGCTCGGAAACATTGAACTTAATTTTCTTGGCTCGTCGTAGCATTCTTGACGGTCGAAAGTTTAGAGAACCCTTGTGTGATCGTGTGTATGCAAGCCAAGCTTGAGCGGAATTCCGTCGAAAAAACCATCCAGGGTTTTTCCGACGAAAAATCCAATTGTGTGTATGGGGCATTAGTCGAGCACTCCACAAATCTGCCTTTTATGGAAGAGTGACAAGAAGAAAGCCATTGTTGAAAGAATTCCATAAGAAATCCCGAATGCAGTTTGCGTGAAGCCATGTGGAGGACACAACAGACGCGGAAGGTGCTCTGGTCAGATGAGATCAAAATCAAACTTTTTGGCCCAAAAGCAAAACACTATGTGTATTGGTAAACTAACACTACACATCACCCTGAACACACCATCCCCACTGTGAAACATGGTGGTGGCAGGATCATGATGTGGGGATGCCTTTCTTCAGCAGGGACAGGGAAGCTGATCAGAGTTGATGGCAAGATGGATGGAGACAAATACAGGACAGTCTTAGAAGAAAACCTGTTAGGCCCCGTACACACGACCGGTTTTCTCAGCAGAATTCAGCAAGAAACTCGATGGGAGACGTATTCTGCCGAGAAAACTGATCGTGTGTACACTTTTCGCCGAGAAAACTGTCGAACTCGTCGAGCCAAAAAAAAAAAAATGTTGTCGACGGGCAATGGGAAAATTTGGCACGACAAGTTTTTTGACAGCCGACCAAGGAACTTGACGGGGAAAACGATGTGTTTCGCCCGTCGAGTTTCTGGGTCGTGTGTACGCGGCATTAGAGTCTGCCAAAGACTTGCGACTGGGGTGGAGATTCACCTTCCAGCAGGACAACGACCCTAAACATACAGCCAGAGCTACAATGGAATGATTTACATCAAACCATTTTCATGTGTTAGAATGTCCCAGTCAAAGTCCAGACCTGAATCCAATTGAGAATCTTTGGCAAGACTTAAAAATTGCTGTTCACAGAAACTCTCCGTCCAATCTGACAGAGCGTGAGATATTTTGCAAAGAAGAATGGGCAAAAATGTCCCTCTCTAGATGTGCAAAGCTGGTAGAGACATCCCCAAAAAGACTTGCAGCTGTAATTGCAGAGAAAGGGGGTTCTACAAAGTATTGAGTTTGGGGGGCGCCATACAAATGTACCCCCCTCACTTTTCACATAATTATTCACAAAAAAATTGTGAAAACCATTTATCATTTTGCTTTCACTTCACAATTATGTGACTCTCTGTGTTGGTCTATCACATAAAATACATTTACGTTTTTGGCTGTAACATGACAAATGGAAAATTTCAAGGGGTGTGAATACTTTTCCAAAGCACTGTAGAGCGTACACAAGTCCTAATACGCCTGCAGGCAAAGGGGGAGGCGTGGAGAAAGTGAGTATCTGGGGGCCCAATCCAGCGGAACTTTGCCTGAGATGGGCCTAGTGACATATTAAGGGAGGATATGATGACCTATGGGTATTAATTGGCCCATACAGAACACCCAGAGGACATTTTTGCAAGCTACACCCAAAAAAAAGGGCGAGGCTTAATCACCAGAATTTTATATACCTTTTGTAATAAAAGATATTGCTTTTAAACCTTTATGAACGGTTGTAATGTCTATGGTGTACAATGGAAGTCTGTATTGCCTCAATTATTTTCATATACATAGTCATTTTGGGATGTAGATACCATTTTTGAGTGTATAACTTCTAGCACACATTACCTTAACCACTTAAGGACCGCGCATCGTATATATACACCATCATTTTAAAGATGGATATCTCAGTTAGCCTGCATTCAGACCTGGGCGTACGCTGCATCGGCGTATTGCGGCGACAAATCAATAGGCGTTTTGTCCCCGCGATTTGCGGCGACAAAACGCCTATTGATTTTTTGCAGAAGAGGTGAATTAACACTGTCGGCTATGTGAACCATCTCCATAGCCGACAATGTTAATTCGCCCCTCCAGCGTATCTAGGGCTGCTTCAGCGTCGGGCGACAAAACGCCTAGGTCTGAATGGAGCCTTAAGGCAGCAGCCGCTACCACAACCGAGATATCCATCTTTCCTGTGAGCGGTCCTTTAAACGATAACGGTGGTCTCTGCGGCGGATTTGCAGTGGAAACACTGCTATTGGCGACCGCTTCCTGTATCCTGCTTGGCTGGGATACGAGTGAGGGGAAGATGGCCCCCACCCATCCCCATAGCATAGCAGGGTGGAAGCGACGACATTTTTTGTGAGGTCTTTTTGACCCCAGATCTCATATTTAAGAGGACCTGTCATGCTTTTTTCTATTACAAGGGATGTTTACATTCCTTGTAATAGGAATAAAAGTGACCCTTTTTTTTATTTTTTAGTGCATATATAAGAAAACAAAAACATTTTTTTTTTAAAGCGCCCCGTCCCGACGTGAGTAGCGCCCGCATATGAAAACGGTGTTCAAACCACACATGTAAGGTATCACCGTGATCGATAGAGCGAGAGCAACAATTCTAGCCCCAGACCTCCTCTGTAACTCATAAGGTGCAACCTGTAGAATTTTTTTTAAACGTCGCCTATGGAGATTTTTAAGGGTAAAAGTTTGACGCCATTCTATGAGCGGGCGCAATTTTGAAGCGTGACATGTTGGGTATCGTTTTACTCGGCGCAACATTATCTTTCACAATATAAACAAAAATTGGGCTAACTTTACTGTTGTCTTATTTTTTTTTTCAAAATTGAATTTTTTCCAAAAAAAGTGCGCTTGAAAGAACGCTGCCCAAATATGGTGTGACAGAAAGTATTGCAACGACCGCCATTTTATTCTCTAGGGTGTTAGAATAAAAAATATATATAATGTTTGGGGGTTCTAATTAGAGGTAAAAAGATGGCAGTGAAAACCAGTGAAAAACACATTAGAACTGCTGTTTTGCTACTTGTAATGAAATGTAACCTGTAATGCCAATGGCCACCACAAGATGGTGCCAGATCACAGAAGGAAGCTGAGGCCTGCGCAAGGTGGCAAAGCCGCGGTCTCAATTACCAGCCAGCCCGCGATGGGCGGTAATTGAGGCCGCGGCCTTCTGCAGGCCTCAGCTTCCTTCTGTGAAGGCGGCAAAGCCGCGGCCTCAATTACCGGCTGGTGCGGGCCCACCGCCTCCCGCGCCGGCCGGTAATTGAGGCCGTGGCTTTGGCGCCTTCTGCAGGCTTAGGCTTCCCCAGGCGCCAGGTCACAATTTCTTGTCACAATTGCGACCGGGCGCCCGGATTTGTCGAGGACTGATATACATAGTCCTTTTGGGATGTAGATACCATTTTTGAGTGTATAACCTCTAGCGCACATTACCTTACCCACCAGAATTGCCCATGGCCTCTTTCCCCATTGGTGTGGGAATGGGTGATTAGGTAAGTAAACATGGACCACCAAGACAGGGTATTTGATTTTACTGACACTGACCACTAATGAGGGGGGTTCCTATTGCTCCCACAAATATCAATGCTGCGAGTAATGCCTTGTACACACGATCGGAATTTTTTCGTCGGATATTCCGACTGTGTGGGCCCCATCTGACTTTTTTCAGTTTAGAAATAGAACATGTTTTATTTTTTTCCGATGGAAAAAAATTCTATCGGAAATTCCGATCGTCTGTGTCGAACTCCGACGGAGAAAAAAAACACGCATGCTCGGAATGAAGTGGACGCATGCTCAGAAGCATTGAACTTTAATTGTTCACGGCTCGTCGTAGTGTTGTACGTCACTGCGTTTTGGACAGTCGGAATTTGGTCCGACAGCGCGTGTGCAAGACAGCTTGAACGGAATTCCGACGAAAAATTTCATCGGATTTTATCCCATCAGAAATTCCGATCGTGTGTACATTATTGTATCCACTGACAACAATACTAGGGGGTTTATTTGTTCACTGACACCAATGCTGGGGGTTATTATTGTGTCAACTAACACCAATACTGGGGTTAATCTTGCTCTCAATGACACCAATATTGGGGGTTGTTATTTTCTCCACTGACACCAATGCTGGGGGTTATTATTGTGTTCACTGACACTAATGCTGGGAATTTTTGCTCCCGCTGACACCAATACTTTGGTTAATATTGCTTGCAATGTAACCAATACTGGGGGTTATTGTTCCTTCTATTGACACTCACACACACACACAATACTGGGGTTATTATTGTGTGCGCTGACACCAACACTGGGGTTATTATTGTGTGCGCTGACACCAACACTGGGGTTATTATTGTGTGCGCTGACACCAACACTGGGGTTATTATTGTGTGCGCTGACACCAATGTTAGGAGTTACTATTAATCCAACTGACACCAATGCTGGGGGTTATTATTGCTTTTACTGACACCAATGCTGGGGGTTATTATTGCTCTCACTGACACCAATGCTGGGGGTTATTAATGCTCTCACTGACACTAATGCTGGAGGTTATTATTACTTATACTAAATTAGAGGGTTTATTATGGCTTTCACTGACACCAATGCTGGGGGTTCTTATTACTGATACAAATTCTGGGGTTAAAGGGACACTAAAGTCAGTTTTATTTTTTTTTTTTTAAATAACAAACATGTTATACTTACCTCCACTGTGCAGTTCGTTTTGCACAGAGTGGCCCGGAAAGCTGTCTTCTGGGGTCCCTCGGCGGCTGTCTGGGCTCCTCGTAAAAGCTTTCCATCTTCATGCGAGGGCGCTCGCACGGTGGAAAGCTTTTGCGAGCGCGCTCTCCCGTGATACAGTGGCGGCCATAGCCGCCGACTGTATCATTCGGCCCTGGCACGCCGCGTCATCCGCTGTGATTGACAGCAGCGCCAGCCAATGGCTGCGCTGCTATCAATCCGCCCAGCCTAGCCAATCAACGGCCAGGCTGGGAACCGAAGAGGATGACGTGGACGCGTCCAGGAGTTTCGAACGGTCAGGTAAGTAAAACGGGGGCTCGGGGGGGCGGTGCTGTGAGAAGTTTTTTTACCTTAATGCATAGGATGCATTAAGGTAAAAAAACTTTTACCTTTACAACCCTTTTAATATTGCTCCCAATAACACCAGTGCTGGAGGTTATTATTGCTTCCACTGACACCATAACTGGGATTAATATCACTCTGAATGTACCCAATACTGGGGGTTATTATTGTGTAAAGTGACCCCGATACTGGGAGTTATTTCTCCAACTGACACCAATTCTAGGAGTTGCTATTTCTCCAACTGACACCAATTCTAGGCGTTGCTATTTCTCCAACTGACACCAATTCTAGGCGTTGCTATTTCTCCAACTGACACCAATTCTAGGAGTTGCTATTTCTCCAACTGACACCAATTCTAGGCGTTATTTCTCCAACTGACACCAATTCTACGCGTTGCTATTTCTCCAACTGACACCAATTCTAGGCGTTGCTATTTCTCCAACTGACACCAATTCTAGGAGTTGCTATTTCTCCAACTGACACCAATTCTAGGCGTTATTTCTCCAACTGACACCAATTCTACGCGTTGCTATTTCTCCAACTGACACCAATTCTAGGCGTTGCTATTTCTCCAACTGACACCAATTCTAGGAGTTGCTATTTCTCCAACTGCCACCAATTCTAGGCGTTGCTATTTCTCCAACTGACACCAATTCTAGGCGTTGCTATTTCTCCAACTGACACCAATTCTAGGCGTTATTTCTCCAACTGACACCAATTCTACGCGTTGCTATTTCTCCAACTGACACCAATTCTAGGCGTTGCTATTTCTCCAACTGACACCAATTCTAGGAGTTGCTATTTCTCCAACTGACACCAATTCTAGGCGTTGTAATTTCTCCAACTGACACCAATTCTACGCGTTGCTATTTCTCCAACTGACACCAATTCTAGGAGTTGTTATTTCTCCAACTGACACCAATTCTAGGAGTTGTTATTTCTCCAACTGACACCAATTCTAGGAGTTGCTATTTCTCCAACTGACACCAATTCTAGGAGTTGTTATTTCTCCAACTGACACCAATTCTAGGAGTTGCTATTTCTCCAACTGACACCAATTCTAGGAGTCATGCAGGCCATACACATTTCGAACAAATTTTCTTTTCAAAATTAAGAAAGTTCGTTTTTTTTGTGATCCGATGATGCCACCATTGATTTTGGAAATTCGGCCGACCAAAACTTTCTTTTCTCTCCGGGAATATTCGTTTCTCTCCGGGAATATTCTTTTCTCTCCGTAAAAATTAGTTTCTCTTCGGGGATTTTCTTTTCTTGCACATTTTTTTTTTCTTGCACATTTCTCGCACGATTCTCCCATTATCGATCAGAAACTGACACCAATTCTAGGAGTTGCTATTTCTCCAACTGACACCAATGCTGGAGGGTATTATTAATGGCACCAATGCTGACGGTTATTATGGCTGCTACTGACACCAATGCTATGAGTTACTATATTATTTTTTCCACTGACACCAATGCTAAAGGTTATTATTAATGGCACGGGTGATAAAGGGTATTTTTAGCAACATCAATGCAGTGGTTTTTGCGGAAACCAAAGCTGGGCATTACTTTTTCTATCAACTGACACCAATGCTGGAGGTTGTTATTGCGTGTAAACTTAAGGTCTATGGGCCTCACTTTGCATCAGAGTCAGACCAAAGTAGTACAAAGACTAGTTTGAAGTCACACAGATATGAATAGTTATCATGGGGTACGACTTATTATGTAACGCTGATATCCAAAGTCACAAGTGTGAAAAAGGGGCCTAAACGTTATCTACCTTTCCACTGAGGGCCCTTTCACACTTGTGCGACATTTCCTTTGGACATCAGAGTCGCATTACAAGACCTACCACATGATCCCCAATGATAACCATTCAAAAGTCACACCAGACTTTAAAAGTAGTCCCTGTACTACTTTGGGCCGACTCTGATTCGAGTTGAGGTCCATAGACCTTAAAAGTGGATGTAAAGCCACTCTCATCCTTTCTCAACTACTGCCCTAGTGCTGATCTATAAAGATATAGATGCCTCCTGCATGTATCCTTGCCTGTCAAATGTCTCCCCTCTGTCTGTTATAAGAACTGAAAAACTGCAGATTCTGTGGGTGGATCAGTTGTCTGGAGCTCTGTGGGTGGAGTCATGATGTCAGTAGACTCCCCGCCCACCTCTACACTCCCCTTGTCAACATTAATTTTTTCCCTGTGTATTCCTTACACTAAATTCTGCTATGATCACTATCATCCAGTCAAAATCCAGAAAAGTAACCTCATGACTTCAGAAAAATGAATGGGGGTGGGAATCATAGGAGCCATGTCATTCTCCTGTGCTAGGCAGAAAAAAACTGAAGCTGCAGATGCAGGGAGAAGGGGGATGTACCCGAGGGAACTGCCCCCTGGGAGGTACTGTACTGTGTTTTAAACACTTAACATGCTGTTTTCTGCCTAGTCAATCTCCTAGGGGAAGATAATACCCTAAGGCAGTGATGGCGCACCTTGGCACTCCAGATGTTTTGGAACTACATTTCCCATGATGCTTAACTACACTGCAGAGTGCCTGAGCATCATGGGAAATGTAGTTCCAAAACATCTGGGGTGCCAAGGTTCACCATCACTGCCCTAAGGTCAAGATGCTGCTGTGTCCATCCATGAACGGAAGAGAAATAATGCCTGTCTCCAGGCTAGTGCATGAGATATGTAAATAACCTGTCACTCACAGCAAGGGGGCGGAACGGACTAAGGTTTTTCTCTGCAAGTCCGTTTTATTTCACTGAACAATAAAAGAGAATTGCTCAGAGCTGGATTAACTGTGTGTGGCAAGACTGGGCACAGGTGATAGGAAATCTTATACTCAACATTGTGACATCAAAAAAAAAAAAAAAAAAATTCTGGTTTACATCCATATTAAGTTTACACAGGCATTCCCTGAAATCACTGCAAAAATCACGTGATTTTCAAGTCGCGGCAGTGTGAAAAGGGGCCCGACTGCTAAGCAAAAGAATAAGCAAATTACTCCACAGCCAATCAGAACGGCCCTTCAGATTGAAAACACCAAGAACTGGAAAATAAATTCAAACTGGGAGACCAGATATAAAAAAGATGTTTATTGAACCCTTTGGACCTCCCGAATCAGAATTTATTCCTGCGGATTAGTATGAGTCTTCTGATGCTTCATAAGTGTCCATTTCAGTGTGAAGCTCCGCCCACAATCTGTGCACTGAAACGGTTTCTCTCCGGTGTGGATCCGGCGATGTTTGTCCAGGTTGGATTTGTGCGAGAAGCTTTTCCCACAGTCCGAGCAGCAGTATGGCTTCTCCCCAGTGTGAACACGTTCGTGCTTCATCAGATTGGCCTTCTGGGTGAAACGTTTCCCGCAGTGCGAGCATGGAAAGGGCTTCTCCCCGGTGTGCGTCCGGATGTGCTTCACTAGAGTCATTTTGTCCTTGAAGCTTTTGCCACACTCGGTGCACGGGAAGGGCCGCTCACCGGTATGACCCTTTCGGTGTTTGATGAGAAATGACATCCGTGTGAAGCTCTTCCCGCACTCTGGGCAGGCAAAGGGGCTCTGGCTGGCGTGCATTCTCTGGTGATCTGCAAGGTAGGAGCGGCGGGCAAACGGTTTCCCACACTCGTGGCACAGGAATGGCTTTTCGGCCCCATGCACTACCTGATGGTCAACCAGACTGGACCGGCGAGTGAATCGCTTGCCGCAGTCGGAGCAGGAAAATGGCTTCTCGCCCGTATGAGATCTTTGGTGTTCCGCCAGGATGGATTTGAGTGTAAAGCATTTGCCGCATTCGGAGCACGAGTACGGACGCTCGCCGGTGTGTATCCGTAGGTGCTCAACCAGAGACGACCTTAAAGTGAACGATTTCCCACACTCCGAGCAAGAAAACGGCCTTTCCTGACGGTGAAACTTTGCATGCTTTACCAGATTGGAACGCTGAGCAAAACACTTCCCGCACTCGGGGCACAAAAACGGCTTTTCCCCTGAATGAGTCCTCTGGTGGATGATGAGACCCGAGTTATAGGCAAAACATTTCCCGCACTCCGAACACGAGAGGGGCTTTGAGCCCGTAACATTCCTCAACATATTGTTGACGTTTTCAGGAAGAGAAGTCTTATTCATAGAGCCAGGAAATATTTCTCCTCTGTGAGATGGCTCCTCACAATTAGAAGTATCAACTGGTCCTAGAGGAACGTTTGGGATAATGGGGCTTTCTCCTTCTTCTGTTATATCGTCACTTTCTAGCTCATCATCTGAATAGGTTTTCACAACATTGTATTCATCTGCAAATTATATAAAATACATTTTATTGGGAGACAAGCGAGGAGGACCCGGGAGATGGTGCAGTGTAGGGGAAATGGAAGATGATGCAGTGTGGGGAATACGGGAGAAGGACACGGGAGATGGTGCAGTGTGGGGGGACACGGGAGATGGTGTGGGGGATACAAAAGGAGGACACAGGAAATGGTGCAGTGTGGGGGATACGGGAGGAGGAGGACACGGGAGATGGTGCAGCATGGAGAACATAGGAGATGGTGCAGTGTGGGGGATAAGGGAGGAGGACCCGGGAGATGGTGAAGTGGGGGGGAAGTTGGTGTGGGGGATACGGGAGGAGGACACAGGAGATGGTGCAGCCTGGAGAACATGGTAGATGGTGCAGTGTGGGGGGATACGAGGAAGAGGACATGGGACATGGTGCAGTGTGGGGGGACACGAGGAAGAGGACATGGGAGATGGTTCAGTGTGGGGGATACGGGAGGAGGATACAGAAGATGGAGGGGATGGTGCAATGTGGAGAACATGAGAGATGGTTCAGTGTGGGGGATACAGGAGGAGAATACGGGAGATGGTGTGGCACAGGGGGACACGGAGAAGAAGAAACAACATAAAGAACATGGCAGATGGTGTAGAGGTTACGGAAAATATTTTTTTTTTGTATTTAGCGTTTATTACTCACCTGTATTGATCTCTACAAATGTTTCCTCCTCCTTACATGGTTCATTGTACATCTCATCATTGTCTTCTTCCTTGACCTCAACCTTAAAAGAAATTACATCTTCTGCCTACAAAGACAATAAAATTTAGAAAAAAAGAACATAACACACATTATACAGAGCAGAGTGGAGAAACCTTTCTATGACTCTTAGTGCAACAAACCTGATCATGGTAAGAGATGGTGAGATCTTCCTCTGTAGAATCCCGGGAATACAGAGGACGGGGACATCTCTCTGGTGGGTTCCCATTACTGGATCCATCTGTAGGAAACACACACACTGAATACAAAGCACTCCTTATAGACCCCCTAATAGAGAAGGAACAATAAATGCTTGATTGGACGGAACGCGTAAGGGCGGTCAGATCATGGAGTCAGATGGGGGATCTAGGTGGAGCCTCCGTACTGCTCTCTCCTTTACTATAAAGTCTCCTCTTACCCGGTGATGTGAGGGGCGGCTGATTCTCCATGACGACGTCCTTGTAGAGATCCTTGTGTCCTTCTATATACTCCCACTCCTCCATGGAGAAATAGACAGTGACATCCTGACACCTTATAGGAACCTGACACACACAATGATACAGTCACCATCCAGACACATCCCTTGTCTGTTACTGGATAATGTCCCAGAATTCCCGGCACCGCTCACCTCTCCTATCAGCAGATCAATGATCTTCTGGGCAACTTCTACTATGTTCTTATTGTTTCCTTCAGATGTCAGGGAGGGAGGTGGAGGGACTGTGATGGTTACCTGGCCACCAGATTTCATAGGAGGAAAACGCTGTATTGAAAACAGAAAAAAAAGTGATGCAATTTTACCCTTCCAAACCCTCCTCACTTCTCCGGTCAGGTCTGTGTTTTATTAATAGAGATAAGAGTGATGTCATGTGACTTCCCAGAATCCTCCTCACCTCTCCGGTCAGCTCTGTGTTTTATTAATAGAGATAAGAGTGATGTCATGTGACCTCCCAGAATCCTCCTCAGCTCTCCGGTCAGGTCTGTGTTTTATTAACAGAGATAAGAGTGATGTCATGTGACCTCCCAGAATCCTCCCCACCTCTCCGGTCAGGTCTGTGTTTTATTACTATAGATAAGAGTGATGTCATGTGACCTCCCAGAATCCTCCTCACCTCTCCGGTCAGGTCTGTGTTTTATTAATAGAGATAAGAGTGATGTCATGTGACCTCCCAGAATCCTCCTCACCTCTCCAGTCAGCAGCGAGATGATCTCCAGGGTGAGGTCTAATATCTTCTCTGTTATATGACTCCGCTTCTCCATCCTTAATACCGCCACAGTCAAAATTCTGCTCACTTCCTCACAACTGCACCATCATCACATCTTAATCAACTTGGGAAATCCTACAAATGGAACAAAATGAGAACATTTAATTTAAAAAAAGTTGGCTTTTTCATAACTTCAGAAAGTTAAAGGTCTCTCTATAATCACTCTTCTCTCCCCTCTGAGACGGAAAATTCCTTCTGACCCGACAATAATAGAGCCGCGGTCCTCCAACAGGCAACAGCTCAACAGCTGTGGAGTGCAGGAAAAACGAGTCCACATGACATGTAGTGAGTACTGTGCACCCCGTGTGCCCCTGTTCCTCCAGTGCGCTCTTCTGCATCCTGGTCTCCACGGAGCCTCCGGCGCGCTCCTGTAACCGCCTGGCCTGCACCACTCTCCCTGAGGACATGGACCTGTCTGATAACAGATCAGGCAGGCGGACAATTTTCTGGCTTTGGAAACACCGCCAGACTGGAACTCAACCAAAAACTTTTACTCCCTCTTGCAGTTGCTGACTGCCACAATCGTTGGTGTCTTTATCTGCTGTGTGTAGCTGGGAACAGAGATAGATGGACCTCATCTAAAAGGTTTTGGAGTACAAGGACCCCTGATCCCGGCCAAGGCCCCATCTAGTGACTCCAGTGCTGTAAACAGAGATAGATGGACATCATCTATAAAGGGTTTCAGAGTACAAAGACCCCATATCACAGACAAGGCCCCATCTAGTGACTCCAGTGCATCCCCAGTCGATGTGTCATCCACTGACTCCATAGAGCTCAGTTACTCCAAGTTTATTCCCAGTCCACATGTCATCTAGTAGCTCCAGTGCTCGGAACAGAAATAGATGGACCTCATCTAAAGGGTTTCAGAGTACAAAGACCCCATATCCCAGACAAGGCCCCATCTAGTGACTCCACTGCTGGGAACAGAGATAGATGGACCTCATCTAAAGGGTTTTGGAGTACAAAGACCCCCTGATCCCGGCCAAGACCCCATCTAGTGACTCCAGTGCATCCCCAGTCGGACAATTTTCAGGCTGTGGAAACCCCGCCAGACTGGAACTCAACCAATAACTTTTGCTCCCTCTTGCAGTTGCTGACTGCCACCATTGTTGTGGTCTTTATCTGCTGTGTGTAGCTGGGAACAGAGATAGATAGACCTCATCTAAAGGGTTTCGGGGTACAAAGACCCCCTGATCCCCGCCAAGGCCCCATCTAGTGCCTCCAGTGCCGGGAACAGAGATAGATGGACCTCATCTAAAGGGTTTCAGAGTACAAAGACCCCTGATCCGAGCCAAGGCCCCATCTAGTGACTCCAGTGCCGGAAACAGAGATAGATGGACCTCATCTAAAGGGTTTCAGAGTACAAAGACCCCCTGATCCCCGCCAAGGCCCCATCTAGTGACTCCAGTGCCGGGAACAGAGATAGATGGACCTCATCTAAAGGGTTTTGGAGTGCAAAGACCCCATGTCCCAGACAAGGCCCCATCTAGTGCCTCCAGTGCCGGGAACAGAGATAGACGGACCTCATCTAAAGGGTTTCAGAGTACAAAGACCCCTGATCCGAGCCAAGGCCCCATCTAGTGACTCCAGTGCCGGAAACAGAGATAGACGGACCTCATCTAAAGGGTTTTGGAGTACAAAGACCCCTGATCCCAGACACGGCCCCAAAGTAGTCATCATGACCATTTCACCAGCAATGTCTATAGGAGAATGCTGACATTCTGCAATAGCCTGTTATCTGCATTGAGAATATGTGTCTCCCCTCCCCCGCTGAACTGAAAACCTTCAAGGGTAATCCCCCCTGGGCACCCCCAACAACTTACCAGACTCAGCCATTAACCGGCACGGTTTGGGGGCCCTTAGAAGTTCCCAGAAAGCTGCTGGTGGCCCAATGTCCAGCGACCAACATTCACCCAAAGCTCAGGGCAGGTGAAAGGTGTGTCACAGCCCCTCCTACTTCCTGAATATTCATGAGGAGCCATTCACATTCATTATCCCTGCATTAATGTCTGTTACTAGACGCCCCAAGCCATGAATGTGACAGGAATGGACGAACCAACCCTCACCTATACCTACTTCCCCTTTAGATAAGCGCAAGGCGGAAGTTACTGTCACCTTACATTCGCTTCCGGTAACCTGGGACCGCTCTATCTCTGCTATTGACAGCTCGGCTCCTCCCCAAGCGCAAAGCCACGCCCCTCCCTCTCTAGAGGCTGGAGTCTCCCCGCCCACCTCTGCAGCACGGGCTGTCAGGAGACGATGAGCGTGACGTCAGCAAGGTGGCCGCTCTAGTGAACACTAGAGGGGAATACTGATGTCCTCACTATAGAAGGAGAAGACGTCATTTTTTTGAAGTCCCAGATATCCTACTACAGTTCCCAGAATGATTTGCTGCAATCCTTTCTTATTATTTCCTGCTGGAGGCCAGAATAGGAGTAGCTTTTGTTACTGGAATGAGAGATTCCTGCAAGACTGGTAATATTATCATTAATTATTGATCATTGTTATAATTATTATTATTGTTTATCAATATATAATTCCTCCAACCTATCACCCCAGTAATAACAGGGATCCATTTCTACTTGTAATAATAGTAAATAATAATATTATACTACAATTTAATTATTTACATATCTCTGACATATGCCACAGCGCTGTCTGAACAATCGTTCACAATATAATGTCATTTAGGGATCCATATTCATAAACAAGTAAAAATATCTTAAAGGAACTCTCCGTTTTCAGGTGAAGGTAACCTCTTGGCGTCTGTGTCCCCCAAAAATATATATTTTTTTCTCTGTTTTGTAGGCGCTGTCATTTACTTTTAAAACCGATCGCGGCGAGATCAAGTGTGCTCATCAGGAGACTCCTCCAAGAGAACCGATCTGACCACCATGACTGATCTGCTGAGGATGGACAACGACGGAGGCCATAAGACCGAGAAGATATTTAACATTACTATGGAGATCATCACACTACTGGCCGGAGAGGTGAGGAGGATTCTGGGAGGTCACATGACATCACTCTTATCTCTATTAATAAAACACAGACCTGACCGGAGTGGTGAGGAGGATTCTGGGAGGTCACATGACATCACTCTTATCTCTATTAATAAAACACAGACCTGACCGGAGAGGTGAGGAGGATTCTGGGAGGTCACATGACATCACTCTTATCTCTATTAATAAAACACAGACCTGACTGTAGAGGTGAGGAGGATTCTGGGAGGTCACATGACATCACTTATCACTTATCACATCACTTATCTCTATTAAAGCGGAGTTCCACCCAAAAATGGAACTTCCGCTTAATCCACTCCACACCCCCTTACATGCCACATTTGGTTGGGGGGGGGGAGTGGGGGCCGAGGGGCTGGTTAGGCGATTAAGCTTAATCGCCTACAGCAGCCCCTCCCTGTAGGCGATCGCATGGGACACATGACAGGTCCCATGCGATCGCCTGTCCAATCAGCGGCGAGCCGCGCTGCGCGCGCATGCGCAGTGCGGCTCGCGCATGCGCAGTGGGTGCCCGGCCGTGAAGCCGAAGGCTGTCACTGCTGGGTGCCCACAGTCGGAATGAAGACGCCGGCCGGGGAGGGGGGGAGAGGAGCGGAGCCCCCGGTCGGCGCGTCGCTGGAACGCAGGTGCAGGTAAGTGAGTGTTTATTAAAAGCCAGCAGCTACACTTTTTGTAGCTGCTGACTTTTAATAAACACAATTTTTGGCTGGAACTCTCCTTTAATAAAACACAGACCTGACCGGAGAGGTGAGGAGGATTCTGGGAGGTCACATGACATCACTCTTATCTCTATTAATAAAACACAGAGCTGACCGGAGAGGTGAGGAGGATTCTGGGAGGTCACATGACATCACTCTTATCTCTAATAATAAAACACAGACCTGACCGGAGAGGTGAGGAGGATTCTGGGAGGTCACATGATCTATCACATCCATCTATCTCTGATAAGTTAATTAACCACTTCCCGCCTGCTTTATGCAAAATGATGGCCAGGAAGTGGTTCTGTTATCCTGACTGGGCGTCATACGACGTCTAGCAGGATAACATGCCGGCGCGCGCCCCTGACAGCGCGGAAATCACGAGTGCGGCGCGTCAGTCTGACACACCGCATCTCCGATTGTGGTAAGAAGCCTCTGGCAGCAGCTTTTTACCACGTGATCAGCTGTGACCAATCACAGCTGATCACAGCGTGAACCAGGAAATGCCGGTAAACAGGATTCCTTGGTTCGTGTCGACAGGGAGAGCCGATCAGCGGCTCTCCCTGTCAGAGGGGGGGTCTGTGCTAATAATCATCACATTGATTATCAGCACAGCCCCCATCAATTGTAAAAATAAGCTTCCAATCAGTGCCCCATCATAACCCCCTACCAGTGCCCAATAAAGTGCCAATCTGTGCCCACCACAGTGCCAATCAGTGCCCATTAGAGTGCCAATCAGTGCCCAGCAGTAACACCTGTCAGTAACCAATCAGTACCTCTTTATCAGTGCTGCCCATCACTGCCACCTATCAGTGCCAATCAGTGCCGCCTGTCAGTGCCCATCACAGCCACCTGTCAGTGCCCATCAGTGCCGCCTGTCAGTGTTCATCAGTGCCACCTATCTGTGCCCATCAGTGCTGCATATCAGTGCCACCTATTGGTGCCCATCAGTGCTGCATATCAGTGGCGCCTATCAGTGCCCATCAATTCTACATATCAGTGCCTCCTCACCAGTGCCCATCAGTGCCACCTTATTAGTGCCGCCTCATCAGCGCCCATCAGTGCCGCCTCATCAGCGCCCATCAGTGCCGCCTCATCAGTGCCCGTCAGTGAAGGGGAAAACAACATTTTATGACAGAAACTAAGAAAAAACATTTTTTTTATCAAAACTGTGGGTCTTTTTTAGTTTGTTTAGCAAAAAATATAAACTCCAGAGGTGATCAAATACCACCAAAAGAAAGCTCTATTTGTAGGAAGAAAATTATAAACATTTAGTTTGGGTACAGTATTGCATGACCGCGCAATTGTAATTCAAAGCGCTGAAAGCTGAAAACTGTCCTGGGCAGGAAGGGGCGAAAGTGCCTGGTATGGAAGGGGTGAAACACAGACTTGACCAGAAAGGAGGTTTGAGGACCAAGGTGATCCACATGTTTGCTTTTTTTGAGGAGTCAAAGTCATTTCAAATAATCATTTTTTTTGTGTCTTTCATTTGGTCAGGACTGTCGAGTGGTGAAGAAGGCGTCTGGAGAAAATGTGTCGCCAAGCAATTGCCCCCGAGTTACAGGAGACAAATCCAAGAAACATAAAGAGAAGATCCTCGGGGTCACCAACAAGATCATTGGTCTGCTGACAGGAGAGGTGAGGGGTGCCGGGAATTCTGGGACATTATCCAGTAACAGACAAGGGATGTGTCTGGATGGTGACTGTATCATTGTGTGTGTCAGGCAGGGCTGTCTTAATGAGAGGGCACACCTGGGCAGTGCCCAGGGGCCCCAGCTTCATGGGGGGCCCCTGCACTTTCCCCAAAGCAGCTGGTCCTTGAGCCCACCCTGCCCCAAAATTGTCTCCATTGTAGGGGCCCCAGAGCATTATTTTGCCCATGGTGTCAGGTTCCTATAAGGTGTCAGGATGTCACTGTCTTATTTCTCCACATAGGAGGAGGAGTACTCAGAAGAAGAAGAAGATTGGGAAGAGGATGAGTTAGAAGAGGAGACTCCACCATTTCCTAAATCACTGTGTAAGAGGAGAACTTGTCTTTCTTTTTTTTCAAATCTCTCTTTGTAGGTCCACCTAGATCAGTGATGGCAAACCTCGGCACCCCAGATGTTTTGGAACTACATTTCCCATGATGCTCATGCACCCTGCAGTGTAGTTAAGCATCATGGGAAATGTAGTTTCAAAACATCTGGGGTGCCAAGTTTCACCATCACTGACCTAGATTGTCAACATACAGTGGAACCTCGGATTGCGAGTAACGCGGTTAACGAGCACTGTATTTAAAAAAATCCTAACTCTGTTTGCGAGTGTCGTCTCGTAGAACAAGCAGGATTCAAGCCAAAGCGGTGTGCAATACCGTGTTTGGCCTTAGGTGGGGGGCGCCGGAGCCAATCAGCGCCATTCGGAAAGATTCAGAAATAGTCAATTTCCGAGCATTTACGACAGGGGTGGCCAACCAGTGGCCCGCGAAGCCCTCTGATGTGGCCCGCGAACTCCTGCTCTGGAATGGTGGGTTGGCAAGCCCAGATAGCAGGTTGCCGACCCGCCATAACACAGCATCAGTGTTGTGAATGAAGCTGGTGGTAGAGGAAGAAAGCGGCTGCGGAGCAGAGCCCCACAACCCGATGCTTTCTCTACAGCGCCAGCTTTTGCCACAGGCGGAGTCTATGGCAAAGTTCAGCTAATCCACAGGATAGACACAGGTGCACTACGCTGCACCCTGTGAGCAAACCACAGGACATCAGTGTGAAAGCAGTCTTGGGCCCTTTTCACAAGATCAGCCCGACCAAATGGGACCCTCAATTCACCCATATAAAGCGACAGATGTCTGTTTACGCCCACTTACCTCCAAAAAACAGAAGGGAGTTTGTACCCTTCTGTCTGGGCGGATCGGAGGGCCGAAGCATAGCCGTGACCTGTCAGCCGCCCGCTCTGCTCATTGTGGCCCTCGACTGGTTGCCAAGTTAGTTAAGTGGCCCTCGCGCTTCAAAAGGTTGGGCACCCCTGATTTACGAGGTCAGCCGAAGTGTCCTCGGGCCTTTCCGAGTGATTCTGAGGCTCTCCGGCGCCCCCCCACCTCTGGCCACATCCGGTATTGCATGCTATTGAAGTCAAAGCGGAACAAATTATTTTCGTTTCCATTGACTTCAGTGGGGAAACTCGCTTTGATGTGATTACGAGCATTCTCCTGGAACAGATTATGCAAGGTTCCACTGTATAAGATTTTGAGAAAATTTATTCAGTCAGTGTGTGTGTTTCCTACAGATGGATCCAGTAATGGGAACCCACCAGAGAGATGTGCCCGTCCTCTGTATTCCCAGCTAACAGTGGGGCCCAAACTGTATGGTGGTGCACATTATTGTAAAGGAGAGAGCAGTACGGAGGCTCCACCTAGATCCCCCATCATCTGATAAACACATAGAAACAATGTATTCAGCCAGTGTGTGTGTTTCCTACAGATGGATCCAGTAATGGGAACCCACCAGAGAGATGTTCCCGTCCTCTGTATTCCCGGGACTCCACACAGGAACATCCCAACCTTCCTTACCGTTTTCAGGTAGTTGGAACTGAGAGCCTTCATAGCATATCGGGAAGGGATTTTGCCAACAATGGTGACAATACTGTCCTTTCACAAAACCTTTTAGGCAGAAAACCTGAGAGACATGAATATTATTGTTAAAGAGGAAGAAGAAGAGGAGGAGATCGAAATTCCTCTTACTATGAAAGAAGAGGAAACAGGTGAGCCATTTAAAAAGTCTATCTCTAGAGCCATTTCTTGTTAAAGAGGAACTTCACCCATAACAACTTGACAAAAAATTATGTTCCTCAGCAAGGAAATACAACATTAATACATATAATATATAATACATAATATATAATACAAAAATATAATATAATATAATACATAAATACAACATTAATAATTATGCTACCAAAATTAGCATGCATTGGAAATAGCCTCCAGCATTGTTCCTGGTTTTTCTTGCTGGAGGCTGCCATTTTGCTGAAGCCCAGAGCCCCTGAGCAGCAGTAAATCTTTAGCCTGTAAATAGATCGACCTCTACGTTTTTGGCACAGTGCCAAAGCGGCGGCAGCAGTGGCAGATCTCTTGTTCCCTACACAGGTAGGCCATTGGGAACCGACACATGGCTGCATTGGGGACACCAGGCTGCATTTAGGGACACAAGGCTGCATTGGGGACACAAGGCTGCATTGGGGACACAAGGCTGCATTTGGGGACACATGGCTTAATTGGGGACACAAGCCTGCTTTTGGGGACACAAGGCTGAATTGGGGACACAAGGCTGCATTGGGGACACATGGCTGCGTTTGGGGACACAAGGCTTAATTGGGGACACAAGGCTGCATTTAGGGACACAAGGCTGCATTGGAGACACGTGGCTGCATTTAGGGACACAAGGCTGCGTTTGGGGACACAAGGCTTAATTGGGGACACAAGGCTGCATTTGGGGACACATGACTGCATTGGGGACACAAGGCTGCATTGGGGACACAAGGCTGCATTGGAGACACATGGCTGAATTGGGGACACAAGGCTGCATTTGGGGACACATGGCTTAATTGGGGACACAAGCCTGCATTTGGGGACACAAGGTTGAATTGGGGACACAAGGCTGCATTGGGGACACATGGCTGCATTTGGGGACACAAGGCTTAATTGGGGACACATGGCTGCATTTGGGGACACAAGGCTGCATTTGGGGAAACAAGGCTGCATTGGAGACACATGGCTGCATTTGGGGACACAAGGCTTAATTGGGGACACATGGCTGCATTGGAGACACATGGCTGCATTTGGGGACACAAGGCTTAATTGGGGACACATGGCTGCATTGGAGACACAAGGCTTAATTGGGGACACATGGCTGCATTGGAGACACATGGCTGCATTTGGGGACACTAGGCTGGATTGGGGACACTAGGCTGGATTGGGGACACATGGCTGCATTTGGGGACACTAGGCTGGATTGGGGACACTAGGCTGGATTGGGGACACATGGCTGCATTTGGGGACACAAGGCTGCATTGGAGACACAAGGCTTAATTGGGGGCACATGGCTGCATTTGGGGACACAAGGCTGCATTGGGGACACATGGCTGCATTTGGGGACACAAGGCTTAATTGGGGGCACATGGCTGAATTGGGGACACATGGCTGCATTTGGGGACACATGACTGCATTGGGAACACAATTGGGGACACATGGCTGCATTGGGGACACAAGGCTGTGTTTGGGGACACAAGGCTGCGTTTGGGGACACAGGGCTTAATTGGGGACATATGGCTGCATTTGGGGACACAAGGCTTAATTGGGGACATATGGCTGCATTTGGGGACACAAAGCTTAATTGGGGGGCACATGGCTACATTTGGGGACACAAGGCTGAATTGGGAACACATGGCTGAATTAGGGATACAAGGCTGAATTAGGGACACAAGGTTGAATTGGGGACACAAGGCTGCATTGGGGACACATGGCTGCATTTGGGGACACAAGGCTTAATTGGGGACACATGGCTGCATTTGGGGACACAAGGCTGCATTTGGGGACACAAGGCTGCATTGGAGACACATGGCTGCATTTGGGGACACAAGGCTTAATTGGGAACACATGGCTGCATTGGAGACACATGGCTGCATTTGGGGACACAATGCTTATTTGGGGACATATGGCTGCATTTGGGGACACAAGGCTTAATTGGGGACATATGGCTGCATTTGGGGACACAAAGCTTAATTGGGGGGCACATGGCTACATTTGGGGACACAAGGCTGAATTGGGAACACACGGCTGAATTAGGGATACAAGGCTGAATTAGGGACTCAAGGCTGCATTGGGGACACAAGGCTGCACTGGGGGACACAAGGCTGTATTGGTGAGCACTGGCAGGCTGCATTTTTGGGCATGAATATAGTTGTTGTTAATATTTATTTTTATAACTTAATTCTGCATAAAACATTCAAGTGTCATTTCATGAGATAATTTTTGAGGGAGTGTTTAGGGGCGGGATTAGGGGTGGGCATGGTAGGGGTTGGGCGGGGCAACTAGTGGCGAGTAACCCATGAGGTCTGGCTAGTAGCTCTGGATTTGAAATTTTGAGCCCTACTATAGGCTATACGTCATACACATCCTGGAGTTCAGAAGGTGTGGCTTCACGTGTACTAGGAATGGTGGGTCGCTGGTTTCCCAAAATTCAAAAAGTGGCGGTGGTCACAGGAGAATGTCCTATCCCTACATGTTTCGCCAATGTGGCCCCCTCAGCGGATTTTTTCCTGGGACCACCAATCCGTAACCCAGCTCTAACATTAAAAAATACAAGAACATATTGACAATTGTTAGGATAGTACATATCATATATCAACATAACCAGAGAATTTTCAATTTACAAAAATTGCCATGGCTTGTGAGAAAGAAACCAAATACCCACCTTCACCTAGCCAGGACGAGGGGAAGATTGATGAGATAACCCCACAAAAGTGGAAAAGGGGCCCAAAAGCCAGGGTCGAAAATTAAGGGGGCTGTGTCCAGCCACAGGGGGTAGATAAAGACCAGGCTCTTAAATGGTGGATTTTTTTTTTCCCGACGGAAAGTTGGCTCAAACTTGTGTTGTATACACACGGGCACACAAACAACGCGGTGATGTACAACACGACAACTAGCCGAGAAGTTCAATGATTCTGAGCTTGTGTCAAATTGATTCTGAGCATGCATGTTTTTTTGTGCGTCGGAATTGCGTACAAACGATCGGAATTCCCAACAAGAACTTTTGCCGTCGGAAAATTTAAGAACCAGTTCTCAAATTTTTGCTGTCGAAAATCCCGACAGAAAAAGTCCAATGGGGCCTACACTTGGTCGAAATTTTCGACCAAAAGCTCACATCAAACTTTTCTTGTCGGAAATTCCGACCGTGTGTACGCGGCATAAGTAACAAGCATAGGTTTAATACTATGCACAAAAATTATAGATAAATATAAATAAGACAGACTTGTTGATGTCCAGTAAATGAGACCAATGTGGCTCAACAAACAACTTACTCTGCTCGAAGCCAGCGGCGTTGCTATGGGGGTGCAGGGGGTGCGGGCCGCACCGGGCGACACCTGCCAGAGGGGTGACACCAGGGGCCGGGACTAGGCAGGGGCAAGAGCGGGGCTTCAGTCTCGGGCGCAGTGTGATAGCGAGGGGAGCGCCAGTGGGCTACTACAGTGTGTGTCGCTGTCGGAATTTGCCGACATCTCATGCGGGGTGTCCCCGGGTCTCCAGCGCAGTGATGGCTGACACTTTAGCAGCTCCTATCTGTCCCAGCCGTCTCCATGTTAGCAGTGTCAGAGCGCCGGGAGATCGCCTTCCCAGGTTCCTCCTCTGCTTTGGCGTGTCTTCTGATGGGACAGGAGGAGGAGCCTGGGAAGGAGATCTCCCGGCGCTCTGACACTGCTAACATGCAGCCGGGTGGGACAGATAATGCCGGTAACTGATAACCGGTAAGTCTTGTGCTGAGGGTGGCTTGGTTGGGAGAATAAGAGAATTTGGGCAAGAAGAGGGGTTTAATGCTGAAATAGGGGAGATGTGGGGATGATTTGTGCTGAGAGGGGGGATCTGTGCAGGGAGGGGGAGATGGGGGGATGATTTGTGCTGAGGGGGGGATCTGTGCAGGGAGATAGGGGGGACGATTTGTGCTGAGGGGGGATCTGTGCAGGGAGATGGGGGGATGATTTTTGCTAAAAAGGGGATCTGTGCAGGGAGGGGAGATGAGAGGGGTGATTTGTGCTGAGAGGGGGATCTGTGCAGTGAGGGGGAGATAGGGGAATGATTTATGCTGAGGGGAATCTGTGCAGGGAGATGGGGGGATGATTTGTTCTGAGAGGAGGGGGATCTGTGCAGGGAGGGGGAGATGGGGAAAGATTTGTGCTGAGGGGGGATCTGTGCAGGGAGATGGGGGGATGATTTGTGCTGAGAGGGGATCTGTGCAGGGAGGGGGGGGGGTGATTTGTGCTGAGAGGGGGATCTGTGTGCAGGGAGGGGGAAAGATAGGGGATGATTTGTGCTGAGGGGGATCTGTGCTGAGAGGGGAATCTGTGCAGGGAGATGGGGGGCTAATTTGTGCTGAGAGGGGGTATTTGGGGAGGTAAAATAATTTGTATAAGGAAGGGTTTGGGGGGGATTTATACTGGGGCAAGGAATATGGGGGGCATTTTGTACTGAGATGGGGGATTTGTGCTGGGGGGGGGGATTTGTGCTGAGAGGGGGATGAGAGAAGGAGAACTCTGAACAGAGTTCTTTAGATGATGGAGGGGAGGGGTGGGGTGACACCATGTTTTACCGCACCAGGTGACACCAACTCTAGTGACGCCACTGCTCGAAGTTCCATGGAAACATCGGAAGGGAACTGAGAAGTTGTATTTTCAAAGAGACACAGCAAGACAGAAAAAGTCCCAGTCAATCCAATGAGAATATCTCAGGACAGATAAAGTCCAAGTCAATCCAATGAGAATATCTCAGGACACTGAACACTAAAATGTAAAACAAAAGGGGGGGGGGGAAGGGTGGAGGCGTGACCAAGGACAGAGGGATATCCCAGTAGAGTTCTTGGAGAGTCATCTAGCCATCTGTAGCCAGTTTAAACAATGTCACAGATCCCTAGCTACATGACAGGTAGACATTTTATCTGTGTAATTGTCTCTTTCGTTTCACCACTAGACTGTGACATGGACGAGGACAACGACCTTGCAGAAGACTCTCCAGAAGAACCCTCCAACCCTGAAGAATGGTTTTCCGACAGCGGTGATGCTACCACCCCCGACGCGGCGTACTATGGTGACAAGTTATTTCCTTGCTCCCAGTGTAGTAAATGTTTCACCAGGAAGTCGAGTCTTATTCGTCATCAGAGAATTCACACGGGCGAGAAGCCATTTCCCTGTTCGGAATGTCATAAACGTTTCACCCGCAAAGCCACGCTTCTGGAGCACATGAGAGTTCACACAGGAGGGAAGCCATTTGTGTGCGCAGAGTGTGGGGAAGGCTTTGCACAGAATTCCGAACTTATTAACCACAAGAAGACACACGCAGACGACAAGCCACTTACATGCATGGACTGCGGGAAATGTTTTCAGCAGAAGTCTGATCTTGCCGTCCATCGGAGGGTCCACAGAGCCAAGACAACTTTTACATGTCCCGACTGTGGCAAAGGCTTCATCCAAAAGTCGGTGCTCGTCATTCACCAAAGAACTCACACGGGCGAGAGGCCTTATTCCTGCGACGAGTGCGGTAAAAGTTTCACACAGAAGTCGGACCTGGTGGTCCACCGGAGAACCCACACAGGAGAACGGCCCTTTATGTGTGTTGAGTGCGGGAAGAGCTTCACACAGAAGTCAACGTTAGTTATCCACCAAAGGATCCACCGGGGGGAAAAACCATTTACCTGCAAGGAATGTGGAAGACAATTTACTCAGAAGTCCACTCTGGTGACCCACCAAAAGCTTCATACACCACTTAAGTTGTTACATTGCTTTTCCAGGAATCCACAGTAGGTGGCGGGGTCACATAAAAGCTCTTTTGACTCAACAGGCACAAGCGGTGTTAAGGAGGGTACTTCCCAATCCTAGAAGCCTATGGAGGACAACTGTTGGTCTTTCAAACTGAGCCAGAATAGGTAACTAGAACCTTGTTTTATGGGCACCTCCTGGAGCTCCGCCAGAGCCATTAGTTTGATAGGAGGCCTAGACAAAGACCCAAATCACACTAGAAAGACAAGCTAACAGTTGAGACAGCTTGGAGTCAACCACAAGGATCTTAAGCACATATTGAAACCCCTGGAATTCACAGTAAGCAGTGAGGTTGCATAAAAGCACTTTTGACTTAAGAGACCCAAGCAGTGTTAGGGAAAGTGTTTCCCCCCAACCCAAGAAGACCTTGGAGGACAACTGTTGGTCTTTCAAACTGAGCCAGATTAGGTAACTTCGACCTTTCATACGGACACCTTTTGGAGCTCTGCCAGAGCCATTAAATTGATCGGAGATCTAGACAAAGACCCAGATCACGCTAGAAAGACAATCTATCAGTTGAGACAACTTGGAGTCAACCACAAGGATATTAAACAGTAAGCAGTGGGGTTGGATAAAAGCACTTTTGACTCAACCGACCCAAGCAGTGTTAAGGAGAGTGCTTCCCGATCCAAGAAGACTTTGGAGGACAACTGTTGGTCTCTCAAACTGAGCCAGATTGGGTAACTTCGACCTTTTATATGGACACCTTTTGAAGCTCTGCCAGAGCCATTCAATTGATCGGGGACCTAGACAAAGACCCAGATTACACCAGTAAGCTATCATTTGAAACAGCTTGGAGTCAACCATGAAGATCTTAAGCACATATTGGAACCCCTGGAATCCACAGTAAGCAGTGGGGTTGGATAAAAGCACTTTTGACTCAACCGACCCAAGCAGTGTTAAGGAGGGTGCTTCTCAATCCAAGAAGACCTTTGAGGACAACTGTTGGTCTTTCAAACTGAGCTAGATTATGTAACTTCGACCTTTTTTATACGTCGTTTTGGAGCTCTGCCAGACCCATTCAATTGATCGGGGACCTAGACAAAGACCCAGATCACACTAGAAAGACAATCTATCAGTTGAGACAACTTGAAGTCAACCACAAGGATCTTATGCACATATTGGAACCCCTGGAATCCACAATAAGCAGTGGGGTTGGATAAAAGCACTTTTGACTCAACAGACCCAAGCAGTGTTAAGGGGGGTGCTTCTTCCCAATCCAAGAAGACCTTTGAGGACAACTGTTGGTCTCTCAAACTGAGCCAGATTAGGCAACTTCGACCTTTTATACGGACACCTTTTGGAGCTCTGCCAGAGCCATTCAATTGATCGGGGACCTAGACAAAGACCCATATCACACCAGTAAGAAAAGCTATCAGTTGAAAAAGCTTGGAGTCAACCATGAGGATCTTAAGGACACCCTGGAATCACCCACAAATATCTCAAACACATCTTTGGAGCCACCAATGAAGATCTTGAGTACCAGCCCAGAACAACTGGTGCTCCTTCCAAGCTTGCCGTCACTGTGATTTTCATCAAAAGAAGCTGACACAAAACGAATGAAACAATGGAGAGGAGTGAAATTTGTCAAGCAGTCAGTTGTTGTCCATAGTTTTAGAACATTGTCAGATGGAATCCTTATTTATAGATGAGACAGACATGTAACATTTATTTTTTTATTATTCCAAAATTTTCAAAGGACTTAATAGTGGTTTGGGTCCATTCAGAAATTGTTTTTGCATCTGGCTGTACCACAACTTTATTGTACCAACTCTGTTGCATGTCTTGTATCTGTTGTAGCGTGTAGTACAAGAGGCTTGCAAAAAGAAACCATTAATTTAATAAAAAAATATTTTCAACCTCTGTTAAGTACTGAGCATTTTAGCATTTACAGGAACCAGTGGCTAACAAAAAAATGTTTTAATGTAAGGCTTAATTTTCCATAACATATCCCGGAGTTGACACCTGGCTTGCTAGGCATAGAGACAAACTTTCAAAAACTAGATGCAGGAGCTTTTAGGTAATTGCATGAGATTTAGCCAAGCACAATACCAAAAACATTTTGATGTTTTACGGCCAGAAATAAACAAAATTCTGCAGAATTATTATGAAATCCAGGTGTAGATTCCCCTTTGCAATAAATATGTATCGCAACATAAGTCCTATCCCTAGCTTCTAATTCAAAACATAACTTCTAACCCAGGGGTAGGCAACTTCAGCATGCCAGCTGCAGTGGCATCACTAGGGGAGGGCAGAGGGGACCATGGCCCCCCCAACAATATATTGTTCCCCCCATGTGCCCCCCCCCATTAAAATAAATGGACACTGGGACTGGGAACAGTCTGGAATGCAGGAGACAGGGATGGACTGAGTCGCTGTAGCGGCTGTGATGAAAACACAAATCACATAAGGCATTGCTTGACTCTGACAGCCACAGGCATGACTCCTGGAGGCAGAGGCATGATGAGATTTGTAGTCTGACCATAGCAATGGTACCATGGTTGCCTATGCCTGTCCTAACCCAAGTCTCTCTCACACAACTTAAAAGCCTAGTTTTCAAATCGCAACCTAACCATAGCTACTTACAGCCAAGGTCCTAACCCTGGCCTCTAGCCCAGCCTAACTTTTAACCCTAGCCTCAAACTCACTATCGAACTCACAACACAAGTCCGAACCCCAGCCTATTACTCACAAACTAGTTCATACACTCAGGCCGCATACACACGATCAAATCTATCTGCTGGAAACGGTCGGCCCGACCGTCACAGCAGACAGATTCGACCGTGTGTACGGGCGAGCCGACGGATTTGGCCACCCGACAGATTTCAAAGCATGCTTTGAAATCTGTCGGCTGGGAACCCGTCCGCCCGACATGTCTGCTGGTTAGTACGCTAAGCAACAGACATGTCTTCTCGCACACGCGCCGAATGGTTTCGACGCATGCGCGGAAGTGTTTTACTTCCTGGTGCGGTGACGTGGCGGCGTCAACGTCACGTCACCGCGCCGTCTGGCGGCGGGGATTTTGGTTTGATCGTGTGTACACGATCAAACCAATATGTCCCCAGCACACAGATTTGTTCAAATCGGTCGGCCCGACCGATTTGAACAAATCTGTCTGCTCGTGTGTACGCGGCCTAACTCCTAACCAGTGGTGGCTTTAATTAAAAAATGTTATTAACGCCACTTTGCTCAATAAACACAGCCAGTTTGTCCCCCCAAATGCAGCCAGTTTGTGTCCCCTCAAATGCAGCCAGTTTGTGTCCCCCAGCCCAGCACTTACCTTCCTTGGGTCAGCGCCATCCTCTCCACGCTCCCTCAACGTCTTCTCCCACCCTCGATATCGCATCAGCCAATCAGGTGACTGTTAGCCAGTCCCGGTGCACCCGATTTGCTGAAAGGCGGGGCAGCGATTCCCTAATTCCCCAATTGGGCCTTAGGCACTGGTGCCACAACACTACAACCCCTCACAGATACTCTAGTTGGAGTGCAGGAATGAGCCCTGCTGCAAAGTATTACAGCAACAATGTTAATTACATGCCCCTGTTAAACAGGGGTAGAAAAATTGAACCTTAGACACTGGTGGCGTTGCCACAACATTGCAACCGCTCACAGAAACTCTAGTTGGAGCACAGGAATGAGTCCTGCTGCAGGCAGGGTTTGAGTCAAACTCATGTTCGACTCGAACTCGAAGCTCATCCCTAATGTTGATTAAATCGTGTGAGGGGCGCCGGATGCCTACAGAAGAGGCCGTATTAAATAATGATGGGCTGAGCTGATAAATTGGGGGTGGATTCCTCAATAAACTACACAGGCTTCTCAATAATACATCCGCCCCTTTGAGAAATCCATCGTATGAGCTCTGCCCATCATGATACAATACAGCCTCTCCTGTATGCATCCGTCCCTTGCAGATTTCAACGAATAATACACCCACCCCTTGCAGAGTTGCACGAGTATCGGGAGCGTGCAGAAGCGAGTTGCACAAAGTCGTGCCGCGTACAGCTGTTTATGTTTAGATACTTTCGGCGGCTCTGTATCGCTTTGTACTGCGCAGGGCGGGCATTATTCAACGGGGGACCTTTCTCGTCAGAACACCGGCTCCAAACATCAGTGTATGGCAGGGGTGTCAAACTCAATTTCATTGTGGGCCGCATCAGCATTATGATTGCCCTTTAAAAGGGCCGGTTGTATCTGTGAGATTAGATGTCCAGCGCATCCCCTCCCCTTTACATTAGATGTCAAAAGCCACCTCATCATCAGAAATTGGGTCCCCAACTCTCCCTTATATCACAGTGCAACCTCCTTTCCTTATGCTGCTGCTGGGAAGAAACAGGATGCATTGTTTGTAAGCAGAAAGTAAGGGTCTGGAGTAGGACCAGAGGAGGGTTGGAGCTCTCCTGCAGGTGCAGGAGAGGTGCGAGGGCCATATGAAATAACTTCGGCCCGTGGTCCTTGTGTTTGCCACCTATGGTGTATGGAGGAGAACGTATCCTGTAAGCCACACTGTATTAGAGAGTATAACAGCCTTAGCACCAACGCGTTTCACTCTGGGGAAGCCATGACTAAGCTCTGGGGACAGGGCGAAACCCGTTGGCGGGTGCGTCTGAATGGAGCCCAGGCTGAGGCTGTTATACTCTCTCATACAGGACTTGTGCTGCTTACAGGACACGTTCTTCACCATACACTGAAGCTTGGAGTCGGGATGAGCTCCTTCACAGCGGTTGGCTCACAGATTAGGATCCTTTAGAATCCGAGCCACACCCACAATTTTTGCTTTTGGGTTCCTGGCGATCCCCCACCTAAGTTATTTTGCCAGACAGGAAATACTCTCCCATACAGGACTTGCAGTGATGTGTGCAGTCACTTTAGGACAACCATCCAAAAGGACACATTGACCAAACATTAGAATTAAATCATAAAACACTAGGATTAAAACATAAAAAAAAGCATTACAAAACAGTAAAACTTTATTAAATACACAGTAAAAAAACAAAAAACATTTAAATTGGCAATTAACAAGCATTGAACAAAACACACCGGGCCAGATTCAGGTAGGAGAGCGGATCTTTATTCTGGAGTAACGTTCGTCATTTACGTTACTCCGGCGAAACTTTAGGAGCAAGTACTGTATTCACTAAGCACTTGCTCCTAAAGTTGCGACGGCGTAGCGAAAATGAGCCGGCGGAATTCAAATTGGGCGGGTAGGGGGAGTGTATTATTTAAACTAGGTGCGATCCCGCGGCGAACGTACTGCGCACGCGTCGACTGTCAGTGCGCATGCTCCAAATTCTGTAAGGGAACGTCAATGACGTCAATCCCCATTCACGGGCGTTTTACGTAAACGACGTTAAACTTTTTCAATTCGACGAGATCACGACGGCCATACTTAACATAGGATACTCCACCTAGGGGGCATGTTTTTCTTTACGCCGCGTATCGCTTATGGAAACGTCGGAAAGTCACTGCGTCGGGCCCGCGTACAATCGTGAATTGCCGTCTGTCGCTGATTTACATATTCTTGGCGTAAATCAGCGGGAACGCCCCGAGCGCCCATTTTAAAATTGCAGTTCCGATACGGCGGCGAAATACAATTACGCCGCTCGTATCTGAACTCAATCCCGGCGTATCTTGTTTTCTGCATACAGAAAACAGATAAGCCGGCTCAAAGTGTGAGTTATGCTGGCGAATCACTGATACTCCAGCGTAACTCTACCTGAATCTGGCCCATTATGGCCAAAGGTTTGTGAACACCCGACCTTCATATGAAGTTTGTTAGACGTCCTATTGCAAAACAATGGCCAATAATATGGAGTCATGTCCCATCCTTCAACCACATTGCCGCTATCACAGGCTGCACTCTTCTCTGCCGTTAAACCAAAAGAGCATTTGTGAGGTCCGATAATGACTTTGGACGAGAAAATCTGGCTCAGTTGATCACAAAGGTGTACAGTAGGGATGGGGGTCGAGGTTTTAGGCAACTTACTCAAGTTCCTTCACACCAAACCGGTCAATCTCTTCATTTTGAGGGGAGTCTGCATACCTTAAGTCATAGAGTATCTCTACACTTCTATGGTAAAGCTGGTTATCCAATATTTCTTACCGGGCCTTATAGGAAAATCATGTCCGGATTTATGGTCTATATACAAATATACACGATACAGTATGCCCAACAAGGCCAGGGTACAAAAAGTAGAAGCCAACATAAGCCTCCAAGCCAACCTGGGGTGTACCTACATTGCTTCAGTTTGCCACATCTAAGAAAATTAGATGTAATTAGTTATAAAATAAATACTGCTGCAAGCCTAATGCCGCGTACACACGATCGGAATTTCCGATGGAAAAAGTCAGACAGACTTTTTCCATCGGAAATTCCGACCGTGTATGTCCAGGGCTGGACTGGGACAAAAATTTGGCCCTGGACTTCATCCAGACTGGCCCACTTTGACAGGTATCTCCCATGGCTCCCATCCCCCAAGCCCCCTTTCCCCCTTCACTAGCCGTTCAACTTTATTAGAGTAGAACGGCTGGTACTGGTACTCTTATAGGAAGTACCAGTGGGGAAGCTAGACATTATTTCACCCGGGGGAAAGAATCAGTTCAGTGCTCCCCCCAAGGGACAAGATTAGGCAGAAGTGAGAAACTCCCAGGCCATAGCTGTTGAGTCAGCCGTTTGTCCCCTCCCCTGTACTCCTTATGGTTCCCTCCATGCTCCTCTGGTCCTCCCCCTGCTTCTCTGTTCCCCCCCAGGTGAGCGCTGCGGGGAGGGAGAGGAGGTGAACGCTGCGGGGAGAGACAGAGGAGAGGAGGAGGGTGGTCCGTTGTCACTGAAGCCGGCCCACTGAGCCATCGGCCCACCGGGAAACTCCCTGTAAATGGCCAGTCCATCCCTGTGTCATCGGAGAAATTCCGTCAGAAATTACGATGAATTCCATCGGAGTTTAAATATAGAATATGTTCTATTTTACTCCAATAGAAGTCTTCGGAATTCCGATGAGCTTTTAGTCGGGCAAAATCCTGATCGTGTGTACGCGGCATTACTCTTTATGGCCCATAGCCAGTTCCTGCAGATCTAAGTGGTGCTTACACAATACCCTACCTTCACCATTACTTTATTTTTGGTGTGGGGGTCTGATGGTCTCCCTATGTCTTGGATATTCCAAGAGTGAGATCTCAATGACATACAGTATCTCACAAAAGTAAGTACACCCCTCACGTTTTTGTAAATATTTTCTTGTATCTTTTCATGTGACAACACTGAAGAAATGACACTTTTCTACAATGTTGTGTACAGGGGTGGACTGACAACTCATGGGGCCCCTGGGCAGTAGAAGATTATGGGGCCCCCGAGCCACAGATGGGCACCAAGCCAGGTGGCAATACAGAGGCAGGGCAGCTAAAATCTCGGGATTTTCACATCAAAAGCATGTAGGTTTTGGACATATCAGAGACAGATGTAAAAGAAACACAGATTTTTACATACTGTCCCTGGTTATACTAAGCCTGGCAACCCTGATGGGGCCACCTAGTGGCATGGGGCCCTCGGGCAGTGCCCGAGTTCCTCAATGGTCAGTCCGCCCCTGGTTGTGTAGTGAGTGTACAGCATGTATAACAGTGTAAATTTGCTGTCCCCTCAAAATAACTCAACACACAGCCATTAATGTCTAAACCGCAACAAAAGTGAGCACACCCCCTAAGTGAAATTGTACAAATTGGGCTCAAAGTGTCAATATTTTGTGTGGCCACCATTATTTTCCAGCACTGCCCTAACCCTCTTGGGCATGGAGGTCACCAGAGCTTCACAGGTTGTCACTGGAGTCCTCTTCCCCTCCTCCATGATGACATCACAGAGCTGGTGGATGTTAGAGACCTTGCGCTCCACCACCTTCTGTTTGAGGATGTCCCACAGATGTCTGGAGACATGCTTGGCCAGTTCATCACCTTTACCCTCGGATTCTTTAGCAAGGCAGTGGTCGTCTTGGAGGTGTGTTTGGGGCCGTTATGATGTTAGAATACTGCCCTGAGGCCCAGTCTCTGAAGGGAGGGGATCATGCTCTGCTTCAGTATGTCACAGTACATGTTGGCATTCATGGTTCCCTCAATGATCTGTAACTCCCCAGTGCCGGCAGCACTCATGTAGCCCCAGACCATGACACTCCCACCACCCTGCTTGGCAAGACACACTTGTCTTTGTACTCCTCACCTGGTTGCCGCCACACACGCCTGACACCATCTGACACCAAATATGTTTATCTTGGTCTCATCAGACCACAGGACACAGTTCAAGTAATCCATGTCCTTAGTCTGCTTGTCTTCGGCAAACTGTTTGCGGTCCTCTGAACTCATCTCCAGCTGAACTCCAAACTTGCTCACATTTTTTACTCCAATGAGCTGCAGGCGAGGTCATTCCTGCTCCAAAGTTTCTATATGTGAGCTACAGGGTGGGATTTACCTGGCCCACAGCTCAGTAGAGTAAAAAATGTATGCAAGTTCGGAGTTCGGCTTGAGATGTGTTTGGAGGACACCCAAACTCATCAATATTTAAGTGACCATCATTGAGGAAACACTGAAAAATCACTTTGTACTGCCCCCTAAAGTGACTGTACCTGCTCTACACTGTGCAATGGTTATGCACAGAGCAGCTCAGATCCTCCTCTTCTAGGGTCCCTCATCGGCGCTCCTGGCTCCTCCCTCCTGCCTGGGGGCAATTGTACAGGATCAATCCCAAACCGTTCTGTGTGTCCATTGACTCAACCCCGCCCCCAACTCACTGGTTCTGATTGACAGCAATGGCTCTCGCTGCTGCCTCTTTGCCCAGTGAGGAAAGAGAGAGCCAAGAGAGCCGCTGCCCTCCCTACTTACTGGTTGGGATTGAATGGCTCCTGCTGCCTCTCTGCCCAGTGAGGAAAGAGAGAGCCAAGAGAGCTGCTGCCCTCTCCACTCACTGGTTGTGATTGAATGGCTCCTGCTGCCTCTCTGCCCAGTGAGTAAAGAGAGAGAGCCAAGAGAGCCGCTGCCCTCCCCACTCACTGGTTGTGGTTGAATGGCTCCTGCTGCCTCTCTGCCCAGTGAGGAAAGAGAGAGCCAAGAGAGCCGCCGCCCTCCCCACTCACTGTTTGTGATTAAATGGCTCCTGCTGCCTCTCTGCCCAGTGAGGAAAGAGAGAGCCAAGAGAGCCTCTGCCCTCCACACTCACTGGTTGTGATTGAATGGCTCCTGCTGCCTCTCTGCCCAGTGAGGAAAGAGAGAGAGCCAAGAGAGCCGCCGCCCTCCACACTCACTGGTTGTGATTGAATGGCTCCTGCTGCCTCTCTGCCCAGTGAGTAAAGAGAGAGAGCCAAGAGAGCCGCTGCCCTCTCCACTTACTGGTTGTGATTGAATGGCTCCTGCTGCCTCTCTGCCCAGTGAGTAAAGAGAGAGAGCCATGAGAGCCTCTGCCCTCCACACTCACTGTTTGTGATTGAATGGCTCCTGCTGCCTCTCTGCCCAGTGAGGAAAGAGAGAGCCAAGAGAGCCGCCGCCCTCCCCACTCACTGTTTGTGATTAAATGGCTCCTGCTGCCTCTCTGCCCAGTGAGGAAAGAGAGAGCCAAGAGAGCCACTGCCCTCCCCACTCACTGGTTGTGATTGAATGGCTCCTGCTGCCTCTCTGCCCAGTGAGGAAAGAGAGAGACAAGAGAGCCGCTGCCCTCCCCACTCACTGGTTGTGATTAAATGGCTCCTGCTGCCTCTCTGCCCAGTGAGGAAAGAGAGAGCCAAGAGAGCCTCTGCCCTCCACACTCACTGGTTGTGATTGAATGGCTCCTGCTGCCTCTCTGCCCAGTGAGGAAAGAGAGAGCCAAGAGAGCCGCCGCCCTCCCCACTCACTGGTTGTGATTGAACGGCTCCTGCTGCCTTTCTGCCCAGTGAGGAAATGGAGAGCCAAGAGAGGCGCTGCTCTCAGGCACAGCACTGGATCGAGATTGGGCTCAAGTAAGTACAATGGGGGAGGGGGGGCGGAAGGGAGCTGCATACAGGTTATAATGCAGAGAATACATTTAAAGCTACTGCTGCTCATCCTCTGGTAGACATGTGTAAAGCGGACCTTCCTCTATGGCCTTAAAGTATCACCAAAGGCAAAACTTTTTTTTCCAGTTTTGGATAGGGTGGAGAGGGATTAGAACCCTTGACAGTTTTTATTGCTGTCTGTGCCCCCCAGTTAGGGAGATTAACCCTCTTTATCTGTCCTGTTTACCATTAAAGGAAAAGAAAATACAACATTTTGGGTTGTCCCCAGAAAAGTAATAGAAGGGGGAAATCTTCCAATGGGGACCTGGAAGGAATTCCCTTAAATTGCAGTGTTTTCTTCTCACTTCCTGTTTGGCTCTGGGACAGGAAGTGAGATTCAATTTCACCAATGGGGCATAGATGGCAAAAATAAACCTTTACAGGGGTTAGAACACTCCTTTACCCAAAATGAAAAACGAAAAAAGAAAATGTTGCCTATAGTTCTGCTTTAAAGCGGTTCTAAAGGCTCAAGGTTTTTTAACCTTTATGTATTCTATGCATGAAGGTATAAAGCCCCCCTAATACTTATCTGAGCCCCATCACGATCCAGCATCGTGCACGAGAGCCAAGGCTCCCCCTGCTGTCAATCAGAGCCAGTTAGGTAACAGCGGGGGAGCCTGTCTTATGGAAACAAGGAGCCGGCTCGGGAGCGAGCATGCACGAGTGCTCCCATAGCAAGCAAGCATTTTATAAATGACCTATAATTGATTGTTTATATATATATATTTTTTATATGTGTCTTCTGTATATAGTTATTAGACCTCTATAGTCCTTTTAAATAAAATAGGTATCCTATGCTGATTGAATATACTTCATGTTTTCCTTTTTGTTTATTTATAGTGATATTGTACACAAGCTTTATAATAAGCTCCTGAGGAAATCATGCTGATGGCGAAACACGTAGAGCTGAAAATACCATGAACTACGATCGTACGAATTTTCATATGTTGATTTTAATATATATATTTTTTATGTTTATTTAATAAAATTCTGCAATTTTTTTTATTTTGATTCATTTGGCACCTTAAAACTCCCATTTCAGCACTTTGTTAATAATGTAACTAACGCAGATTTCTGCCACATTCTAAAACTAATCTATCCAACCATGTAAAGCAAAAATCTCTTTATTTACCTTTTCTGCAGCCGATCCGGTCCGGTTTCCATCGGCAGAAGTTGTGTGCAAGAGAGGACCGACCACGGCTGTGAAATGGCTGATGTCACCCATAGACTTACTATGGGGCTTCTGTTGTAGGCTGCCTCTCCTGCACCTGCCTAGACACCGAAGCTGCCACTGACAGCTGATGCTGGGACCGGATCAGCTGCGAAATAGGTAAGTACAGAGGAACCTTGGATTACGAGCATAATCCGTTCCAGGAGAATGCTCGTAATCCAAAACACTTGCATATCAAGCCGGAGAAGTCAATGGAAAACTAAAATAATTTGTTCCGCATTGATTTCTCTGTCGCCAGAGGTGGGGGGCGCAGGACAGCCTCGGAAATACTCGGGACAGCTTGGCTGAACTCGGAACAGCTCCGATGCCCCAGCACCTCTGACCGAATAAGGTACTGCACACCGCTGTGGCTTGAATCCTACTTGTTTTGCGAGACAACACTGCCAAACCGAGTCACAATTAAAAAAAATAAAAAATGCCCGTATTGCGAAACCCTCGTTAACCGCTTTACTCGCAATCCGAGGTTTCAATGTATAGAGATTTTTGCTTCACAAGGTTGGACAGAATGGGCCGGATTCAGAAAGCACTTACGCCGACGTATCTTGAGATACGCCACGTAAGTACAAATATGCGCCGTTGTATCTGTGCGCCAGACCGACAAACTAAGATACGCCTAAAAACAGACTTCATCCCACCGACGTAACTTGTCTACACCGGCGTAGAGTGTGGCACTCCCATTGATTTTCTATTCAAATATGCAAATGAGGGCCGATTCACGAGCGCATGATTTACGCGGTTTGTGTAAGTTTTACGTTCGGCGTAAAGTTATTCCCCATAGATGAGGCGCAACCCATGCAAAGATATGGACCAGGGAACACAAGCCTACGTATTGTACGTTGGACGTCTGTGAATATGGGCCGACGTGGGTCTGGTTGGGCGTAGGTTACGTTCACGGCGTACACAGTGATCCGGCGGCGTATCTTGGGCAGTTGTTCCGATGTGGTTGTGAGCATGCGTACGGGGATACGTCCATTTCCCGACACATGCGCAGTTCATTTTAAGTACTTGTCTAAAGAGATACGCTACGGCGGCATAAATATGCGCCGATGTCTGTGAATCCGGGCCAATAAGTTTAGAATGTGCCAGAGAGCAGGTTTAGCGTTAGTTGAACTTCCACTTTAAAGGGGTTGTAAAGGTACAATTTTTTTTCCCCTGAATAGCTTCCTTTACCTTAGTGCAGTCCTCCTTCACTTACCTCATCCTTCCATTCTGCTTTTTAATGTCCTTATTTCTTCTGAGAAATCCTCACTTCCTGTTCTTCTGTCTGTAACTCCACACAGTAATGCGAGGCTTTCTCCCTGGTGTGGAGTGTCGTGCTCGCCCCCTCCCTTGGACTACAGGAGAGTCAGGACGCCCACTAACACACAGCTCCTTTCTCTATCTGCAACGTAGAGAGCGTCCTGACTCTCCTGTAGTCCAAGGGAGGGGGCGAGCACGGCACTCCACACCAGGGAGAAAGCCTTGCATTACTGTGTGGAGTTACAGACAGAAGAACAGGAAGTGAGGATTTCTCAGAAGAAATAAGGACATTTAAAAGCAAAATGGAAGGATGAGGTAAGTGAAGGAGAACTGCACTAAGGTAAAGGAAGCTATTTAGGGAAAAAAAATATTGTACCTTTACAACCCCTTTAAGTTGCCTCCCCGGGGAGACAACGGGCACCATTGGCTCTCTCTACTGTCAATCACAGCCCGTGAGCAAACAGGGAGAGGGGAGCGGGGCCGAGCCGCGGCTGTGCGAGTGAATGGAAACACAGAGCAGCGGCTCATGAGCGAGCCTGCTCGGGTGCCCCCCATAGCAAGCTGCCAGCTCTGGGGGAACTCGGCAGGAGGGAGGGGCTAGGAGCAGCCGGCGGGGGATCTAAGAAGAGGAGGATCAGGGGTTGCTTTGTGCAAAACTGTTACACAGAGCAGGACAGTATAACATGTTATTTTATTTCGCTTTAATAAATAAATAATAATAAACTAAAAAAGGTTCAAGGCTTGCTTAAAGCTGTATGATGAAAGAAAAATAAAAAAATCGTTTTAAACAGACACGTCGGTATTGGCCATGCCAACTACTGTGGTATTCACAGCCCTGGCTTAGTTGGTTGGGATAGACCAGTGATGGCGAACCTTGGCACCCCAGATGTTTTGGAACTACATTTCCCATGATGCTCAACTACAATGCAGAGTGCAAGAGCATCATGGGAAATGTAGTTCCAAAACATCTGGGGTGCCAAGGTTTGCAATCACTGGGATAGACTGTTGGTTCTGTAGAGCGAGGCAAGACCAAGATTCATCAAAATATATTTCCCAACCCAAAAAGCTGTCAGTAATGGTTCCTATTCCGGAATCTCTCCGACATTCGCCAAGCTTGGCGTTGGCATTCCCATATTAAGATCGGCCATGGCTCCTGAACTTTCCTTCTCCCTTTCCTCCAATGCTGGTATACCGAAAGATTCTTCTCCAGCTGCCCCCCGTCCTTCATACCAAATAGATGGTTTCCCGCCTGTGGATCCGGCGGTGGGCGGTAAGGTGGGCACTACAGCTGAAACACTTCCCGCACTCCAGGCACATAAAGGGCTTCTCCCCCGTGTGGACGCGGCTGTGTATGGTCAGATGCGTCTTGCGCCGAAAACTCTTGCCGCACACGGAGCAGGAAAAGGGCTTTTCGCCCGTGTGGATCTTCTGGTGCCGGACGCGGTTGGAGTTGTTGGAGAAGACCTTGCCGCACTCGGTGCAGACGTACGGCTTCCTCACCGTGTGGGCGTTCTCGTGCTTGGCGCAGTCCTGCCTGGTGGCGAAGCTCTTGCCGCATTCGCGGCAGGCGTAGAGCTTTATGTCGGCGTGCATGGTCAGGTGCAGCGTCAGATAGGTGTTGTTGCTGAAGCACATGCCGCACTCGGGACAGGAGTAAATTTTCTTGCCCTTGTGGGTCATCTGGTGCAAGATGAGCATAGAATCGTCGGAAAAAAATTCGCCGCACTCTGAACATATAAGAGGTGGAGCTTCCTGAGCCACGGCGGCGCTTTGCTGGCGTTCTGAGTCCGAGGAAGTGTATCTATGGCGAGCCGGCCCGTTAGCCACCGCATGAGGGGCCGCGTACTGCGGCGGATCCTCCAAATAATAACCCTCCATGCTATCAACGTTCCCTTCGTCGCATGACATTGACTCCTCCTTAATATGAATAGACGAATACTGAAGGCTATCCGTCGCGCTGTACTCCTCCATGTCCGATAGGCTTTTCGACTCCACCTTAATCTGAATATCCGCGTAGTGGCTGTCATCCATGTCCAAATACAGGTCTGAGGGCGGGAGGAGTTCTTCCTGACACAGTAAGGGTTCCTGCCTAACAAAAGAAGGCATGAGCTGTGATTGGCCAGCAGGGATAGTCACTGTGTCCAAATCGGTATCGTCCTCCACCACAATTGGCTCCCCTTTAGGAGGAGGCGGCGTATACGCTTTGTGATTTACAGGCGCTGAAATACTCGATCGAGGAGGATTTACGGGTTCCCAAATGTACAAATCTTCTTTTTCTTCAAAATCGGAGCCATCTGTGATAGAAAGAATTCAAAATAAATGTTGGCGTACAAAAAAAAAAATATGAGTTGGGCGATTTCATTCACAAATGCCGCCTGGTGATTAAGGCAAGTCCACGTTAACCACAGAGGCAGATAAATGCTGGTGTGGTCAGTTTGCATCCATGCTATAGCAGTAGTCTAAAAACTGTGACCTGGGGCCCGAAAGCGGGCCTTTGCTTGTCTTTATCTGGCCCTTGGGATACTATTCCTCCCATTAACGCCAATGATGGGGCACTATTCCTCCCATTGACACCAATGTTGGGACACTATTCCTCCAACTGATATCAATGATGGGACACTATTCCTCCCACTGATATCAATGATGGGACACTATTCCTCCCACTAATATCAACGATGGGACACTATGCCTCCCACTAACACCAGATAACAATGATGGGGCGCTATTCCTCCCATTGACACCAACGATGGGACACTATGTCTCCCACTGACGGGGCACTATTGCTCCTACAGATACCAATGATGGGACACTATTCCTCCCACTGACACCAATGTTGGGGTGTAATTCCTGCTACTGACATTAGCAAGGGGGCAATATTTCTCTCATTGACAGCAATGATGAGGCACTATTCCTCCCACTGATACCAATGATAGGACATAATTCCTCCCACTGATACCAATGATGGGGCAAGAGTGTTTTTTTTTATTGAACAATCCATAGGATAATTGAGCCAACATGTTTCAGGGGTTTACTCACCTTCTTCCTTCATCGGGGATACACATCTTCATTAACATCATTCACATATATATATATATAAATAAACATAATGAACATTTCTCAGAAACCGTTATTAAAACATTCCAACTAAGATATATTCCTATCTTACCCGGTGATGTGAGGGGCGGCCGGTCATCAGCAATGACGTCCTTGTAGAGATCCTTGTGTCCTTCTATATACTCCCACTCCTCCATGGAGAAATAGACAGTGACATCCTGACACCTTATAGGAACCTGACACACACAATGATACCGTCACCATCCAGACACATCCCTTGTCTGTTACTGGATAATGTCCCAGAATTCCCGGCACCGCTCACCTCTCCTGTCAGCAGCTCCATCATCTTCTGGATGACCTCTAGGATCTTCTCCTCATCAATCTCTTCACATTTTGGCCTGCTGGCTGGAGAAACTCTGGATTTCCGTGGTGGTCTGGATATCCAAGGACAACTGTAGGCTAACAAACGCTCACCAGAGTTTGTAATGACTGAACAGTCCTGTTAATTAAGAGCAATATTAATTAATTCACCTACAGAAGAAAGTCCAAGACCAAACTTACACGGAGTAAACGTAATTCTGAAGACATTCACATTTTGGTTCGAGCTCAACCATTTGGTGTTTTATTATTAGAGCTAATAATAATAACAATAGTAAAATTGATGTCATGTGACCTCCCAGAATCCCCCTCACCTCCCTGGTCAGCTCTGTGTTTTATTAATAGAGAAGAGTGATGTCATGTGACCTCCCAGAATCCTCCTCACCTCTCAGGTCAGGTCTGTGTTTTATTAATAGAGATAAGAGTGATGTCATGTGACCTCCCAGAATCCTCCTCACCTCTCCGGTCAGGTCTGTGTTTTATTAATAGAGAAGAGTGAGGTCATGTGACCTCCCAGAATCCCCCTCACCTCTCTGGTCAGGTGTGTGTTTTATTAATAGAGATAAGAGTGATGTCATGTGACCTCCCAGAATCCTCCTCACCTCTCCGGTCAGGTCTGTGTTTTATTAATAGAGATAGGAGTGATGTCATGTGACCTCCCAGAATCCTCCTCACCTCTCCGGTCAGGTCTGTGTTTTATTAATAGAGATAAGAGTGATGTCATGTGACCTCCCAGAATCCTCCTCACCTCTCCGGTCAGGTCTGTGTTTTATTAATAGAGATACGTGTGATGTCATGTGACCTCCCAGAATCCTCCTCACCTCTCCGGTCAGGTCTGTGTTTTATTAATAGAGATAAGTGTGATGTCATGTGACCTCCCAGAATCCTCCTCACCTCTCCGGTCAGGTCTTTGTTTTATTAATAGAGATAAGAGTGATGTCATGTGACCTCCCAGAATCCTCCTCACCTCTCCGGTCAGCTCTGTGTTTTATTAATAGAGATAAGAGTGATGTCATGTGACCTCCCAGAATCCTCCTCACCTCTCCGGTCAGGTCTGTGTTTTATTAATAAAAATAAGAGTGATGTCATGTGACCTCCCAGAATCCTCCTCACCTCTCCGGTCAGGTCTGTGTTATATTAATAGAGATAAGAGTGATGTCATGTGACCTCCCAGAATCCTCCTCACCTCTCCGGTCAGCAGGTAGATGATCTCCAGTGTGAGGTTTAATATTCTCTCGGTCATGTGACTGCGGTTCTTCTCCATCGTCCGGTCTGTTGTTATGGAAGGTCTCGGGGTGTATTAGGTGCGGTCTCTCACGTCTGCTCCACCCTGCATGGAAAAAAATACTACGATAGGATGGTATAAAACTGGTTCTAACATCTTACACATGTACAGTGTATAAATTATATCTAGCTCGTGAAAAAGAAGATTTATTACTCACAATACACCAGGAATATTCCAGTCTGTTAATGTCAATTGGTTTTCTATTGGTGTTTATAAACTCTTAAGAGAATGACCCTCCCCTGTTGGTACACACTGCCACCTGGATGCCACCAGCAGCTCTCAAATTCTCCCTTCTCACCATAAATACTATGTACAGGGCGTCCAATATTAAAGAAGAAAAAAAAAACACTTCCTGTCTGTACAGGCAGACTTCCGGGTTGTGCGTTCCACCTGAGTTCTTCTGTACGTTCTGGGTAGCTTCCGGGTTCAGCGTTGCGGCTGCTCTTCCACGCGCCTGCGCTCTCCATAGATGGTCAGCTAGCGCGAGCCGATAGGAGAAAGAGAGAGGGCGAGAGTGGTCAAGCGGAACCACATAGACGGGACACTAGGGAAGGATATCGAAAGCGACATCCGGCCTTTGGAACGCGCAGCTTTTATCCCAGTGGAACGCAAAATAATAGGCTCTTTGCCCCGCAGAGCTAGAAAGTCAGAATGATGAATGGGGGTCTATTGTGATGTCAGTGTGCAGTGGAAACCCCTCATAATGCACAATGTTCATAGTGTACAACCTGGGAACTCAGCTTAGGGGTGATAATGGGCAAAGCAAATGTATAGACCAGGCAGGGATGGTTGGAACCCCTCATAATGGGCAAAGCAAAGGTATAGACATGGCAACTTAGCACAGGGATGGTGGGAATCCTACATAACGGGCACAGCAGGTGTACAGAACCGGAAACTCAGCATAGGGATGGTGGGAACCCCTCATAATGGGCACAGCAGGCATACAGATCCAGGAACTCAGCACAGGGATGGTGGAAACCCCTTAAATGGGCACAGCAGGTGTACAGAACCAGGAACTCAGCACAGGGATGGTGGGAACCCCTCAGAATGGGCACAGCAGGCATACAGATCCAGGAACTCAGCACACGGATGGTGGGAACCCCTTAAATGGGCACAGCAGGTGTACAGAACCAGGAACTCAGCACAGGGATGGTGGGAACCCCTCATAATGGGCACAGCAGGCATACAGATCCAGGAACTCAGCACAGGGATGGTGGGAACCCCTCATAATGGGCACAGCAGGCATACAGATCCAGGAACTCAGCACAGGGATGGTGGGAACCCCTCATAATGGGCACAGCAGGCATACAGATCCAGGAACTCAGCACACGGATGGTGGGAACCCCTTAAATGGGCACAGCAGGTGTACAGAACCAGGAACTCAGTACAGGGAAGGTGGGAACCCCTCATAATGGGCACAGCAGGCATACAGATCCAGGAACTCAGCACAGGGATGGTGGGAACCCCTCATAATGGGCACAGCAGGCATACAGATCCAGGAACTCAGCACACGGATGGTGGGAACCCCTTAAATGGGCACAACAGGTGTACAGAACCAGGAACTCAGCACAGGGATAGTGGGAACCCCTCATAATGGGTACAATAGGTGTGTAGACCTGCGATCTCAGCACATGGATTGTGGGAACCCCTCATAATGGGCACAATAGGAGTATACACCCGGGAACTCAGCACAGGGATGGTGGAAACCCCTCATAATGGGCACAATATTTGTATAGACCTGGGATCTCAGCACAGGGGTGGTGGGAACCCCTCATAATGGGCACAGCAGGCATACAGATCCAGAAACTCAGCACAGGGATGGTGGGAACCCCTTAAATGGGTACAGCAGGTGTACAGATCCAGAAACTCAGCACAGGGATGGTGGGAACCCCTCATTACGGGGACACATAAGGTGTTCAGACCGGGAAATCAGCACAGGGATGGTGGGAACCCCTCATAATGGGCACAGCACAGGTGAACATGTACCAATTAAATGAAGAAAAAATCATCATTAACGGTCATTTTTATGTCTAATAAAAAATATTCATGTGAAATCAATCATATATATATATATATATACATTGATTGACTGTTATTTGTATTTGCAACGTAAAAAGAAAGAGAGAAAAATAAATAATTAGCAGCTGCCATTTTGTTGTAGCCAGTTTAAGAGACAGGAAGTGATGTACCTCCCAGACAGGAAGTTCTAGGCCAGGGGTCAAGGAACAGGAAGTGCATGGAAACCATTGCTCTAACTGGCAGCAGGTAATGACTTTAAAAAAAAAAAAAAATTCTATTTATTATTATTATGTGTTTACTCAGAGCCCAGCGTCTTCCTGCAGGCTCCCCCTTCCGTCATCCTGCTTCCTCATCCACGCCCGCTGCGTGGACCTCTGTCCCCAGATGGAGCGTTTACCCGACACCAGTCTTTTCTGCTGCTCTTCTGTGCTTTTTAACCCTGTCTGCGCTGAACCGACCGAGGCGTCGCTGCACCTCCTTCACCATCGCAAAGACACTCCATACAAACCACGGCGCTGCGACGCAATGCTCCCCGACTGAACGCCACGCAGGCGTTTATTTTTGCACGACTTTAAATGAAATACACGGAGCCTCTTTACCAAAGGTGGAAGATTGCCCGTTGGTTGGGGGATTGGGGTCGGCTCTCGTTTTCCCCGCATGGCGCAGAATCTGTTTACCTACGGGTCACATCTATGCGGTTGCCCGTTTTGCCTTTTTAAACTGCAGTTTTCACACACTTCGTGTTTTTTTTTTTTTCTTCAACCGCTTGCCTACCGGGCACTTTCACCCCCTTCCTGCCCAGGCCGTTTTTCAGCTTTCAGCGCTGTCACACTTTGAATGACAATTGCGCGGTAATGCTACACTGTAACCATGTGACATTTTTATCATTTTCTTCACACAGATAGAGCTTTCCTTTGTTTGTATTTAATCACTGCCGGGGTTTTTATTAAAAATAGACTGAAAAGTTTTTCTTAGTTTCTGTCAGTAAATTTTGTAATTAAGTAATTTTTCTCCTTCACTAATGGGTGCCGATGAGGTGGCACTGATGCAGAGGCACTAATATGCCGCACTTATGGGCACTGATTGCTGGCACTGGTGACGCTTTATTGTAATCAGGACACTGATGATCAGTGCCCTGATTACTTGTCTTGATGACCCCTGTGTGGCACTGATGGGCGGCACTAGTGGGCACTAATAGGAAGCACTGATGGTCATTGATGGGCAGCATTGATGTGCATTGATGGACAGCAATGATGGGCAGCACTGATAACCAGAACTGACTGGCATTGCAAATTGGCACTGGTGGGCACTGATTGCTGGCACCAGTGGCGCTTTATTGTAATCAGGGCACTGATCATGATGACATGTCATCGATGACCCCTGTGTGACACTGATGGGCGGCATTAGTGGGCACTAATAGGAAGCACTGATGGTCAGCAATGATAGGCGGCACTGATAGCCAGCACAGACTGGCATCGCAAATGGGCATTGATTGGTGGCACTGGTGGGCACTGATTGCTGGCACTGGTGGCACTTTATTGTAATCAGGGCACTGATGATCAGTGCCCTGATTACATGTCTCGATGTCCCCTGTGTGGCACTGATGGGCGGCACTAGTGGGCACTAATAGGAAGCATTGATGGGCAGCAATGATAGGTGGCACTGATAGCCAGCACTGACTGGCATCGCAAATGGGCTCTGATTACTGGCACTGGTGGCACTTTACTGTAATCAGGGCACTGATGATCAGTGCCCTGATTAAATGTCTCGATGTCCCCTGTATGGCACTAATGAGCACTGATGGGCGGCACCGGTGGGCACGAATAGGCTGCATAGATAGGCAGCACTGATGGTCATTGATGGGCACCAATGATGCACATTGATGGACAGCAGTGATATGCGGCACTGATAGCCAGCACTGACTGGCATCGCAAATGGGCGCTGAATGCTGGCACTTTATTGTAATCAGGGCACTGATGATCAGTACCCTGATTACATGTCTCGATGTTCCCTGTGTGGCACTGATGGGCAGCAATGATTCGCATTAATGGGCAGCAATGATGCCTATTGATGGACAGCAATGATAGGTGGCACTGGTGGCGCTTTATTGTAATAGGGGCACTAATGATCAGTGCCCTGATTACATGTCTCGATGTCCCCTGTGTGGCACTGATGGGCAGCACTAGTGGGGACTAATAGGAAGCACTGATGGGAGGCATTGATGCACAGCAATGATAGGCAGCACTGATAGCCAGAACTGACTGGCATCACTAATGGGCACTGATTGGTGGCACTGGTGACAATTTAGTGGATCTATAGCACTGACCTTTATGGGTATGGGGAACACACTTTGGTCATTCCTGGACTGCTACCATCATTGTAGGTGGAGCGCACCCAGAAATCCAACAGTTAACTGAATCTCTATACGATCTACAGGAGAATGTCTGCTGTACACGATACAACCACATACGTATCGATGGAGAAGGACGAGAAGAGTCAGATGACAGAGAGGATATTAAACCTGACGCTGGAGATCATCTACCTGCTGACCGGAGAGGTGAGGAGGATTCTGGGCGGTCACATGACATCACTCTTATCTCTATTAATAAAACACAGACCTGACCGGAGAGGTGAGGAGGATTCTGGGAGGTCACATGACATCACTCTTATCTCTATTAATAAAACACAGACCTGACCGGAGAGGTGAGGAGGATTCTGGGAGGTCACATGACATCACTCTTATCTCTATTAATAAAACACAGACCTGACCGGAGAGGTGAGGAGGATTCTGGGAGGTCACACGACATCACTCTTATCTCTATTAATAAAACACAGACCTGACCGGAGAGGTGGGGAGGATTCTGGGAGGTCACATGACATCACTCTTATCTCTATTAATAAAACACAGACCTGACCGGAGAGGTGAGGAGGATTCTGGGAGGTCACATGACATCACTCTTATCTCTATTAATAAAACACAGACCTGACCGGAGAGGTGAGGAGGATTCTAGGAGGTCACATGACATCACTCTTATCTCTATTAATAAAACACAGACCTGACCGGAGAGGTGAGGAGGATTCTGGGAGGTCACATGACATCACTCCTTACATTCTGCTCTTCCCCTCATATAGAAATATGCTGCAGTGAAGATAACGTGTATTGAAGGTCTTTTACAAGGAATGTATCCAGCGATATCAGAACGATGGTGTCGAAGCCAGAACTCCATTGCAGTGCCTCCACCTCACTCCCCAATTCTTGAGAGAAAAAACGTTCAGAAGGTTCAAGAAATCAGCAACAAACTTATGGAGCTGCTGACAGGAGAGGTGAGCGGTGTTGGGAATTCTGGGACATTATCCAGTAACAGACAAGGGATGTGTCTGGATGGTGACGGTATCATTGTGTGTGTCAGGTTCCTATAAGGTGTCAGGATGTCGCAGAGAATATCTCCATCTCCAAGGACAACAAATATTTAGAAGAACACAAGGATCTCTACAAGGACGTCATGATAGAGGACCGGCCGCCCCTCACATCTCCGGGTAAGAGGAGATTTTAATTTTGTGTTGAAGATCCACCTAGATACACACATCCCCTGAGATAAGGACTTCTCGGCCTTTTGGCTAAGATCAAGTGTAGTATCTGTTCTTATCAGTTGCCAATAGGTGGTGCTAAACTGACTGTCCCCAGTACTCGGCGAGGGGGAAAGGGATGGCAGTCGGTGGACGCTAAGCCTGTTGGCGTAGAGGCGAAAGCCTTCTGATCGGGGCAGAGAGGCATGAGGTCGAAGCTGAAGGGCCGGGACCCTGGCCTTTGGCCTGGATCCGGTGGTGTCTGCCCCAGTCAGTTGTTCGGCGAGGGAACCTTTGATAATCCCTTCGGGGAGAGGCGGGTAGTACTTCCCGAATGTAATTAGGTGGGAGAGTTGGGGGTTGTGGGTAGTAGTCGGCTGTGGCTGGCTCTCCCCAACCTCTTCTCCTACCTTCCTGGCTGGGAAGGGTGCTGCCGGTCCGGACCGGGGGTCAGGGTCCGTTGAAAAGCCTGTGGAGATAGTGCCCCTGGAGTGGCAGTCCAGGGGTGCCATACATTGCACTGAGTGTTGAGGGGCACTCAAACGTGTGGCACCTTAGGTCACATATCTCCACATACACCTTTTTAACACCTGCCTCTAGGGCCGAGCCTTTTGGCTAGGACCAGAGGAATTTTTGTTCCTGGCCGGAGGGCCGGCCATTGTATTGCACAATGGCCACTTTCCACTCACCATTCCCACCTTCCTTTTCCCCCACTTTCTTTTTTTATTTTACCCCCTGTTTGTCTCGTTTGTCACTTTTTTTTGGTTGGTGCTGTGCACTTTATGTGTGGCGAGTAGGGTGCTGGTCCTCGGGCCTGACTCTGAAAGTCTTGGGAGTAGGTGGACATGGCCTTCTGGCTTAGTTCACCTGCTCTCATGGGGTCTCCCTTCGGGGGAGCCTCACCGAGGAGGGTTCTGTCTCGGCAGTCCCTCCGAGGATGTTTGGCCATGTGGTTTCGGCTGCATGGGCCATAGTGGGGTCCTAGTGGTTTCGGCTGCTTGGACTCCAATACTCTTTTCCCTGCCTGGAGCCTAACGCCCCGGGGGATCAGAGCTGGGTCCTCTTCGGAGGATCATTGACGATGGCACCCATCGCAGTTTTTTGTGTTTCACTCTTTATGTGTGTGCACATTTTTTCCTGCACCGGGTGAAGTTTTTGGGTTGTGTTTTGCACGCCACAGGCTTTTCAATAGAAAAAAAAAAAAATCCCCTGAGATAAGGACAGTAGTCCAAGTATGTCAGGTTCCCTATAAGGTGTCAGGATGTCACTGTCTATTTCTCCATGGAGGAGTGGGAGTATTTAGAAGGACACAAGGATCTCTACAAGGACGTCATGATGGAGAATCAGCCGCCCCTCACATCACCGGGTAAGAGGAAACTTTATTGTAAAGGAGAGAGCAGTACGGAGGCTCCACCTAGATCCCCCATCATCTGATAAACACATAGAAACAATGTAGTCAGTCAGTTTGTGTTTCCTACAGATGGATCCAGTAATGGGAACCCACCAGAGAGATGTCCTCGTTCTCTTTATTCCCAGGATTCGACACAGGAAGATCAGGAGATCCTTCACAATGATCAGGTATGTGGAACTAAGGACCTCACTAAAGGGTTTGTAGTGACATTGTTTTGGTATGGTTTGTAGAGACGTTGCTTGGTAGGGTTTGGTCAGTATGGTTTGTAGAAACATTGTTTGGTATGGTTTGTGGAGACGTTTGTTTGGTATGGTTTGGTCAGCATGGTTTGTAGAGCCGTTTGGTATGGTTTATAGAGATGTTTGTTTGGTATGGTTTGTGGAGACGTTTGGTATGGGTTGTAAAGACTTTGTAGAGACGTTTGTTTGGTATGGTTTGTAGAGACGTTTGTTGGGTATGGTTTGTAGAGGCGTTTGTTTAGTATTGTTTGTAGAGACGTTTGGTATGGTTTGTGGAGACGTTTGTTCAGTATTGTTTGTAGAGACTTTTGTTTGGTATGGATTGTGGAGATGTTTGGTATGGTTTGTGGAGGCGTTTGGTCTGGTTTGTAGAGACGTTTGTTTGGTCTGGTTGGTAGAGATGTTTGTTTGGTATGGTTTGCAGAGACGTTTGGTTGGTATGGTTTGCAGAGACGTTTGGTTAGTATGATTTGCCGAGACCTTTGGTTGGTATGGTTTGTAGAGACGTTTGTTGGGTATGGTTTGTAGAGATGTTTGTTGGGTATGGTTTGTAGAGACGTTTGTTGGGTATGGTTTGTAGAGACGTTTGTTGGGTATGGTTTGTAGAGCTGTTTGTTGGGTATGGTTTGTAGAGCTGTTTGTTGGGTATGGTTTGTAGAGCTGTTTGTTGGGTATGGTTTGTAGAGCTGTTTGTTGGGTATGGTTTGTAGAGACGTTTGTTGGGTATGGTTTGTAGAGACGTTTGTTGGGTATGGTTTGTAGAGACGTTTGTTGGGTATGGTTTGTAGAGACGTTTGTTGGGTATGGTTTGTAGAGACGTTTGTTGGGTATGGTTTGTAGAGACGTTTGTTGGGTATGGTTTGTAGAGATGTTTGGTTGGTATGGTTTGTAGAGACGTTTGTTGGGTATGGTTTGTAGAGACGTTTGTTGGGTATGGTTTGCAGAGACGTTTGTTGGGTATGGTTTGCAGAGACGTTTGTTGGGTATGGTTTGTAGAGATGTTTGGTTGGTATGGTTTGCAGAGACCTTTGGTTGGTATGGTTTGTAGAGATGTTTGTTGGGTATGGTTTGTAGAGACGTTTGTTGGGTATGGTTTGTAGAGACGTTTGTTGGGTATGGTTTGTAGAGACGTTTGTTGGGTATGGTTTGTAGAGACGTTTGTTGGGTATGGTTTGTAGAGACGTTTGTTGGGTATGGTTTGTAGAGACGTTTGTTGGGTATGGTTTGTAGAGACGTTTGGTTGGTATGGTTTGTAGAGACGTTTGGTTGGTATGGTTTGTAGAGACGTTTGTTGGGTATGGTTTGTAGAGACGTTTGTTGGGTATGGTTTGTAGAGACGTTTGTTGGGTATGGTTTGCAGAGACGTTTGGTTGGTATGGTTTGCAGAGACCTTTGGTTGGTATGGTTTGTAGAGATGTTTGTTGGGTATGGTTTGTAGAGACGTTTGTTGGGTATGGTTTGTAGAGATGTTTGGTTGGTATGGTTTGTAGAGACGTTTGTTGGGTATGGTTTGTAGAGAGGTTTGTTGGGTATGGTTTGTAGAGACGTTTGTTGGGTATGGTTTGTAGAGACGTTTGTTGGGTATGGTTTGTAGAGACGTTTGTTGGGTATGGTTTGTAGAGACGTTTGTTGGGTATGGTTTGTAGAGACGTTTGGTTGGTATGGTTTGTAGAGACGTTTGGTTGGTATGGTTTGTAGAGACGTTTGTTGGTATGGTTTGTAGAGACGTTTGTTGGGTATGGTTTGTAGAGACGTTTGTTGGGTATGGTTTGCAGAGACGTTTGGTTGGTATGGTTTGCAGAGTTTGGTTGGTATGGTTTGCAGAGACCTTTGGTTGGTATGGTTTGTAGAGATGTTTGTTGGGTATGGTTTGTAGAGACGTTTGTTGGGTATGGTTTGTAGAGATGTTTGGTTGGTATGGTTTGTAGAGACGTTTGTTGGGTATGGTTTGTAGAGAGGTTTGTTGGGTATGGTTTGTAGAGACGTTGGGTACATATTTTTCTTCTGTTTATTTTGGATTCTGTTTAGGGCATAGAACAGTTCAAAGTTGAAATTAAAGAGGAAGATGAAGAGACGTATGTGACGGATGGTCAGCCATACAAGGAGGAAGTTCACATGGAGATTGACACGGGTGAGTAATAAAAACTGAATATAGAGAACATTCTCTTAGTTGTTCTTTTCCTTCCTGTTTTTGCATTCCTATGAGCCATCATGTGTTTGCAGAACATTCCATTCCACCAGTCTGGTAATCCATAGTCCTACCCTAAAACCTTTGACTGACCATTTGTTTTCCAAGGGGGCTTTTTTTCTGTAGACAGTCCTGTAGCCAAGTCCACACTGCTGATCACTCATTTGACCTTCACATGTATTAATACAACAGTAACTGAACAAATCCAAAACAACAAAACAAAATTTCGTCCAAAATAACAAATTATTCGAATTAAAATGTCAGAAGAAAAACAGCGCGGAGTCCTCCCAATCAATACCAGGCTCTTCAGGTCTGGTATAGATATTAAGTGGAACCCCACACCAAGATTAGAAAAAATGGCATGGGGTCCCTCCCAAAATACCATACCCTTATCTGAGCATGCAGCCTGGGAGACAAGCAAGTGCCCCCCCCCCAAAGCATCTTATCCCCATGTTGATGGGGACAAGGGCCTCTTCAAAACAACCCTGGGTTGTGGTTGTGGGGGTCTGCAGGCAGGAGGCTTTATAAGAGTCTGAAAGCCCCCTTTAACAAGGGGGTTCCCAGATCTCACCACTTCCACGTGAATGAGTATGGCCTACCCATTCACCAAAAAAGGGGAATAAATATGCAGCAAGAGTTTTTGACAATTCCTTTATTAAAAATATAAAAACAATGTCCCCTCATGTAGATCCATCATCAATCACGACGCCCACCACCACCTCCGGACCCAGAAAAAAAACAGCCGGCTCCACCATGTGACAGTTCCTAAACAGGTAAGGGGTGGGGTCACCCAGCGACATTCCCTGGTGGCACCGCCCCCTTGTGAGATCACAGACCGATGCATGCTGAATAGGTGAAGTTACAAGGGGTGCGGTTCCACAAGGTGAAGTCACGGGCTGACCCTGTCCCTTATCTATTTTGGAACTCTCACACGGCGGTGCAGGCAGTTGACTGTTAGCCTTTGTCGTGGGCGGAGCTTCTTTTTTGGGGTCCGGCAGTGGCGGCGGGCCTCGTGATTGATGATGGATCTACATCAGACATAGATGATGAAACGCGTTAGGGCGGGGCTTCCAGTAAACGTCACTCCCGCTTGTTGGAATGGTTTTATGCCTTGGGAGTGGCCTGCACAGAGCCCTGGCCTCAACCCTACTGAACACCTTTGGGATGAAATGGGACACCGGTTGTGAGCCAAGTCTTCTCATATAACTTCAGTAACTGACCTCACAAATGTTCTTTTGGCTAATGGGCACAAATTCCCAAAAGACACCCCCCAAACTCTTTGGGGAAGCCCTTCCTAGAAGAGTGTGGGCTGTCAAATGGGGGTAACTCCAAATTAACCACTTGCCACCTGCCCACAGTGCATTTACTGCGGCCGGTGGCAGCTACAGGCTGAGCAACGTACTCGTCTGACGCTTAGCACATGCGCACTTGCACGCCCGTAGTGGTGCAATACTGTAAGTAAACCTGCAATGACTGCAAGCCATTCATGACAGCTTGCTTACTATTGTGATATTGTGATTGGCCCACACCCATCTCATGGTACCTGGGCAATCACAGCACCCTGTACCATGTGATTAGCTGTAGCCAATCACAGCATCACAATAGTAAGCAAACTGTCATGAATTGCTTATAACAGTGATCATTGTTATACGCAATAACAATAAAATCCCCCCCCCCCCCCCCGGTGGTGACACTGAACTACTCTGATGACAGTATGTAGAGAAAAAAAGTAAGAAAAGCAAAAAAAAAAATGTAACCACTTAAGGACCCCGTACCGACGATACACGTCGGCAGAATAGCACGGCTGGGCTCAATCACGTACCTGTACGTGTCTCTTTAAGGCCCAGCCACGGGGTCACGAGGACGTCGCAGGCGGTGTGCTCGTGACCCGGTCCGAAGCTCCGCGGGACCTGCTGACCCGATCGCCGCAGGAGCTGAAGAACGGGGAGAGGTGAGTGTAAACAATTTTCCCCGTTCTTCACTGTGGCAGTGTCAGCGATCGTCTGTTCCCTGATATAGGGAAAGACGATCACTGACGTCACACGTCCAGCCCCGCCCCCCTACAGTTAGAAACACATATGAGGTCACACTTAACCCCTACAGTGCCCCCTAGTGGTTAATTCCCAAACTGTAATTGTCATTTTCACAGTAAGTGCATTTTTATAGCACTTTTTTGCTGTGAAAATGACAATTGTCCCAAAAATGTGTCAACATTGTCCGATGTGTCCGCCATAATGTCGCAGTCACGAAAAAAATTGCTGATCGCGGCCATTGGTAGAAAAAAAAAAATATTAATAAAAGTGCAATAAAACTATCCTCTGTTTTGGTTTGCGGAAAATTTGTAGCGTTTATAGTCCATAAAGTGGTTAAAAATATATTTTTTATTCAGGAGCATTTTTATCTTTTTAATGTAGTCCTGAGCCCAAATATTAAACATCTTTGTGTTCTGTTTGTTTTTTTTGCCCATCAGAGGAAGGCAACCGCAAAAGATCATCAATTGGATGCCCTGTTTTACCTCCAGCCTGGGACACAGATGAGGAGAACTCACGAGATTCCCTTAAAGCTTTTCACAAAGTGGACAGATCGCCCAACCCCCCTAATCCTGAAGAACTTTCCCCCAATTATTCTCATTCTCCTTCCCCAAATGTAAATCAGGGACTTCACAGTGTTGCCGGATCACCGGCTCCCTCTCACTCGGAGGAATTTTATACCAATAGATCACACATCGTTACCTCAAATATCTATCCAGGACTTGATGGTGCAGATAGATCCAAAGATCCTTCCAATCCTGAGGGATCTTTGCTTGGTAAATATGATGCTGTCTCGAATATCACACCAGGTCTTCGCCTTCCATATAGACCAACAGATCCCTCCAAACTGGAGGAAACTTCTTCTGACAAATCACAGACCTCCTCCCCAAATATCGCTCCTAGTCTTCTCATTGGATATAGACCCCCGATACCGTCAAATCCAGAGGAATCTTCTTTCAATTCGATGGCGCAACATGCAGGGACGCAAGAGGACGCGTTATATCCATGCTTTTCCAGCTTGGTGAAGATGGTCGAACACCAGAGAGCACACGTTGGCGACCAGCTCGGCCAGGAACCTGCTTTTGGCGACCATCAGCAGCAGCATCTGGGCAAGAAAGTGTTCCCGTGCGTAGAGTGCGAGAAGTTCTTCGCCCACAGCGCCGACCTTGATAAACACCAGCGCCGTCACTCCAGAGAAAAGCCGTTCTCGTGTGATGAATGCGGCAAGGCCTACACCCAGAAGTCCCACCTCGTCAACCACCAGCGGCTTCACACCGGCGAGAACATACTGCCCTGTACAGAGTGCGGCAGGTGCTTTACTCTAAAGTCGCAGTTCATAAAACACATGAGGACTCACACAGGGGAAAAGCCATACTGCTGCTCGGAGTGCGGGAGGTGCTTTGCCCAGAAATCGACACTGGACAACCACCAGACCATCCACACCGGTCAGAAGCCATTCTCTTGCTTGCAGTGCGGCAAACATTTTGCACGGAAGTCCACCCTCCAGAAGCACCTGGAGCTCCATGCTAGTGGGGTTATTGCTGTGAAGCCCTGCCCCTGAGGAGAACGTTTCTCAAAATGGATTGTATTATCTTCTACGTCTGAAAAATCACATACGCCCCTGAGGAGAACGTTTCTAAAAATGGATTGTATTATCTTCTACATCTGAAAGACCACACACGCCCCTGAGGAGAATGTTTCTCAGAATGGATTGTATTGTCTTCTGCGTCTGACAGACCACATACGCCCCTGAGGAGAACATTTATCAGAATGGATTGTATTGTCTTCTGCGTCTGACAGACCACATACGCCCCTGAGGAGAACATTTATCAGAATGGATTGTATTGTCTTCTGCGTCTGACAGACCACATACGCCCCTGAGGAGAACATTTCTTAGAATGGATTGTATTGTCTTCTACATCTGAAAGACCACACACGCCCCTGAGGAGACCATTTCTCAGAATGTATTACAGGTATATTGTTTTCTACATCTGAAAGAACACACATGCCTCTGAGAACATTTCTCAGAATGGATTATATTGTCTTCTTCGTCTGAAAGACCACATGCCCCTGAGAACGTTTCTCAAAAATGGATTGTATTATCTTTTACGTCTAAAAGACCACACATGCCGCTAAGGAGAACGTTCCTCAGAATGGATTATATTGTCTTACACATCTGAAAGACCACACACGCCCCTGAGAACGTTTCTCAGAATGGATTCTTCTACATCTGTAAGACCAACTGTTATAGAAGAACCGTCCCCACGTCCTCGTGTTCTGCTGCTATGCACGACCTGGGTCTGGCCCCCGCTCTGGAGAACTCATGTGGGCCTGAAATGGTACCATCACCTGACGCGTTCTGGTGTACTCTGGGATGCTGAGTCAGCAGGTTCAAGGAACAAGACTCTGACTGTTTTATTCTTATTGAATACCCGAAGACTTCTAAAAATGTCCATCAGGCTGTTAAAAATTATGCAAAAATGTGCACCAAACCACTTGACTAGTATTTTTTTAAGACTTTTATGGGTGGTTTTACTTTCTTGTTTTGTTTCTTTCTCTTTATTATTCTGGAAGACTTATTTATTGAGTGTTGTTGGCAAAAACCAAATAAAACATTTTTTATTTAAAAAAAAAAAATACCTGTGTAACCACTGTAAAATCTGACACCCATCCAGTAAGCCTCTCGTCCCCCTGCTCTTGTGTTTTTAGCGATGTTGGGGACCTCTGTTTGATGTCTTAGGGGTGCTTCTGATTTCAGCAATGCTTTAACAGTGACAAGATCGGAGGACAGCTTCCATGCTCCTGTGTCACCAGCCTAATAAGAATTTTGCTGCCCAGTAGCTTCTCCCTCGCTATACAGGCCCCTCCCCTTAACACGGTTAGGCTCCATGCATACTGAAGCTGATTAACTGCAGTTTATTGGAGTTTGGGCAGTTTATTTTTTCAAAGCCCATAAACTCCACTCTGTTAGCCTATGTGTCCATACATACATGGACGTTTTAGAGTTTTAACGAGCAGTGGAGTTTATGGGCTTTTTTCTGAACGCCCGAAAATTGCGTCCAAAGTGCCATTTTTTTGAAAAAATGCAAAACGCTCAAAAACGCAGCTCGCCAGCGTTTTTTTTGCATCTTTTGATCCATTAAAAAAAAAAGAAGCTAAAAAAAGCTAAGAAAGAAAAATCGACTCACGATTCGAATCGATTTATTTATTTATTTTCCCTGATGGACACTGCGGCGGCAGGAGTTTTTAGGCAAGCCCGCGGCTTCGGCCTAGTCTGCCGCGATCCTGGGAAAAGGCCGCGGACAAGTCGAAGCCGTGGCCTTGACTAAAAAATTATCTCCTGTGATCCTCAGCTCCATCTAGAGCATTGGATCTCAACCTTTTAGTGCTGTGACCCCTTTTAATTCATTTCCTGAATTATTTTCGTAGCGTGGGTTGTCAGCACCCAAGGCAAGACAAGTAATTTGCGCCCTTAACCCACAGACATTTAGCGCTACCTGAGTCCTTTAAATGGCAACTATACATACAGGTAGTGTTACTTACTGTGCCTCTGGCTTCACTGTGTATCCTACTTTGTGGTGTCTTGTGGCAGTGACACCTTTGCCAAAATCAGGAGATAGGTCTCCTCCAGCCCCTCCCACTTCACATTCACCATCAGTCAGCTAACCTCTGGTCTTTGCCCCCCAACCATGTCGTAAACTGAAGGGGTGCCTGCGAAGAGGCTGAGTGGGCCGCTACGGGCTCCAGGAACAGCCCAGCTGGGTGGCCGCAAAAAGGCTGGGAGAGTGGTGTGGGCTTCAGGAACAGCCCAGGAGTCGGTGACCCCCTGGCAAATCATCTTTTGACCCCTGAGGGGGTCCCGACCCCCAGGTTGCGAACCACTGATCTAGAGGCTATAATGTGATATTTTTCCTGAACACCTGAATGATGAAACATCACATTATGACCACTAGATGGAGCTGAGGATCACAGGAGATAATTATATGACATACAATACAAGGCGTTAGGTGAATTGCCATTGGTGGAGTAGTTGCGACTTGTACCTTAGGTGAAGAGGAGCAGATACAATGCTCAGGGAGGTTTTGATGTTCCTCACCCTTTTATTAATAGTATATAATGAGTAGATATTCGCCCGCACACCAAGGATCACCAATTTTATCCAGATGGTTTTTATTCCAGAAAGATCACAAATCGGTGTGTTGCGATGTTTCTGAGCCACACAGGACACCGCGGTCAGGCCTGTATCCAGCCCGTGGTCTCTGCAGCACTCGGTATATTATGAGCTCATTCTGGGAACATGTGTGGTGGGAATAAGGACTGTGGCCTTTTATGAAGAGGTCCCTTTTAATGTTTTGGCAGGGGAGGGTATACTGGCTGTAGAAACGGTTCATCATTGGTTGAGAAACACTGTAAAGAACGATTCCACGCTCTCCAGAAAACTGTGGCCAGAATCCAAACATCACCCCACATGGTCATTGGGAGTGGACTTCCTAAAGCTTGTACAGAATCCTCACCCACCATGGACCATATAAGCGGAATGTGGGCATTAAGGCCCCCACCTGAACATACGCCTTACCTGGTCAGGATGGGATTTTGTTATATCTGTAAATACCTCTATATCTTGCCAGAAACCTTGTAAATTTTCTGCCCGCTCTGCCTGTTATCAGTTACATAGTTCCCAGTTATCTCGGAGGACTACAGAACCTTTTCCCACTATATTACGGAGAAGGGCGGGGGGTGTTCTATAGTTCCCACCCTAGGGTGACAACACTGCTTCTCCATACAGTCAGTTTGTTATGCGTAAACGGGGACAAGTCGAATGTTCTCAGGCCAAAGTCTCTGCAGATCGAATGTGTGAATGGGGAATATACCTTATGGTGGCCTTGTTCTAAGTGAAGATAGGCTAAAGTGACCTTGTCCTAAGTGAAGATAGAACAAGACCACTTTAGCCTATCTTCACTTAGGACAAGGTTACTTTAGCCTATCTTCACTTAGGACAAGGCCATTTTAGCCTAAGTGAAGATAGGCTAAAGTGGCCTTGTTCTAAGTGAAGATAGGCTAAAGGGGCCCTGTTCTAAGTGAAATATGAGTTCCACCCAAAAATTGAACTTCCGCTTTTCGGAACCCACCTCCGGTGTCACATTTGGCACCTTTCAGGCGGGAGGGGGGTGCAGATACCTGTATAATACAGGTATTTGCACCCACTTCCGGGGAGAGACTCCCACGGGAGTCACTCCACTTCCTTTTGTCCCCACAAGGCTTCACTACCTGATTCCCTCACCGAGGATAGCGGCGGGGGCAGCAGAGTCGAGCGATTGCTTGTCTTCTGCTGCCGACATCGCGGGCGCGCTGTACAGGTAGGTGTCTATTTATTAAAAGTCTGCAGCTGCAGTATTTGTAGCTGCTGGCTTTTAATATTATTTTTTTTCGCGTGAAGTGAAGATAGGCTAAAGTGGCCTTGTTCCAAGTGAAGATAGGCTATAGTGGCCTTGTTCTAAGCGAAGATAGGCTATAGTGGCCTTGTTCTAAGCGAAGATAGGCTAGAGTGGCCTTGTTCTAAGCGAAGATAGGCTAGAGTGGCCTTGTTCTAAGCGAAGATAGGCTAGAGTGGCCTTGTTCTAAGCGAAGATAGGCTAGAGTGGCCTTGTTCTAAGCGAAGATAGGCTATAGTGGCCTTGTTCTAAGCAAAGATAGGCTAAAGTGGCCTTGTTCTAAGCGAAGATAGGCTAAAGTGGCCTTGTTCTAAGTGAAGAGAGGCTAAAGTGGCCTTGTTATATCTTCACTTAGAACAAGGCTACTTTAGCCTAAGGGCCCTTTCACACGTGCAGACCGTATGTAATCACCCTCCCCTGCAAAGATCCGATTTTGCAGACAGAAGAATGTCCTATTTTTTCTTCCGTCTGCGTATCGGATGAACACGGACATACGGTCCGTGTTCATCCGATCCCCCCATTAGAGAGAGCGGAGAAAAGACAGGGCGGTCCCTGCACAGTGTGCGGAGACCGCCCTGTCATCCGACGGCTCAGCTGGGATTTAAGAAGCGATCCCCGCTGAACTTACGGACACACGGAGGTGGATCATTACTGATTTGTCCCGTGTGAAAGGGTACTTAGTGAAGATAGAACAAGGCCACTTTAGCCTATCTTCACTTAGAACAAGGCCACTTTAGCCTAAGTCAAGATAGGCTAAAGTGGGCTTGTTCTAAGCGAAGATAGGCTAAAGTGGCCTTGTTCTAAGCGAAGATAGGCTAAAGTGGGCTTGTTCTAAGCGAAGATAGGCTATAGTGGCCTTGTTCTAAGTGAAGATAGGCTAAAGTGGGCTTGTTCTAAGCGAAGATAGGCTAAAGTGGCCTTGTTCTAAGCGAAGATAGGCTAAAGTGGCCTTGTTCTAAGCGAAGATAGGCTAAAGTGGCCTTGTTCTAAGCGAAGATAGGCTAAAGTGGCCTTGTTCTAAGCGAAGATAGGCTATAGTGGCCTTGTTCTAAGTGAAGATAGGCTAAAGTGGCCTTGTTCTAAGTGAAGATAGGCTAAAGTGGCCTTGTTCTAAGCGTAGATAGGCTAAAGTGGGCTTGTTCTAAGTAAAGATAGGCTAAAGTGTCCTTGTTGCTGACCTAACTTCTTACTGGTTCCTCCTCCTGAGCTCCATATCACTTTAGGAGACCCTATCTACGTGTAGGTGAACAGAATGAACCACTAAATGCTGTGTAGGACACAGGAGATCAACACTCCCTGAAATGGACTTCAGGGGACCATTTCTAGTGATCAGATTTCAGCAGAGCTTGGAGCAGGGGAGGTAGGTATTCCATCTCATCTTTTCGCTTGATTTAAGACCTTTCCTTAAGCCCAAACCCAAGCTAAAACTATTTTTCCCAACCCCTCCCTCACACTTACTTCTAACCCACCTGTGCCAAACACAAGGCCCACTGGCCAAATTCGTCCCAGCAGCCCAATTCATGTCGCCCTTGCACCTCTACTGCACCTGTGGAACCGCCCTCATCTCCGACCCCACCTTTTTTTCAGCAGAGGACAGACCTATTCTGCCAGATCCTGCACTTCTCCATGCAGCCACAGAGTGACTCGCCTCTTCCCCACTCCCCATCTCAGCAGAGGGGATAGAACTCCTCCTACGGATCCTGCGCCAGCCCCAACCCCCTGCCCTCAGCAGACCCTGTGCTTTCTGCTTCCCAACGTTTTCCCGTGATGTGACGTAAGGGAGCGTGGGGTGCTCTGGATATCTAGTCTTGAAGATACAGCCGGCTCTTTGAGGGCAATCATAATGCTGATAATTGAGTTTGACACCCCTGCTCTAACCCATCCTAATAGCGCTTCACATTTAACCCTTTCTTTGAAACGCTAGCAGGGGTTAAAAGCGCCCTTCTAGCGCAGCTAAAACGATGGTAAAGCGGCACTTTTTAGCAGCGCTTTACCGATAACGCGGCCAGTTGGCAGTGTAAAATAGCTCTTGAGATAATTCAGCTTCACTCCATGCCCATATAAACATAGCCTAGAGAATGTACAGACCCCCCCCATTCCGCACAGACCCCCCCATTCCGCACAGACCCCCCTTCAGCAAAGACCCCCCCTTCAGCACAGCCCCCCCATTCAGCACAGACCCCTCCATTCAGCACAGACCCCCCCCATTCAGCACAGACCCCCCCTTCAGCACAGATGGAGCCCCATTCAGCACAGACAGACCTCCCATCCCATTCAGTACCTCAGATCAGCCATCAGCACGGCCGGGTCACAGCAGGTTCCCTCCCCGTGTACACAAACAATGGAGGGGGAGGTGGCTTCACTCTGCTCACTGTGTCTGTGTGACATCCGGCCCGGGACAGCCCACGACCGCGAGACTCTTCAACACCTTCTTGATTTTCCAGGGGGGTCAATTGCCCCTCTTGCCCTATGGAACGGACACCCATGCCTAATTGGCTTTTCTTCTCCTACCTTGTAAAGCCAGCTAAACTCACCAAAGCCTCTCTCCTGGTCCCTCATTATTACTGGTTCCAGCAGGGAGATGAAGCACAAGATCAGCCCTCTTCTGGATCCTGAAAGAACCCCGACCGATTTTTTTTTGATCCAGCGATCAGACAGAGGGTGAGATGTATCCCGGAGTCGGGCTTGAAGGATTCCAGCAGCAAGATCCATTAACCAGTTGCCGAATCTGTTCTCGTCTTCTTAGAAAGTTTGAATGGTTCCATCTCCTCCTGTAACATTCTTTGTGACTATGTAAAATGGTTTGCAGATCAATTTTATTTCATCACTGTTATAAGCAATAATAGTGGGGCTTTGGAAACCCTGATCACCCTCCCAGAGTAGCACAGTGTTACTATGGTGACACTGAACTACTCTGATGACCGTATGTTAAAAAATAATAATAATAATCTTGAAGAGAAAAAAAAAAAAAAACGTAAAGAAAAAAAAAGTAAAAAAAAAAATAGAATAATTTTTATTCCATTAAAAAAATTAAGATTTTTTTTCAAAAATATTTAAAAAAAATCAATCATGATACATAACCTTTAAAAAAAATTATGAACAATTATTACATTTTTTAAAGAATTTTCTTTAAAATTATTTATCTAACATACTGTCGTCAGAGTAGTTATTTATGTAATTACTTTCCTATTCTTACATACTGTCATCAGTCAGTATCCCTACAACCATAATATGATGCTGTACTGCACTAGTGACAGTATACACACAAAAAAAAAACAACCAACCATAGAATTGGGTATATGGGATTGTACGATATTTTTTATTATATTTTTTATGGTTAAACTGTCTTTTTTCAACATATGTAAATTATGAAAAAATAAATAAAAAAAATCTATTAATTTTCTCAAAAAATTGTGACAAAAAAATTACAACTTGAATTTTTTTTGCCATGCCTCTTAATAAATACCTCAGATGTCTACTTTCCAAAAAGGGGTCATTTGTATTTGTACTCTCCTGGCAATTTAGGACTTTAAGAAATTGGACAGGCTGTCAGTACATCAGGATTGATCGATTTTCATATATATACACCATAGTTTAGACTCACACAGACAAAATAATATACACTGGTGTTTTTTTTTTTTTTTTGCAGCAGCAGCAGCAGAATACACTTTGGCCTAAATTTATGAAGAAAAATTATTTGCCAAATTTTATAACAAATACTATGAAAAACTTTTTTTTCAAAATTTTCGTTTATATAATAATAATAATTAAAAAAAACAAAAAAACAGTGGTAATCAAATACCACCAAAAGAAAGCTCTATTTGTGTGAAAAAAAAAAAAAAAATATCAATATTAAATTAAAATTAATTGGGATGCATGACCTTTCAGTTGTCATTTAATAACTAACCGGCACTGCGCTACTTTATCTATTCAGTTATGGTTTATTGTAATGATTTAGGATTCTTGACTGCTAGCTTGCTTCATTCATATATGCCATCATTTTATATGTACACAACATATGCCATTTTTTATTTCTCAGCTGTGCTGTATTATGCAAAAATAAAAATTGTATTTTATTTTTTTATAATATAAAAATTTATTAAACATTTTTTATTATATATAATATAAAATATACTCTGGTCATGAAGGGGTTAAAACCTTCTGGATAATAAAAATGTAAGAATTTAAAAAAAATAATAATAATAATAATAATAATAATAATAATTGGTATATATATATATATATATATATATATATATATATATATATATATATATATATATATATATATATATATATATATATATATATACACATACACACACACACACACACCATTTTTATTATCCAGAAGGTTTTACCCCTTCATGACCATTTTTTTTGCTATTCAGCACTGTGTATATTTTTCATGTTTATTTATATTATATTAATATATATTATATATATATATATATATATATACATATACATACACACATGAAAAATATACACACAGTGCTGAATAGCAAAAAAATAGGGGTAAAACCTTATAGATAATAAAAAAATTAAAAATGTATATATGTATATATACACACACACATTTTTATATATATATATATATATATATATATACACACACACACACATATACACACACACACACACAATTTTTTTTATTTTTTTATTATTACATTTTTGTTATCTAGGTTTTACCCCTTCCCCTATTCAGCACTGTATATATATGTATATATATATTTATTATCTTCCTTCTAAGGCCACATTCACACTTGGCTTTTCTTGAACGCGCGCCAAAACACACAGGAAATGTGCGCCTTGCGACAAAGGTGCTACACATGCTTGCTGAAAAGACGCACAACGCTCCAAGCCCGAAGAATCTCTGGAGCTTCTTTGGCGCACATAGGGCAGTTTATTCGGGTGAGTGGGCAGCTTTTTTTTTTTTTTTTTTGGTGCATTTAATGGCTATTTTTGCCTTGCTATGATTATTTGAGATATTAGCCTTTTGTTCTATGTGTTTTTTTAAAAAAATGAAAAAAAAAAAAAGTGGGAACTCGGGTTTGTGCTACGCAGTGTGAATGGGGCCTTAGGGTGGATTTGGACCCAGAATGAAGAACTACTGCCACCGGTGGTCAAAGCACAGGTAAAAGATGAGAGGTTTAATGGTTCAAGCACCTGGCAGAGAGGCTTCTCAGATGACCACCAGGAGCCGCAGAGAAGAGCTTCTAGCTATGACTAAACACTAATAGTTGATAGTGCGAAACGCGTCAGCTGCTCATCCCTGTATTTCTTTGCTGTGATTTGTAGTGCATTTATCCTTTTAAAATAAAGACAACCATCAAGGTTTTTTTTTCGGAGTGCGGCTGTCCATATCTTTTTTTCTACTAATAGCCGCAGAGAAAAGTAGACGCCGAGCTTGGGATAAAACTTTATTACACATTTATTGCATTGATAAAACAAACTCCAAAGTTAAAAACGCTACATCTCAGCGAGTATGAGTTCTCTGGTGTTTATCCATATGGGACTTCCGCCCGAAACACCTCCCGCACACCGTGCAGGCATACGGCTTCTCATCCGTATGAATGCGCTGGTGCGTCTGAAGCTGCGAGCGCTGGGTGAAGCACTTGCCGCACTGCGGACACGGGAACGGCTTCTCGCCCCGGTGCACCCTCTCGTGAACGATGAGCTCGGCCCTGGTGATGAACCGCTTGCCGCACTCCGAGCAGGAGTAGGGCTTGTCGCCGGTGTGGTGTTTTTGGTGTCTACGGAGCAACGCCATCAGCGTGAAGCTCTTGCCGCAGTCGGAGCAGGAGAACGGTTTTTCTCCCGTGTGAATACGCTGGTGGGTTCGGAGCTGGAACGTCCACGTGAAGGACTTGCCGCACTCCAAGCACTGGTAGGACTTGTCTCCCGTGTGGGTCCTCTGGTGGTGCACCAACTCAGTCCTGGAGGAGAACGGCTTGCTGCACTCGGCGCAGGAATACGGCTTCTCCCCCGAGTGGATCTTCTGGTGTTCTACAAGCCGGGCCCGACACGGGTAAAGCTTTCCGCATATGGTGCACAGGAACGTTCCCTCCGCAGAGTGAACCCGTCTAAGGTGAGTGTTCAGTGCAAACTTCCAGACAAAACTTTTCCCACACTCCGTACAGGAGAACGGCTTCTCTCCGGTGTGAACCTTCTGGTGTTTAAGAAGCTCCCACTTCCGTTTATAGTTTTTCCCGCACTCAGGACAGGCAAAGGGTCCCTCACTGTTGTGAGTGTCTCGGTGCTGAAGGAGGGCAGAGTTGCTGGGGAAGCATTTCCCGCACTCGGCGCATGGAAACGGCGTCTGGTCACTGTGGGTTTTACGGTGCTCGTTGAGACACGACACGGTCCCGTAGCTCTTGCCGCACTCGGGGCAGATGAACGGGAGCTCGCCCGTGTGGACGCTCTTGTGGCGGTTAAGGTTGGCCTGCCCCGTGAAACACTTCCCGCAAGCGGAGCAGGAAAATGGCTTCTCCCGCTTGTGGGCTTTTAAATGCTCCATGAGATGAGATTTCTGGGATAAACATTTCCCGCACTCTAGGCACTGAAATTTCGGACCACGAGATTTGAGAGAAACTCCCTCAGAACTGGAAGGATCTGGCGATCCCTGGCCACCTTGGTGCAAATCTGGAGTAACCGTATGTGATCTAGCTGGGAAATATCTCTCGGAACTAGAGGGACTGTCCAACCTGTCTGCACCGTACGGCTCCGAACGGAAGGTATGTGACTGAGCGTTAAAAGATCCCTCGGGATTGGAGGAACTGGCTCTTCTACCCTCAGCATAGGTTCCCCGACGGAGATCATGTACTCTAAAAGATTCCTCAAAACCTGAAGGATTGGATAGTCCTGTATGAGAATGTGGCATTGTGTGGTCGGCGTCGGAATATGGGGGTGAGGAAAGATAATCCTCCGAGGATCTGTTCAACTCGCGTCCATCTGCCAGGAAGAGAACAAAAAGACATTTTTCAGGATTGGCTTCAAATTATCTGTACAGGGTGCAAGTTTAAACGGTATAGCTGAATTCATTCATTTGACTACAGTGTGATGTCCGGGTTCTGGCAGGTTTCCAAATTTTTTTTTTTTTTTTTTTTTTTTTTTTTTAAAGTGTATTTTTGTGCGTGAACTCGAGAGAGAGGAGCCGGACTGCAGGAGTTGGGAGTAGGCAGACCCTCCCCCCGGAGGCAATCGCCATCCTTCTCCATGCCCCTGGTGGCAATGGCGGGTGTGAAGGGGGGCCTCCCACTCACCCCGCCCTACCTGCTCCTCTTGGGAGCCCAACTGGGGCCCAACGGGACCCCAATGGGGCAGAGGGACTCCCCCTATGAGGGAGTGAGGGGGCCTAGCCCACCCAGCCAGCCCTGTAGGTCCTTCGCCTCTCTTTATTTTAAGAGACCGCATGGCCAAAGTGCATGTGTTTTAAACCAATTTTGTGTGCGTGCAAGTGTGGTGGTTTTTGTGGGGGGGGGGGGGGGGGGGGGGCGTACTAAGCACAGGCGTACCTTGCATAGCACACCCACCGGGAGCCGGGCTGAGACCACCAAACTCAATTCACATGTAGCCGAGACCAGGATCCGAACCCTTGGCTGCAGAGGTGAATGGCTTGTCAGCGCAGTGCCAATCACGTTGAGCCACCGGTTTCCAAATTTTAAGGGTTCGTTCATCTTTACAAAAAAAAAAAGGTAAAAAAAAAAAAAAGTGCAGGTTTTACCACTTCTTTACTTCATCAGGGGGTTTGAACAGGAGACTCTCAGAGATGGCATTACCCCATCCTGGCTTGCAGCTAGAATGCTGCCAAGACACTCCTAGCTCTTACATTTTACCTCCACCATCACAGGAGCGAACTTTCAAATGCTGAGTTTAGAGCTACTTCTCAGGGAATCTGAGAAAGATCCCACTTCTATGATGGTGGAGGTGAACAGTAACAGATGGGAGTCTCTTAGCAACGTCCTAGCAGCAAGGCAGGGTGGGATGATGCCACCCCTGGAAATCAGGCTTCAGGAGGTACGCAAAAAGGCCCTCACAGGAGCGAGCTCTCAAATGCTGAGCTCAGAGCTACTTCATCAGGGGGTTTGAATCAGAGAACGATCTCACTCCTATGATGGTGGAGGTGAACAGTAAAAGCTGGGAGTGTTTTAGCAACGTCCTAGCAACAAGGCAGGATAGGATGATGCCACCCCTGGAAGTCGAGCTTCAGGAGCGAAATATCAAATGCTGAGCTCAGAACTACTTCATCAGGGGAGACTCTTGGAGATGACATCATCCCATCCTGCCTTGTAGCTAGGATGTTGCCAAGACACTCCTAGCTATTACTTTTCACCTCCACCATCACAGGAGCGAGCTTTCAAATGCTGAGCTCAGAGCTACTTCATCAGGGGATTTGAATCAGAGAAAGATCTCACTCCTATGATGGTGGAGGTGAACAGTAAAAGCTGGGAGTGTTTTTGCAACAAGGCAGGATAGGATGATGCCACCCCTGGAAGTCGAGCTTCAGGAGCGAAATATCAAATGCTGAGCTCAGAACTACTTCATCAGGGGAGACTCTTGGAGATGACATCATCCCATCCTGCCTTGTAGCTAGGATGTTGCCAAGACACTCCTAGCTATTACTTTTCACCTCCACCATCACAGGAGCGAGCTTTCAAATGCTGAGCTCAGAGCTACTTCATCAGGGGATTTGAATCAGAGAAAGATTTCACTCCTGTGATGGTGGAGGTGAACAGTAACGAGCTAGGAGTCTCTTAGCAACATCCTAGCAACAAGGCAGGACAAGATGCCTTGTTGCTAGGCATCAGGGAGGTACGTAAAAGGCCCTCACAGGAGCGAGCTCTCGAATGCTAAGCTCCGAGCTACTTCATCAGGGGGGGAAAAAGAGCATGTGAGGGTTTTTTTTTTTTTTAAATCAAAACGACTTTTATTGAGCATAGAGAATAGGTATACAGACGGGTGATAAGTGCAACATGCACTACAAGTATAAATAGATCCATTTGACATATTCGAAGACATGCAGAGGGGAGGCTGGGAAAACGGCGAGGGAGAAAGGGTTACAAAATACACGCTGCGGGGTACCGGTGCAAGGGAGTCAACCTGAGGGGGGCCGGTATGCAGCCAGCATGGCCGTCACTTAAGCCGTTGAAGCACACGTGGAGGGGTCCTCAAGCCATCTATCCCAGATCTTATTGTACTTCGCTGGGCACCCCCTGCGGACGTACATTGCCTTTTTGTAGGGAAGGGTAACATTGACGGCTACAAGCCATTGCTGAAAAGTGGGGGGAGCTTCTCTCATCCACCGCCTAGCGACTTGCATTCTGGCAAAAAACAGCGTCTCCTGCAAAAATATATTTAGATATTTTTCGCTTTCGGGGAGTGAAAGGAGTCCCAACACACATTGGCGGGGCATAGGGACACGGGGGAGCCCATACGGTCGTGGAGGAACTGGACCACCTGAGTCCAGTACCCCTGGATGGGCAGGCAGGTCCAGAGCAGATGGAAAAAGGAGGCGTCGGGGTGGCCACAACTAGGGCAGTTGGGGTCTTGATCGCGTCTATACTTAGAGATGCGGTGAGGCGTCAGGTAGGCCCTATGGAGGATGAACAAGTGGGTAAGGCGGTCGGAGAGTTTAGGGGAGACAGTTCTACAATTAGTGAGGGTTTCCCTCCAGTCTTCGTCCGTCACGTTGCCCAGGTCACGTTCCCAGCGGGTTTTCAGTTGGTAGGCAGTGGCAGTCGCCAGCATGTGAAGGGTTTTAATCATAGAAAGAGCTTCCGTCCTGCCTTGTTGCTAAGACACTCCCAGCTGTTACTGTTCACCCCCCACAATCACAGGAGCAAGCTCCTAAATGCTGAGCTCAGAGCTACTTCATCAGGGAAGAGAAACGACATGCAAAGGAGTATTAATCAGAAACAAGAGCTCACTCCTGTGATAGTGTATCGCGTCGGCAGTCCCTGACCCTCGCCCGTATCGCGTCGGCAGTCCCTGACCCTCGCCCGTATCGCGTCGGCAGTCCCTGACCCTCGCCCGTATCGCGTCGGCAGTCCCTGACCCTTGCCCGTATCATGTCTGTCGTCTCTGACTATCTTCTGTATCAGGTCCGCAGTCTGACCTTTTGTTATATCATGCCATAATCTTTGAATATATCCTATTTTGTGTCTGCTGTCTCTGACACTGAAATTATAAGTGTGGCCCTTTGGTGATGTTGAGGGTCGCTCTAATTTATGACTTATATAGTGCCTATAGCACCCTCAATTTACGCATCTCTATTGTACATTCATATCAGTCTCTTAAGACCCCTCTATGAAAAAAGTTGACCACAGCTGCTGTACTCCATACAATAGGTCAAGAAGTCAACTTTTAGGGGAGTTAGGAAAAGAGGGGGCAGGCGGGGTATTGGGATCTAATAGGATAGGTAGGGGAGCTGGGCTGGCCTTGGGGTACCACGTAGTAGAGGTTTGGTACGTGGAGGAATTCCCAAAGAAGTGTGTAAATGATGTTCTACAGATGGAACAACAAAGTGGAGAGGAAGGGGGTGTGGAATTTGGAAACAGGATGTGAGCGGCGGGAAGAGCAGAAAGGAGGGGGGCGGAGAAGGTAGAGAACAAAGGAACTTGGAGGGGGGGGGGGGGAAACACGAGAGCCCGGAGTTGTCTGTTCGAGTAGTTAGCACAGAGATGCTGAGATCGGTACATCACAAGTATGGAAAACATCAACATTGCCACAAGGCCAAAGGCAACACCGAGCTGGTTGACCCTAGAGCTCTGGAGGCATCGGTATACTCCAAATAGAAAGGTGCCACTCTGGGCTTAGCCCCAGTGTATCAGTGGTTGTTCTCTTCATGGGTCTCCTAGAAAGCCTCGGAACTACGGCTGGAGCACATCAAGTCCCTACAGATGTTCCCAAGTGGCTTGGCTACCTAATACTTGCTGCTTAAGGACCATCCATGGCTTAGCTCCGGTGTATCAGTGATTGTACTCTTCATGGGTCTCCTAGAAAGACTTTGCCACACCCCTTCTCTTTTGATTGACAGCCTGTGTAATGAGACACTCCTGAACCTGTGTGAAGGGGGCGTGTCTGATGCTGCCCTGTACCTCACTGAGACAGAGTTTACTTTCACTTCCCTCTCCGCTGGAGATGCAGGTAAAAGCTCACCGAGTCATTGGAGCATACAGAAAGAGAGACATCAGAGCGAGAGAGACACATCACAAAGAGCGAGAAAGAGAGAGAGACAGAGCGAAAGAGTAGAGGAGGGGTGGGAGAGACAGAGAGAAAAAGAGTAGAGGAGGGGTGGGAGAGACAGAGAGAAAAAAAGAGTAGAGGAGGGGTGGGAGAGACAGAGAGAAAAAGCAGAGAATACAGAGAGAGACACTAGAGAGAGAGAGAGCAGAGAATACAGAGAGAGACACTAGAGAGAGAAGGAGCAGAGAATACAGAGAGAGACACTAGAGAGAGAGAGCAGAGAATACAGAGAGAGACACTAGAGAGAGTGAGCAGAGAATACAGAGAGAGAGTGAGAGCAGAGAATACAGAGAGAGACACTAGAGAGAGTGAGCAGAGAATACAGAGAGAGAGAGAGAGCAGAGAATACAGAGAGAGACACTAGAGAGAGTGAGCAGAGAATACAGAGAGAGACACTAGAGAGAGAGAGCAGAGAATACAGAGAGAGACACTAGAGAGAGAGAGAGCAGAGAATACAGAGACACGAGAGAGAGCAGAGAAGACAGAGACACGAGAGAGCAGAGAAGACAGAGACACGAGAGAGCAGAGAGAGAGAGAGAGAGAGCAGAGAGAGAGAGAGAGAGAGAGAGAGACATCTGAGAGCGCAGAGGGGGGAGAGAATCACAGAGAAAGAGCAGAGAATACAGAGAGAGACAGCAGAGGAGAGATAGAGAAGAGAATATAGAGACAGCAGAGAATACAGAGAGCACAAGAGAGAGAGAGTGTAGAGAATACCGAGTGCACGCAAGAGAGACAGCAAAGAATAGAGAGGAGAGAGAGAGAGAGAGAGAGAGAGAGAGAGACCAGAGCCTGCGAAAGACGGCAAAGAAATAAAGAGAGCGAGCAGAGAATACAGAGAGCGTGCAAGACAAAGAGAGAGAGCAGAGAATACAGAGAAAAAGAGAAGAGATTGGAGAGAGAGCTAGCAGAGAATAGAGAGACAGAAAAGAGAGAGAGAGAGAGAGCAGAGAATACAGAGAAGAAGAGATTGGAGAGAGAGCTAGCAGAGAATAGAGAGAGACAGAAAAGAGAGAGAGAGAGAGCAGAATACAGAGACAGCAGAGAATGCAGATAGAGCGCAAGAGAGAGAAAGCAGAGACTACTGAGAGAGCGCAAGAGAGAGAGACAGCAGAGACTACAGAGCGAGAGGGACAGCAAAGAAGAGAGAGCAGAAAATACAGAGAGATTTAAGCGAGAGAGATTAGAGCGAGCAGAGAATACAGAGAGAGAGAAGAGAGAAGAGAGGAGAGAGAGAGAGAGAGAGAGAGAGAGAGAGACCAGAGCCTGCAAAAGACGGCAAAGAAATAAAGAGAGCGAGCAGAGAATACAGAGAGCGTGCAAGACAAAGAGAGAGAGCAGAGAATACAGAGAAAAAGAGAAGAGATTGGAGAGAGAGCTAGCAGAGAATAGAGACAGACAGAAAAGAGAGAGAGAGCAGAATACAGAGAGCGTGCGAGACAAAGAGAGACAGCACAGAATACAGAGAGAAAGCAAGAGAGACAGCAGAGACTACAGAGCGAGAAGTGTGAGGTGCACACAACGTGAATTTGGTTATAACAACATTGTCTCCTAAACTCTGCAAAATAATGGGGTTTTGTGTTTACAACCCCCGTGTCTCCCGGTCCCTCCATAGACAGAACACATCGGGGTAAGAAGACGTTGCTGTGCTGTAGCGACTGAACAACGTTTTCTGGATTTGGAGTTTTTTGCTCACCTGCTCCAATCTCTATGGGATCCTCCTCCTCCTCCTTCACCCGAACCATGATCACCATCTCATCATCATCTTCTTTCTCCTCTTCTTTAATTTTAACATTTTCCAAGATTCCGTTCTAAATGTGTGACAGTGTTACAGGATTAATTTTTAATGTTTTAATTAAACACAATATAAAAAGGAGCAGGTTACGTATTGCTCTGAGCCTCTTGCCTGGTAATTCTGGGCGTAGTTGTGCTCTTCCTGTGTGCAATCCAAGGCACTGCGGGGGCTGGGGCATCTTTCTGGTCTCAAATTCACGGTGTTCTCCTTCTGGTCCTCCATCATGGCCTCCTGTTTCCTCGGATCCTCCAGCGTGGCATCCTTGTAGAGATCCTTGTGTCCTTCTAAATACTCCCACTCCTCCATAGAGAAATAGACAGTGACATCCTGACACCTTATAGGAACCTGACACACACACACCCAATGGTACCGTCACCATCCAGTCACAGCGCTTGCCTGTAACTGGATAACACCCGATAATTCGTGACGCCACTCACCTCTCCCGTCAGCAGCTCAATGATCTTCTGGGTGACATCTAGAATCTTCTTGTTCTTTCTCTCGGGTATCAGCGATTGCAGTTGGGGCACCGTGATGATCACATTGTCACCAGATTTCACCGGAGGAAACCGCTGTAATAAAAGATCAACATAGTCATGTGACCTCCCAAAATCCTCCTCACCTCTCCGGTCAGGTCTCTGTTTTATTAATAGAGATAAGAGTGATGTCATGTGACCTCCCAGAATCCTCCTCACCTCTCTGGTCAGGTCTGTGTTTTATTAATAGAGATAAAAGTGATGTCATGTGACCTCCCAGAATCCTCCTCACCTCTCCGGTCAGGTCTGTGTTTTATTAATAGAAATAAGAGTGATGTCATGTGACCTCCCAGAATCCTCCTCACCTCTCAGGTCAGGTCTGTGTTTTATTAATAGAGATAAGAGTGATGTCATGTGACCTCCCAGAATCCTCCTCACCTCTCCGGTCAGCTCTGTGTTTTATTAATAGAGATAAGAGTGATGTCATGTGACCTCCCAGAATCCTCCTCACCTCTCCGGTCAGGTCTGTTTTAGTAATAGAGATAAGAGTGATGTCATGTGACCTCCCAGAATCCCCCTCACCTCTCCGGTCAGGTCTGTGTTTTATTACTAGAGATAAGAGTGATGTCATGTGGCCTCCCAGAATCCTCCTCACCTCTCCGGTCAGCAGGCAGACGATCTCCAAGGTGAGGTTTAGTATCCTCTCGGTGATCTTGATCTTTTCCTTATCCATCCTCGTGGAACAGTCAGGAAGAAGACTTGGGACCTGAAAGAAGAAAAAGGGACTATGGTGAGGTCACAGCAGCCTTGAAGTACTGTAAAGCAGAAAACTGTAAATAAAGTTATACAATAGGTGAGTGACATTAAATAATCCTCCAGTATTAAATAGAGATAAACGGTTTTAGTAAAGCATTTTGTATGAGTGATCGAACCTCTGGATGGAAAAGATTCATAAACCGAGGAGCCTTCTACTAACCAGATGAGATAGATACACCACAAACTCCTCGAGGTCACAAAACGACATGGTGCCAGCCATTTATGTAAATCTCAAAGCTTACTCAGGTCCACAGAGTCAGGGTTGCCAGTCAAGTTCCCATCTGAATAGTGTTGATAAGGTCCACTACGGGGCGATCAGTCTCATCTTTTGAAGAGCTTGTTATTTCTGAAACGTTCCTCCTGGAGCATGACCTGGCCTGGCTATTTTTGTCAACCTCAGATAGGCTGACTAGGTTTGGTTTGGTGGCAGGGTACCTGCCCTTCTCTTGATCCCCTCCCAGCCAAGAACTGGCCGCCTGATCCCCTCCCAGCCAAGAACTGGCCGCCTGGTCTCATATCGGCCAAAAACTGCCCATCTGGTCTCATATCGGCCAAAAACTGCCCGCCTGGTCTCATATCGGCCAAAAACTGCCCATCTGGTCTCATATCGGCCAAAAACTGCCCATCTGGTCTCATATCGGCCAAAAACTGCCCATCTGGTCTCATATCGGCCAAAAACTGCCCATCTGGTCTCATATCGGCCAAAAACTGCCCATCTGGTCTCATATCGGCCAAAAACTGCCCATCTGGTCTCATATCGGCCAAAAACTGCCCATCTGGTCTCATATCGGCCAAAAACTGCCCATCTGGTCTCATATCGGCCAAAAACTGCCCATCTGGTCTCATATCGGCCAAAAACTGCCCATCTGGTCTCATATCGGCCAAAAACTGCCCATCTGGTCTCATATCGGCCAAAAACTGCCCATCTGGTCTCATATCGGCCAAAAACTGCCCATCTGGTCTCATATCGGCCAAAAACTGGCCAAGTGATCTCCTCCCAGACAAGAACTGGCCAAGTGATCTCCTCCCAGACAAGAACTGGCCAAGTGATCTCCTCCCAGACAAGAACTGGCCAAGTGATCTCCTCCCAGACAAGAACTGGCCAAGTGATCTCCTCCCAGACAAGAACTGGCCAAGTGATCTCCTTCCAGCCAAAAACTGCCCACCTGATCTCCTTCCAGACAAAAGCTGCCCACCTGATCTCCTTCCAGACAAAAGCTGCCCACCTGATCTCCTTCCAGACAAAAACTGCCCACCTGATCTCCTTCCAGACAAAAACTGCCCACCTGATCTCCTTCCAGACAAAAGCTGCCCACCTGATCTCCTTCCAGACAAAAACTGCCCACCTGATCTCCTTCCAGACAAAAACTGCCCACCTGATCTCCTTCCAGACAAAAACTGCCCACCTGATCTCCTTCCAGACAAAAACTGCCCACCTAATCTCCTTCCAGACAAAAACTGCCCACCTGATCTCCTTCCAGACAAAAACTGCCCACCTGATCTCCTTCCAGACAAAAACTGCCCACCTAATCTCCTTCCAGACAAAAACTGCCCACCTAATCTCCTTCTAGACAAAAACTGCCCACCTGATCTCCTTCCAGACAAAAATTGCCCACCATATCACCTTCCAGACAAAAGCTCCCACCTACCTTCTTTGCTGCTCTACTCGTCCATGTGGGTTCACTAGCTGGAAACCACCACAGATCACCCATTTAAATGGGCAATAACTGCCATAAGAGAACTGGAATAGTAGACCATCTAGAACTCTGGTTCTAATTGGTCTACCAATTTTATCCATAGCAGAGATCCGTACACTTTTCCCAATCTCCTTCCAGCCAGGATCATCTATCTCTTTCTTTCTTGCTCTGCTCACCCATGTAGGTTCCCCAGATGAAAACCACCATTGGCTAGCCATGTAAAGGGTCAAGAACTGCCATAGTAGAACTCGAATAGCAGACCATCCAGAAACCTGGTACTGGGTGGTCTACGCTCTCCCTCTAGAACAAATCCTCATGTTTTTCCTGATCTTCTTCCAGTCAGGAGCACCTTCTTCCTCGCTCTACTCACCCGTGAGAGTTCCTCAGCTGGAAACCACCATAGAGCAGCCATTTAAAAGGGGCAAGAACTGCCATTGTAGAACTGGAATAGAAGACCATCTAGAACCCTGGTCCTGGATGGTCTACTCTTCCCCTCCATAGCAAATCCTCACTCTTCTCCTGATTTCCTTCCAGTCAGGATCACCTGCTTTTCTCACCAACGTGGGTTCACCAGCTAAAAACCACTATAGATCAGCCATTTAAAGGGGTGAGAACTGCCATAGTAGAACTGGAATATTGGACCATCCAAAACCCTGGTCTTCGATGGTCTATTGTTTTCTTCCATCTCAGATTCTCACACGTCTCCTGATCGCCTTCCAGCCAGGAACAGCCACCTACCTTGTCCTCGCTCTATTCACCTATATGGGTTCCCAAGCTGAAAACTGCCACTGATTAGCCATTTAAAGGGGCAAGAACTGCCATAGTAGAACTGGAATAGTGGACTATCTAGAACCCTGGTCCTGGGTGGTCTACTCTTTTAACCCATAGCAAATCCTCACTAATCTCCTGATCTTCTTCCAGTCAGGAGCACCTTCTTCCTCGCTTTGCTCACCCACCTGGGTTCACCAGCTGTAACCACTATAGATCAGCCATTGAAAAGGGGCGAGAACTGCCTTAGTATCCTCGCTCTACTCACCTATATGGATTCCCAGGCTGAAAACTGCCACTGATTAGACAATTAAAGGGAAAAGAACTGCCATAGTAGGACAGGAATTGAAGACCATCCAGAACCCTGGTCCTGAATGGTCTACTATTTTCCTGATCTCCTGCCAGTCAAAAACATCCACCTACCTTCACTGTGCTCACTCTGTAGGCTCCCCAGCTAAAAACCACCACTGATCAGCCACGTACGGGGGCAAGACCTTCCATAGTAGAACTTGAGTAGTAGACCATCTAGAACCCTGGTCCTGGGTGGTCAAGTATTTTCCTCCACAATTTCCTTCCATCCCGAAACACCCATCTACCTTCATCCTCGCTCTGCTTACCCATATGGGTTCCCCAGCTGAAAACCACCACAGATCTGCCATTTAAAAAGGGGCAATACCTGCTAAAGTAGATAAGATGACCAGATTCTCTTCATGAAATCCAGCGACATATATGTAGTGATCATCACTGCACCCTGTTCAGTGCCCATCAATGCAGCTTGTCCAGTGCCCATCAGCTCAGACTGTCCAGTGCCCATCAGCTCAGGCTGTCCAGTGCCCATCAGCTCAGGCTGTCCAGTGCCCATCAGCTCAGGCTGTCCAGTGACCATCAATGCAGCCTGTCCAATGACCATCAATGCAGCCTGTCCAATGACCATCAATGCAGCCTGTCCAATGACCATCAATGCAGCCTGTCCAATGACCATCAATGCAGCCTGTCCAATGACCATCAATGCAGCCTGTCCAATGACCATCAATGCAGCCTGTCCAATGACCATCAATGCAGCCTGTCCAATGACCATCAATGCAGCCTGTCCAATGACCATCAATGCAGCCTGTCCAATGACCATCAATGCAGCCTGTCCAATGACCATCAATGCAGCCTATTCAGTGCCCATTAGCTCAGTCTGTTCAGTGCCCATCAATACAGCCTGTCCAGTGCCCATCAACGCATAGTGAGCGAGGAGAGGAGACATATTATACAGAGCGGGCATCTCCTGTTTACCCTGCACAGCTGCTGTCCTCAGACAAAGTCCCGCCTCTTATAATAAAGGTCTGACAGCCGAGTAAGCAGAGATCCCCGCTCTGTATAATTTGGCGGCACTCGCCTCCCATCCATGATCTGGGGCCGGCCCTGGGCACCCCCCCTCAACCCCAGCTTGCAGTGCACCCGCACAGGATAGGCCCTGAATCCGGGGACATGTCCAGAAACAGACGGCCCCCAGGGACAATGTCCTCAATCTGGGTACTGTCCCCAGGAACCAGGGACGTCTGGTCACCCTACTAGTAGACCATCCAGAACCCGGGTCCTGGATGGTCTACTATTTTCCTCCACAACAAATCCTCACGCTTCTCCCGATCTCCTTCCAGCCAACACCCACCTCCCTTCACCCTTGCCATGCCGATCTATACGGGTTCCCCTAGCTGAAAACCACCACCGATCAGCCATTTAAAGGGGCAAGAACTGCCAGGCGTGGGACTGCGGTCAGCCACCGTTCTGCTGACAGTCTATGGAGCTCCTAAGCCCCGAAGACAACCAAGAGGGGCCACTTAGCCTTCTACCTCCCTTCTTGACGACAGGGCGCTGTTATTTCCTAAGGTTGGGCGCACTAAAGAGCTGGAAGGCTGCAAGCGAACCCTACCTGGTCGCCGGGCGTCGACCGCGTGACCTCTGAACCCCCCACCCCCGAAGAGCTGGTGAGTAAATACACCACATATGTCAATCTTTTATAGGTAAGCCTGCACAGCCAAGATCATAACACATCCCTGAATTGGTGCCATGGTGACTGGTCCTCTTTGATGTCACAGATTGATAATCCATCAACACAACGATCCCAGGGCTGATAAAAGTCTTCCCCTCCTCCCCCCTCCACATAATACAGCAGAAAATTGGGGTCCTCCCAGAGAGCACACTCACCTTCCTCTCAGCACCCCTCTATGCTGAATACAAAGGATTTGCAGCCCACTTCCTCTCTATGGCTTGCCCACTTCCTCTCCGGAATTTCCACGCCGCACTGCCCACACCCAACATGGCCGGGCCAGCGGCCGTAGCCATGGGGGCACGCGCGAGGTTTTCCCCACCCCGGCGGCCATTTTCTCGGAGCCCGCGTCGGCGGACGTCCATCGCTATTAAAGCGGTATGTCTGCGGCAGCGTACAGCGGAGGCAGACATGTCTTTGGAATGTACACAGGGCGGCCATTTTGTTGTAGCTCGACGGCAAAGTCACTCAGGCTTGGGTGGGCAAAGTGGAAAATTTGGCTGCACCAACATTTAACTACTTGCTGACCGGGCTTATTCTGGCACTTTTGTTTACAAATTTAAATCATTTTTTTTTTTTTAAACTAGAAAATGACTTATAACCCCCAAACATTATATATATATATATATATATATATATATATATATATATATATATATATATATATATATATATATATATATTAGCAGAGACTCTAGAGAATAAAATGGCGATTGTTGCAATTTTTTTTTATGTCACACCGTATTTGCGCAGCTTTTTTTTTATTTTTTTATAATTTTATTCAAATAGAGCTTTTTTTTTGTGGCATTTAATCACTGCTAGGTTTTTTTATTTTTTACAAAAAAAAAAAAGGACAACATTCTGAAAACAAAACAAAAAATCGTAGTTTCTGTCAGTAAATTGTGTAAATAAGTAATTTTTCTCCATTGATGTGTGCTGATGAGGCGGCACTGAGGGTCTCTAATAGGCACTAATAGGCTGCACAGATTAGGTGGCACTGATGAGGAGGCACTAATGAGCACGATGATAGCCAGCACTGACTGGCATCACTGATGGGCACTGATTGCTGGCACTGGTGGGCACTGATAGGTGACACTGTTGGGCACTGATAGGCGGTCATACTCTGCTCCCTATAACGGAATGCTGCGGAAGTGCTGTGGCGGCCAACTGCACATGCGCGATTACAATAAAGCACCACAAGTGCCAGCAATCAGTGTCCATCAGTGATGCCAGTTGTTGCTGGCTATCAGTGCTGCCCATCAATGCCCATCATTGCTGTCCATTAATGCCCATTAGTGCCACTAATCAGTGCCGTTGACGCATCATATTTAGCTCCCTATCACACAATGCTCCGGAACTGCGCATGCGCAATGCGTTCCAATGGATTTACGACAATACACACCAGCGAAACCTCGTTCGGCATCCAGGCTCTTTCCTTAACATCCCCGTGGATTGGAGGATGTTAAAAAAAGAGCCAGGAGGCCGAGTGAGCGGAGCGAGCCGTCCGAGCGAACCGAGGACGTGAGGCCGACTGGCCACTTTCCCCTAAGTCCACGTCGCCCTGAATGACGGCTTCACTGGTGTGTACTGTCGTAAATCCATTGGAACGCATCACAATTGCTTTTGGAATGCATCGCGCATGCGCAGTTGGCCGCTACGTCACTTCCGGAGCATTGTATGATAGGGAGCCAAATATGACGCGTCAGCGGCACTGATTAGTGGCACTAATGGGCCTTAATGGACAGCAATGATGGGCATTGATAGGCAGCACTGATAGTTAGCAATGACTAGCATCACTGATGGACACTGATTGCTGGCACTGGTGGTGCTTTTTTGTAATCAGGGCACTGATGATTAGTGGGGTCGCGCGTGCGCACACGCAGGCGCGTGCACGCGACCCGGTCCGAAACTCCAGGACCGCGGGACTCGCGGACCCGATCGCCGCTGGAGTCCGGCGATCGGTCCCCGGAGCTAAAGAACGGGGAGAGCCATGTGTAAACACACCTTCCCTGTTCTTCACTGTGGCGCCCGCATTGATTGTGTGTTCCCTGATATAGGGAATCACAATCAATGAGGTCACGCGTACAGCCACACCCCTCTACAGTTAGTAACACAGATGAGGTCACACTTAACCCCTTCAGCGCCCCCTTGTGGTTAACTCCCAAACTGCAATTGTCATTTTCACAATAAACAATGCATTTTTTGCTGTGAAAATGACAATGGTCCCAAAAATGTGTCAAAATTGTCCGAAGTGTCCGCCATAATGTCGCAGTACCGAAAAAAAAATCGCTGATCGCCACCATTAGTAGTAAAAAAAATAAAAAATTAATAAAAATGCCATAAAACTATCCCCTATTTTGTAAACGCTATAAATTTTGCGCAAACCAATCGATAAACGCTTTTTTTTTAACCAAAAATAGGTAGAAGAATACGTATCGGCCTAAACTGAGGAAAACAATTATTTTTTTATATATTTTTGGGGGATATTTATTATAGCAAAAAGTAAAAAATATTGCATTTTTTTTCAAAATTGTCGCTCTATTTTTGTTTTTAGCTCAAAAAATAAAACCGTCACGGCGATCAAATACCACCAAAAGAAAGCTCTATTTGTGGGGGGAAAAAAGACGCCAAATTTTGTTTGGGAGCCACGTTACACGACCGCGCAATTGTCAGTTAAATCGAAGCAGTGCCTTAAGGTCCGGGTCTTAAGTGGTTAAAAATTTAATTTCCTTTCAAATCTGCAGCTGTTGCACTTTTCTGTAAAATTCAATACACTATGGCAATCTGGAGACGGTCTGTATACAGATGATGTATAGAACGCCCCCCAAAAATGTAATTTCCTGCTTGTGTGGTTGGTTGACTGATTTTCCGTGGCCTGCACTAAGATACAAGTCAGATTTTGGGCATCCCCTGCAACAAAAATGTCATTTTTGGTGAGTTACTCCCAAAGGGAAACGATGTCTAAAGGGATCCAGACCTTGCCACTTTCCTCATTAGAGTGATACAGTGGCGGCTTTGGCAAAACGAACTGCACAGTGGAGGTAAATATGGTATGTTTGGAGGGACTGTCCCTGATTTGGAGCAATGTCCCTCAATTTGGTCTTCTCTCTTCTTGTATATAAAATGCACTTTTTATCTATCAAAAAGTGTTTTCCAGTGCTAAACCTTTCATCTTATTTCTAAATTGGTGCATTTGTAAATTCCAAGAGCCAATAGAAAGGAATAGTAGGGGTAAAACAAAGCACTTGTGGGTTTAACCAATGTCAAGGACCTTGGAATGCAGAAGTGTCTCCTGGAAATCTGTTAGGCCGCGTACACACGATCGAACATGTCCGCAGACCAGTTTCAGCGGACATGTTCGATCGTGTGTACGGCCTATCGGACCGTTTTCCAGCGGACCAAAGTTTCAAAAATCATCGGACCAAAAACCCGGGCATGCTCAGAATCAAGTCGACGCATGCTTGAAAGCATTGAACTTCGTTTTTTCATCACGTCGTTGTGTTCTACGTCACCGCGTTCTGGTCCGATGGGATTTTGGTCCGATGGTGTGTACGCACATCAGACCAACAGACCACTTCAGCGTGGTCCGATTAAAACGGTCCGTCGGACATGTCTGATCGTGTGTACGCGGCCTTACACAGTGGGGGGTCTTCTGCCTTGTCTTAAGGCTCCAGACGACTCCATTGTTCTGTGTCTGGCTATTGTGTCCATTGATTGCCCCCTGGGGCTTCTGTCTCATTACACATAGCAGTCATGCTATTCAAGCTATCGGACCAATCTCTGCTGAGTCATTTTGAAGTCCTCATTTGCATGGAAGAGGACCTGAAGGAGGACTGCCTGTACTTTACAATTGACCAATAGGAAAGCGGTTGTTGGGGGCGGGATGTTTCAAATTCTGCATAAAAGTGTGTTGTGTGCTTCCATTAAAGGTCTTCCTGTTTGAACTTACATACAGCCTGCCTGGTGTTTTGTTCGAATGGATTCCGAACGGCACATAGCTGTGGTTCGGGTCCTGGAGCCTTGGATGACCGAACCATCAGACGTTGCAATCTGCAATCTGATCCAATAGTAGCAGAGGAGTGTCGGGAGAGCAGAACCGAGCAAGCAAGGGTCTCGTTACAACCAATCTTGTTTTTTTTGTACAATTCTCCTTTAAGGGGGTGTGTCCTGTGCCTACATACTTTTGCTGATAGGTGTTCCTCATTCCCATCTCAAAAAGTTGGGAGGTATGGAGAGAGTTCCATAGTTGCCAACAGTCCCAAATTGCCTAGGACATTCATGGAAATCAGACTGATGTCCCGATCTCATCCCAAAAATCAGGCTCTGTCATATACAGCTGAGAGTTACCAGTTCACTGTATGGCAAAACACAAATGCGGCACCGGGTAATCATAGAAACTCCCAGAGATCTCTCCCCCTACCTCCTGCCTATGTATGCAGATTGGTCAATAGCTCCTCCTTCAGCAGCTAATCAGGCAGCACTCTCTGGAAATCACACCGAGTCCCAAAATGAGAACATGGAGAGGCGGAGCCTGCAAGACTTGCAGTTTGATTGGGAGGTCTCGGGGTGGGGGTGCGGCTAGCCCTCCCTCACTGGTGCACATAAGGCTCAGATTGCAGAGACTATAGGAGAGCAAAAGGGGAAGGAGGTAAGTTACTGGTGTGGTGGCCATTGATACCCAACTCCACACTTTGTGATGTAGTGGCTGTATATAACAAGTACTGACTCTAAGAGAGACTGACCTCCATTCAGAGTGTAGTTGTTGTCCATAGCAACCCATCATAGATAGTCTAATCCAAACATGGGTCACCCCTTGTCTCAATCACTTGTCACTCCTCTTTCCAACCAATTGTTAATCTTCATTTCACAAATGTCTCACCCCTCAAGTCAATCAGTAACTTCTCATTCCATTCATGGGTCACCCCTTGTTCCACTAATGAGTTGTCCCTCACCCCTCATTTTAAGCATAAGTCCCCCCTTGTTTTAAACTTGGGTCACTTGTTCAAACCATGGGTGACCCTTCTTTCTACTAACGGGTCATCAATCATGGGTCACACCTTGTTCAAACGATAGGTCATCCCTAATTCCAGTTATGGGTCACTCCTTCTTCCAAACATAGGTCACCCCTAGTATCAACCATAGGTCATCCCTAGCTCCAGTAATGGGCAACTCTTCCTTTCAATTATGGGTCACAGACTTGTGTCCATTTACACCTGCTTACCTCCAGGTCGGATCATCTGAAGTGACAGGGGATCTGTCCTCCTCTGTTTAGGTGTATCAGATTAGAGGGTAGTCAGGTGTAAACAGACACACTCTGATCAGCAGGGGATTTGTGTGCTGATGATGCGATGTGCGTTCCTAAATATTGTGTCCACCTGACCCTCTTGTCCTCTGCCCTGGTGGGGACTACTGACCTCTGTTCCCTAAATACTACTGGCCTCTATACACTGCTCTACACCATACTGACTTCTGTACACTGTTCTACACCCTACTGACCTCTGTACACTGCCCTACATACTACTGACCTCTGTACACTGCCCTACATACTACTGACCTCTGTACACTGCCCTACATACTACTGACCTCTGTACACTGCTCTACACCCTACTGACCTCTGTATTCTGCCCTACATACTACCAACCTCTGTACACTGCCCTACCCTTATTACCTATTTAACATTACCACATTTTCATTATGTAAGTCATCTCAAAATTCTGTAAGTCCCGCCCAGAAATTTGTGCAATGTATACCACAGCACATTTTTAAGTAAGCCACGCCCACAAAATGGATGGCACGCCTCTCATTAACATACTGCTCCACCCACACTGACTTCCTGGAAAAAAAAGTGTCCCTAAATATTTTTTTGAAATGTTGACAACTATGGAGTTCAATAGACAGAGTCAGGCAGTACCACACTGTGGGAACTGTAGTCCAGACAAGAGATTTTACTGTGTTAAAGAGTTTTGAACTACATTTCCCAGAGAGAGATTGCCGAGAGGAGGGGAAACAGCAGAATTTTCCCAGGCTGTAAAGAGAATAACGCTCTCTTGCTCAAGGAGGAGGCCGGAGAGTGCACATTGATGTCCAGAGTACATCATTGTTGCTGCATATTGGCGGTCTGAGCAGGATTTGAAAGGACTAATCGCTGTGTGTGACTAGACCGTGAGCTGCAATGTCACTGGATCCGGTGAGCTGCGGTAATTTACCACCTGCTGCTAGACAGACAAGACCCTTTATGAACTGACTATACAGCTATCTAGTAGAACAACCTGGGGGTTGGGACCCCCTCGGGGGGTCAAATGATGATTTACCAGTGGTCACCGAATCCTGGGCTGTTCCTAAAGTCTGCATCACTCTCCTACTGCAATTTTGCAGCCACCCAGCAGGGCTATCCCTGGAGCATGTGGCCACCCATCTGGGCTGTTCCCGAAGCCCACAGCCGCCCACTCAGTTTACGGCATGGCTGGGGGGGCAAAGACTAGAGGTCAGCTGACTGGTGAGCAATGTGAAGCGGGAGAGGCTGGAGGAGACCCTATCTCCTGATTTCAGCATAAGTGTCACTGCTACGAGACACCACAGAGCTGGAGACACAGTGAAGCCGGAGACAGTGAGTGACACTACCTGTGATTATAGTTGCCATTAAAAGGACTGTGGGTTAGGGGCGTAAATTACTTGTCTTGCCTTGGGTGCTGACAACCCACGCTACAAAAATAATTTTACTGTTATGGGTTCCCACAACTTGGGAAATGTTATCAAGGGGTCACGGCCCTAGAAGGTTGAGAACCACTGTAGTAGAGTTACTACTGTCTGCAGGATTGACTGTTCTCATGTGCACCACTGGGAACACTGGCCCCCAACACTAGCCGGCTGAAGAGATAGAAACAAGGTCTCCGTTATGCCTCGTTTCCACTGCACGGATCGGGTCAGTAATTTTGGAACGGTTCGGATGGGGCTGGTCTAATCGCGTGAGCGTTTCCACTGCAAGTCGGACCGTGAGGGTTTATAAAAAATTCCTAGCGCATCCACCAATCAGTGAGATGCATTTGTAGGTCCGCCCTAACCGAACCGTTCCACTCTCTCTGGTCCCTCATCTGAAGCAGGACCCTTGCTGGTGCGGTACGGTTCGGTTTTACGGTACGCTTTCATAATGGAAACACCCAAAATAGCGTACCGTACCGAACCGCTCAGTGGAAACGAGGCATTACCTATAGCTGCTCCACAGAGACTTTTGCCCATTGCTTATATTGAGAGGTATCCACACTGCAGTTATTGCTTCTATGTACTATTTATTTCTGACTTTGCTGATTTATTAGTTAATTCCAGTCTAGTGGTACAGAATTTTACGGTATACTATTTATTCAAACCCATATCAATACACTGAGTTAATGTACCACTAAATAGTCGTGTGTCTGTTTCCTGGAACACAGAATTTACAGTTGAGTTAAAGATAACTATACTTCAGTTCTTATAAGTGCTTGTAGCAGTTTTCATTCAACCAGCTTGTCAGGGATGTTCGGGGCACTTCCGTAGGCGTTCGCCTATGCGCATGCGTGAACCACGGACCTCACACGCACCTATGCACGTGCCTGCGCGCACGTTAGACGCACCTTTGGCGCCCAACGGTTTATAAAAGACGCTGTAGGAATGCTACACCTTGCGGCTTGATCTGCATCCGTTCCCTGTGTTCCTGTTCCAGTGAGAAGCATTCTGTTCCTGTGTATGACCCGGCTTCCTGACCTTGCTTCTATCTCCAGTCCTGACTTTGGCTTGTTGACCCAGCTCAGTTCTCTGCCTGATTACCTGCTGCTAAGACCTGGCCTGGACTCTGACTATTCTCCTGCCTGTCGTTTATGCTTTACCCTATTGTGTATGACCCAGGTTGCCTGACTCCGCTATTCTGCTGATCCTGCATCCACGGCTCTGCTAACCTGCATCCGCTAGCCTGCTGACCTGCATCCACGGCTCTGCTGACCTGCGTCCACGGCTCTGCTGACCTGCGTCCAAGGCTCTGCTGACCTGCATTCACAGCTCTGCTGACCTGCATTCCTTCCTGCCCAGCAGTTCCAGCTTCCTCTTGGCTCCTTACACCCTGCAGCAAGGACCAGAAAAGGCACCTTTACCTCACCGTGCTCTTACCCCCACTGTCTCCATTCCAGTGGTCTCCGAGCCGGGGTTGTACGAGAGATCTCCCTCCACGCATCAGGCTCACACCTGAGGTAAGTAACACAGGTGTTACAGTGGAGCTGAGGTTAATCACAAAGTTGAAGCAAAGAACAGAGAACCCAACCAACCAAGCGGCTTCTGTGGAAGTAGCGCTACATAAATTACCAATGAAACAATTGTTTATAGCAAACTCTGGTTTTATTCGACACTTTAATAGAAGAATATAATCAACACCTTAATAGAAAAATATAGTCATATTCTTAGTCAAGTTATAAATATATATATTATTGCATTTTATCTATTATCCATAATAAAGCAATTTACAAACAAGTCTATCATGGCATTATACCACATTCCTGAGGCCCTTACTCGAACCTATGGGCTGTAAGGCTGTGGCCTCTGTGTCACAATTAATTGGGAAAGCCTAGTTCAAAGGACATATGTGCAGGTACCGTGCTATAGCTGAAAGATGGCCACAGCGTGGCTCTCCAGTTCTGGGGCAGCATCCATGGAAATACACTCAAAAACGCGTTTAATCACAGCTGGTCACATGTAAACAAACTTGCCTGTTATCGGCAGTCCTTTCCTCAGATGCTGTCTCTACGTGAGGAAAGGAGAGGCGATAGCCGGCAAAGGCTAACAGAGCACAGTGAGCACATTCTTTACATTGATAATCAAGGCACTGATCATCTGTGACCTCATTATTTGTACAGTCCCATCAGTGCAGCTTATCAGTGCTCATTAGTGCAGCCTCATCAGTGCGCATCAGTAAAAAAGAAAAATTACTTAGTTATTTGCAAAATTTTTATAACAGAAACTATGAAAAAAATATTTTCCAGTCTTCTTTAGTTTGTTTAGCAAAAAAAAACAAAAACAGTGGTGATTAACCACTTAAGGACCAGAAGGATTTCCCCCCTTAATGACCAGGCCATTTTTTGCGGTATGGCAGTGCTTCGCTTTAACTGACAATTGCATCGCACGACCGCGCTAAACCCAAACAAAATTGATGTATTTTTTTCCCACAAATATAACTTTCTTTTGGTGGCATTTGATCACCTCTGCGAGTTTCATTGTTTGCGCTTTAAACAAAAAAAAGTGGAAATTTTGAAAAAAACAACAATATTTTTACTTTTTGCTATAATGCATATCAAAAAAAAAATCTTCATCAGTTTAGGCCAATATGTATTCTTCTTCATACTTTTGGTAAAAAAAATTGCACTAAGCGTATATTGATTGGTTTATTATTGCGTCTACAAAATAGGGGATTTATTTCTGGCATTTGTATTATTCTTTTTTTTTTTTTTTATTAGTAATGGCGGCGATCAGTGATTTTTTTTAGCGGGACTGCGACATTGTGGCGGACAGATGGGACACTTTTTTGGGACCATTGACATTTACACAACGATCAGAATTAAAAATAGCCACTGATTACTGTATAAATGTAATTGGCTGGGAAGGGGTTAACACTAGGGGGCGATCAAGGGGTTAAGTGTGTTGCCTAGGGAGTGTTTCTAACTGTGGGAAAATGGGACTACCTGGGTGAGGAGACTGATTGCTGTTTCTAATCAGTAGGAGTAGCAGATCTGTCTTTCCTCCCCTGACATAACAGAGATCTGTCCATTTACATTGACAGGTCTCCGCTCTGTCAGGAGCGATCGCGGGTGGCCGGTGGGCATCATGGCCACCGGCCACGCACATCGCACGAGCCGGCCACAGAGCTCTTAAAGTGGCCGACGTACAGTTACACCGATTTGCCCAGGGGAGTCAACCTGCCGCAGTATAAATACCACCAAAAGAAAGCCTTTCAATAAATTAATAACATTTTTATTTTGGTACAGTGTTGCATGACGGCGCAATTGTCCTTCAAAGTGTGACTGCGCTGAAAACTGGCCTGGGCAGGAAGGGGGTAAAAGTGCCAGATATTGAAGTGGTTAAGCAATAGCACAGCCATTCAGGAATGGCTGCAGCTGCATATGGCGGGTTGTGCACAGGTCAAAATATGTATAACAGCTGCAGGTTTTTGCATTGGGTGAGCAGCTGATATGCAAAGCAGGACCCGACTCCCCATAAGTTATGTGCTTGTGCCCATTTTGCAGTACAACTGCACCAGCTCAGTTGTGATGATGCAGCTTTCTTGCCACTGATCCTGCATGAGCTCTTCTCTCCTTCAGCGGGGAGGGGGGGGATATGGAACCTGTGCATGTAAAGCCTCGTACACACGCACAGGTTTCTCGTCAAGAAAACTGCCTAGAATCTCGATGAGAAAAATAGAGAACCTGCTCTTTATTTTCTCGTTGTGAGATTTTTGGCAGTGTTTTTCTGCTGAGAAACCCGAGCGTGTGTATACTTACCTCTCCATGGAAACCCGTGCATGCTCAAAATTACTTTGACGCATGCGCGGTAGCTTTCAATCACAGGTAGGGTGAGGCAAGATGGCGGCGACAGCATCGAACATGACGAGTGCATGCTCGTCATAGTCGTTGATGTCACAGTGTTCATGCCATTCAAAAGAACAGAGGTTCTTTTGAATGGTGTGTGTGTACACTCGGCCGATGACTTGTCGCTATGGTTCCTCTATCCAGATGGTTCCAGTAAGGACTGCGCAGGCGCAATCCTTGCCGATGGAAATCTCTGAACCTCGGCCGGCATCCAGGCTCATTCCTTAACATCCCTGTGGATTGGAGGATGTTAAAAAAAGAGCCAGGAGGCCGAGCGAGCCGTCCGAGCGAAACTAGGACTGACTAGGCTGACCGGCCACTTTCCTCAAATTCCACGTTGCCCTGGATGCTGGCCGAGGTTCGGAGATTTCCGTCGGCAAGGATTGCGCCTGCGCAGTCCTTACAGGAACCATCTGGATAGCCGGAACCATATTGCCAGATCACCGGCAAGAGAATCTTGCCAAGAAAAACAATGTTTTTTCCTGACGAGAATCTGTGTACAGGGCTTAAGTTCTAAAGCAGTTTCACAGCATTGTCTATCAAATAGGCAAAATGGGTATTGGAGCTTTTGTCTTTTTTAATTAAAACCAACTCCAACAATTTAAAAACAACAATAAAAACATTGTCAGAACAAAACTGAAATATAAATTAGAAAAGTTAAAAATGACATACATCTATTAAAAGTGATAATCCATATATAGTTGGCTCAGGCACCTGTTGGCTCCATAAACCTCCTGGAGGTTTGGGAAGCGCTGAGATGTTCTTGGCACGGTTCCCACCCACCTTGGTGTTTTGGTTGGAACGTCCATTGGTGGATTTGGAGATGTCTTCTTCTTATCTTTATCCTTTAATGCCTACTAAATTCTAATATCTTCTCTAAATGTCCTCCACACTGGACACTGAATGGTCTTCAATGATTAGGCTTCCTGCTTCTCTCATATCAATGTTGTGATTGATCAGATATAGTCTCTTGGAGAAGATCACAGTAGTCAATATCTCTCACCGATGAAGTCTTCAATGTCTTTTAAGGCCTGATGTCTCTGTGAATGACTTTCCACAATCAGAACACAGATAAGGTCTCTGTCCCGTGTGAATCCTCTTGGTGTTTAACCAGATAGCATTTCTAAAGGAAGAATTTATCAGTGATTAGGCTTTTCGCTTCTCTCGTTGAATGTTGTGATGGATCAGATTTGGTCTCAAATGCCGTGTACACAAGATCGGACATTCTGACAACAAAACCGTGGATTTTTTCCCGACAGATTGTTCGCTCAAACTTGTCTTGCATACACACGGACACACAAATGTTGTTGGAAATTACGAACGTCAAGAACGCGGTCACGTACAACACTACGATGAACCGAGAAAAATTAAGTTTAAATTTTCGAGCATGCGTCTAGTTGATTCGGAGCATGCAATACAGACGTTCGGAATTTCAGACAAGAACTTTTGTTGTCGGAAAAATTGAGAACCAGCTCTCAAACATTTGTTGTAGGAAATTCCGACAGCAAATGTCCGATGGAGCCTACACACGGTCGGAATATCCGACCGAAAGCTCACATCGGACATTTGTTGTTTGAAATTCCGAACGTGTGCATTAGAGGAGATCACAGTAGTCAATATCTCTCCCCAGAGAAATCTTTGATGTCTTTGGTCTTTTGGAGAAGATCACAGTAGTCAATATTTCTCACCTATGAAATCGTCAATGTCTTTTAAGGTCTAAGGTCTCTGTTAACGACTTCCCAGGCTCAGAACACAAATAAGGTCTCTGTCATGTGTGAATCCTTCAGTGTTTAACCAGATAGCATTTCCGAAGGAAGGATTTATCAAATTCAGGACCTGGTCTTCTGATTAGGTTTCCCACTTATCTCGTGTGAATTTTGTGATGGATCAGATTGTCTTTAAGGAGATCACAGTAGTTGATAATTCTCACCGGTGAAGTCTTCGATGTCTTTTAAGGCCTGACGTTTCCGTGAAGGACTTCCCACACTCCGAACACAGATAAGGTCTCTGTCCCGTGTGAATCCTCTGGTGTTTAACCAGATCACATTTCTGAAGGAAGGATTTATCGCATTCAGGACATGGATGGGGCTTCTCCCCAGTGTGCATTTTGCGGTGTCTATCGAGGTGACCCTGCTGGCCAAAACATTTCCCACACTGTTTGCACTTGAATGGCTTTTCTCCAGAATGAATTCTGATGTGAGTCACAAGACTTATTTTCTTGGTGAATGTCTTCCCGCAATGTAGACAGGAAAAGGGCTTCAAGCCGGTATGAATTCTCCGATGCTGGAGGAGATTTGACTTCTGCGAATAGAATTTTCCACATTCAGGACATGGATAAGGCCCCTTGGACTGCTGAGTATTTGGTTCTTTGAGAACAACTTCTTTCTTTTTAAACAATTTTCCCCGTTTAGCAGGTGGGGATGACTTTTTGTCAGATTTTTTCTTACGAGAAGGCTTTTCTTTAAAGATTTTCCCACAGTAAATTCCCCAATGTTTCAGAAATATTGGCTGGCGTCTAAAACATCGGCCACATACTGGACATGAAAATTCTCTGAGACCATTTTTATCTGCATTTCCAGTCGCACAACCGGATCGGTCAGGAATGGATTGCTTCGGGTTAGAAGGATTTATGGTAAACGCATGTGAATTTTCTTGAGAATGCTCCTCAGAATTAGAGGCTTCCAGTGTTTGTTGAAGTGCCAAGGCATTATTTGGGGTAACTGTATTTGTCTGCTTGGAAGAGGTTTCCTGAAGATTTGAGGTGTCTGGGGATTGATCAGTCTTGTGGGGTTCTAATTGGATGTTTGGGAGAACATAATATGACTTCTCCAAAGAAGATTCCTCAGAGGATTTAGGTGATTTATCCAAGCTGCAAATTTCTGGATGGTTAGTTGGCGTGATAGCAAGAGACCCATTGGGTGCAAGTTCCTCAGGACCAAAGGGATCAGCTAAATTATGAGCACTAGGATTTTCATAATAGACATTTAGGGCGGGAGCTTGAAAAGACTCATGAAGGCCCGAGGAATCAAGACATCGATGAGCATTGCATAGTTCTTGAAGAATATCTGTTGTAATAGGAGGTGATTCCGAGGATCTAGATTTTTTTGGGTTAGGGCTGGGTGGGCTATCCCCATTGTGATGTTCTAAAGGAGCATCTTGAGTAACTGATTTCAACATGGTGTGAAGGCCAGAGGAATCCAGACATTTGGGAGCATTGCACAGTTCTTGAAGAAAACTTGTTGTAATAGGAGGTAATTCCATGTAGCCAGGTTCTTTTGGGTTAGAGGGACTGGGTGGGCTATCCACATTGTGACGTCCTAGAGGAGTATCTTGAGTAACTGATTGTGACATTGTGTGAAGGCCAGAGGAATCCAGACATGGGGGAGCATTGCACAGTTCTTGAAGAATACTTGTTGCAATAGGAGGTAATTCCATGTAGCCAGGTTCTTTTGGGTTAGAGGGGCTGGTTGGGTTATCCCTATTGTGAAGTTCTAAAGGAGCATCTTGAGTAACGGATTGCAACATTGTGTGAAGGCCAGAGGAATCCAGACATGGAGGAGCATTGCACAGTCCTTGAAGAATATTTGTTGTAATAGGAGTTAATTCCATAGAGCCAGGTTCTTTTGGGTTAGAGGGGCTGGGTGGGTTATCCCCATTGTGAAGTTCTAAAGGAGCATCTTGAGTAACTGATTGTGACATTGTGTGAAGGCCAGAGGAATCCAGACATGCGGGTGCATTGCACAGTTCTTGAAGAATATTTGTTGTAATAGGAGGTAATTCCATGAAGCCAGGTTCTTTTGGGTTAGGACTGGGTGGGCTATCCACATTCTGACGTTCTAGAGGAGCATCTTGAGTAACCGATTGTGACATTGCGTGAAAAGATACTTCAGGATCTGGTGATCTATCTAAAATCTGAAGTCCCGGAGGAGTAATTGGACAAACGGTATACATTTTGGTAGGAGAAGGTTCCTCAGGATTATAAATCGGATCCAGAGATCTAATAGAGCTTTTTGGATGAATATTTGATGCATCAATAGAATATTCATCAAGTTTAGAGGGACCTGGTGATCGGTCTGCACTCTGGAATGCTGATCCTACATTTGGCATGAGAGTGTGCGAATCCATGGGAATTAAATCCTTAGGATCAGAGTGACTGGGTGATCTATCCACACTTTGATGTTCTGGAAGAGCATTTGAGTCAACATTAAGTGATACATTGGGAGAAGACTGCTCGGCTATGGAGAGATCTGGTGATCTGTTTTCACTGTGATGTCCTGCATGGATATTTAGAGAGGAGTGTGATTTAGCAGGAGATACATCAGGAAAATAGGAATCTGGTGATCTGTTAAATGAACAGATATTGGGGGAAACAATGGATGACTTAATGGGACAGAATTCCATAGGACGAGAGCTGTTGGGTGATCTGTTTGCAATGTCATGTTCATTCGAGTCAACATTAAGTGACACATTGGGAGGAGATAGCTCAGCGATGTGGGATTCTGGTGATTTGTTTTGAATGTGATCTCCTGGGGACGAATGTGACTTAGATTCAGTAGATTCATCCGGATAACACCAATCTGGCGATCTGTTAAGTGAATGTAAATTTGGGGTAACAGTGTGTGATTTCATGTGATCAGATACCTCACGATCCAGGGTTGTATCAATTTCCGAATTGATATTTGGGGTGACAGCATGGCTTATATCAACAGAACATTCCTCGGAATAAGAAGAATGCAGTGATCTGTCCGCACTCTGAAATCCAAGACTGATATTTGGAGCAGTATGCAATTTATCAGAAGGTTCATCAGAAGAAGGATCCGGTGATCTCCCACGTATTGAACGAATATTTGGGCTAATAATTAGTGACTTAATGGAAGAGTATTCTTCAGGATAAGAAGGAATGGATGATTTATCCATAAGGTAAAGTTCTGGATGGACATTCAAGGTAATGAGTAATTTATTGGATAGCAAATAATCAATGGGGGGATCCTGAGAACTATCTGTGGTCTGTAGGCCTGAATGGATATGAGGAGCAGTATGTGATTCAAGGGAGGATTTGTCAGATGGATCTGGAGAATTAAACTCTGAATATGTATTTGAGGCAATATTATGTGACCTCATAGGGCAGGACACCTCAGGATCCGGTGTTCTACTCACACTGTGATGGATATTTGGGGTGTCAGAGGATTCCTCTGGATTTGTACGATCCAGTGCTCTATCTGCACAGTGATGGACTGGATGGATATTTTCAGTGACCGTATGGGATATACCAAGAGACGATTTATTAGGATTCGAGCAATGCAGTGATCCGCTTGTACTGTGAAGTCCTGCATTGATATTTAGGGCAGTATGCGATATTTCAGAGGGTTCAACAGGGTAAGAAGGATCCAGTGATCTGCTAATCATTGCCTGGGTATTCGAGCTAATGGTATGTGACTTCAGAAGAGAAGATGCTCCGAGATCAAGGTAATCTGTTGACCCATCTGCCTTGTCAAAACTTGAATGTATATTTGCAGGAGTCTGTGATGAAGTAGAAGATTCAACAGAATACGAGGGATCCAGAGATTTGTTTAATTTTGACTGTATTAAGACATGAGACTTTGTGAGAGAGGATTCCGGAGAACTTGGTGTTCTATCCACACTGGGTAATTCCTGATGAACATCTTGGGTGACAGTCTGAGGTTTTCCAGTATAAGTAAGGTCCGGAATTCTATCTATATTATAATGATCTGGTTGGGGGTTTGGAGTGACAGCATTGGATTTATCAGGACAGGATTCCCCAAGATTAGTAAACAATGGTGATCTGGATGAAGTACGAAAGCCTGAGTTCATATTTGGGACAGGAAGTTGCTGATCACAAGAGTCATCAGGGTCAGAGGGATTCAGTGATGTGGTAAGAGATGAATGCATATTTGATCCACTGGTATGTAACTTCATGAGAAAAGATACCCAGGACTTAACAGGATCAGGTGGATTATCAGCATTGTGGACTTCTAAATTGACATTTGGAATTGTGTGTGATGTATCAGAAGATTTATGACAATAAGAGGGATCCTGTAGTCTTTCTGCACTGTGAGGTCCTGATTTGACATTTGGAGTAGTGTGTGATGTAGCTGAAGATTCCCGAGGATAAGAGGAATCTTGTGATCTATCCACGCTGTGAGTTACTGAATTGACATGTGGAATAGTAGGTGATATATCAGAAGATTTATGAGCATAAGAGGGATCCTGTGATCTTTTTGCACTGTGAGGTCCTGAATTGACATTTGGAATAGGGTGTGATGTAGCTGAAGATTCCTGGTGATAACAGGGATCTTGTGATCTGTCCACGCTGTGAGTTACTGAATTGACATGTGGAATAGTAGGTGATGTATCAGAAGATTTATGAGCATAAGAGGGATCCTGTGATCTTTTTGCACTGTGAGGTCCTGAATTGACATTTGGAATAGGGTGTGATGTAGCTGAAGATTCCTGGTGATAACAGGGATCTTGTGATCTGTCCACGCTGTGAGTTACTGAATTGACATGTGGAATAGTAGGTGATGAAGCAAAAGATTTGTCAAGATAATGGGGATCTGGTAATCTTTCTGCACTGTGAGGTCCTGGATTCACATGTGAAATAGGTGATGTAGCAGAAGATTCGTCGGGATCTAGCGATCTGTGCGTATTGTGAGGTCCTGAATTGCCATTCGAAAAAGTATGCGATGAAGCAAAAGATTTATTAAGATAACAGGAATTCAGTAATCTTTCCGCACTGTGAGGTCCTGAATTGCCATTCGGAATAGTATGTGATGTAGCAAACGATTTGTCAGGATCTAGCGATCTGTGAGGTCCTGAATAGGCATCATGATTAGCATTTGAAGTAGTAGACAATTCACCAACACAACAGGGATCCAGTGATCTGTGGCATTCTGATTGCATATCTGCAGTAGCGGTTTGTGATGGCATGGGATGGCATGCCTCAGGATTTAAGGGAACGGGTGACCTATGTACATTGGAAGGTTCTGGATACATATGTAGGGTAACAGAATGTGATTTAGTCGCAAAAGATTCTCTGGGATTAGAGAGATCTGCTGATCTATCCACACTAGCAACTCCTGAAGGGGTATTTAAGGAAAGGGCAGGTGATCCATCAAGAGAACTTTCATGCGCTGAATGGAATTTTGGAGTTAAAATATAGGCATTTATAGGAGAAGATTGCTTAGGCTTAGAGGCATCTACTGATTTATCTGAACTACTAAGTCCTGAATTAATATTTACATCAGTCTGTAATTGAGCAGAAGAAGATCTCTCAGGGTGAGAGTGATCTGGTGATCTGTTAAGTTCTAAATGGATATTTGAGTTAATTGTATGAGACCTAACGGGAGAGGATTCTTTAGACTCTGGTGGTCGATCCATATTGTGAAGCCCCAGATTAATATTTGAGGAAACAGTATTGGGTTTATCTTGAGTGGATTCCTCGGGATTAGTGAGATCCAGTGACTCGTCTGTATTTTGCAGCCTCAGATGGATGTTTGGGGAGAGAGTACAGGATACATTAAGAGAAGTTTCTTGGGGATTAGTGGGGTGGGGTGATCCATGAAGTTCAGATTTGATATTTGGGGCAGTGTGCAATTTATCAGGAGGTTCAACGGGGAAAGAGAGATCTGGCGGCGATCTGCTAAGTGCTGGAGGGATATTTGGGCTAATAGTATCCAACTCCATAGGAGAGGGTTCCTCACTAATAGATAGATAGAGTGACCTATCCACATTCTGGAGTCCAAAATGGATGCTTGGCATAACAGAATGTGCAACTTCGGTAAAAGAATTCTTGGAATTAGAGGGACCTGTAGATGTATCTGCTCTGTGAGGTCCTGGATGGATATTGGGGGTGACACGGTTTTCTCCTTGAGAATCTTCTACAACATCATCCTTGATCATACTACAGGTGGAACATTCCTCTGAGCTTCTCCTGGTGTGGCGTGCATCTGCGGGGAAATACAACATTTTAATCTTTCCATGTTTGCAAGCCCTTATTTATTTATTTTTTACCACTTAAGGACCGCCTCCTGCAGATATACGCAGAATGGCACGGCTAGGCACAAGCACGTACATGTGCATCCTCTTTAAGTGCCCAGCCGTGGGTCGCGGGCGCGTCCGAAGCTCCGTGACCACGGCCGCGGGACACGATCGCCGCCGGACTCCCGCGATCCGTCCCGGAGCTGAAGAACGGGGAGAGCTGTTTGTTAAACACACCTTCCCCGTTCTTCACAGTGGCAGCTTCATTGATCGTGTTTTCCCTGATATAGGAAAACACGATCAATGACGTCACACGTCCAGCCCCGCTACCCTAGTTAGAAAAACATATGCGGTCACACATAGCCCCTACAGCGCCCCCTAGTGGTTAACTCCCAAACTGCTGCAATGGTCATTTTCACAGTAAACAATGCATTATAAATGCATTTTTTGCTGTGAAAATGACAATGGTCCAAAAAATTTATCAAAATTGTCCGCCATAATGTCGCAGTCACAAAAAAAAAAAAAAAAAAAACACTGATCGCCGCCATTAGTAGTAAAAAATAATAATAATAAAAATGCAATAAAACTATCTCCTATTTTGTAAACGCTATAAATTTTGCGCAAACGAATCGATAACAGCTTATTGTGATTTTACCAAAAATAGGTAGAAGACGACGTATCGGCCTAAACTGAGGAAAGAAATCGTTTTTTTTTATATCTTTTTGGGGGATATTTATTATAGCAAAAAATATTGCAATTTTTTTCAAAATTCTTGCTCTATTTTTGTTTATAGCGCAAAAAATAAAAACCGCAGAGATGATCAAATACCACCAAAAGAAAGCTCTATTTGTGGGAAAAAAGGACGCCAATTTTGTTTGGGAGCCACGTCGCACGACCGCGCAATTGCCAGTTAAAGGGATGCAGTGCCAAATTGCAAAAACTGGCCAGGTCCTTTACCTGCATAAAGGTCCAGGTCTTAAGTGGTTAACATGTTTTATTTATTGAAGGGAAAAGTTCACTACAACATTCCCTCACCACCCACTTTCTTAGATAGACCTGTTCCATTGTTTGGTAACACAAAATGCTAATCAGCCAATCACATGGCAGCAACTCTGAAGTTCAAATCGAGCATCAGAATGGGGAAGAACAGGGATTTAAGTGACTTTGGACGTGTTATGGTTGTTGGTGCCAGACGGGCTGGTCTGAGTATTTCAAAAACTGATCTACTGGGATTTTCACACACAAACATCTCTCGGGTTTAGAGATGGGTCCGAAAGAGAAAAAATATCCAGTTAGCGGCAGTTGTGTAGAAGAAAATGCCTTGTTGATGTCGGAGGTCAGAGGAGAATAGGCAGACTGCTTCCAGATGATAGAAAGGCAACAGTAAATCAAATAACCACTCGTTACATCCAAGATAGGCAGAATACCACCTCTGAATGCACAACACATTGAGCCTTAAAGCAAATGGGCTACAGCAGCAGAAGACCACACCGGGTGCCACTCCTATAAGCTAATAAGAACAGGAAACTGAAGCTACAATTCGCACAGGGTCATCAAAATTGGACAATAGAAGATCGGAAAAGCGTTGCCTGGTCTGATGAGTCTCAATTTCAGCTGCGACATTCAGATGGTGGGGTCAGAATTTGGTGAAGCATAGATCCATCCTGCCTTGTATCAACGGTTCAGGCCGGTGGTGGTGTAATGGTGCGGGGAATATTTTCTTGGCACACTTTGGGCCCCTTAGTACCAATTGAGCATTGTTTAAATGCCACAGCCTACCTGGGTATTGCTGTTGACCATGCCCATCCTTTTATGACTACAGTGTCCCCATCTTCTGAAGGCTCCTTCCAGCAGGATAATGCACCATGTCACAAAGATCAGACCATCTCACCACTGGACAATGAGGTCACTGTAATCCAATGGCCTCCACACTCACCATTTGAGCACCATTGCGATGTGCAGCTGACAAATCTGCAGCAACTGCGTGATGCCATCATGTCAATATGGACCGAAATCTCTGAGGAACGTTTCCAACACGTTGTTGGATCTATGCCACGAAGAATGAAGGCAAAAGCGGGTCCAACCCGGTACTAGCAAAGTGGCCGGTGGGTGTATATCATAACTGTAAAATAACAAGAAGGTAAAATCGCTTTTTGATAATGACTCACCTCTGCTGATCTCTGGAGGAATATCCTCCTGCAGACATCGATCATCAGCCATTGAAGATGTCTCTTCTACATATGGCACTGTCCCATCATTCAAATCTTCACCCTAAATGTAAAATGGAAACAGATAAGAAAACAACAAAAAAGAAGCAAAAAATAACTAATTTCACTTTGGTAAAACTCTACGTTCTATTTACCTGCTGATGGTGATGTATGGTGTGATCTTCCTGAAAGGAATACCGGGAATACAGAGAATGGGATTTTCTATTACTGGATCCATCTGTAGGAAACACACACACTGACTGAATACATTGTCTCTATGTGTTTATCAGATGATGGGGATCTAGGTGGACCCTCCGTACTGCTCTCTCCTTTACAATAAAGTCTCCTCTTACCCGGTGATGTGAGGGGCGGTCGCTTCTTCATGATGACGTCCTTGTAGAGATCCTTGTGTCCTTCTATATACTCCCACTCCTCCATGGAGAAATAGACAGTGACATCCTGACACCTTATAGGAACCTGACACACACAATGATACCGTCACCATCCAGACACATCCCTTGTCTGTTACTGGATAATGTCCCAGAATTCCCGACACCGCTCACCTCTCCTGTCAGCAGATCAATGATGTTCTGTGCGACTTCTATTATCTTCTCGTCATTGTTCCTCTCAGGTTCTAGAGAATGGCTTGCATGCTCCAAAATGGGGCTCCGGCCTTCTAGGACAGGTGGATACATTCCTTGTAAAAGACCCTCAATAAATGTCATCTTCACTGCTGCATATTTCTAGATAGGAGGAGAAAGTTGCAAATAACTAATAGTGACCTCCCAGAATCCTCCTCACCTCTCCGGTCAGGTCTGTGTTTTATTATTAGAGATAAGAGTGATGTCATGTGACCTCCCAGAATCCCCCTCACCTCTCAGGTCAGGTCTGTGTTTTATTAATAGAGATAAGAGTGATGTCATGTGACCTCCCAGAATCCTCCTCACCTCTCCGGTCAGGTCTGTTTTATTAATAGAGATAAAAGTGATGTCATGTGACCTCCCAGAATCCCCCTCACCTCTCCGGTCAGCTCTGTGTTTTATTAATAGAGATAAGAGTGATGTCATGTGACCTCCCAGAATCCTCCTCACCTCTCCGGTCAGGTCTGTGTTTTATTAATAGAGATAAGAGTGATGTCATGTGACCTCCCATAATCCTCCTCACCTCTCCGGTCAGGTCTGTTTTATTAATAGAGATGAGTGATGTCATGTGACCTCCCAGAATCCTCCTCACCTCTCGGGTCAGGTAGGTGTTTTATTAATAGAGATAAGAGTGATGTCATGTGACCTCCCAAAATCCTCCTTACCTCTCTAGTTAGCAGGTAGATGATCTCCATGGTGAGGTCCAATATCTTCTTGGTCATCACACTTCTGTCCCTGTCCATCTTTGGTTCATCCCCTGTAGAGAAAACCTGGTGGAGAAGAGGAACAATTAGAAGACAATGGAAGGCGATTTGAAGATTGGATTGCGTTGGAATGGGAATAACTAATGAGTACAGTTCACACACAATGCTCTAACACCTCCTTGGTAGCAGTGCTGCTCACAGTAGGAATCTTTGGGGGTCATGTCTGTACATGTGACAAAGAAATGTGAAGGGGGGGGGTATAGAGATAGGTAAGGGTGGTAGAGAGGGATGGGAGGATATGATCAAGGGGTGGGGTAGAGAAACAGAGAGAGGGAGGGGTGGAGAGATGACAGAGAGATGGGGGTCAGTAACAAAGAATGTTTCTGGACAGCCGCAATCTGAACAATGGTTGCCTTTATTGAATTAGGAACAGCACTACAAGTCACAGCAAACAAAGCAAAAACCTGGACAGTTGACGCGTTTCGCACTAAATCTAGTGCTTAATCATGAGAGGGGGAGAGATGGGGGTGAGAAGATAGAGAGGGGGATACAGAAAGAGGATACAGAGAATGTTAGGATGGAGAGGGAGGCTGGGGGGGGCAGGGAGAGATTTGGGATAGACAGATAGTGGGGATACAGAGAAAAGACTGGAGGGGGGGGGGCAGATAGAGAGAACGGACGTAGGCTGTAGAGAAAGAGCAACAGGGAGTGGAATGATAGACGATAGAGGGAAAGTTGGGATAAAAAAGCAGAGTGATGGAGAAGGGGGTTAAGAGAGAGAATAAAGGTGGTTAAGAGAGAAGGGTTAAGAGAGAGAGAGGAGAGAGGGGGTAGAGAGAGACAGGGGGTTGAGAGAGCAGGGAGAGAGAGAGAGAGAGAGAGAGAGGAGTTAAGAGAAAGGAGGGTTAAGAGAGGGGGTAGAGAAAGAGAGAGACAGGAGAGAGGGGGTTGAGAGAGAGAGAGAGAGAGAGGAGATAGGGGTAGAGAGAAGAGAGGGGGTTGAGAGAGCAGAGAGAGAGAGAGAGAGATAGGAGAGGAGTTAGGAGAAAAGAGGGTTAAGAGAGGGGGGTAGAGAGAGAGAGGGTTAAGAGAGAGAGAGAGAGAGAGGAGATAGGGGTAGAGAGGAGAGAGGGGGTAGAGAGAGAGACAGGGGGTTTTTGAGACCAGGAGAGAGACAGGGGGTTGAGAGAGAGAGGAGAGGGGTTAAGAGAGAGGAGGGTTAATAGAGAGAGGGGATAGAAAGAGAGAGACAGGAGAGAGGGGGTTAAGAGAGAGAGGACATGGGAGTAGAGAGAGAAGAATGGGTGTTAAGAGAGAGGGGGCTAAGAGAGAGGAGAGAGTGGTAGAGAGAGGGGTTAAGGGAGGAGAGAGGGGGGTTGAGAGAGTCAGGAGAGGGGTTAAAAGAGAGAGAGAGAGAGAGAGAGAGAGAGAGGGTAGAGAGAGAGTGGGTTAAGAGAGAGGGAGGGGGTTAAGAGACAGAGAGAGGGGGTAGAGAGAAATGAGAGAGAGGGGTAGAGGGAAAGCAGAGAGGGGATCAAGAGAGGCAGGAAAGGGTGGTTAAGAGAGAGAGAGGGGAGAGAGGGTTGATAGAGGAGAGATGGGGTAGAGAAAGAGGAGAGTGGGAGTTAAGAGAGAGGAGAGAAGGTTATAAGAAAGAGGAGACAGGGGTAGAGAGAGGAGGATGAGAGAGTAGAAAGAGGAGGATGAGAGAGAGGAGAGAGGGGGTTAAGAGAGAGAAAGAGATACAGTGACAGGGAGGGGAATGCAAGTGGGAACATAGGTAGAATGGGGAATAGAGAGAAAGGAATGTCACGTGACTCGTTAGTGTTACAAGGTCTCAGGTGTGAATGGGGAGCAGGTGTGTTAAATTTGGTGTTATCGCTCTCACTCTCTCATACTCGTCACTGGAATTTCAACATGGCACCTCATGGCAAAGAACTCTCTGAGGATACGAAAAAAAGAATTGTTGCTCTACATAAAGATGGCCTAGGCCAGTGATGGCGAACCTCGGCACTCCAGATGTTTTGGAACTACATTTCCCATGATGCTCCACTACACTGCAGAGTGCATGAGCATCATGGGATATGTAGTTCCACAACATGTGGGGTGCCGAGGTTCACCATCACTGGTCTAGGCTATAATAAGATTGCCAAGACCCTGAAACGCTCAGTTGCAGCACGGTGGCCAAGACCGTACAGCAGTATAACAGGATGGGTTCCCCTCCCCCCGCCGCGCCATGGTCCACCAAAGAAGTTGAGGTCACGTGCTCAGCGTCATATCCAGAGGTTGTCTTTGGGAAGTAGACGTATGAGTGCTGCCAGCATTGCAAGGATGAGCTGTGGCGTGTTCGCATGGTACACGTGCAGAGCCCGCCAGGAAGTCTGCACGGCGCTGCGCTAATTTTCGTATACGATACGAGATCGTCCTGTAATCGGCACAGCTGTCGTCCGAAAATACGTCGCTTCCGAATTTTTATTGCCGTACGAGAATTTTCAGAACATTTTATTTTCGGTGCAAAAAAAAAAAAAAAAACAGACGATCGTTCATCCGATAACCTCAGGGTATGTACGAGGGTTTAGTACGATCGCATATATCACCCCCTCAGGACATTCCCCCCTCCCTCCCACCCACCATAGAGATCATCATTTCCCACATTTATTAGTATCACTCAGAGATCATGTATGTGTAATTATATCCCCACAGAACACAGCAACACAACTAGAGTCTATGGAGGAAATAACTTCTATCATTGTATATTATAAACACACATCTATATATATTATTATTATTACCCCCCAATCATATAATATGTACAGGATAAATCTCCTCCCTCAGCATGCTGACCCCTCAGTACCTCACACACAACTCTTACCCCTTCTTCGCAGACCCGGAAATAACCCACTTCCGGGATTCACCCCGCCTACTTTCGCTCTGTGCGTTCCACCAGGACTGTGTGTGTGCAGCGGTGGGGAGAAATGGTGGAACGCAAACGCCGGAAGCGGCAGAGGGGTGGGGGGGTGGTGGTGGGTGTGGTTCGGGGGAATTTAGGGGTTCTGTGCAGACGCGGGAAAGAGCTTGTGAGGAGAAGAGGGGAGGGGCAGACACTGCCAGGGGTGGGGAAGCAACAGGAGCTGACCAATGGAAAGCTCTGCTCATCCTTCATATAATAACTTCATGAATAAATAACAAATATCTTCTGTATATCTATTTATCTAGATACTTATATATGTATACAGTATCCTATTCTAAACATAATAATTAAAAAATATATCTAGATATATTTATCTATATAGACATATCTATATATATATATATAGATATATCTATATATATATATATATATATATATATATATATATATATATATATACAGTGCACACACACACACACATATATATATATATATATATACATATATATATATATATATATATATATATATATATATAAATATTATTATTTTTATTTTATATATTATATATATATATATATATATATATATATATTATATATATATATATACACACAGATATATATATTGTATATAGATCTATAGTATATATATATATATATATATATATATAATGTGTGTTTGTGTGTATATATGACTATATATATATAAAATGCTTTAAGCTGAGGTTCCGCCAATTTTTTTTTTTTTTTTTAAAAGCCAGCAGCTGCTGACTTTTCATAAATGGACACTTACCCGTCCAGGGAGCACGCAAAGTCGGCAGCCGAAGCCGATCAATCGCTCGGCTCTCGGCTGCCCCCCCTGTCGCCATTCTTCGGTGAGGGCACTTCGGTGGATCCCCCCCAAATCCATACCAGGCACTCAGAGTCTGGTATGAATTTGGAGGGAAAGGGGAATTCAGAATCTTGTGTTCCCGCAACCCCCCCGCTCAACATCTTAGATCCGTGGAACCCCCCCCCCCCCGCTCAACAACTCAGATATCCCCCCGCTCAACAACAAGGTGTCCCTCATTCCCATCTCAAAGAGTTGGGAGGTTTGGAATCAGGAAATTAAGCCTTGTGCCTTCACTTCCCGGTTCCCTACTGCGCAATGTGCGAGCCACGCTGCGCGTCCTCACTGGTCCCCGCTATCTTCTGGGACCAGTGTGTTTCCCAAAAGACAGCGGGGGAGGATAGTGTTGGCATCGGACATGACGTAGATCACCGCGGTGATCTATGTCAGGAAGTGGGAGCAAATACTTGTATTAGACAGGTAGCAGCTTCACCTCCCCCTGATGGGTGCCAAATGTGACACCGGAGGGGCGGAGGGTTCCGAAAAGTGGAAGTTCCATTTTTGGGTGGAACTCCACTTTAAAGTAGGAATATATATTATTCTATAGTTTTTTTGGGCTCACAGGGAACCAATAGGAAGATCTGATTCGGAGTTGGAAGTCCGATACATCCCAGAATATCTCCACAGAGAAATGCGATTCCCGTCTCCTCTGGCCGGTTGCGTCATTTCATTTCGTCTTCAGATTTCTGCGTTCTTCTGCACAGCGTCCTCCCCAATAGAGTTCGCCCCCTCACCATTTCTGTAAAGGCGAGCAAGATGACCGAGAGGATATTATGGCTCACCCTGGAGATCATCTACCTGCTGACCGGAGAGGTGGGGAGGATTCTGGGAGGTCACGTGACATCACTCTTATCTCTAATAATAAAACACAGACCTGACTGGAGAGGTGAGGAGGATTCTGGGAGGTCACATGACATCACTCTTATCTCTATTAATAAAACACAGACCTGACCGGAGAGGAGAGAGGAGGATTCAGGGAGGTCACATAACATCACTCTTATCTCTATTAATAAAACACAGACCTGACCGGAGAGGTGAGGAGGATTCTGGGAGGTCACATGACATCACTCTTATCTCTATTAATAAAACACAGACCTGACCAGAGAGGTGAGGAGGATTCTGGGAGGTCACATGACATCACAGTTATCTCTATTAATAAAACACAGACCTGACCGGAGAGGTGAGGGGGATTCTGGGAGGTCACATGACATCACAGTTATCTCTATTAATAAATCACAGACCTGACCGGAGAGGTGAGGGGGATTCTGGGAGGTCACATGACCTCACTCTTATCTCTATTAATAAAACACAGACCTGACCGGAGAGGTGAGGAGGATTCTGGGAGGTCACATGACATCACTCTTATCTCTATTAATAAAACACAGACCTGACCGGAGAGGTGAGGAGGATTCTGGGAGGTCACATGACATCACTCGTATCTCTATTAATAAAACACAGACCCGACTGGAGAGGTGAGGAGGATTCTGGGAGGTCACATGACATCACTCTTATCTCTATTAATAAAACACAGACCTGACCGGAGAGGTGGGGAGGATTCTGGGAGGTCACATGACATCACTATTATCTCTATTAATAAAACACAGACCTGACCGGAGAGGTGAGGAGGATTCTGGGAGGTCACATGACATCACTCGTATCTCTATTAATAAAACACAGACCCGACTGGAGAGGTGAGGAGGATTCTGGGAGGTCACATGACATCACTCTTATCTCTATTAATAAAACACAGACCTGACCGGAGAGGTGAGGAGGATTCTGGGAGGTCACATGACATCACTCTTATCTCTATTAATAAAACACAGACCTGACCAGAGAGGTGGGGAGGATTCTGGGAGGTCACATGACATCACTATTATCTCTATTAATAAAACACAGACCTGACCGGAGAGGTGAGGAGGATTCTGGGGGAACACATGACATCACTCTTATCTCTATTAATAAAACACAGACCTGACCAGAGAGGTGAGGAGGATTCTGGGAGGTCACATGACATCACTCGTATCTCTATTAATAAAACACAGACCCGACTGGAGAGGTGAGGAGGATTCTGGGAGGTCACATGACATCACTCTTATCTCTATTAATAAAACACAGACCTGACCAGAGAGGTGGGGAGGATTCTGGGAGGTCACATGACATCACTATTATCTCTATTAATAAAACACAGACCTGACCGGAGAGGTGAGGAGGATTCTGGGAGGTCACATGACATCACTCTTATCTCTATTAATAAAACACAGACCTGACCGGAGAGGTGAGGGGGATTCTAAGAGGTCACATGACATCAGTCTTATCTCTATTAATAAAACACAGACCTGACCGGAGGGGTGAGGAGGATTCTGGGAGGTCACATGACATCACTCTTATCTCTATTAACCACTTCCGATCCTGCCCATAGTCATATGACGTCCACAAGAGGGATCTCCCATCCTGGGTGGATGTCATATGACGTCCTGAGCTTCCCAGCCGCCTAGGTGGCGCCAGTGGCATCGATCGGGACCCGTGTCCACCGGGCACCCGCGATTGCCTGCAATCACGGCAGGACCGTGGATCTGTGTGTTTTCACACACAGATCCATGTCCTGTCAGAGGTGAGGAGACTGATGTGTGTTCCCAGTATCGAGGAACACAGATCGGTCTCCTCCCCCTACAGTTAGAATCACTCCCTAGGGAACATATTTAACCCCTTCAGAGCCCCCTAGTGTTAACCCCTTCCCTATAGCACTAATCGCTGTATAAATGTGAATGGTCCCAAAAATGTGTCAAAAGTGTTTGATATGTCTGTCGCAATGTCACGATCACAATAACAATTGCAGATTGCTGCCATTACTAATAAAAAAAAAAATCGACCCCCTATTTTATAGACGCTATAACTTTTGCGCAAACCAATCAATATACGCCAATTGCAAATTTTTTTTTTTTTACCACAAATATGTAGAAGAATACGTATCGACCCAAAAAATGTTTTTTTTTTTTTTCAAAATTGTCGCTCTTCTTTTGTTTATAGCGCAAAAAATAAAAACCGAAGAGGTGATCAAATACCACCAAAAGAAATCTCTATTTGTGGGAAAAAAAGAACGCCAATTTTGTTTTGGAGCCACGTCGCACGACCGCGCAATTGACAGTTAAAGCGACACAGTGCCGAATCACAAAACGTGGCCTGGTCCTTGGCTAGCCAAATGGTCCGGGGCTGAAGTGGTTTAATGAAGAATTTAGGTCATTCTAGTTTCTTCCTTATTAAAAAGGAAGAAACTAAACTTGCCAAAATTCTCGTACGACAGAATACAACTTCAGAAGTGATGTAATGTGTTGTATTGTAGTCTTTAGTGGTCCTTAAATTTTTTTGTCAGACGCATACTGTGCTGAATAGATCAAAATCATACGATCTGGTATCATATGAGATTTTTATTTTTTCTGTCTTTGTCTCTTCAGATACTTTTGGATGAACTGCGATGATCGGCTCTCGAAAAGCTGTGTACAGCGGAACCTTGGTTAACTAGCATTTTGAAAGACGAGCAACTTTAAAAAAAAAATCATGACTCGGTTTGCGAGCATTGTCTCGCAAAACGAACAGAATTCAAGCTAATGTGTGCAGTACCGTATTTTGCCAGAATTGCGGGGGTGCCAGTGACACTTGGAAAGGTTCGCTAATACTCCGTCCCCGAGTATTTCCAAAGGCTCTTTGGTGCCCTCATCTGACCAAATGCGGTATTGTACGCCATAGAAGTCAATGCGGAACAAATTATCTTTGTTTATATTGACTTCTATGGTGAAACTCGCTTTGATATGCAAATGCTTTGGATTACCAGCATTCTCCTGGAACAGATTATGCTCGTAATCCAAGGTTCCACTGTACTAGCGATCAGATTATTGTAAGATTGCTTCAAAAGTGGTATTTTTCATCCGATTTTATGATTGTATGTACCAGGTGGTAGATACTGTAATGCTGCGCACACACAATTGGAAATTCCTACAAGAAAAGTCTGATGTGATCTTTTGGTCGGAAATTCCGACCGTGTGTAGGCTCCATTGGAATTTTTCTGTCCGAGTTTCCGCCAAGAAAAATTTGAGAGCTGGTTCTCACATTTTCCCACAAGAAAAGTTCTTGGAGAAAATTCCAATCATCTGTATGCAATTCCGACGCTCATAAATCCGATGCATGCCCGGAATCATTGAACTTCATTTTTCTCGGCTCGTTGTAGTGTTGTACATCACCGGGTTCTTGACAGTCAAAATTTTGTGTGACCGTGTGTATGCAAGACAAATTTGAGCCAACATTTCATCTGAAAAAAATCCACGATTTTCCGATCGTGTGTGTGCAGCATAAATGTAGGACGGTCAAGAAAATAAAAATTTTTGCAATCTGTCAAGAATAAAACAAATGACTGGAAAGAAAAACTCAAAACACAGGAGATCACAAATAGTATTTTTTTTTTTACAATTTAATTGAGCAAAAACATTTTCCTTGTTTTTATGTTCAAATCAAGCACATTGGCATTTCTTTATTATTTCACAGAGATAACTTATTCATCAGTCAGTACCGTCCTAGCAATCTAGAACATCAAAACTTGGGTCTACGATATGAAGAAAAAAAAAAACGTGGGTTTAAGTGTTTGCATGCGGGTGTTCTCTGAATACTCCTCTTCCATCTGTCCCAGGTGGTACTGACCATAGTGTAATAATGATGTAGAAAAACCATAACTTCCTAGGGTTTCCAAACTGAAACTAGAAACCTTACTGGTGCCCCCGGGTGGTCTTGCAACGAAGGCTGATGGCCAACACACAAACTAACTGGTAACCGCAGATCAAGCATGGTGCAAGACTTTTGTTTTCTATCTCAGGTCTCGCCACACAACACCAGAATCAGAAAATGTTGAAAATCGTCACATAAGGAGTTTAAACTTAAAGAGGTGGTTCACCCTAAATATAAGCCCTCCCATGTGATCCAGCATACTGGCGTCAGCGCCAGTATGCTGTTTTTTTTTTTTTAATCCCCCACTTACTGTATTATAGTGTATTTTAATCTCTTACCCCCGCGGTGGACGGCGCCAGTATAGCGCGTCACATCATCCGAAAATACCCGATAAGGACTCTGGTAATCTCGGCGAAAATGACGCGCCTGCGCACAGACCTAGGAGCCGACTGCGCAGGCGCCGTATTTCTCCGAGTCCTACGGCTATGGCGCGTCAGGCCCTCCGAAAAACGCCGAAATAGGACTCGGAGAAATACGGCGCCTGCGCAGTCAGCTCCTAGGTCTGTGCGCAGGCGCCGCATTTTCGCCGAGATTACCCGAGTCCTTATCGGGTATTTTCGCAAGATGTGACGAGCAATACTAGAGCCGTCCACCGCGGGGGAAAAAAATTAAATTCCAGCATAATACAGTAAGTGGGGGATTAAAAAAAAAAAAAAAACAGCATACTGGCGCTGACGCCAGTATGCTGGATCACATGGGAGAGCTTATATTTAGGGTGAACCTCCGCTTTAAGCCTCGTACACACGATTGGATTTTCCGACAACAAATGTGGGATAGCGTGCTTTAACATTTTCTGACAACAAATGTGGGATACAGTGCTTTAAAAACGGAGCTCCACCCCAAAGTGGAACTTTCGCTCATCGGAACCCCCCCCCCCCTCCGGTGTCACATTTGACACCTTTCAGGGGGAGGGGGATGCAGATACCTGTCTAAAGGTATTTGCACCCACTTCCGGCCACACAGTCAGCGGGAAAACCAGTCAGCACGGCGCAGAGTCGTAGGGAACCGGGCAGTGAAGCCGGAGCACTTCACTTCCTGGTTCCCTCACCAAGGATGGCAGTGGGGGCAGCAGAGTGACGAGCGATCGCATCCTCTGCTGCGGATGGTGCTGGACTCCAGGACAGGTAAGGCCCCTTTCACATGTCCGCCTCCGTTCGTCCGTTTTTACAAGTCCGTTTACAGACTTGTAATGGACGCCTATGGGGTCGCGTCCGTTAGCGGATGATGCATCCGCTAACGTCCGCAAAGATCCGCGTCCGTCTGGATCCGGTTTTTCGGATGGAAGAAAACCCTATGTTTCTTCCGTCCAGCGGAACGGATGAAGGCGGACAAACGGTCCGTTTTCATCCGATTCCCCATAGGGGAGGACGGAGGAGAGACAGGGCGGTCGCTGCACAGTGTGCAGGGACCGCCCTGTCCGCCGACAGCTGAGCGGGACCCCCCGCTGAGCCGACGGACACACACGGAGCGGACCGAAAAACGGTCCGCTCCGTGTGAAAGGACCCTTAGTGTGCCGATATTAAAAGTCAACAGCTGCAGTATTTGTAGCTGCTGGCTTTCAATAAAAAAAAATTCTCCGGACATCCGCTTTAACATTTTCCGACAACAAATATAAGATAGCATGCTTTAACATTTTCCGACAACAAATGTGTATCGTCGGATTATGCCATCAGGGGTACACAACACAAGTCCGAAAAAAAAAAAAAAAAAAGTACAAGCACGCATTCTCGGAAGCAATGGTCACCATAACACTACAATAGCCGAAGTTGCCTATAGGGTGGCTCTAAAGAGCTGAAAAAACACGTAGTCTCATATTTGTTGGCCAACAGTTCTTTGCCGTTTGTATACAATAGAAGTTCACGGCCAACACTCTTCAGACAAAAGTGAGGCTTGGTCCACGGAAAATCCAACCGCGTGTATGAGGCTTTAGACAGAAGGGGGGGAAGATGCTTAAAAGGCATTGCAAGGGTGGAGGAATCACCAGAGCTGAGGCACCAACTCGTAGTCCATAGGAAAGGTGGTGGTGGTGGGGGGCCGGGCAGTGGTACAGGGAGACCAGATTTCGTACATGGGGGGGGGGGTGAAATTACAGATATGTGCAGGTACTTTACGAATGTTTTGACTGGTAAAAGTTGTGTGTAACTACAGTTAAAACAAACCATGAAAAATTTATTTTGTTTCCCTTAGAGGCATTTTGTATATAGGTGAAAGAGACCCAGTCACTACAGGACCGTTTAAAAAAAATCTGAATATTTAGTCTTAAAACTGAACTCCGAGCATCATTACCGGGGAAAATCTTTTTTTGGCTGGAGTTCAGCTTTAAATTTTAGTTCCGATGTCTTTCTTAGCTTTACTTCCTTCACCTAAAATCATTATTTAAAAGTGCAGTGGAACCTTGGATTACAAGCATAATCCGTTCCAGGAAAATGCTCGTAATCCAAAGTACTTGCATATCAAAGCGAGTTTCCCCATTAAAGTCAATGGAATCGAAAATAATTTGTTCGGCATTGACTTCAATGGCATGCAATACCGCATGCGGCCAGAGGAGGGGGTGTGCCGGAGAGCCTCGTAAACACTCAGAAAGGGCCGAGGACACCTCGGCTGAACTTGGAAAAGGTGGAAACTGAGTATTTCCGCGATTTTTCGGCACCCCACCTAAGGCCGAGTCAGTTTTTTTAAAATACAGTGCCTGTATTGCGAAACGTTCATTAACCGCGTTACTCACAATCTGAGGTTCCACTGTATAACTAAGTTCAAAAACTTTAAACATTTTTGGACAGAGTAGATCGATTAGAACAGTGATGGTGAACCTTGGCACCCCATATGTTTTGGAACTACATTTCCCATGATGCTCAACCACACCGCAGAGTGCATGAGCATCATGGGAAATGTAATTCCAAAACATCTGGGGTGCCAAGGTTCGCCATCGCTGAATTAGAATACCAGGTCAGTTATCATTGCGGTCTGTGCCCCGGTTACGGAGATTCACCCTCTCAATTTGTCCTATTTACCATCATTGAAAGCGAAAGAAAAAAACCCCCCACAAATTTTGGGTTGTCCCCAGAAAAGTAATAGAGGGGACACTAGACCTGTTGGTCCCCAAGGGATTTCCTCTCACTTGCTGTTTGGCTATGGGACAGGAAGTGAAGGTAAATCACTTCCTGTTTGGCTATGGAACATGAAGTGAAGGTAAATCTCTGGAAAGGGACACAGATGGTAAAAATAAGTTTGATGGGTTACTAGTCTCTTGCTCTTTCCCCCAAAAAATGCCTATAGTTTTACTTTAAGAGTCACACGCTGTCCCCTAGTTTTCAATGCACATAACAGCATCAAATTCCAATCGCTCATCCCACCCTATTTAAGAAAAAAGCTAACTATGGGTCTCTGTTCAATACATAGAAAAAAGGTGCCAGTAAATCAGCAAAAATGGTTATCATTTATTAAAAACTGGTGAAGTACGGGTGAGTAGAAAGGCAACGCGTTTCGTCCTAATGGCCAAAACACGTTGCCTTTCTACTCGGCTGTACATCATCAGCTTGAAATAAAGGATAACCATCTTTTCTGATTTATCGAGGTGCTGAATTTTTCTATGGCATGTTTGCTGTAATCAGAAATCACTTCCGGTATCTGGAGCTTTGGTTTAAAGCGGAATTTGCAGCGCTGTCTCACCTTTTCTAGTTCATATAGGACTCTGTTGTCTGCTGTTATGCGCACTCAGGAGCTTGAAGACCGTACAAGGTCAGGAACTGACAGGGCAACAGATATGGACTTCATGTGCCTTCTTACTTCCAACCCTTAATCGAGTTCTCCTTCCCGACCGGCTAACATACATATATGGCGACAGGTTGGCTCTCCTGCGCAAATCGTCGTATATGTACGTGCCTGCTGCACGACGGGTGGAGACAATAAAGGGGGCAAATCCTTCCGGGGCTGAAGTGGTTAAGGAGTCACACAAATTGAGGCGTCCTTTCAGTCTCTGCCACAAAGTGACAGTGCGCAGTTTTCATAAAAACACGCTAATAAAAATTATAGAGCAGGTAATATCAGGCCCTGTGCCAGATTGGCGGAAACCTTCACGTTAAAATAGAGACCAAATATCTCAAAGAGGGGGGTGCAGATCAACATAAATTAAAACGTGCATCGTGAAAAAATAAAGTAAAAATTCATGGATCAATACTATGTCTAGGGGGGTATGGAGGGTGGAGGGAGATAATTTACTACACACCTCCCTGCCCAGTAACTTCACAGAACGTTGCCAGTCGCCAGTTTTCAGCCTCCACCCAGCCCAAGATGGCGGCTTGTATCTCACAGGCTGCACAGCAGTTGTATAAAAGTCATATCTCTCACTGCCTGTACAGGCATAAAGATTTTATTTTAACATTGTCAGGTTTTTTTTTGCCCTTTGCTTATTCCACAGTATAAAATTTAATTATGTAACAAGAGGGAAAAAAAAAAAGGAAAGTGACGGCTCCCCATCCATTACCGGATTGGTCACATTGTCTGGTTACTCCAAGAAGTCGCAGTTGTCCATGTCCCTTACTAAAAAGAGCCAACGAGCCGGAAAGAGGGATGCGTAAGTTTGGATCCATGCCTCTATAATCTATCTCTTCTAAGACCAGCGGTTCTGGATGCACAGTTGACCAATTATGTGGCTCCGCCCACCAAAGGGAACCCAAAGCCCACCAGAGAGAACCCACCCTCCACCCGCATGCACCGACACTTTTCTGTACTGTGATAACATAGTTAGTTTTAAGAAAGCAGTGTTGTACTTTTCATAAGAGAGCTTTGGGTCACCTTGCCAAAATGGCAGATCTGCTATAAAAATAAAAGAGAAAGAAAAGGAGAAGGAGAAGCTTGGTTTAGATTGCTGTAGAGTGACCATCGTTTTATTCATAATTTAATAATCAATCCTCAGAAACTTTAAAAAAGGTTGTTCCACCACAAACCAATGTTTCTGGAGCAACAATGGTTTCGGGGAGCCCATGGATTAATGGACATTCCCTGCAAGACGTCATATGTGACGAAACATGTAACGGACGGAGCCAACGTACATGATGCCTTCAAAACCGGAAATGGCTCCTTCCAATCCCGGGACCACATTGTAGGCCTGATGAGCTACTCTGTATTCTTTACTTGTGAGTATTCTGGCAATTTTAATAAAAATCTGAGATGGTTTTATGCTATAGAGTATCCTTGCCTTTTTTTTTATATATATGAATACTTTGGAGTTGTTGCAGATCATCACTTATGTTCTGTGTGGGAAGTCCTATGGTGGCCAAGGAGGAATTCAGTGATACAAGGATTTATTGACTTCTCTTAAACGAAAGGGTCAATTTAATCTGATTAGCGTACTCATTTGATACTTGGTGGAGGACCACTGTGGTGGGCAAGGACACACATCTATTTGGGGTCTGAAGATCCATACCACTTTTTTTACCTGTCATGGTGGACTGTCACTTTATTATTTTGGGAATTTTTATTCACTGTACAGTGGAACCTCGGTTTAAGAGCGTTTTATTTTGCGAGCAACTTTTATTTTTTAATTCTGACTCGGTTTGCGAGTGTTGACTCGCAAGACGAGTAGAAATCAAGCTAAATAGGCCTGCAGTACCTAATTTGTCCTGAGGTACGGGGGGGCGCAGAAGCCAAGAAAATAGGCCTGCGGTACCTCATTTGGCCTGAGGTACGGGGGGCGCAGGAGCAGAGAAAAGCTGATGATTGACCTGCAGTACCTCATTGGACCTGAGGTACGGGGGCACAGGAAACAAGCCAAAGTGTCCTCGGGCCTTTTCGGCGCTCTCTGGCGCCCCCCCACCTCTGGCCGCATTCGGTATTACATCCCAATGAAGTCAATGCAGAACTAATTATTTTTGTTTCCATTGACTTCAATGGGAAAACTCACTTTGATATGCGAGTACTTTGGATTACAAGCATTCTCCTGGAATGGATTATGCTCGCAATCTGAGGTTCAACTGTATTTTGATAATTTTATAAGCAGCGCGGAACTGTTTTTACTTAACGGACACCTTCATCCCTTGGGGACCTCAGCGCTGAGAGCTCTGAACCTGCGTTTCCAGCTTCATCCACCTTACAAACAGTTCCATCTGCTGCCACTGGGCTCAATATCTACCTCACACTTCTCCAGAGTAAAAGAGACATGAATGAATGACTTGTATAGCGCAACGCATGCGAACTGAATCGCCTCTGGGCGCTTTTTCCAGCCAGTGTCTGCTTGGCTGGTGCGGTCATTTTTACCCCGTAGGATCTTGACACGCTATGGACACACAGTCATACACACATATATACATATATACTGGGTCAATTTTTTTTGGACGATCCAATTTACCTACCAGCATGTCTTTGGACATGGAGCCAAAGGCAGGTAGGTAGTCACAGCTGGGAACACCGGTTTATATCTCTCAGCTTAAAGAAAATGGAAACTTGACACAGTAGCACTAAGAACTCTCAGAGAGCTTGTCCATGGTACTGTGCAACCCGGACTGGATGTTCTAGACGTTGTAGCCATCTAAAGATCGGGGGAATCTCGTAAGTGTACAAAACAATAAGAACAGAGGGTGCAAACACCAATTGCATTACCTCCAGCAATTTATTGAAAGATAAATTAAGATCTGCTTTAAAGGGGGGCGTGCCCCCTGAAACACGTCAACTGATGTCATATTATTCATAAATATAATTGATAGGATAAAAGATCAAAATATACTTACAAAAACATTGTATAACTTCCCAAGAACCAAAAGCAAGCCCATCAGTAGAACTCCTTATGTTCAAGTGGATGACAACACCAACTGACGTGTTTCAGGAGGCACACCCCCCTTCTTCAGAGCAGAACTCCTAACTGTACAAAACAATAAGAACAGAGGGTGTAAACACCTTTTGCATTACCTCCAGTAGTTTATTATAAGGTAAATTGAGTTCCGCTCTGAAGGAGGAGGGCGTGCCTCCTGAAACACGTCAGCTGGTGTCATCATCCACTTGAACATGAGGAGTTTTATTGATGAGCTTGCTTCTGGTTCCCAGTACAGCAGAACCTCAGATTGCGAGTAACGCGGTTAACGAGCGTTTCGCAATACGAGCACTTTATTTTTTTTTGTATAATCTTTATTTTCCTTTTTCAAATTACAAATAAAAACAGTATGACTTTACAACAAAGCCAAAGCAACCAGGGAGGGATAGGGAAGGGTAGGAGACCAGGGAAAGGACAGAGGACAAGGGGACTGGGGGTAAAAGGAAAGACGAGCACTGTATTTAAAAAAATCCCAACCCGGTTTGCGAGTATTGTCTCGCAAAACGAGCAGGATTCAGGCCAAATCGGTGTGCAGTACCGTGTATGGCCTGAGGTGGGGGGGCACCGGAGCCAAAGGCGCCATTCGGCAATGCTCGAAAAGACATGGAAATACCCCATTCCGAGCCTTTCCCAGGTCAGCCGAGCTGTCCTCTGCCCATTTCCGAGGCTCTCCGGTGCCCCCTGCCTCTGGCCACATGCGGTATTGCATGCCTTCGAAGTCAATGAGGAAGCAATTAATTTAGTTTCCATTGACTTCAATGAGGAAACTCGCTTTGATATGCGAGTACTTTGGATTACGAACATTCTCCTGGAAAGGATTATGCTCGTAATCCGAGGTTCCACTGAATTGATATTACCCTGTCGTGCACAATGGGTTTGCGAATATACTTTTGTTCTTCTATCTTATAAATTATTAATATATAACAGGGGTCTCCAAACATTTTAGACAAAGGGCCACTTTATTGCTCTTCAGTCTTTAGGAGGGCTGGATTGTGGCCAGCAGGTGAAGAAAATGTCACGGGCCCGGCATCAGAGAGAACAAATATGGCCTCAGGATTGGTGGTCAATAAAAGGAGGAGTATTCCCCCTATTGGTAGGAGGAATAGTATCTCATCATTGGTATTGCTGGACGATGTAGTGACCCATTTTTGGTGTCAATGGGAGGAATGGTGCCTCATATCAGTGGGAGAAATTGTGCCCCAAAAGCCAGAAAAAGGCTAACAAAGGGCCACATCTGGCCCTCGGGCCGCAGTTTGGAGACCCCTGATATAAAAAACATCAGCTGACGTGTTTCAGGGGGCACGCCCCCATTCTTCAGAGCAGAACTCAATAAATTGCTGCAGGTAATGCAATAGGTGGCGTTTGTGCCCTCTCCTCTTATTGTTTGTTCAGAAGCAGTCTAAACAGCAGTGGGCACAGCCAAGAGCAAGAACCAAGTAGCGACCGGTCCAGCTCAAGGCTACCTACCCATAACGGCATCAGAAATGCAAGAACCTACACCCTACTAACTGAACCATCAGCCTTAGGCGGACTGACCCATTGGGTTCTACAACATATTCAATGACACCGCAGAGCTAAACCCACACAGCCGCATGCCGTGGCAGTCAATCACGTGACAAAAGCCTCGTCTGAAGATTACTTGGAGGTTCTCTGACATCGGGACCAAGAATATCCTACGAGAAAATTCGGGGAAAACAGGATACATCTGGGAAAAGTATAGGGGGTTAGAATGGAGGAAGGGGTGTTAACTGTACATTAGATGTCATGCTTCAAGATGAGCCTCTTCAACAGCATAAAACAGCAAGACCCTGTGAATTATTTAAAGAGGATCTCCTCAATTTTTTTTTTTTTTAAAACCCTCTGCTGAATAATTTGGACTAGGCCAGGGGTCTCCAAAGATTCTAAACAAAGGGCTGTTTTTTTTGTCCTTCAGACTCTTGCAGGGCCGGACTATGGCCAGCGTGAGGTGGAAATTTTCCTGGCATCAGTGGAACTAAACATCTGGTATTAGGGGGAGAAATAGTGCCCCATCGTTCGTATCATAGGGAGGAATAGTGCCCCATTAGTGGTGTCAGTGGGAGAAATGGTGCTCCACTGTCGGTGTCAGAACAGTGTCTCGTATCAGTGGGAAGGATACTGCCCCAAGGGCCGGATAAAGGCAAGCAATGGGCCTCATCCGGCCCTCGGGCCGCAGTTTGGAGACCACTGGACTAGGCTATGACTATAACTTCAAGTGAAGGCTGGACAGCCTAACAGGGAAACAAGGAACCCGTGCGTCCAATGGGAGCAGGAAAAAAAGTCCAAAAATTAGACCCCCCTGGCTGTAGTGTAATCTGGAGCACCGGCTTATTACTCCATCCAGCCATTTAACTGCCACTCAAAGTCTAGGACAGTGATGGCGAACCTTGGCACCCCAGATGTTTTGGAACTACATTTCCCTTGATGCTCAACTACACTTAAGAGTGCATGAGCATCATGGGAAATGTAGTCCCAAAACATCTGGGGTGCCAAGGTTCGCCATCACTGGTCTAGGATGACCTTTTTCGAGGTCTGATAAATGGGAAAACTTTTATGGGGGGGGGGGGGGGCGGCGACTTTCCTAAGTGCTGTGTTAGGAGCATAAAACATATGACTTTTCAAGGGCACAGTAGGTTGCCAAGTCAAGGACAGAAGACTGTGCTGCTGGATGGGGAGGAATAAGGTACAGTGGAACCTCGGATTGCGAGTAACGCGGTTAACGAGCGTTTCGCAATACGAGGGCTGTATTTTTAGAAAATCGTAACTCGGTTTGCGAGTGTTGTCTCACAAAAACGAGCATGATTCAGGCCAAAGTGGTGTGCAGTACTGCGTTTGGCCTGAGGTGGGGAGGGGCGCCGGAGTCGAGCAGAGCCGAACGTCGCCAATCAGAAATGCATAGAAAGGCCCAAGGACAATCTCAGGAACGAAGTCTTTCGCAGGTTTGCTGAGGTGTCCTCGGGCCTTTTCCGAGGCTCTCTGGCACCCCCCGCCTCCAGCCGCATGCGGTATTGCATGCCATTAAAGTTTTTTTTATTTTTTTATGTCACAATGTAGAGGATACGATTTCCTATCATCTGTGCCCAGTCTTGCCACACAGAGTTAATCCAGCACTGAGCAATCCTCTTATTGTTCAGTGATATAAAACAGACTTGCAGATAAAAACCAAAGTCCTTGCTTGAGTGACAGGTTATTAACATATCTCATGCACTAGCTTGCAGACATGCACAGCTTCTGTAAAAAGTGCACAATTCACACCCCCCTCCCCTCTCCTTTCCCCCCCCAGCTCTCCCAGGATTGGCTGTCTTTCCTGTGTTTTGATTAAATGTTTTTAAAAAATGGGGTGAGTCACAGTTCAGTGTCATGAGAAAATGGTCCAGTGAACAGCCATCAGAATATATATAAAGCTGTGCATGTCTGCAAGCTAGTGCACAAGATATGTAAATAACCTGTCACTCAAGCAAGGACTTTGGTTTTTATCTGCAAGTCTGTTTTATTTCACTGAACAATAAAAAGAGTATTGCTCAGCGCTGGATTAACTCTGTGTGGCAAGGCTGGGAAATCTTAAACTCTACATTGTGACATCAACTTTAATGCAGAACAAATTATTTTCGTTTCCATTGACTTTAATGGGGAAACTCGCTTTGATATGCAAGCACTTTGGATTACGAGCATTTTCCCCTGGAACGGATTATGCTCGTAATCCGAGGTTCCACTGTATTGCGGTTTCTTGGTGGGGCAAATTTTAGCCGGGCTTGCAACGCTAACTGCATCAAAACTCGGGGTCGAAAAAATTTAACAGAGGGTTGTTTTCATAGAAATCCCCTTTAAAATATACAATAAGCCATCCATCAAAAGAAAGGATGAGACGACAGAAAATGTATGAGTCCAATCTGAACTCTAACAAGAGCTTGAAGGATCCAGCTAGCCACGAGCCCCCACCAAACAACCGGTTAAAACAAAATCATACACACTTGGATGACAGCTGCCATTTTTTTTTTTTGTCTTTGGGTCATGGTTCCCTGGGGTTTGTCTGAACCTGTGTAAGAAATCTCATAGCCCCAGTCTCGTCAAGTCAATACAGCTGCTCCTTCACGTGGACCTTCTGATGCGTAATGAGGTTGGACCTCTGGTTGAAACACTTCCCGCACACGGCACACAGAAAGGGCTTTTCGCCCGTGTGAATTTTCTGGTGTCGGACGCGGTTGTGGTTACTAATGAAGCACTTGCCGCATTGCGGGCAGGAATATGGCTTCTCCCCAGTGTGGATCCGCTGGTGTTTGGTGAGGTTCCGGTAGCTGCTGAAGCTTTTGCCGCAGTCCGAGCAGGAGTAGGGCTTCTCACCCGTGTGGACTCGCTTGTGCGATTTGAGGTTCTTGTTGCTAATGAAGCATTTGCCGCACTCGGTGCAGGAGAAAGGCTTCTCGCCGGTGTGGTTCCTTTGGTGGACAATGTAGTACTGTTTGGTGGTGAAGCCCTTTCCGCACTCGTCGCAAAAAAACTGCTTCTCCTCGCTGTGCTCCTTCTGGTGCGCTGCCAGGGTCTCGCCCGTGGGGAAGCTGACGCCACACTCCGAGCAGCAAAACGGAGTCTCCACCGCATGCATCCGCTGGTGGATGTAGAGGTACTGTTTGCTGCTAAATCGCTTTCCGCACTCCTGGCACCCAAACGGCTTTACTCCAAGGTGGGTCTTCTGGTGAGCAAGAAGCCGCTGGCTACTTGGGAACCGCTTCCCGCAATCGCTGCAGAGAAACTGTTCTTTGTGGCTCCGCTTGTGGTGGCTGAGGGAGGTGGCGCTGCCAAAGGTCTTGCCGCATTGGGGGCAGGCGTAGGTCTTTTCATTGGAGTGCGTCCGTTGGTGGGCGACCAGGTACGACTTCTTGGTGAACGACTTGCTGCAGTCGGCGCACTTGAAGGCTTTCTCGCCCGAGTGAAGTTGCTGGTGCTCGATAAACTTGGCCTTGCCGCGGAAGCACTTGCCACACTCGGAGCAGATCATCAGGAACTTCTCCTTGTGGATCTTCCGGTGAATGAGGAGCCCGGCGCGGGAGGTGAAGCATTTTTTGCATTCAGAGCAGACGTGCAGCGTGGCTTCGCTGGCCAACTTCCCGCCATTCGTACGGCTTCTGCTCGCCCTTACGGAGAGGTTGATGGGGAGGTCCTGGGGTTTGGAGCCAATCTCTGAGGTCGCTTCCTCGGGGCCGGAGCTGGGTGGGGATTCTGGATTTATGATAACAGTCCCCTCCTCGAGGACGGCGTTCGCAGGCGATTCTGGGGGATCGTCAGCGTCACCCGTCGCTTCGTTTGGCGCGCTGCTTGTGGGAGATTTTGAGTTCACATCAATGTTCTCTTTATCCGGGCCAGTGCTGGCGGGTGATTCCGGATGATCATCTCCCTCAGCTTCCACGAGATCAGTGCTGTTGGGGGAATCTGGGTTAACAAGGACAGCCTCTTGCTCCGAGTCACTGCTTTCGGGGGATTCTGGATGAATGATGACAGTCTGCTCCTCTAGGGTGGTGATTTCAGGGGATGGGGGCTGGTCAGCAACAGTTTCTTCCTCGAGGGCTGTGCTCACTGGAGATCGAGGCTGAATAATAACCGTCTCTTCCCGTAGGCCAACGATCGCACGGTAGGCTGGGTGAGTCTGGGCATGCTCACCGTTGTGTCTGCTGTTGTCGAGGGAGGCTGAAAGAGTGCCTTCTTGACTCATCCCGGAGACCGGTCACAACGTCATTCAAGAAGAAGGGTCCCGTTGACAGATGATAAAAAAGGATGACCTGTCAATCAGATAAGACAATGATCTTCAGTAATCATGTATACTCAGCACAGGCCTATTAATGTGTCTTAGGAAAATACCCCAACAGTCCCAGTAACAGCCGAGCATTGCAAGGGGGGGGGGACTGGATAAATAATCTAATGGGGGCACCACAGCCAACACCGAAACAGTAAATTCCCTAAAACACACAGAGGAGGCTCTATAAAGCCTATATTACCAAAAGTATTGGGACACCTGCCTTTACACACGCATTAACTTTAATGGCATCCCAGTCTTAGTTCGTTGGGTTCAATATTGAGTTACCATCCCGTTGCAGCTATAACAGCATCAACTCTTCTGGGAAGGCTGTCCACAAGGTTTAGGAGTGTGTCTATGGGAATGTTTGACCAGAAGAGCATTTGTGAGGTCAGGCACTGAAGTTGGATGAGAAGACCTGGCTCACAGTCTCCGCTCTAATTCACCCCAAAGGTGTTCTATCAGGTTGAGGCCAGACACTGGTCCAAATCATTTGGTGGAGGGGGGATTATGGTGTGGGGTTGTTTTTCAGGGGTTGGACTTGGCCCCTTAGTTCCAATGAAGGGAACTCTAAGGCCTCGTACACACGAGGGGATATGTCCGCTGAAAACGGTCCGATGGACCGTTTCAGCAGACATCTCCGATCGTGTGTATGGGCTAGCGGACAGATTTGTCCACCCGACAGATTTCAAAGCATGCTTTGAAATCTATCGGGTGGAATCCGTCCGCCCGACATGTCTGCTGGTTAGTACACTTACCAGCAGACATGTCGTCCCGCACCGCCGCCGCCGAATGGATTCGGCGCATGCGCGGAAGTGTTTTACTTCCTGGTGCGGTGACGTGGCGGCGTCAACGTCACCGCGCCGTCCGTCGGCGGGGAATTTGATCCGATGGTGTGTACACGCCATCGGATCAAACTCCAGATCGGACATATCCGATGGAAATGGTCCGCGGACCGTTTTCATCGGATATGTCCGATCGTGTGTACGAGGCCTCAAAGGGGTTGTCAAGGTTTAATTTTTTATTTTTTAAATAACAAACATGTCATACTTACCTCCACTGTGCAGTTCATTTTGCACAGAGTGGCCCCTCGATCCTTGTCTTCTGGGGACTCATGGAGGCCGTCTCGGCTCCTACCCACAAGAGCTATCCCCCCTCTGGGAAACACTCTCCCGACGTGGTTAGCTTGCGGGCGTGCTCCCGTGTGATACATTCAGCGGCCATAGCCGCCGACTGCATCACGCAGCCCCGCTGCATTACTGATTTGATTGACAGCAGCAGGAGCCAATGGCTGCGTTGTTTTCAATCATCCAATAAAGAGCCCAAAAGAGCAGGGGGGGAAGCAATGCGGGATCTCGCACACGGAGATTCGGTGGCTCAGGTAAGTAAGATGGGGGTGCTCGGGGGGGCCCTACTGACTAAGACTGGGATGCCATTAACCACTTAACTGGGCCTATTCTGGCACTTCTCTCCTACGTGTAAAAATCATAATTTTGAAAATTACTCGGAACCCTCAAAACATTATATATATATTTTTTTAGCAGACACTGTGGCAGTCATTGCAACTTTTTATCTTGCACGGTATTTGCGCAATTATTTTTTAAACGTGTTTTTTGGGAAAAGAAAAAAACAAAAAGTTTGTGAATTAAAAAACAACAAAACAGTAAAGTTGACCCATTTTTTTTTGTATAATGTGAAAGATGATGTTACGCCGAGTAAATAGATACCCAACATGTCACACTTTAAAACTGTTTTTTTGTCTCCAACGGACTGTACTTATGTTTTGACTTTTATAACACGGATATGTGCCGTTTGTGATTTATTGTATTGTAAATTTAATAAAAACATTGGAAACAAAAAAACTGCGCGCACTCATGGAATGGCGCCAAACTACGGTACTTAAAAATCTCCATTTTTTTTTTACAGGTTACCAGTTTAGAGTTACACAGGAGGTCATCTAGTGCTAGAATTATTTCTTGCTCTCGAAGGCAGGGCGTTTACATAAGTGGGCGGGACTTGCATGTGCGTTTGCTTCTGAGCACTAATTTTCTACTTTATTTTTACACTTTTGTTTTGATCACTTTTATTACTATTACAAGGAATGTAAACACCCCTTGTAATAGGAAGAGTGTGTGACAGGTCCTCTTTATGGAGAGATGCGGGGTCAATAAGACATCACATCTCTCCTTCAGGCTAGAAAGCACAAAAAATTTTTTTTACCGATCTCATGCTTACCAGCCGCGATCACGGCTTTGTTTACATCCGCAACCTCCGACGGTCAGAGATGACTGGTGACCATCTGGTCACTGGAAACCTCTATTGTCGTCATCCAGCAGCGGCCGATTCTTTCTCGGGGCCCCCGATGGCATCGGAGAGCCCGGAGAAGCACCGGATGGCGGCGGGAGGATGGGGGGTGTCCCTTCCCGTCACCTGTAAGAACGATCAAGCGGTGAAACCGACGCTATGGTGCACAGAATCACCGGCTGAAAACGAAGCAATCCGAATGATGTCCGTAGCTGCACCCATCATTCAGATATTCCCACTGAAAGTCAAGGACGGCATATGACGGCCTTGGGCTGGAAGTGGTTAAAGTTCATGTGCGCGTAAAGGCGGGCGTCCCAATACTTTTGGTAATATAGCGTTTGTGTGCAAAAAATAATTGTTGGAAGTTCAGAGCTGTCCTGGGGTTCACCTACCTGTGTTATCTCAAGGAGTTGAATCGGCCCTTCCAGTTCTTACCATGGTAAAAGCTCAAGGTTTAAAAAAAAAAAAAAAAAGACGACTTACCCGAGCCTCATCTCGATCCAGTGATGTGTAGAAGAGCAGTAGCTCTCCTGGGTCTCTTTCTTCCCCATTGGCTGCCGCTACTGTCAATCACAGCCAATGAGGAGAGAGCAGGGGATGGGCCTGTGCTCCATCTGTGAATGGACACACAGAGCAGCAGCTCGGGATTGTAACCGCTTCCAGAACACCCAACGCACGGGGCGGCCCCTCAGCGCGGAATCACGTACTTGTATGTGTTTTTTTCCCCCTCCGGGTCTGGGGCCCGCCACCGCCAATCAGCAGGTCCAGGAGACCCGTTGTCCGCCGATCGTTCCTGAGACAGAACTGCTGTTTGCAAGGCAGGCCGCCGTTCTGTGAGAGGGGAAAATGGAGATATGGGGCCAGATCCACATACCTTGTCCGCCCGCGCGGCGCGTCCCATTTATGGTACGACGCTGTAAGTCACAGCGGCGTTTTCCTTAACCGTTAAAGAAATGCCGCTGTAACTTACGGCGGCGTAGCGTAAATGGGCCGGCCTTCGCGGGTGTAATTCAAATTTACTAGTGGGGGGCGTGTTTTATTATAATTATCAATGACCCGACGCAAACAACGCTTTTTTTTAACTGCGCATGCGCCGGCCGTGGACGTATCCAAGTGCGCATGCGTGAAATCACGCCGCAAATAGTCAATGAAAACGACGTGTACGTAATATACGCAATTCCCTATTCGCAAACTGGTTACGCAAACGACGGAAAATTCAACGCTGGCCCGACGTCCATACTTAAAGGGGAGGTTTACCCTCCAAAAAAATGTCAGGCATGCCACGGAGCACACCCACCCGACCCCTTGTGTTTTTGCCAAGCAGAAACACACAGCTCTCTGTCTTCCCCCAGTCAGAGCACCTCCCCCACACAGTTAGCAAGCCCCTGATGTTAACCCCTTTCCTGCCAGTGTCATTAGTACAGTGACAGTGCATATATTTTTTAGCACTGATCGCTGTATTAGAACTCAAAAGCGATGAGTATTTGATCACTCCCGGTAGAGCTGCACGATTTTGGATAAAATTAAAATCAACATTTTTTTTTTTTTGCTTGGAATAAAGATCCCGGGTCCTCTCGCGATTCCCGTGGCGTGATGACGTCACTCCCGTGCCGTGACTCCTTTCCCGGTAGGATACATCGGGACCTGCAGAGAGCAGATGACGTCAGTGGCTGGATGCAAGGTCTTTTTACCCGCAGGTAAGCCTTTTTATAGACTTACCTGTAGCTAAAAAAATCACAAGCGCTTTAAGCGGTTAAACTGACCTCATTTACAGACCGAAGTTCATCCCTTTGATCTCTAATAGAAGAGAAGGATGTTTCTTTTTATCTCTCTTTCAGGGCTGGCCAATGTTTTATTTTTTTTTAACTGTATTTTTGTGCTTGCACTCGAGAGAGGAGCCGGACTGCAAAAGTTTTGGGAGTAGGCAGACCTCCCCCAGAGGCAATCTGCCATCTTTCTCCATGCCCCCGGGTGGCAATGGCGGGTGTGAGGGAGTCCTCCCACACAGCCCGCCCTACCTGCTCTGGGGCTGGCCAATGTTGTTGATAAACATTGATAGCTGTTTTTTGTTTTTTTTGTCAGCCGGGAACTGCTCTGCATTGTTTACATGAATCGTGGAAATGCTGGATTAAGATCTTGGGAGGGAGGGGGAGGGGGGGGTTTGGATCGGGATTGCGATTTTTTTTACCAATTAGTCGTGCAGCTCTACTGGCCGGTTGCGTTGGTGACAGACAATTGACAATCCTTGATCATTGGCTGTTAACGCTATCCTCTTCAAATACTCATTTTAAACACCCAATGGAAACATGCGTCAAAGAAAACGCACAATGACAAATAAAAACACCCACCTGCCTAATGCTACAAAAAAGGGAAAGGACAGGAGGACCTGTGTGGCTCTAGGGACAGGATGGGAGGACCTGTGTGGCTCCAAGGACAGGATGGGGGGGGGGGGGGATCTGTGTGGCTCCAAGGACAGGACGGGGGGGGGGGGAGAGAGACCTGTGTGGCTCCAAGGACAGGACGGGGGGGGGGGACCTGTGTGGCTCCAAGGACAGGACGGGGGGGGGGGGACCTGTGTGGCTCCAAGGACAGGACGGGGGGGGACCTGTGTGGCTCCAAGGACAGGACGGGGGGGGGACCTGTGTGGCTCCAAGGACAGGACAGGGGGGGGACCTGTGTGGCTCCAAGGACAGGACAGGGGGGGGACCTGTGTGGCTCCAAGGACAGGACGGGGGGGAGACCTGTGTGGCGCTAAGGACAGGACGGAGGGGCCCTGTGTGGCTCTAAGGACAGGACGGGGGGGCCCTGTGTGGCTCCAAGGACAGGACGGGGGGGCCCTGTGTGGCTCCAAGGACAGGATGGGGGGGACCTGTGTGGCTCCAAGGACAGGATGGGGGGGGACCTGTGTGGCTCCAAGGACAGGACGGGGGGGGGGGGGGGGGGACCTGTGTGGCTCCAAGGACAGGACGGGGGGGGGGGGGGGACCTGTGTGGCTCCAAGGACAGGACGGGGGGGGGGGACCTGTGTGGCTCCAAGGACAGGACGGGGGGGGGGACCTGTGTGGCTCCAAGGACAGGACGGGGGGGGGGGGACCTGTGTGGCTCCAAGGACAGGACGGGGGGGGGGGGGGACCTGTGTGGCTCCAAGGACAGGACGGGGGGGGACGACCTGTGTGGCTCCAAGGACAGGACGGGGGGGGGGACCTGTGTGGCTCCAAGGACAGGACGGGGGGGGGGGGGGGGGACCTGTGTGGCTCCAAGGACAGGACGGGGGGGGGGGGGGACCTGTGTGGCTCCAAGGACAGGACGGGGGGGGGGGGGGGGGGGACCTGAGTGGCTCCAAGGACAGGACGGGGGGGGGACCTGTGTGGCTCCAAGGACAGGACGGGGGGGGACCTGTGTGGCTCCAAGGACAGGACGGGGGGGCCCTGTGTGGCTCTAAGGACAGGACGGGGGGGCCCTGTGTGGCTCTAAGGACAGGACGGGGGGGCCCTGTGTGGCTCTAAGGACAGGACGGGGGGGCCCTGTGTGGCTCTAAGGACAGGACGGGGGGGCCCTGTGTGGCTCTAAGGACAGGACGGGGGGGCCCTGTGTGGCTCTAAGGACAGGACGGGGGGGGGCCCTGTGTGGCTCTAAGGACAGGACGGGGGGCCCTGTGTGGCTCTAAGGAACGGACGGGGGGCCTGTGTGGCTATAAGGACAGGACGGGGGGGGCCCATGCTGCAGATGTACACACCCCTTGTATACATGCAGGACGGGGAGCTCCTCCTCCACCTATGATTGGCTGTCAACTTTCCGGGGGCGATAGAAGGGAAATCTGGGGCCCCATCCTTAGTAGCTGTCAAAGCTCCAATGCAAAAGGCTTGCAGAATGAGGGCGATACATACTGTCCAGGCCTCAAGGCCCCCGCCCACTAGCATGCAGGAAGAAACCCATGGGAGGAAGGAGGAAGAAGGGAGGAAGAAGGGAGGAAGAAGGGAGGAAGGAGGAAGAAGGGAGGAAGGAGGAGGAAGAAAGGAGGAAGGAAGAAGGGAGGAAGGAGGAAGAAGGGAGGAAGGAGGAAGAAGGAGGAAGAAAGGAGGAAGGAAGAAGGGAGGAAGAAGGGAGGAAGGAGGAAGAAGGGAGGAAGAAGGGAGGAAGGAGGAAGAAAGGAGGGAGGAAGAAGGGAGGAAGAAGGGAGGAAGAAGGAAGAAGGGAGGAAGGAGGAAGAAGGGAGGAAGGAGGAAGAAGGGAGGAAGGAGGAAGAAGGGAGGAAGCAGGGAGGAAGGAAGGAGGCTGGACCCACCCAGAGGAAAGGGGAAGACAACAATAATTCAATGTACAATGGAAGTCACTCAGGTCTATCACATGGCAGAGAAGGACACAGCGCCACCTGCTGCTCACAGCCAGCACTGCAGCCACATTGGGAGGACAATAGAAGCCTATGGAGGCACAGCGGACAGCGCCACCTGCTGGCCAAAGCTCCAACCTGCAGCTGCCTCATTCCAATACGCGGGACGAAACGCCGCCGCTTCTGTGACCTCAGCGAAACCCTCCCGAGGCCCCCGACAACCAAATTAAAACACACCTGACCGTGTCCGCCCGGTGCCCACTCGGTGCCGCCACTCTCGCGGTTTCCCGCTTCCGCTCACACACACTGACCCCAGCGCGTAATGGCTCGGCTGCCTGCGCGCATGCGCGCTCCGAGCGGCGGCGGCGGCTCGTACGAGACAATGGAGGGGGACGTCACCGGACGTTCGGCGCCGTTTCGGCCATGTTGACTTTGGGCAGAGGTCTGGTGGCTCTGTGTGGGAACTGTGGGCAGCGCAATGCTGGGGTAGGAAAGCCCATTCATTTTATAGGCTAGAAAGTTTCAATAACAGCAAGTCACTTAACCACTTCCATACCGGGGGGGCACTTACGCACCTTCCCGCCCAAGCCAATTTTCAGCTTTCAGCACTGTCGCACTTTGAATGACAATTGCGCGGTCGTGCTACACTGTACCCAAACAGAATTGGCGTTCTTTTTCCCCCCACAAATAGAGCTTTCTTTTGGTGGTATTTGATCACCTCTGCGGTTTTTATTTTTTGTGCAACAACTAATAAAAGACTGAAAATTTAGAAAAAAAAAATTATTTTTTATTTTTTTCTGTTAACTTTTTTGTAAATAAGTATGTTTTCTCTTTCAATTACGGGCACTTATATGGCGGCACTGATGGGCACCGATGAGGTGGCATTGATGGGCACTGATAGGCGGCGCTGGTTTGTGGCACTGATGGGCACTCATAGGCGGCACTGATGGGCACTCATAGGCGGCACTGGGAACGCATAGGCGGCACAGAATGGCACTCATGGGTGGCACTTATGGGTGGCACTGATAGGTACTTATGGGTGGCACTGATGGGTACTTATGGGTGGCACAGATGGGCACTACTGGGGGCACTGGGCATGTATTGGCACGGAGGGGTGGCACTGAAGCACACTGTGGGGTGGCACTGATGGACTTTGAGGGGTGGCACTGATGTATATGTTGCCAGTCAGTGCCCATGTGTGGGCACTGACTGGCATCTTTTTTTTTTTTTTTTATCTTGTGGTTTTTTTTTTTTTACGTTTTTTTTTTTTGCCCTGCCAGTGTGGGCATCCCTGGTGGTCTAGTATGGGCATACGAGGGGGGGCTGCGCTGATAAACAATCAGCGTGAACCCCCCCTGTCAGGAGAGCCGCCGATCGGCCCTCCTCTACTCGCGTCTGTCAGACGTGAGTGAGGAAGAGCTATCAACGGCTCTTTCTGTTTACATCGTGATCAGCCGTGATTGGACACGGCTGATCACGTGGTAGCGAGCCTCCGCCGGAGACTCGTTACCGAGATCGGTGCTGCAGGGTGTCAGACTGACACCCCGCATCACCGATCGCCGCGCTGCGCGCCCCCACGGGCGCGCGCGGCATTGAAATCGCGCTAGACGTTTGAGAACGTCTAGTCACGATTTCATAACCACTTCCCGGCCGTATATCTGCTATTGGCCGGGCGGGAAGTGGTTAAAGGAAAAACATTAACAATAAAAAATAACAAGAAAAAAAAAAACTATAATAACATCAATAGTCGTAAAAGTCATAAAAACATAACCATAGTAATAATGAAAAAAACTAAAATCATAAAAATAATAACAGCAACATTAAAATAATAATAAAAACAACAATAATAGTAATAATAATAATTCATAAATTGAATAATAACAATAATTCAAAATATTATTATCATAAAAAAAATTAAGATAATAACAACAAAAAAGATAACACAAATAATAATAATAATAAAAAATTAACTTAAACAACAATAATATTAATAACGCAACATCAAAATAACATCAATAGTCAGAAAAACATAACAATAGTAATAATGAAAAAAAAATAGTAAATATAATAACAGCAACATTAAATCAATAATAAAAACAACAATAATAGTAATATTAATAATTCTTAAATTAAATAATAACAATAATTCAAAATAATAAAATATTATTATTAATATAAAAAAAAAACAATAATAAAAAAATAAATAAAATAATAACAACAAAAAAGATAAGACAAATAATAATAATATAAAAAAATTAACTAAAACAACAATAATATTAATAATGCAACAACAAAATAACATCAACAGTCAGAAAAACATAACAATAGTAATAATGAAAAAAAATCGTAAAAATAATAACAGCAACATTAAAATAATAACAATAAAAACAACAATAATAGTAATAATAATAATTCATAAATTGAATAATAACAATAATTCAAAATATTATTATCATTAAAAAAAATAACAATAATAAAAAAAAAATAACAACAAAAAAGATAAGACAAATAATAATAATATTAAAAAAATAACTAAAACAACAATAATATTAATAACGCAACATCAAAATAACATAAATAGTCAGAAAAACATAACAATAGTAATAATAAAAAAAAAATCATAAAAATAATAACAGCAACATTAAAATAATAACAATAATAATAAAAACAACAATAATAGTAATAATAATAATTCATAAATTTAATAATAACAATAATTCAAAATAATAAAATATTATTATTATTACAAAAAAACAATAATAAAACATTTAAATAATAACAACAAAAAAGATAATACAAATACTACTAATAAAAAAATCAACTAAAACAACAATAATATTAATAATGCAACAACAAAATAACATCAACAGTCAGAAAAACATAACAATAGTAATAATGAAAAAAAATCGTAAAAATAATAACAGCAACATTAAAATAATAACAATAATAATAAAAACAACAATAATAGTAATAATAATAATTCATAAATTGAATAATAACAATAATTCAAAATATTATTATCATTAAAAAAAATAACAATAATAAAAAAAAATAACAACAAAAAAGATAAGACAAATAATAATAATATTAAAAAAATAACTAAAACAACAATAATATTAATAACGCAACATCAAAATAACATCAATAGTCAGAAAAACATAACAATAGTAATAATAAAAAAAAAATCATAAAAATAATAACAGCAACATTAAAATAATAACAATAATAATAAAAACAACAATAATAGTAATAATAATAATTCATAAATTTAATAATAACAATAATTCAAAATAATAAAATATTATTATTATTACAAAAAAACAATAATAAAACATTTAAATAATAACAACAAAAAAGATAATACAAATACTACTAATAAAAAAATCAACTAAAACAACAATAATATTAATAATGCAACAACAAAAACAACAATAATAATGATTCAAATAATAATAAAAACAATAATAAAAACAGAGTAATAATAATAATAATAAAAACATAAGAACAATAATAATAAAAATCATAAAACAATAACAACAATAATAAAAAAGTATAATAACAAAGACAGCAACAATCCTCATTATACTAATACAAATAATATAACAACATAAAAAACAATAATAATTACAATAATAATAAAAACAACATAGAAAAACAATAATAATAAAAACATAACATCAATAATAATAATAATAATAATAATAATAATAATAATAATAAAAATCATAAAATAATAACAACAACAATAAAAAAAACTAAAATAATAATAACAAAGACAGCAACAATCCTCATTATACTAATACAAATAATATAACAACATAAAAAACCAATAATAATTACAATAATAATAATAACAACATAAAAAAACAATAATAATAAAAACATAACATCAATAATAATAATAATAATAATAATAATAAAAATCATAAAATAATAACAACAACAATAAAAAAACTAAAATAATAATAACAATGGGGCAGATTCACAAAACAATTACGCCTGTCTAACTGGGGTTAGACAGGAGTAATTTCAAATTTCGCGCGCCGTATCACTAGTTTGAATCCTCAAACCATGATACGGCGGCTTCGGGCTTCGATCCGAGAGGCTTACGTCTTCGTAAGCCTTCGGATCTACGCTGCCATCTATTTGCGGCCGCTGGGAGGAGTTCGCGTCGTTTTGGTGCGTCGGGATATGCAAATGTTTTTTTACGGCGATTCCCGAAGATACGAGTGGTCGTCGCAATCGTTTTCGTCTATTTTTTTATACGTAATGTTAGAGCAGCTTTTTGCTGCTCTAACTTTACGTAGCCCATGTTAAGTATGGCCGTCGTTCCCGCTTCGAATTTATTTAAATTTTTATTTTGTTTACGTAACTCGTCGGGACGTGGATCGGCCGTAAAGTACGCTACATAAACAACGAATGACGTCACGACGTGATTTCGCGCAATGCACGCCGGGAAATTTGCGAACGGAGCATGCGCAGATCGATCGCCGCGGGAACGCGCCTAATTTAAATGTTTCACGCCCCCTACTCGCGCAGATGGATTGCGACGGGAGAAATACACTACGCCGCCGTCGTTTACTGGACAAAATCTACCTGAATTCCACGTAGAGCAAGGTAAAAAACGGCGGCGTAGTGTATTTCTGATACGCTACGCTAAGCCAAATGTCTGTGAATCTGCCCCAAAGACAGCAACAATCCTCATAATAATAATACAAATAATATAACAACAAAAAAACAACAACAATAATAATTAAAATATTAATAATAACAACATAATAAAAAAACAACAACAATAAAAATAATAATAACAACAATAAAAAAATAATAGAAATAATAATAATATATAAAAATAACAAAAGCAACAATAATATTAATAATAATATTAATAACAGAACAACAACAAACACAACAATAATAATGATTCAAATAATAATAAAACAATTGTAAAAACAGAGGAAAATAATAACAATAAAAATAACAATAATATTAAACACATAACAACAATAATAATAAAAAATAATAACAAAGACAACAACAATAATATTCCTAATAATAATAATAATAAAAATAGAAATAACATAACAAAAACAACAATAATAATAATTAAAATAATAACAACAATAATAATATGTAACATACTACTATAAACATAACATAATAATAATCATATTAATAATGATAATATTAGTAATAATCTCTTTATAACACAATAGTTACAAATTATATTTAAAATCATGTTTTTTATTTTATTTCTTCCACAGTTGTTGCATTTTTTGCATTATTATTAATTTTTGCATTTTATTCTGATTTATTCATGTTATTGTTATTTTTGTAGCACAGTATTATATATTATGTTCTTTCCATAATATTATTGTAAGGAAATTCCCGTGCCCTCAGTCAACATGGCTGCTAGATACGTCCGCATCCCGTCGTCGCAACAGACCAGACGGGAGAGGTGAGGAGGATTCTGGGAAAGTCACATGACATTTTTTTAATATTGCTCTGTGACAGGTGAAGAAATGTAAGTTCTTGCCCATGTGTGCCCCCTGCTTGTCTTACCTCCCTTGCTCTGTTCCGGCGTTATAAATTTGTCCTCTAGGGGGCTCCAGACTCTCCAGGGGTTTTTGAAATAAGTTGTAGTTCTATAGGGGCACCACTAGAGGGAGCTGTGAGCAAAACACCTTTCCTGCACAGACTCTGGAGTCCATATTTAGCTTTTATCTCTGGGATGGAATGTGATCTCTCTCATTTGTCTGGAGGTCGGTGTCCAGCACTCTCATCCCTCTGTACTCCTCTGCATAATAGAGGTAAGTGATATGAGATGTGGGCATTGTTATTGGGGGGGGAGTAATGCAGGAGGTCTGTGCGGGAAAAAAGTCCACTTAACTTGCAGACTTCATGTGTCAGCTTCAGGTTGATGGGGAGCTGGAGCGCACCACTCTTTTGTGTCCGCAGCTCAGACAGCCTCATGTTACATGCACAGGTGTTCTCTGTAAATTTGAGCGCTGTTCAGCACTTTCACACACAGCCTGCAGGGAGCGCTCCATAGACAGCGAGCCTCTTCCTTTTATTGCATGGGAACACTTGGTAAGCTGTTATAAAAATGAACCCGTCCCCCAAAACTTGCCTTGTCTGCCCCCCCCCCCCAACACTAACCTTCTCTGCCCCCCCCAACACTTACTTTGCCTGCCCCCCCCTCCTCCAGCACTTACCTTGCCTGCCTCCCCCCTCCTCCAGCACTTACCTTGCCTGTCTCCCCCCCCCCCTCCTCCTCCTCCAACACTTACCTTGCCTGCCCCCCCCCCCTCCTCCAACACTTACCTTGCCTGCCCCCCCCCCCTCCTCCAACACTTACCTTGCCTGCCCCCCCCCTCCTCCAACACTTACCTTGCCTGCCTCCTCCTCCTCCTCCTCCTCCTCCCCCTCCTCCTCCTCCTCCTCCTCCCTCCTCCTCCTCCTCCAACACTTACCTTGCCTGTCTCCCCCCCCCCCTCCTCCTCCAACACTTACCTTGCCTGTCCCCCCTCCTCCTCCAACACTTACCTTGCCTGTCTCCCCCCCCTCCTCCTCCAACACTTACCTTGCCTGTCCCCCCTCCTCCTCCAACACTTACCTTGCCTGTCTCCCCCCCCTCCTCCTCCAACACTTACCTTGCCTGTCCCCTGTCTCCCCCCCCTCCTCCTCCAACACTTACCTTGTCTGTCCCCTGTCCCCCCTCCTCCTCCAACACTTACCTTGTCTGTCTCCCAACACTTACCTTGCCTGTCTCCCCCCCCTCCTCCTCCAACACTTACCTTGCCTGTCCCCTGTCCCCCCCTCCTCCTCCAACACTTACCTTGTCTGTCCCCTGTCCCCCCTCCTCCTCCAACACTTACCTTGTCTGTCTCCCCCCTCCTCCTCCAACACTTACCTTGTCTGTCTCCCACACTTACCTTGCCTGTCTCCCCCCCCCCCCTCCTCCTCCTCCAACACTTACCTTGCCTGTCCCCTGTCCCCCCTCCTCCTCCAACACTTACCTTGTCTGTCTCCCAACACTTACCTTGCCTGTCCCCCCCCCCCCTCCTCCTCCAACACTTACCTTGCCTGCCTCCCCCCCTCCTCCTCCAACACTTACCTTGCCTGCCTCCCCCCCTCCTCCTCCAACACTTACCTTGCCTGTCTCCCCCCCCCCCTCCTCCTCCAACACTTACCTTGTCTGTCTCCCCCCCTCCTCCTCCCAACACTTACCTTGTCTGTCTCCCCCCCCCCCCCCCTCCTCCCAACACTTACCTTGTCTGTCTCCTCCTCCAACACTTACCTTGCCTGTCTCCCCCCCCCCCCTCCTCCTCCAACACTTACCTTGCCTGTCTCCCCCCCCCCCCTCCTCCTCCAACACTTACCTTGCCTGTCTCCCCCCCCCCCCTCCTCCTCCAACACTTACCTTGCCTGTCTCCCCCCCCCCCTCCCCCCTCCAACACTTACCTTGCCTGTCTCCCCCCCCCCCCCTCCTCCTCCAACACTTACCTTGCCTGTCTCCCCCCCCCCTCCTCCTCCCCCCCCCCCTCCTCCTCCAACACTTACCTTGCCTGTCTCCCCCCCCCTCCTCCTCCAACACTTACCTTGCCTGTCTCCCCCCCCTCCTCCTCCAACACTTACCTTGCCTGTCCCCTGTCCCCCCTCCTCCTCCAACACTTACCTTGTCTGTCTCCCAACACTTACCTTGCCTGTCTCCCCCCCCCTCCTCCTCCAACACTTACCTTGCCTGTCTCCCCCCCCCCTCCTCCTCCAACACTTACCTTGCCTGTCCCCTGTCCCCCCTCCTCCTCCAACACTTACCTTGTCTGTCTCCCAACACTTACCTTGCCTGTCCCCCCCCCCCCTCCTCCTCCAACACTTACCTTGCCTGCCTCCCCCCCTCCTCCTCCAACACTTACCTTGCCTGTCTCCCCCCCCCTCCTCCTCCAACACTTACCTTGCCTGTCCCCCAACACCCTGCCCCAAAATCCATACTAGACCCTTATACAAGCATGCAGGTCAGGAAAAGAAGGGGACAAGCCTGCTGACCCCCACAACCACCAGCCAGGGTTGTGGTGAAGAGGCCTTTGTCCCCATGGGCATGGTGACAAAGTGCTTTGGGTTGTCCCCAAAGCACCGCACCCCCCCATTTTGAGGGCATGTGGCCTAATATGGTGTAGGAGGGGGTTCGGTGCTTTGGGGCCACCCCAAAGCACCTTGTCACCATGCCGATTGGGGACAAAGACCTCTTCCCCACAACCCTGGCCAGTGGTTGTGGGGGGGGCAGGGGACTCATCAGAAGCCCCCTTTAACAAGAGTGCCCCAGATCCTGCCCCCCCCCTATGTGAATGAGTATGGGGTATGTTGTACCCCTACCCATTCACCAAAAAAGTTGTGTAGTGTGATAAGCCAATAGACAGTTTTTGACATGTTCTTTATTAAAAATGTCCTCTTCTTTTCCGGCAACTTTCTTTTTACATTCAGCTGTTTAGATGTCTTCTACATATTTTTGGTAAAAAAAAAAAATCGCAATAAGCGTTTATTGGTTTGCGCAAAGTTATAGCGTCTACAAAACAGGGGATAGTTTTATGGCACTTTTATAATTTTTTCTACTAGTAATGGCGGCGATCTGCAATTTTTATCACAACTGCAACTTTATGGCGGACACTTTGGACACTTTTTGGGACCACTGTCATAATTTTTTTTTTTTTTTTTTAGTGTATTTTTGTGCGTGAACTCGAGAGAGAGGAGCCGGACTGCAGGAGTTGGGAGTAGGCAGACCCTCCCCCCGGAGGCAATCGCCATCCTTCTCCATGCCCCTGGTGGCAATGGCGGGTGTGAAGGGGGGCCTCCCACTCGCCCCGCCTGCTCCTCTTGGGAGCCCAACTGGGGCCCAACGGGACCCCAATGGGGCAGAGGGACTCCCCCTATGAGGGAGTGAGGGGGCCTAGCCCACCCAGCCAGCCCTGTAGGTCCTTCGCCTCTCTTTATTTTAAGAGACCGCATGGCCAAAGTGCATGTGTTTTAAACCAATTTTGTGTGCGTGCAAGTGTGGTGGTTTTTGTGGGGGGGGGGGGGTGGGCGTACCTTGCATAGCACACCCACCGGGAGCCGGGCTGAGACCACCTAACTCAATTCACATGTAGCCGAGACCGGGATCCGAACCCTTGGCTGCAGAGGTGAATGGCTTGTCAGCGCAGAGGTGAATGGCTTGTCATATTTTTTTTACAGCAATCACAGGGATATAAAAATGCATGGGTTACTGTGAAAATTACACTAGCAGTGAAGGGGTTAACCACTAGGTGGCACTGAAGGGCTCAAGTGTGTCCTAAGGAGTGATTCTAACTGTTAGGGGGAGGAGCTGCCAGTGACACGTTGCTGATTGCTGCTCACGATCACAAGGAACATTCGATCAGTGACATGTCACTAGGCAGAAAAGGGGAATGTCTCGTTTACAAAGGCATCCCCATGTTCTGCCTTTGCCGACCGAAATGGCAGGCCACCCGGGAACATCGTGTTCCCGGGACCCGTGAGCGCACTCGCAAGGAAAATTTGCCACACTCGTGCTGGGCGGCTAATTTAAAGGGACGTACAGGTACGCCCATTTGCCTGCCCGTGCCATTGTGTAGACGTAAATGTGCCTGCGCTGGTCACTATGTGGTTAAAGGAGCGGGGAAGACGTCCTTCTGTTTACTAATAGAAGTCACAAAATTTGACTGTAGAGATAAAGTAATATATGAAACAAGCCCTTGCCGTATTTATGAACCAATCAGATTGTCCCTATTCTTCTAGTGTAGGAGATGATATACAAGACACACAGGATTTTTGTCCAACTTCTTTGTTTTTTCTTTTGCCTCTTGGCGTCGGTAGATTTCTCAGAATGACGTGTGAGAGCCAAAGCAAAGCCAAGCCGATGTCCCTTCGAGAGATGGTTTATATGGTTAAGGTTTTGGACGCAAACGACTATGACTGCCAGCATGGCAAGTTCCCCAATGCCAACCTTCGCAAAGACCGCATTCTTCAGCTGGCGGTGGCCATGCTGCAGAGGAAGTGCGGGGTAACGAGGACCAAGGTGCAACTGCAGAAAAGTTGGTCGGACTTAAAGAACAAAAAATTGTTGCAGCTGGAGAGCATTAGGAGGCTGATTGCTCGTAAATGTAAGATGTCTGTCTGCCTCGGCATCGTGTCCATGTGGTTGTGAGTCATGTGACTGTTTTTTGTCCATAGTGGTTTTACAAAGGTGGGTTTCCTTGCAGCTATACGCAGAAAGATGCAAACCAAACACGAGCTTGATGCAAGCGTAGAGGCCAAGAAAAGTCAACAAAATGAAGGTAGAAAGAACATATTTCCTTCTGCTCCTCGTCTTTTTCCTTCTCCTTCTGCTCCTCGTCTTTTTCCTTCTCCTTCTGCTCCTCGTCTTTTTCCTTCTCCTTCTGCTCCTCGTCTTTTTCCTTCTCCTTCTGCTCCTCGTCTTTTTCCTTCTCCTTCTGCTCCTCGTCTTTTTCCTTCTCCTTCTGCTCCTCGTCTTTTTCCTTCTCCTTCTGCTCCTCGTCTTTTTCCTTCTCCTTCTGCTCCTCGTCTTTTTCCTTCTCCTTCTGCTCCTCGTCTTTTTCCTTCTCCTTCTGCTCCTCGTCTTTTTCCTTCTCCTTCTGCTCCTCGTCTTTTTCCTTCTCCTTCTGCTCCTCGTCTTTTTCCTTCTCCTTCTGCTCCTCGTCTTTTTCCTTCTCCTTCTGCTCCTCGTCTTTTTCCTTCTCCTTCTGCTCCTCGTCTTTTTCCTTCTCCTTCTGCTCCTCGTCTTTTTCCTTCTCCTTCTGCTCCTCGTCTTTTTCCTTCTCCTTCTGCTCCTCGTCTTTTTCCTTCTCCTTCTGCTCCTCGTCTTTTTCCTTCTCCTTCTGCTCCTCGTCTTTTTCCTTCTCCTTCTGCTCCTCGTCTTTTTCCTTCTCCTTCTGCTCCTCGTCTTTTTCCTTCTCCTTCTGCTCCTCGTCTTTTTCCTTCTCCTTCTGCTCCTCGTCTTTTTCCTTCTCCTTCTGCTCCTCGTCTTTTTCCTTCTCCTTCTGCTCCTCGTCTTTTTCCTTCTCCTTCTGCTCCTCGTCTTTTTCCTTCTCCTTCTGCTCCTCGTCTTTTTCCTTCTCCTTCTGCTCCTCGTCTTTTTCCTTCTCCTTCTGCTCCTCGTCTTTTTCCTTCTCCTTCTGCTCCTCGTCTTTTTCCTTCTCCTTCTGCTCCTCGTCTTTTTCCTTCTCCTTCTGCTCCTCGTCTTTTTCCTTCTCCTTCTGCTCCTCGTCTTTTTCCTTCTCCTTCTGCTCCTCGTCTTTTTCCTTCTCCTTCTGCTCCTCGTCTTTTTCCTTCTCCTTCTGCTCCTCGTCTTTTTCCTTCTCCTTCTGCTCCTCGTCTTTTTCCTTCTCCTTCTGCTCCTCGTCTTTTTCCTTCTCCTTCTGCTCCTCGTCTTTTTCCTTCTCCTTCTGCTCCTCGTCTTTTTCCTTCTCCTTCTGCTCCTCGTCTTTTTCCTTCTCCTTCTGCTCCTCGTCTTTTTCCTTCTCCTTCTGCTCCTCGTCTTTTTCCTTCTCCTTCTGCTCCTCGTCTTTTTCCTTCTCCTTCTGCTCCTCGTCTTTTTCCTTCTCCTTCTGCTCCTCGTCTTTTTCCTTCTCCTTCTGCTCCTCGTCTTTTTCCTTCTCCTTCTGCTCCTCGTCTTTTTCCTTCTCCTTCTGCTCCTCGTCTTTTTCCTTCTCCTTCTGCTCCTCGTCTTTTTCCTTCTCCTTCTGCTCCTCGTCTTTTTCCTTCTCCTTCTGCTCCTCGTCTTTTTCCTTCTCCTTCTGCTCCTCGTCTTTTTCCTTCTCCTTCTGCTCCTCGTCTTTTTCCTTCTCCTTCTGCTCCTCGTCTTTTTCCTTCTCCTTCTGCTCCTCGTCTTTTTCCTTCTCCTTCTGCTCCTCGTCTTTTTCCTTCTCCTTCTGCTCCTCGTCTTTTTTCCTTCTGCTCCTCGTCTTTTTCCTTCTGCTCCTCGTCTTTTTCCTTCTGCTCCTCGTCTTTTTCCTTCTGCTCCTCGTCTTTTTCCTTCTGCTCCTCGTCTTTTTCCTTCTGCTCCTCGTCTTTTTCCTTCTGCTCCTCGTCTTTTTCCTTCTGCTCCTCGTCTTTTTCCTTCTGCTCCTCGTCTTTTTCCTTCTGCTCCTCGTCTTTTTCCTTCTGCTCCTCGTCTTTTTCCTTCTGCTCCTCGTCTTTTTCCTTCTGCTCCTCGTCTTTTTCCTTCTGCTCCTCGTCTTTTTCCTTCTGCTCCTCGTCTTTTTCCTTCTGCTCCTCGTCTTTTTCCTTCTGCTCCTCGTCTTTTTCCTTCTGCTCCTCGTCTTTTTCCTTCTGCTCCTCGTCTTTTTCCTTCTGCTCCTCGTCTTTTTCCTTCTGCTCCTCGTCTTCTGCTCCTCGTCTTCTGCTCCTCGTCTTCTGCTCCTCGTCTTCTGCTCCTCGTCTTCTGCTCCTCGTCTTCTGCTCCTCGTCTTCTGCTCCTCGTCTTCTGCTCCTCGTCTTCTGCTCCTCGTCTTCTGCTCCTCGTCTTCTGCTCCTCGTCTTCTGCTCCTCGTCTTCTGCTCTTCGTCTTCTTCTGCTCTTCGTCTTCTTCTGCTCTTCGTCTTCTTCTGCTCTTCGTCTTCTTCTGCTCTTCGTCTTCTTCTGCTCTTCGTCTTCTTCTGCTCCTCGTCTTCTTCTGCTCCTCGTCTTCTTCTGCTCCTCGTCTTCTTCTGCTCCTCGTCTTCTTCTGCTCCTCGTCTTCTTCTGCTCCTCGTCTTCTTCTGCTCCTCGTCTTCTTCTGCTCCTCGTCTTCTTCTGCTCCTCGTCTTTTTCCTTCTCGTCCTCGTCTTTTTCCTTCTCGTCTTTTTCCTTCTCGTCTTTTTCCTTCTGCTCCTCGTCTTTTTCCTTCTGCTGCTCCTCCCTTTCTTTTTCTTCTTCTTCTTCTGCTGCTCCTCGTCTCTTTTTTTTTCTCCTTCTGCTCCTCCGTCTTTTTTTCTGCTGCTGCTCCTCCGTCTTTTTTTCTCCTTCTGCTGCTCCTCCCTTTCTTTTTCTTCTTCTTCTTCTTCTTCTTCTTCTTCTGCTGCTCCTCGTCATCCTTTGCTGCTCCTTTATCGTCTCCCTTTGCTCATCATGCTCTTCTTCTGACCCTCAACACTTGTCCTCCTCCCCTTGCTGTATTTCTCTTCACCCTCTTCTCCACGTTTTGCTGACGCAGAGACTTTAATTTCTTCAGAACAAGAAGGTACAAACCAACTCAGCCGGGAGGTCACACAAAGTCTTTCCGCCATAAACATCGCTCTAGAGAGAATAACCATCTGCATGGATGAAAAGCTTCCATCTGCACCTTAGAAAAAGAGATGTCTAAAGTTCAAAAGCTGATTTCCAAGGATTTTTTTAGAAAAATTAATTTTATGTTTTATATAAATAAAATGCTTTTTATACTGTATGTATATTTTTATCCTCTGTTTCTACGTACGAAAAATAAATGACACAAACCGGCTTTTGTAGAATCTATTGGTGAGATCTCCATGCTTGAGCACCTGGATCCGCACACCCGCTGTGCCTAGTGACATGTCATGACGTGATTGGGAACAGTGATCAGTGACATATCACAGTTAGAATCACTCCCTAGGACACACTTAACCCCTTCAGCGCCACCTAGTGGTTAACCCCTTTCCCGCCAGTGTAATTTTTTACAGTAATCGGTGCATTTTTATAGCACTGATCGCTGTAAAAATGACAATGGTCCCAAAAATGTGTCAAAAGTGTCTGATGTACAGTACTGATAAAAATCGCAGATCGCCGCCATTACTAGTAAAACAAAATTGATAATAAAAATGCCATGAAACTATGCTCTATTTCAGGGGTGTCAAACTGGCGGCCCTCCAGCTGTTCCAAAACTACAAGTCCCATCATGCCTCTGCCTGTGGGAGTCATGCTTGTAACTGTTAGCCTTGCAATGCCTCATGGGACTTGTAGTTTTGCAACAGCTGGAGGGCCGCCAGTTTGACACCCTTGCGGTCTTTTTTGTAGACGCTATATCTTTTGCGCAAACCAATCAATATACGCTTATTGCGTTATTTTTGGTAAAAAAAAAAAAAAAAAATGTAGAAGAATACGTATCGGCCTAAACTGAGGAAAATATTGCTTTACCTACTTCCCGCCCAGTCAAGACAATTGACGTTCGGGAAGTGCTTCAGTTATCCTGACTGGACGTCATAGCAGGATAACATGCCGACGCGTGCCCGTGGGGGCGTGCAGCGCAGCGATCGGTGATGCGGGGTGTCAGACTGACACCCCGCATCTCCGATCTCGGTAAAGAGCCTCCGGCGGAGGCTCTTTACCACGTGATCAGCCGTGTCCAATCACGGCTGATCACAATGTAAACAGGAAGAGCCGCTGATCTGACAGACGCGAGTAGAGGAGAGCCGATCAGGGGGTATACGCTGATTGTTTATCAGCATAGCTCCCCCGGGGATGCCCACACTGGACCACCAGGGAAGGGGGCACCATGTGGATGTATATGATATCTATGTACCCCATGGCCATCCACATGTTAAATCTTCGCAATAGATGCCAATCGGTGCCCACAAATGGGCACTGACTGGCAACATGGGTACAACATAAAAAAAGTGATGCCCAGCAATGCCACCATCAGTATTAGTGCCACCCCTTAGTGCCCATCTGTGGCACCTATCAGTGACCATCATCAGTGCCACCTCATCGGTGACCATCAGTACCTGTAATTGAAGAAGAAAACGTACTTACATTTTTTGAAAATAACAGAAAAAAATAAAAATTTATCGCAGAGATCATCAAATACCACCAAAAGAAAGCTGTATTTGTGGGGGGGGGGGGGGCAAAAACATCGATTTTGTTTGGGAGCCCCGTGGCACGACCGCGCAATTGTCAGTAAAAGCAACGCAGTGCCGGATCGCAAAAAGTGGCCCGGCCTTTGGCCAGCCAAATGGTCCGGGGCTGAAGTGGTTAATAGCTAAGACTCCAAGGCAGCAAGTACCTGCGCTTGGTATCGAAGGGCATTTCGCCCTCAACAAAGATGGCGATGCCCAACGTCGCAACAGAGCTCGGTTACTTGCGTCTTCGATTTCGGAACCATTTTCTTGTGGATCAGCATGAAACCCTAACTCTATGGTCTACAACAAAATGGCTGCTGGGTGGCTCATTGAGTGTGAGCTCCTTTTTGCCCTCTAGTGGTCACTGGCAAAAGACTACATTTCCCATCCACCCCTGCGCTCTCACGTCCATTGTGTTGTCATAAGCAGCAGCCAAGCATGTAGAAGAGGAAGGTACGTTGTATCAATGCAATGGTCGTATCCACTTCCAGAGACGATGAGAAACGTTCGGGGGGGGTCCAGGCAGGGACAGGCGGTTATTTTGGGCTCCTGGTTTAAATTTTGGGTGCTCCTCCTTTAAATGGCAGCTCCACCTGCTTGTTCAGGTTGGAGAGGGTCTTGTGACGTGACCCCGATATCTGCATTTCGGGATTTACCTGACCTCTCGCGTTGCAATCCGATTGTACAATCTCCTTTTAGGGTTGATTATCTATCGATGTGTGAGGCCACCATTACGGAGAACGTAACGATTGAGCTTTAGGCTCCCCACACACGTTACAATCTGATTGTACAATCTTCAATGACACGTTTGTAGTGCAAGGACCTGCCTGATTGGAAACCGATCGATTGGACAGTATAGGTAGGTCCTCGTATTGCTTCATTTTGGTAGATTTAACCCATTCCGCTTCCAGAACTATTTTTTGCACATACGTTTAAAAAAAAAAAAAAATCTCAAAGTTGAGCCCCCAGAGAATGAAATGGTGGAAGTTCCAATTTTCTTATGTCTCACGATATTTGTTTATCAAGCACAAATTTCCAGTAATTTTTTTTTTTTGTGTAAAATATAAAAGATGAGGTTGTGCCGAGTAAATAGATACCCAACATGTCAGGGTTTAATATGGAGATGGACAGATACATCGGCCGAAACTTTATCAAAATGCAAAATTGTGTCCCATTGACTTCAATGCAAACCCTCATCACCATTTACTTCAATGCAAAAATGCCCCCTATTGACTTCAATGCAAAATTGTGTCCTATTGACTTCAATGCAAAATTACATCACATTTTCGTCAATACAAATACGCCCCCTATTGACTGCAATGCAAAATTACATCACATTTTCGTCAATACAAATACGCCCCCTATTGACTTCAATGCAAACTCTCGTTCCATTAACTTAAATGCAAAATTGTGTCCCATTAACTTCAATGCAAAAATCCCCCCTATTGACTTCAATGTAAAATCATGTCCTATTGACTGCAATGCAAAATTGTGTCCCGATGACTTCAGTGAAAATATGCCCCCTATTGACTTCAATGCAAAATTGCGTCCCATGGACGGCATTGAAAAAATGCACCCTATTGACATAAATGCAAAATCGCGTCCCATTGACTTCAATGCAGAAATGTGTCCCATTGACTTCAATGCAGAAATGTGTCCCATTGACTTCAATGCAGAAATGTGTCCCATTGACTTCAATGCAGAAATGTGTCCCGTTGACTTCAATGCAGAAATGTGTCCCGTTGACTTCAATGCAGAAATGTGTCCCGTTGACTTCAATGCAGAAATGCCCCCTATTGACTGCAATGCAAAATCACGTTCTATTGACTGCATTGCAAAAATGCCCCCTATTGACATAAATGCAAAATGTTGTCCCTCTGACTGCAATGCACCTGGATGGTGGGGAGAGAGGAGTGCTGCCCATTAACTTAATACAATTCAGTAAACCCCCCCCCCCCCCCCCCCCCGCTTCTCAACAATCACATTTTTTTGTGCTGCACTAGGCACAGGCCTCGCTCCCGGCCTCACTGTCTGAGAGTAAGTTGTCACTGGTTGCAAGACGTCAGACAGCGCCGGCCCTAGCAACCAGTTCCGGAAAAGTAGTTAGCAGTGGGTGACTGTGTCCTCTATTTCATTCCGGGACACTGTATTGTCCCAGAATAAAGGTACCTTTGCTTGAGGCAGCAAGGTACCATGGGATATGTAGTCCTTAGAAATGAAGGAGGAGCTGCAAAGCATACGTGGAATCCAGGAAGTTGTGGAAAGAGATGGCCAGCAGACAGCATTTACAAAAATAGTTTTACCAGTTAAATGTATGGAGTGAAGATTGCGAAACATCTCTTGCTCTGTATGTTCCACAGTCCCCAAATTCAGCAGGTTTTTCACAGGGTCTCTCAGCTGTACTGTAACACTTGTTATGTGATTCAATGCCAGTTTTCATGTATGATGGAGTAAGTGATGTTAATGACGACCCAGCCTGTGCTCGACTTTTGTTTTACTTGCAGAGCCTTCAAGTCCCCCTACCGGTGTTTCCAAAATCTTCGAGATGGAGAAGGAGGAGGACAAGATGGACGTGACTAGAAGGTTCTTCAGTCTCACCTTGGAGATCATCTACCTGCTGACCGGAGAGGTGAGGAGGATTCTGGGAGGTCACATGACATTACTCTTATCTCTATTAATAAAACACAGACCTGACCGGAGAGGTGAGGAGGATTCTGGGAGATCACATGACATCACTCTTATCTCTATTAATAAAACACAGACCTGACCGGAGAGGTGAGGAGGATTCTGGGAGGTCACATGACATCACTCTTATCTCTATTAATAAAACACAGAGCTGACCGGAGAGGTGAGGAGGATTCTGGGAGGTCACATGACATCACTCTTATCTCTATTAATAAAACACAGACCTGACCGGAGAGGTGAGGAGGATTCTGGGAGGTCACATGACATCACTCTTATCTCTATTAATAAAACACAGACCTGACCGGAGAGGTGGGGAGGATTCTGGGAGGTCACATGACATCACTCTTATCTCTATTAATAAAACACAGACCTGACCTGAGAGGTGAGGAGGATTCTGGGAGGTCACATGACATCACTCTTATCTCTATTAATAAAACACAGACCTGTCCGGAGAGGTGAGGAGGATTCTGGGAGGTCACATGACATCACTCTTATCTCTATTAATAAAACACAGACCTGACCGGAGAGGTGAGGAGGATTCTGGGAGGTCACATGACATCACTCTTATCTCTATTAATAAAACACAGACCTGACCGGAGAGGTGAGGGGGATTCTGGGAGGTCACATGACATCACTCTTATCTCTATTAATAAAACACAGACCTGACCGGAGGGGTGAGGAGGATTCTGGGAGGTCACATGACATCACTCTTATCTCTAATAATAAAAATCAGACCTGACCGGAGAGGTGAGGAGGATTCTGGGAGGTCACATGACATCACTCTTATCTCTAATAATAAAACACACACCTGACCGGAGAGGTGAGGAGGATTCTGGGAGGTCACATGACATCACTCTTATCTCTATTAATAAAACACAGAGCTGACCGGAGAGGTGAGGAGGATTCTGGGAGGTCACATGACATCACTCTTATCTCTATTAATAAAACACAGACCTGACCAGAGAGGTGAGGAGGATTCTGGGAGATCACATGACATCACTCTTATCTCTAATAATAAAACACAGACCTGACCGGAGAGGTGAGGAGGATTCTGGGAGGTCACATGACATCACTCTTATCTCTATTAATAAAACACAGACCTGACCAGAGAGGTGAGGAGGATTCTGGGAGGTCACATGACATCACTCTTATCTCTATTAATAAAACACAGACCTGACCGGAGGGGTGAGGAGGATTCTGGGAGGTCACATGTCTTTTTGCTGAAATGTTTCCATGTAGGATTTCATGGTGGTGAGAGAATCTGGTGAGCTGATCAAACGCAGGATGAATCGTATTTTTTCTGATGGCTCCAATGACAGTCGAGGTGCAACTTTTGGCTTGAAACCTCTCGCACCCCCAGAAGGAACAAAGAACGACGTCTTGAAACTGACCAGCAAAATCATTCATCTGCTGACAGGAGAGGTGAGCGGTGCCGGGAATTCTGGGACATTATCCAGTAACAGACAAGGGATGTGTCTGGATGGTGACTGTATCTAGGGCTGCCAATAAGGGGGCACCACCGGCCCTCCTGGGACCTGACCACATCAGTCCAGCTGGGGGGCCCAGGCATCTGACAAGCAGGGCGAATCAGATAGTGGACAAGGGAGGGTGATTGGTGCGGCAGAAGGGGGCAATTACTGGAACCGTTCTCCCGTGTGGCTCTCCCTGCCACAGCTGAAAGCTGGCTTCTCTCCTCTCACTGGCTTTCAGATGCTGCAGGGAGCACCACATGGGGGTTCGGTTCCAGTAACTGCCCCCATCTGCCGCGCCGATCACCCTCCCTGTCAAGGATCAGATTGCCCCAGGGCCACCTGTGTGTTGCTTTCCCCCACAACATTTCTGGCTTCTCCTCCTCTCCATCCGGCCAGCTTTCAGCTGCTGCAGGGAGAGCCACATAAGGGGATCGGTTTCAGCAATTGCCCCCCTCCGGAGCACCGATCACCCTCCCTGTCCAAGATACAATTCCCCCTGCTGCCCGGACCCCCCCCCCCCTCTGTGTGCTGCTTTCCCCCACAACATTTCTGGCTTCTCCTTCTCTCCATCCCACCAGCTTTCAGCTGCTGCAGGGAGAGCCACATAAGGGGATCGGTTCCAGTAACTGCCCCCTCCGGTGCAACGATCACCCTCCCTGTTCAGGACACAATTGCCCTTATTGCCCGGGCCCCCCGTGTGCTGCTTTCCCCCACAACATTTCTGGCTTCTCCTCCTCTCCATCCCACCAGCTTTCAGCTGCTGCAGGGAGAGCCACATAAGGGGATCGGTTCCAGTAACTGCCCCCATCCGCTGCACCAATCACCCTCCTTGTTCAGGACACAATTTCCCCTATTGCCCAGACCCCCATGTGTGTCGCTTTCCCCCACAACATTGCTGACTTCTTCTCCTCCTCTTCCTTCCGTCAGCTTTCTGCTGCTGCAGGGAGAGCCACATAAGGGGATCGGTTTCAGCAATTGCCCCCCTCCGGTGCACCAATCACCCTCCCTGTCCAGGATACAATTTCCCCTACTGCCTGGACCCCCCATGTGTGTCGCTTTCCCCCACAACATTGCTGGCTTCTCCTCCTCTCCCTCCCATCAGCTTTTTGCTGCTGCAGGGAGAGACACATAATGGGATCGGTTTCAGCAATTGCCCCCTCTGGTGCACCGATCACCCTCCCTGTTCAGGACACAATTCCCCCTATTGCCCGGCCCCCCCTGTGTGCCGCATTCCCCCACAACATTTCTGGCTTCTCTTCCTCTCCACCCCCCCGGATTTCAGCTGCTGCAGGGAGAGCCACATAAGGGGATCGGTTTCAGCAATTGCCCCCTCCGGTGCACCGATCACCCTCCCTGTTCAGGACACAATTCCCCCTATTGCCTGGACCCCCCTGTGTGCTGCTTTCCCCCACAACATTGCTGGCTTCTCCTCCTCTCCCTGTTGCCGTCTGCTGCGGGCCACACAGGAGGATCGTTTCAGGATGGAGCCCGGGGGCCGGCAAATATATTTATCACCCCCCCCCCACTTTCCTTTTCTAAATGAACACAGTGAGCCACTGTGTTCATTCATAACAGAAGCATAGTAAACTGTGTTCACTATGCCTCAGTTTGTGAATAAACAGGAAGTCTCTGTACGGAGCGCTCCCTGTTCATTCTTCTGCAGTGCAGCTGAGGCTGCAGAGAAAAGATTGAGACTGGACAGGCTCCCCACCCCACCCCCATGATTTCTAACAGCTGGTTGTATCATTGTGTGTGTCAGGTTCCTATAAGGTGTCACGGTGTCTTTCTCTCCGCACAGGTTCGGCGGTTTGTAGGGCATGAAGATGGAAGCAATGAGTACTTCATCGAGGAATCCCAATTTGCCCCACCACTAGGTCAGAAGATTCAGTTTTTTTTTTACATTTTCGTTACATCAGGCCTCGACAAAAACCTGGGCGCCCGGTCGCAATTGCGCCAATAATTGCCGGTAATTGAGGCTGCGGCTTTGCGGCCTTCACAGAAGGAAACTTAGGCCTGCAGAAGGCCGCAAAGCCGCGAGCCTCAATGACCGGTCGGCCGGCCATTGAGGCCGTGGCTTTGCGGCCTTCTGCAGGCCTAAGCTTCTTTCTGTGATCTGGCGCCATCTTGTGGTGGCCGTTGGCATTACACGTAACTACATTACAAGTAGTAAAACAGCAGTTCTAATGTGTTCTTCATCTCCTTCCCTCTAATTAGAACCCCCCAAACATTATAAATATATTTTTTATTCTAACACCCTAGAGAATAAAATAGCGGCCGTTGCAATACTTTCCGTCACACCCTATTTGCGCAGCGGTCTTAAAAGCGCACTTTTTTTGGGGGAAAAAATACACTTTTTTTTAATGAAAAAATAAGACAACAGTAAATTTAGCCCAATTTTGTTTTTATATTGTGAAAGATAATGTTACGCCGAGTAAATTGATACCCAACATGTCGCACTTCAAAATTGCGTCCGCTCGTGGAATGGCGACAGGCTTTTTACCCTTTAAAATCTCCATAGGCAACGTTTAAAAAAATTCTACAGGTTGCATGTTTTGAGTTACAGAGGAGGTCTAGAGCTAGAATTATTGCTCTCGCTCTACCGAACGCGGCGATACCTCACATGTGTGATTTGAACAGCATTTACATATGCGGCCGCTACTTACTTATGCGTTCGCTTCTGCGCTCGAGCTCGGCGGGACGTGGTGCGTTTTTTGGCTCCTAAGTTTTTTTAGCTGGCTCCTAGATTCCAAGCAAATTTGTCAAACCCTGCGTTACATACCATGTTTTACACACTGTGATGTCATCACTGGGTCTCTGTGCAATGCAGACAGATCATGGCTGGTGGGAGGGGCCAGCAGGGTGCTGTACAGAGCTTCCTGAAAACATCACAGCACCTTACCCCAGTACTCTAGTGCACAGGCTCATGGGAGGAGTTATGCAAATGTCATAATGTCCTGATGGGTGGATGTGAGTCTGGAGGACACGGTGTATTTGCAGGCAGGCTGCCCTAGGTACCGCCCTCATTTCATGCTGAGCCTCCATAATATGGAAAGGACGGGCCAGGGAAGGGCTAGATGTTGCTGGACATCCTCCACCCAGGAATGAAAACCTAATTTCTGTTTCCTACAGACGGATCCAGTAACAAAAACCCACCAGGGAGATGTCACCGCCCTCTGTATTCCCGGGATTCCTCGGAGGAGGTGGAGGAGGAGGAGGATCGATCGATGGAAGAGGATGACGATCATGTAGGTGGAACTGGGGACTTTACAAGGAATACAGAGAGGTTAAAGCTTTATAACGTGTAGAGGAACCTATGAACCCTGCGTTACATACTCCTGACCGCTGAACCCTGCGTTACATACTCCTGACCTATGAACCCTGCGTTACATACTCCTGACCGATGAACCCTGCGTTACATACTCCTGACCTCTGAATCCTGTGTTACATACTCCTGACCTCTGAACCCTGCGTTACATACTCCTGACCTCTGAACCCTGCGTTACATACTCCTGACCTCTGAACCCTGTGTTACATACTCCTGGCCTCTGAACCCTGCGTTACATACTCCTGACCTCTGAACCCTGTGTTACATACTCCTGACCGCTGAACCCTGCCTTACATACTCCTGAGCCCTGCGTTACATACTCCTGACCTATGAACCCTGCGTTACATACTCCTGACCTATGAACCCTGCGTTACATACTCCTGACCTCTGGACCCTGCGTTACTTACTCCTGGCCTCTGAACCCTGCGTTACATACTCCTGACCTCTGAACCCTGCGTTACATACTCCTGACCTCTGAACCCTGCGTTACACACTCCTGACCTATGAACCCTGCGTTACATACTCCTGACCTCTGAACCCTGCGTTACATACTCCTGAGCCCTGCGTTACATACTCCTGACCTATGAACTCTGCGTTACATACTCCTGACTTATGAACCCTGCGTTACATACTCCTGGCCTCTGAACCCTGCGTTACATACTCCTGACCGCTGAACCCTGTGTTACATACTCCTGAGCCCTGCGTTACATACTCCTGATCTATGAACCCTGCGTTACACACTCCTGACCTCTGAACCCTGCATTACACACTCCTGACCTCTGAACCCTGCGTTACATAATCCTGTGCTCTGAACCCTGCATTACAAACTCCTGACCGCTGAACCCTGCGTGACATACTCCTGAACTCTGCGTTACATAATCCTGTCCCCTGAACCCTGTGTTACACTCTCCCGACCTATGATCCCTGCGTTACATACTCCTGAGCCCTGCGTTACATACTCCTGTCCTCTGAACCCTGTGTTACACTCTCCTGACCTATGAATCCTGTGTTACACACTCCTGAGCCCTGCGTTACATATTCTAGACCCCTGACCCCTGCGTTACATACTCCTGACCTATGAACCCTGCATTACACTCTCCTGACCTATGAATCCTGCGTTACACACTCCTGAGCCCTGCGTTACACACTCCTGACCTATGAACCCTGCGTTACATACTCCTGAGCCCTGCGTTGCATACTCTAGACCTATGATTCCTGCGTTACATACTCCTGAGCCCTGCGTTGCATGCTCTAGACCTATGATTCCTGCGTTACATACTCCTGAGCCCTGCGTTACATACTCCTGTCCTCTGAACCCCGCATTACACTCTCCAGACCTATGATTCCTGCGTTACATACTCCTGAGCCCTGCGTTGCATACTCTAGACCTATGATCCCTGCGTCACACAGAACAAATGTACTGTTCATCTACTTTCAATTATAATTGAAGTTTTTATAAACGGACCTCGTTGTGTGATGTTGTTTTCCTCAGGGTGACAATGTAATCAGCATTAAGGTTGAAGATGAAGAAGATCCGTATATGAGGGGCGGGGAGAAGAAAAGTCCCCTAGAGATCAGCACAGGTGAGTAATAAACAATAGGAGGTCTCAGGATTGGCACAGCCATCAGTAATGTGTCTTATATGTGTGACGTGTCAATCTTTATTTATTTCCTATGATAATCATTGCCATCTAGTGGCCATAATGCAGTATTACCCTGATTTCCATATTTCAGAAAAATACTGCATTATGACCACTAGACGGAGCTGATATACCGTATATACTCGAGTATAAGCTGACTTTTCCCACACATTTTCCTACAGATAAGCACTGATAAAACAGATTGGCAGAGTGAGGCTGCAAATGGGCACAGTGGGGGTGCAGATGAGCACATTGAGGCTGTAGATGGCACAGTGAGGCTGCAGATGGGCAGTGATGATGCAGATGGGCACAGCGAGGTTGCAGATTGGCATTGATGACGCAGATGGGCACAGTGGGGGTGCATATGGGCACAGTGAGGCTGCAGATGGGCATTGATACAGATGGGCACAGTGAGGCTGCAGATGGGAACAGTGAGACTTCAGATGGGCACAGTGATACTGCAGATGGGCTTTGATGATACAGATGGGCAGAGTGTGGCTGCAGATGGGCACAGTGTGGGTGCAGATGGGCACAGTGTGGGTGCAGATGGGCACAGTGTGGGTGCAGATGGGCACAATGAGGCTGTAGATGGGCACAGTGAGGCTGTAGATGGGCACAGTGAGGCTGCAGATGGACAGTGATGATGCAGATGGGCACAGCGAGGTTGCAGATTGGCATTGATGACGCAGATGGGCACAGTGGGGGTGCATATGGGCACAGTGAGGCTGCAGATGGGCATTGATACAGATGGGCACAGTGAGACTGCAGATGGGCACAGTGAGACTGCAGATGGGCACAGTGATACTGCAGATGGGCTTTGATGATACAGATGGGCACATTGAGGCTGCAGATGGGCATTGATGATACAGATGGGCACAAAGAGGCTGCAGATGGGCATTAATGATACAGATGGGCACAGTGAGGCTGAAGTAGGGCACTGATGATGCAGATGAGCACAGTGAGGGTGCAGATGGGCACTGATACAGATGGGCACAGTGAGGCTGCAAATGTTCACTGATGAACTGATGATGCAGATGGGCACAGTGAGGCTGCAGTAGGGCACTGATAATGCAGATGGGCACAGTGAGGTTGCAGATGGGCACAGTGAGGCTGCCGATGGGCATTGATACAGATTGGCACAGTGAGGCTACAAATGGGCACACTGATAATGCCGATGGGCACTGATGATGCAGATGAGCACAGTGAGGCTGCAGATGGGCATTGGGGGTGCAGATGGGCACAGTGGGGGTGCAGATGGGCACAGTGAGGCTGCAGATGGCTATTGCTTATTGCTTATCGGCTTCTACTCGGATCGGCTTCTACTCGAGTATATACAGTAGCTAGATATGGAAATATAATAATAGGCCCAGATTCTCCGATGCTCCGTGTCCATCGATGGGTAACGGTCGTTATATTCACCTTGTTTCCTACAGACGGCTCCAGTAACGGAAATACCCCAGAGAGACGTCCCGGTCCTCTGTACTCCCGGGACTCCACACCCCGTGGACATCAGGTATACTCAGGACTGATGGGCTCCCAATTTCTGAACGGAGGACTCCTCCTTATTCAAACTTTCTTGTGCTTCCTTTAGGCTGAAAACCCGGAGCTTGTGATTGTGCCGCAGGCGGAGGACGGAGACGATGACGCGAAGGGAATTCGGACTTCGGAGGTCACCCCGGGTCAGTAAGGAGACCTTTCTGTAGTTTTGGGGTCCGGGTGGGTCGGGTTTAGTCTTTATTGCTATGTCTCTTCTGGTTCCCGTACGGAATATTCGATGTGTAATACTTCCATCCTTCTCAGTAAGCAGTAGTTCCTGTTGAGCGCAAGAGTGGGCACCGTTCCTGACTCGGCATGCGTTCACCCCCCCTCCCCCCCCCCCCCCCGGGCTGCTGCCTTTCCAGCTAAGGAGGGAGCAGTTGAGGGGGATGTAAAGACTCAACTCAACCAATAGGGTTTTATCGCTCTCCCAACTGCTAGTGTAAACGAACCCTTAGACATCTACTTATAAGTAAGGCACTGACGATACAGATGGGCACAGTGAGGCTGCAGATAAGCACTGATGATACAGATGGGCACTGATGATACAGATGGGCACAGTGAGGCTGAAGATAGGCACAGTGAGGCTGCAGATGGGCACTGACGATACAGATGGGCACAGTGAGGCTGCAGATAAGCACTGATGATGCAGATGGGAACGGTAAGGGTGCAAATGGGCACAGTGAGGCTGAAGATGGGCACAGTGAGGCTGCAGTAGGGCACTGATACAGATGGGCACAGTGAGGCTGCAGATGGGCACTGATGATACAGATGGGCACAGTGAGGCTGCAGATAAGCACTGATGATACAGATGGGCACTGATGATACAGATGGGCACAGTGAGGCTGCAAATAGGCACAGTGAGGCTGCAGATGGGCACTGACGATACAGATGGGCACAGTAAGGGTGCAGATGGGCACAGGGAGGCTGCAGATAAGCACTGATGATGCAGATGGGAACAGTGAGGGTGCAAATGGGCACAGTGATGCTGCAGTAGGGCACTGATACAGATGGGCACAGTGAGGCTACAGATTAGCACAGTGAGGCTGCAGTGGGGCACTGATGCAGATGGGAACAGTGAGGCTGCAGATGGGCACTGATGATACAGATGGGCACAGTGAGGCTGCAGATGGGCACAGTAAGGCTGCAGATGGGCACTGATGATACAGATGGGCACAGTGAGGCTGAAGATAGGCACAGTGAGGCTGCAGATGGGCACAGTGAGGCTGCAGATGGGCACAGTGAGGCTGCAGATGGGCACAGTGAGGCTGCAGATGGGCACTGATGATGCAGATGGGCACAGTGAGGCTGAAGGTAGGCACAGTGAGGCTGCAGATGGGCACTGACAATACAGATGGGCACAGTAAGGGTGCAAATGGACACAGTGAGGATGCAGATAAGCACTGATGATGCAGATGGGCACAGTGGGGGTGCAAATGGGCACAGTGGGGGTGCAAATGGGCACAGTGGGGGTGCAGATGGGCACAGTGAGGCTGCAGATGGGCACAGTGAGGCTGCAGATGGGCACAGTGAGGCTGCAGTAGGGCACTGATACAGATGGGCACAGTGAGGCTGCAGATGGGCACTGGTGATACAGATCGGCACAGTAAGGCTGCAGATAAGCACCGATGATACAGATGGGCACAGTGAGGCTGCAGATGGGCACTGATAATACAGATGGGCACAGTGAGGCTGCAGATAAGCACTGATAATACAGATGGGCACAGTGAAGCTGCAGATGGGAACAGTGAGGCTGCAGGTGGGCACAGTGAGCCCTTAGACGAGCCCTTAGACGTCTACTTATAAAATATTCGCTGAGCAAATATTCGCACCACCATTGCATCCCTGTAATGCGTGCAACATGTGGGAAGCAACATGTTCTATTTATTTCCTATGATTGGCAGCTCCATCTACTGGCCACAAAGTGGTATTTTTCCGAAATACCTCAATCAAGAAAATACCGCATAATGGCCGCTAGATGGTGCTGACGATAATAGGGGGAAAAAAATAGAGAACGCCATTTTAGTCTCTTTACAGGGATTATTCAAGACGGTTGGGCGACTGCTGAATCAAGTTAGTTTGGATGGGAGAATTGGCTGATTTTTCTCTCGTTGTCCATCTATGGCCTTTTTTGTGTGGCCCTCAGGGCCCCTGCTGAGAGAAGTCTGTGTTTTTCTTATCTAGGTGCTTACTTGAGCCTGTGGTTTAAAATCTTCGTTAGATTGCCTTCTAGTGGCAATTTAAGACCCTTTTCACACTGGGGTGCAAACCGACCTGAAACAGCGGCTGCTGTTTCTCCAGTGTGAAAGCCAGAGGGCTTTCACACTGGAGCGGTGCGCTAGCAGGACCGCTCCAAAAGTCCTGCTAGCCGCATCTTTGGAGCGGTGAAACACACCGCTCCTCCACCGCTTCTTCCCATTGAAAGCAATGGGAAACCGCGGCTATACCGACGGCAATGCGCCTCTGCAGAGGTGCATTGCGGGTGGTAGTAAGCCTTTTTCGGCCACTAGCGCGGGGGGGGGGGGGGGTAAAACTGCACCATTAGCGGCCGAATACCACCGCAATTCCAACGGTAAAGCGCTGATAAAAAATAGCGGCGCTTTACCGCCACCGCACCTCCCGCCCTAGTGCGAAAGGGGCCTTACCATGTAATGCATTGCATAAGTCTCTGTCAAAAAAATAATAAATAAAATTGTTATTTAGAAAAAAATAAAAAAGGAGAGTCACTACTGTCTCACTTGTTTGTGTAAATTTCAGCTTCAGCTACTGAGCTCTGTAAACATATTTTTTTTTTGTTGCCAACAAAGTAGATAAGGAGAGTCTAGAAAACATAATAAGGAGCAGATGGCGCCATCTGCTGGTTGAAATGAGAAAGGAAAATATTAATTATCATATCTCTTATAAAAAAATAACATAAATATATATAATATAAATATATATATAAAAGGTATTTTTCAAACTATAATAACGACATAAAGGCCCATACACACGATCGGACTTTTTGACAACAACGGTCCGACGGACGTGTTTTATCGGACTGTCTGTACGCTCTATCAGACAATTGTTTTTGGTTTTTCATCGGAAAAATGTTCGCTGTGCATGCTTTCAAACTTTCCGGCAACAAATGTCCGATGGAGTATCCTCCAATCGTATGTAAAGTCCAAAGTACAAACACGCATGCTCAGAACCAATGATGAAGATCAGACAACAATAGCAGAAGTTGCCCAAAGGGTGGCGGTAAAGAGCTGGAAAAAAAAAAAACGTGGTCAGCTTTAGCTACTGAGCCCTGTAAACAGTTTTTTTTTGTTTTTTTTGCAACAAAGTAGATAAGGAGAGTCTAGAAAACATAATAAGGAGAGGAGGGCTCCATCTGCTGGTTAAAATGAGAAAGGACAATATTTATTGACATATCTCTTATAAAAATAACATAATTATATAAAAGGTTAAAACATGAAAGGACTTTTTAAAACTATAATAGCAAAATAACAAATCATTCTTGTTTTGGAGAAGCCACAGTCCTCTGTATAAAAAAATTAAAAATACTTGCACTTTATGGCGCCCTCCTGGATCTTCCAACAGTTGCAGCGAATGGAAACGTTTGAGTCTCCTCAGCATTTACTCCTCTTGTTTGACACCAATGTAGAGGATCGCTGTGGAAGAGGAAACTGAGGAAATGCCTTCCTCATGCCTGCGTCAGACCCAATGGCATTTTTTTTTTTTTTACACCCCAGCTTGGGCACAGCCGATTTCCCCTTGCTGTAAATGGGACATGACAGTCAGTTTTTGTAACGTTCAGGGGTTAACGCCGTTTACGATATTCCCTTCCACCAACCCAAGACAGCTTATCGACACTCCACAATCCGGCAGACGAACACGACCCATAAGAATTCCACCCAGAAACGAGACACAAGCTCTGTTCTCTGGTCCAAACGAATAGAGATTTTAATGGTAAACTCAGGCTCTTATACAGTTAGAAGGAGCAATGGCTTAACTCCACCCACAACATGACACAATGAGCCCAATACACATCTTTAAGTCAGACTTTCTGGCACCAGGTCGGACACAATCCACATGAGCTAATTAGCTACAGCTGACAAGTCAGACATCATGACTCCGGCTTCTCTCACCTGCTATACAATACACATTCATCATCAATAGAAATTCACACAATACAGTGTTAATTAGCATCACACAATGAAAGGTTTTTGAGAGCCAGGCTAAGGTTCATTTACATGACAGTAGCAGACGACTTTAAACACCTTAACAGTCTGTGTTCCCACATTGAATGAATCACTCTTCTATTGACCTGTTGGGTTTAGAATCAACAACCTAAAATATTTTAAGATATCCTGGAATACATTGTGAATTATCATTACTGCCCCATCTCCTGTAATCCACAATATCATTTCTCAGTCACCCTATGCCCCTAGTGGACATAGGATGACTTTAAACACAAGAGTCATCGGTAAAGCTGAAACAGGAGTACTCCACACCCTGCAAGAGCCTCTGGGTCCCACGGGCCCTCCGTTACAGTTATTAATTCAGACTTGAGCCCAAGAGTGACCGGTCCTCTTTACCATCTATAAGCAACACAACGGGTATGGAAAGACAGTGGGTTACTGGTGACAACAGCAATGTGTCATTGACCTCGTGTTCCTTTGGTTCCTCTCCAGATCATGACGGGAAGAACGGTTTTCCTCAACACGAAACCTTAGGCTCTCGCCACTCCAGGGCATCCTCCGTGTGGTCACCCGACGAGTTGGTCTCCCCGGAGGGGAAAATCTACGTTTGCTACGAATGCGGCAAGTGCGTCGTCTACGACGCCATCCTTCAGGGGGCGGAGCCAGGCACGAGCTCGGCCCTGTGCTGCGACTGCGACAAAGCCAACCCGTTCAAGCCCTTCGTCTGCGCCAAGTGCGGCAAGTCGTTCTCCAGCAAGATGGTGTTCATGGCCCACCAAAGCGTCCACACCGGCGGGCAGTCCTTCCTATGCGGCGAGTGCGGATTGACCTTCTCCAACAAGTCCATCCTGGAGACGCACCGGAGCATTCACACCGGGGACCGGCCCTTCTCCTGCTCGGAGTGCGGGAAGTGCTTCGCCATGAAGGCCAACCTGGTCAAACACCTGAAGGTCCACAAGGGGGAGAAGCCTTTTCCCTGCCAAGAGTGCGGCAAGCGTTTCGGCATGAAGTCCAACTTGGTTAAGCACCAGCGGGTTCACACCGGGGAGAAACCGTTTGAGTGCGCTCATTGCGGGAAGGCCTTCGGCATGAAGTCCAACCTAGTTAAGCACCAGCGAATTCACACGGGTGAAAAGCCCTTCAAGTGCCTTGAGTGCGGGAAGGGCTTTGCCAGCCGGTCTAACCTTACCACGCATGAGAAAATCCACACGGGGGAAAAGCCTTTCGCCTGTTCCTTCTGCGGTAAGGGGTTTATCACCAGCTCCGACCTCTCGCGGCACCAGAAGACCCATACGGCCGAACGGCCCTTCATGTGCTCCGACTGCGGCAAGACTTTCATTAGCAAGTCCATTCTTACCGCCCATCAGAAATCTCATACAGGAGACGCCCTCACTTTCAATGTTCTTCCCGAGCGTTTGGACAGCTGCTAGGAAGCGCTGATTGGCCAATTCTTATTTAAAGCATGGACGTGTTGCTCTTCTTTTTTTTTTGTAGCCTTGATCTGATCTTTCATATACAGTGGAACCTCGGATTACGAGCATAGACCGTTCCAGGATTAGCAGTAGCACTTGGCTACGACGAAGGCTATTGCCGAAACGCGTCAGCTTTATTGTCACTTAATAAACGACACTTCCAGGATTACAGTTTTGCCGCCTTTTTTTTACTACTACGAAAATAATATATATAATAAAATGTTCTTAATGTACAACCAGGATCTATTTTGAAGACCAGGGACCTCCAACATTTCTAAAAAAAAAAGGGGCAGTTTACTGTCCTTCAGGCTTTCGGGGGGCCGGACTATGACCAGCGGGAGTCATTGAGAGTAAACAATGCCCCATCATTGATTTTAGTGGGAGGAATAGTGTTTCGTTGTTGTGAGTGGGAGGAATAATGCCCATCAATGGTGTCGGTGGGAGGAATAGTGCCCCATCATTGGCATCAGTGGGGGGAATGGTGCCCCGTCGTTGGTGCCAATGGCAGGAATAGTGCCCCATAGTTGGTGCCAGTGGGAGGAATAGTGCCCCATCAATGGTGTCGGTGGGAGGAATAGTACCCAATCATTTGTGTCATTAGGAGGAATAGTGTCTCACTAGTGGTATGAGTGGGAGGAATAATGCCCTATGGTGGGTGCCAGTGGGAGGAATAGCGCCCCATCATTGGCATCAGTAGGGGGTAATGGTGCCCCATCGTTGGTGTCAATGGCAGGAATAGTGCCCCATCGTTGGCGCCAGTGGGAGGAGTGGTGCCCTATCATTGGCATTAGTGGTAGAAATAGTGCCCCATCAGTGGTGTCAGTGGGAGGAATAGTACCTCATAATTTTTGTCAGTTGGAGGAATAGTATCTCACTAGTGGGAGAAATAATGCCCCAATGGCGGGTGCCAGTGGGAGGAATAGTGCCCCATCTTTGGTTTCCATGGGAGGAATAGTACTCCATCTTTGATGCCAGTGAGAGTTGTGGTGCCCCATCAGTGGTGTCATCATTGGCATTAGTGGGAGGAATGGTTCCCCATCGTTGGTGCCAGTGGGAGAAATAGTGCCCCATCAGTGGTGTCAGTGGGAGGAATAGTACCTAATCATTGGTGTCATTTGGAGGAATAGTGTCTAACTAGTGGTGTGAGTGGGGGGAATAATGCCCTATCATGGGTGCCAGTAGGAAGAATAGTGCCCACTCATTGGTATTGGTGGGGGGGTGGTGCCCCATTGTTGGTGAGAATAGTAGTGCCCCACCTTTGGTGCCAGTGAAAGTAGTGGTGCCCTATCATTGGCATTAACGGGAGGAATGGTGCCCCATCGTCCGTGCCAGTGGGAGAAATAGTGCCCCATCAGTGGTGTCCGTGGGAGAAATGGTGCCCCATCAGTGGTGTCGGTGGGAGAAATGGTGCCCCATCAGTGGTTTCAGTGGGAGGAATAGTACCTCATCATTGGTGTCAGTTGGAGGAATAGTATCTCACTAGTGGTATGAGTGGGAGAAATAATGTCCCATCGTGGGTGCCAGTGGGAGGAATAGTGCCCCATCATTGGCATTAGTAGGGGAAATGGTGCCCAATTGTTGGTGCCAGTGGATAGACTAGTGACCCATCTTTGGTGCCAGCGGGAGGAGTGGTGCCTTATCATTGGCATTAGTGATAAAAATGGTGCCCCATTGTTGGTGCCATTGGGAGCAATAGTGCCCCATCCTTGGTGTCAGTGGGAGGAATGGCACCCCATCAGTGGTGTCAGTCGGAGGAATGGTACCCCATCAGTGGTGTCAGTGGGGGGGGAATGGTGCCTCAACCTCGGTGCCCCATCTTTGGTGTCAGCTGGAGGAAATGTGTCCCAAGGGTCACATATAGGCAAACAAAGGGCCACATTTTGCCCCCCTGACCAAAGTTGGGAGACCGCAGTTCTAGACCTTTCTTGCCAAAACCAATCAGTTCCTGTAATCGCATACCCTGCTCATCTACAGGCACCCCCCCCCCCTTTACTAGCACCACAACCTTGCTTCTTTTTTTTTCTTTTTTAACTCAAGCAAGTACAAAACGCACACTAATGCAGTATAAAAAAATATGCCACAAATCACTGTATTTTCTGCTTATCACCTTTTTTTCCTAGGATCGCCAGCTCCATCTAGTGGCAATGCTGGTATTACTTTTTTTTTTGGAATACCTCAGCCAGGAAGCATTATTGCCACTAGGTGGCGCTGACGATCCTAAGAAATTACAATGTAGACCTGTGGCGCTTATGGATTGACACAAGTACATTCTTTATACCTTTTAAGTAGTAAAATATTTATACAGCGGAATATTAACCCTTGTATGTGAAGTATGGTACCCATGATGCATCTGTTCTGTTCATTTCCTTATCTGTACAAAATGTGTTTTTATTTTTAATTAAAAAATATTTCTACCTGCACTTAAAACCCCATTAAATGAATGCGGATGGCTGTGCGTTTTTCATTTCCTGACGTGCAATTTCTATGGCGGTAGGTAGATCCCACTTTGGTGCAGGAGATACGCACTAACCACTTAAGACCCGGACCATTATGCACGTTAAGGACCAGGCCCCTTTTTGCTATTCGGCACTGCGTCGCTTTAACTGACAATTGCGCGGTCGTGCGGCGTGGCTCCCAATCAAAATTGGCGTCCTTTTTTCCCCACAATAGGGCCATTTCACACTGGTGCGTCTTTGCCGCGTTTTCGCGGTAAAAATAGCGCTATTAAAACGCTCCCCATGCCCCTCTTCATTGAAATGAATTAAAAAACGGGGTAAAAACGCGGTAAAAACCGGAGCGTTAAAAATCGCGGTAAAATTTGACCGCGATTTTACAGCGTTTTTACCGCGTTTTGAATTAATTTCAATGGAGAGGGGCATGGGGAGCGTTTTAGTAGCGCTATTTTTACCAGGGAAAACGCGGAAAGGGCCCTAAGAGCTTTCTTTTGGTGGTATTGGATCACCTCTGCGGTTTTTATTTTTTGCGCTATAAACAAAAATAGAGCGACAATTTTGAAAAAAATTAATATTTTTTTACTTTTTGCTATAATAGATATCCCCTAAAAATATATATAAAAAAAAAAAGTTTAGACCGATACGTATTCTTCTACCTATTTTTGGTTAAAAAAATCGCAATAAGCGTTTATCGATTGGTTTGCGCAAAATCTATAGCGTTTACAAAATAGGGGATCGTTTTATGGCATTTTTATTAATATTTTTTTTTTTACTACTAATGGCGGCGACCAGCGATTTTTATCGGTGCTGCGACATTATGGCGGACACATCTGACAATTTTGACACATTTTTGGGACCATTGTCATTTTCACAGCGAAAAGTGCTATAAAAATGCGCTGATTACTGTGAAAATGGCAGTTTAGGAGTTAACCACAAGGGGGCGCTGTAGGGGTTATGTGTGACCTCATCTGTGTTTCTAACTGTAGGGGGGCGGGGCTGGACGTGTGACGTCATTGATTGTGTTTCCCTATATCACGGAACAGACGATCAGTGACATTGCCACAATGAAGAACGGGGAAGCTGTGTTTACACTCACCTCTCCCCGTTCTTCAGCTACGGGGACCGATCGCGGGACTCCGGCGGCGATCGGGTTCCGCGTGCTTGTGCCCAGCCGTGCCATTCTGCGTGAAGGGGTCCTTAACCACTTCCATACCGGGGGGCACTTCCGCACCTTCCTGTCCAGACCAATTTTCAGCTTTCAGCGCTGTCGCACTTTGAGTGACAATTGCGCGGTCGTGCTACACTGCACCCAAACTGTTTTTTTTATAATTTTGTTCCCACAAATAGAGCTTTCTTTTTGGTTTCATTTTTTGCGCAACAACTAAAAAAAGACCGAAAATTTGGAAAAAAAATAATGTTTTAATTTTTTTTTGTGTTATTTTTTTTTTTGATAAATAAGTACGTTTTCTTCTTCAATTACGGGCACCGATATGGCGGCACTGATGGGCACCGATATGGCGGCACTGATGGGCACCAATGAGGCGGCACTGATGAGTACTGATAGGCGGCACTGATGGGCACTCATAGGCGGCACTGGGCACTCATAGGCGGCACTGGGCACTCATAGGCGGCACTGATGGGCACTTATGGGTGGCACAGATGGGCACTGATAGGTGGGCACTGGGCATGGATGGGCACTGAGGGGTGGCACTGATAGACACTGAGGGGTGGCACTGATGGCATTGCTGGGCATCACTTGTTTATTTACCAATTTGTGCCAGTCAGTGCCCATGTTGCCAGTCAGTGCCCATTCGTGGGCACTGATTGGCATCTATTGTGGTCATTTTTTTTTTATGTTTTTCTTATGGTTGCCCCCTTCCCTGGTGTTTTTTTTATGGTCGCCCCCTTCCCTGGTGGTCCAGTGTGGGCATCCAGGGGGGGCTTGATAAACAATCAGCGTGAACTGATGGGCACTCATGGGTGGCACTGATGGGTACTTATGGGTGGCACAGATGGGCACTGATAGGTGGGCACTGGGCATGGATGGGCACTGAGGGGTGGCACTGATGGCATTGCTGGGCATCACTTGTTTATTTACCAATTTCAGGAAACCCGCCGATCGGCTCTCCTCTACTTGCGTCTGTCGATCAACGGCTCAGGGACACACCCCCCTCTCTCATCTTCCCCCAAAAAAAGATATGGGGAGGGGGGGGGGGGGGATGTAGTCTCGGGGTTGATGGGGAATTTGGCGGCGGGTTATTTGTCAGGTGAATGCGCCACTTGCCACCGTCCAGTACATTCTATGATATATACTATATTCGGTCACACGTTGTGTATATATATCTATCTATATATACAGTATATATATTTATAGATAGATATATATGATTTCCATAGGATTCTATTGGCGGTATTTTAGCCGCTTCCTTGGTGGAAGGAATTACGAGCGGCGCGGGGCGCCTTGCAAAGGACGACAGGTCCCAGCGTGAGGAATGCAGGACATGCTGGGACTTGTTAGTCCTCAAGGGACGAATCGGGATCACCACGAGCTTTGTCTGCGTGGCATTGAGACGTTGTCTGCACACAGCTCATGTAATACAAGCATAAAAATAAAAAATGTGATAAATGTAATAAAAAAAAAAATGTATATAAAATAAAGTTTAGAAGGGGGGGGGGGGGGGTCTAAAATGCTAATCTTCTCATGTGTGTTAGAAGCCATCATTTTTTATTTTATTTTTTTAACTCATTCAATAGTTTTTAATAGGGTTGTCCCGATACCGATACAGAGTATTCGCGGTAGTACTTGTACTTGTACTCCCGCAAATACCCCCGATGCCTAAATAGAATACTCCCCCCCCCCCCCCCGCCGCATCGAAAGACGCCGCCGCATGGGTTAAACAGCGTGCGGGAACATCACAGCTTTCATTTGAATAGCTGTAGTGTTCCCGCTGCGTATAGACACTCCCCCTTGCTCGGGATTGGATGGGTGATCGTGATCTGTCCAATCCCAAGCAAGGGGGAGTGTCTATACGCAGCGGGAACACTACAGCTATTCAAATGAATGCTGTGATGTTCTCCGTGCAGCGGCGGCGGCTTTTGGCGGCTAGGTATGGGGGACACGGCTGGAGGGACATGGCTGCATATGTAGGGGACATGGCTGGAGGGACATGGCTGCATATGTGGGGGACATGGCTGGAGGGACATGGCTGCATATGTGGGGGACATGGCTGCGGGGACATGGCTGCATATGTGGGGGACATGGCTGGAGGGACATGGCTGCATATGTGGGGGACATGGCTGGGGGGGACATGGCTGGAGGGACATGGCTGCATATGTGGGGGACATGGCTGGAGGGACATGGCTGCATATGTGGGGGACATGGCTGGGGGGACATGGCTGCATATGTGGGGGACACGGCTGGGGGGATATGGCTGGAGGGACATGGCTGCATATGTGGGGGACATGGCTGGAGGGACATGGCTGCATATGTGGGGGACATGGCTGCAGGGACATGGCTGCATATGTGGGGGACATGGCTGCGGGGACATGGCTGCATATGTGGGGGACATGGCTGCGGGGACATGGCTGCATATGTGGGGGACATGGCTGCATATGTGGGGGACATTGCTGGAGGGACATGGCTGCGGGGACATGGCTGCATATGTGGGGGGACACATTTTTAAAAAGTATCGGTATTCGGTATCGGCGACTACTTAAAAAAAAAGTATCGGTACTTGTAGTCGGTCCTAAAAAAGTGGTATCGGGACAACCCTAGTTTTTAACTTGTTTATTTACTTAAAAAGTACAATTAAAAAAAAAAAATTGAGCTGCAAAACTTCAAGGCGTATTTATAAAAAAAACCTTCACATTCGTTCTGTGCCAATGGGCCAAAAAAATAAATAAAAATATTATTAGACTATTTTATCTTATGGATTAATATTGGAAAGTACTGCATTTGGCCACTAGATGGCTGTGAGTTTTAAAGGGAATTCCTCTGACCCTTGGCACCATCTAGTGGTCAGATGCATTAATTCAGGAAATAACCCAACGTTTGTTTTTTTTTGTCCCAATCGCACATAACGAATGTCCATGCACTTTCACTGGGTGAGTTTTTTTTATGAATATATCTCTTACCATTCAGATCCGCGCTCTAGCTGAAATATGGCTGCAGTGCAGCTCTCTAGTTCTGGGAGGGGGGGTCCATGAACGTCCTCCAAGCCCCCCCCCCTCGGGCCCCCCTGGGGTGTGTCCTTCGTAACACAGCTGATCACAGATCGGGATAAAGGGACAATCACAGCTGATCACTTGTAAACACACGTGTCGGTTATCGGAATTCCTTTCTTTACCCGCTGTCACAGCATGAGGAGAGGAGAGCTGGTAACCAGAAAGTGTGACAGAGGACATTTACACTGATTATCAGTGCAGCCCCATGAGTGCCAATCGGTGCCTCCTTGTCAGTGTCCATTACTGCTGCCTCATCAGTGCCCATCAGTGCAGCCTGATCAGTGCCCACCAGTGCAGCCTCATCAGTGCCCATCAGTACAGCCTCATCAGTGCTGCCTCATCAGTGCAGACTATTAGTGCCCATCAGTGCAGCCTCATTATTGCAGACTATTAGTGTCCATCAGTGCCTGTCAGTGCAGCCTCATCAGTGCAAACTATTAGTGCCCATCAGTGCACACTCATCAGTGTCCAAAAGTGCAGTCTCATCAGTACAATCTATTAGTGCCCATCAATACAGCCTCATTAGTGCAGCCTCATCAGTGCCCATTGGTACAGCCTCATCAGTGCAGACTATTAGTGCCCATCAGTGCAGCCTCATCAGTGTCCATCAATGCCGCCTGATCAGTGCCCATCAGTGCGGCCTCATCAGTGCAGACTATTAGTGCCCATCAGTACAGCCTCATCAGTGCCCATCAATACAGCCTCATTAGTGCAGCCTCATCAGTGCCACCTCATCAGTGCCCATCAGTACAGCCGCATCAGTGTACACCAGTGCAGCCTCATCAGTGCCCATCAGTACAGCCGCATCAGTGTCCACCAGTGCAGCCTCATCAATACAGCCTCATTAGTGCAGCCTCATCGGTGCCACCTCATCAGTGCCCATCAGTACAGCCGCATCAGTGCCCATCGATACAGCCTCATCATGCAGACTATTAGTGCCCATCAGTGCAGCCTCATCAGTGCCCACCACTGCAGCCTCATAAGTGCCCATCAATACAGCCTCATTAGTGCATCCTCATCAGTGCCCATCGGTACAGCCTCATCAGTGCAGCCTCATCAGTGCCCATCAGTGCAGACTATAAGTGCCCATCAGTGCGGCCTCATTAGTGCCCACCTGTGAGGCCTCATCAGTGCCCATCAATACAGCCTCATTAGTGCAGCCTCATCAGTGCCCATCAGTGCAGCCTCATCAGTACAGCATCATCAGTGCTCATCAGTGCAGACTATTAGTGCCCATCAGTGCAGCCCCATCAGTGTCCATCAGTGCAGCTTCATAAGCGCACATCAGTGAAGGAGAAAAAGTACTTTCAGGTATTTGCAAAACAGAAACTAAGAAAAAAATATATTTTTTTTTTCAAAATTCTTCTTCTTTTTCACTTGTTTATCACAACTCCAGTGGTCATCAAATACCACCAAAAGCAAGCGTTATCTCTCTCAGGAAAATGCAGCGCATTATTTTATTTTATTTTTTGGCGCAGAGAGAAAAAAAAATAGACGATCGAATTTCCAGTCACCGCACTGTTCCCGTAATCCGCCCCACAGAAATGGGCGCACCAAACCCCACGAGCCGAGGTGAAAATAACGCGCCCTCTAGCCTTGCGTCGCCAAACGCGTCCGGGTGTTACTGGCCATTTCTCTTTTTTAATTTTTACCTTTGGAAGTTCTGAAAACTTCTTTTTTTTTTTTCCTGTCAGTCCCCGAAGCCCCGCCCCCTTCTCCTCCACGCCAGTTGCCATCGCAGAAGCTTCATAAACAGCTTAGCTTGCGGAGGAGTTGCCTGTACTTGCCCGCTCGCTGAATTCCCCGGGCCGTCTCCCACCGCCGAGCGACTGGTGAGTGGACTTCGTGTCGCGGCTTGTCACGGCTCTGTGGCGGGCTCCTCCGACCGTTCTACCTAGAGCCCTGGCGGCATTTGCTCCCCTTCAAGTTTTACTCCGTTTTTTTTTTGGCTGAAGAGGTCATTTGCGGCGGGATGTGGTAACGATCGATTTGCTAACCGGTTTCGCTCTGTTTAGCCCCGGCAAGCTCTTAACCACTTAAGACCCGGACCATTATGCAGGTAAAGGACCCGGACAGTTTTTGCGATTCGGCACTGCGTCGCTTTAACCGACAATTGCGCGGTCGTGCGACGTGGCTCCCAAACAAAATTGGCGTCCTTTTTTTCCCCACAAATAGAGCTTTCTTTTGGTGGTATTTGATCGCCTCTGCGGTTTTTATTTTTTGCGCTATAAACAAAAATAGAGCGACAATTTTGAAAAAAAAACAATTTTTTTTACTTTTTGCTATAATAAATATCCCCCAAAAATATATAAAAAAATTTTTTCCTATTCTTCTACATATTTTTGGTAAAGAGAGGAGAGAAACAATTGAGGGGAGAGAGGAGAGAGAAGAAAAGAAATAGGAGAGAAAAAAAGAGAGAGGAGAGAAGAAAGAGAGGAGAGATAGGAGAGAAGAAGGAAGAGAGGAGAGAAGAAAGAGAGGAGAGATAGGAGAGAAGAAGGAAGAGAGGAGAGAAGAAAGAGAGGAGAGATAGGAGAGAAGAAGGAAGAGAGGAGAGAAGAAAGAGAGGAGAGATAGGAGAGAAGAAGGAAGAGAGGAGAGAAGAAGGAAGAGAGGAGAGAAGAAAGAGAGGAGAGATAGGAGAGAAGAAGGAAGAGAGGAGAGAAGAAAGAGAGGAGAGATAGGAGAGAAGAAGGAAGAGAGGAGAGAAGAAAGAGAGGAGAGATAGGAGAGAAGAAGGAAGAGAGAGAAGAGAAGAGAAGAGAGAAGAGAGAGAGGAGAGAAGAAAGAGAGGAGAGATAGGAGAGAAGAAGGAAGAGAGGAGAGAAGAAAGAGAGGAGAGATAGGAGAGAAGAAGGAAGAGAGGAGAGAAGAAAGAGAGGAGAGATAGGAGAGAAGAAGGAAGAGAGGAGAGAAGAAAGAGAGGAGAGAGAAGAAGGAAGAGAGGAGAGAAGAAAGAGAGGAGAGATAGGAGAGAAGAAGGAAGAGGAGAGAGAAAGAGAGAAGAAGGAGAGAAGAAGGAAGAGAGGAGAGAAGAAAGAGAGGAGAGATAGGAGAGAGAAGAAGAGAGGAGAGAAGAAAATAGAGGAGAGATAGGAGAGAAGAAGGAAGAGAGGAGAGAAGAAAGAGAGGAGAGATAGGAGAGAAGAAGGAAGAGAGGAGAGAAGAAAGAGAGGAGAGATAGGAGAGAAGAAGGAAGAGAGGAAGAGAGGAGAGAAGAAAATAGAGGAGAGATAGGAGAGAAGAAGGAAGAGAGGAGAGAAGAAAGAGAGAGAGAGAGAAGAAGGAAGAGAGGATAGGAGAGAAGAAGGAAGAGAGGAGAGAAGAAAGAGAGAGAGATAGGAGAGAAGAAGGAAGAGAGGAGAGAAGAGAGAGAGAAGGAGAGAATAGAGGAGAGATAGGAGAGAAGAAGGAAGAGAGGAGAGAAGAAAGATAGAGAGAGGAAGAGATAGAGAGAGAGAGAGAAGAGAGAGAGGAGAAGAAAGAGAGGAGAGAGGAGAGAGAGAGAGAGAGAGAAGAGAGAGGAGAGAAGGAGAGAAGAAGGAAGAGAGGAAGAGAGGAGAGAAGAAAATAGAGGAGAGATAGGAGAGAAGAAGGAAGAGAGGAGAGAAGAAAATAGAGAGAGGAGAATAGAGAAGGAAGAAGAGAGGGGAGAAGAAAGAGAGGAGAGAGGGGGAGAGAAGAGAGAGAGAGGAGAGAAGAAAGAGGAGAGAAGAGAGAGAGAGGAGAGACGAAAGAGAGGAGAGAGAGAAGAGAGAGGAGAGAGAGAGAGAGAGAAGAGAGAGGAAGAGGAGAGAAGAAATAGAGGGGAGAGAGAGAGGAGAGACGAAACTGAGGAGATAGAAGAGAGAGGAGAGAGGAGAGAAGAAATAGAGGGGGGAGAGAGAGAGGTGGGATTGAAGAAAGGAGAGAGGAAAGAAGAAAAAAGAGAGGAGAGAAGAAAGAAGAGAGGAGAAAAGAAAGAAGAGAGGGGAGAAGAAAGAAGAGAGGAGAAAAGAAAGAAGAGAGGAGAAAAGAAAGAAGAGAGGAGAAAAGAAAGAAGAGAGGGGAGAAGAAAGAGAGGAGAGAGAGAGAGGAGAAAAGAGAGGAGAAAGAGATAGAAGAGAGAGGAGAGAAGAAAGAGGAGAGAAGAAATAGAGGGGAGAGAGAGAGGCGGGAGAGAAGAAAAGAAAGAGGAAAAAAGAAAAGAGAAAGGTAAGAAGAAAAAGGAGAGAAGAATGAAGAGAGGAGAAAAGAAAGAAGAGAGGGGAGAAGAAAAAGAGGAGAGAGAGAGGAGAGAAGAAAGAAGAGAGGGGAGAAGAAAGAGAGGAGAGAGAGAAGAAAGAAGAGAGGAGAAAAGAAAGAAGAGAGGGGAGAAGAAAGAAGAGAGGGGAGAAGAAAGAGAGGAGAGAGAGAGAGGAGAAAAGAGAGGGGAAAGAGATAGAAGAGAGAGGAGAGAAGAAAGAGGAGAGAAGAAATAGAGGGGAGAGAGAGAGGCGGGAGAGAAGAAAAGAAAGAGGAAAGAAGAAAATGGAGAGAGAGGAGAAGAGAATAAAAAGTAGAGAGAGAGGAGAGAAGAAAGAAGAGAAAAGAAAGAAAGGAGAGAAGAAAGAATGTAAAAAAGTTACATTAGTTGGTGATAATAATATAAATCAATAATAATAACGCCATTAAATATGATATAATGCTATTCTAATGATAATAATAGTTATAATAATTCTGTAATAATAAGAATGATAACCAAAAATAATAATTCCACTAACAATCATTTAGTTCTATTCGAATATAATCATCATCATCATACAAAGTAATAATAATAATGCTACTATTATATTCCATTATAATATTAATGATGATCAGAAGCCATAATAATGATGATAATAATAATAATGCCATAATAATAATAACAACGATGTAATGCTACTATTGCAATGTTATAATAATAAGAATCATCTTAAAAGAAAATAATAATATGTTACTATTCCATTGTTAAAAAAAAAAAATCATAATAATAATCATTATAATACCATTTATAATAAAAGTCTATACTTATGTCAGTCCTGTAAAAAAAAAATAATAATTGTAAAGCACACGATTCATTTGTAATGTTGTAGCCCACAGATGAGGGGTGTACAGCTGACTTGTCGGATTCCTTCCGCTGGTTTTCTCCTCTTTGGGCTCCGACAAAATGGCCGCCCGGGGGGGACATCTGGGAGAAATCTCCTCCCTCTAGCGCCGTGGAAGTGTTTAAGAGAACTACATTTCCCGTGAGTGGGCGGCGCCGGGGGGGGAGGAGATGACGTCACGGCGGTGGCGTCTCTCCCCTTCCTGTGTGGGGATCGGACGGTTTGCTGGCAGTGGAGGGTGAGGGGTTAGTAGAGTGGTGATGGGGGGTGGATAGACTGTCCTCCTCTGACTTTCCATCTGTGACACCTCCAGACTCCTCTGTCCTCCTCCCTTCTTCTCATTGTCCATCTCACCTCTTCCATTACTCACTTTACATCTGATCTTCACCCATTGGTCACCCCCTTCTGTGGCCCTGCCCACTGCGCTACGTCTCACCGCCCCTTCACCAATATTAACGTAAACCCTCCGCGAAGCGCCAGGAGCCAACATACTTCGCTGCGACCGTAATCGGATGCCGTAGCTCTGCGATAAGACGATTTAATTTTTTTCGTTTAAAAAAGCGATTCCACTTTTTGATCGGAAAATTTTCACCTTTTTTTTGCGACAATTATCAATTTTTCTTTTCGTAGGCACAAGGTTTGTTATTGATGGTTTGGTTGGCGGGCATCGCGGCGGTTGCCAGTCGTGTCCATGGCGTTTGCGCTAGAGAGAGTCCTATTCGTAAAGTCTGCGAAAATCTGTCTTCGTTGTTGAATCTTTTGCCCCACCCCCCTGTCCCCGGACGTTCTGCGTTGTCTTACAGCCCTCCATTACTTTTGCAGGTTTCCAGGAGGTGGACAGGCTTGGCTTCCTCAGGAGGACTTCGGCATCATACCGGAATGAGGTCCAGCTCCCGCTGTTAGCGCTAGAAACCCATCGCTACGGGCACGTCGGCCCGCCCCCCTCTATTTCTGACCCAAAAAATAGCCCTGGGCTCCATTTTCTGAATGGTCAGGAGGGGAGTGGAAAGGCAACCCTAGCACTTGGGTCTAGTGCTTCCAGCCAGGAAGGTACAGGGGGGCGTAGAAGTATGGCAGTGAGGTCCTCCCGGGGAACGAGAACCTTCACCTGATGGAAAACTATGAAGGTAATTCTGCCCGACGTTCTGCGTTTAAACCATTTTTATTGGTCCCGATCGCTTTACTAAATCGAGCTTTTCAAACTTTTTTTTTTTTCTTCTTTTATAAAACTTTTAGGGCTCTGCGGAGGCGGGGACGCTGAGATGGAGGATCGGAAGCCTTTATTGGGTAAGAAGATCGCACCTGCGGTCACCAAGAAACAAAAAACACAAAATGATGGGGTGCATGTCTCCCAAGTTGTATTTGTTTTTGTGTGGGGCTTCCAGGGGGCCACAGGCAAAGGTTCTCTAGTGTGTGGCTTTCAGGGTGGTCATAGGTAGGAGTTCTCCAAATGTGGGTCTTCAGGGGGGGGGGCCGTAGGTACAAGCTTTCCAAGAAGGGGGCTTCCAGGGTGGCCTAAGTTGGAAGTTCTCCAAGTGTCGGGCTTCCAGGGTGGCACTAGGTAGAAGTTCTCCAAGTGGGGGGGGGGGCATCTAGGGTGGCCATAGGTAGACGTTCCCCAAGTGTGGGCTTCTAGGGTGGCCATAGGTAGACGTTCCCCAAGTGTGGGCTTCTAGGGTGGCCATAGGTAGACGTTCCCCAAGTGTGGGCTTCTAGGGTGGCCATAGGTAGACGTTCCCCCAAGTGTGGGCTTCTAGGGTGGCCATAGGTAGACGTTCCCCAAGTGTGGGCTTCTAGGGTGGCCATAGGTAGACGTTCCCCAAGTGTGGGCTTCTAGGGTGGCCATAGGTAGACGTTCCCCAAGTGTGGGCTTCTAGGGTGGCCATAGGTAGACGTTCCCCAAGTGTGGGCTTCTAGGGTGGCCATAGGTAGACGTTCCCCAAGTGTGGGCTTCTAGGGTGGCCATAGGTAGACGTTCCCCCAAGTGTGGGCTTCTAGGGTGGCCATAGGTAGACGTTCCCCAAGTGTGGGCTTCTAGGGTGGCCATAGGTAGACGTTCCCCAAGTGTGGGCTTCTAGGGTGGCCATAGGTAGACGTTCCCCAAGTGTGGGCTTCTAGGGTGGCCACAGGCAAAGGTTCTCAAGTGTGTGGCTTCCAGGGTGGTCGTAGGTAGAAGTTCCCAAAGTGTGGGGTTTTCATGGTGGTCAAAGTTCTCCAAATGTTGGTCTTCAAGTAGGGGGGCTTAGGTGGTGGTTTTCTAAGAAGGGGGCTTCCAGGTGGCCTTAGTTGGAAGTTTTCCAAGTGTGGGGCTTCCAGGGTGGCACTAGGTAGAAGTTCTCAAAGTAGGGGAATCTAGGGTGGCCATAGGTAAAAATTCACCAGAGAAGGTGGCTTCCAGGGTGGCCATAGGTAGACATTCTCCAAGTATGGGCTTCTAGGGTTTCCATAGGTAAAACTTCTCCAGCAAGGCCAAACGTGGAAGGTCTTGAAGTGTGGGGCTTCCAGGGTGGCACTAGGTAGAAGTTCTCAAAGTAGGGGAATCTAGGGTGGGCATAGGTAAAAGTTCTCCAGAGAAGGTGGCCATAGGTAGACGTTCTCCAAGTATGGGCTTCTAGGGTTTCCATAGGTGAAACTTCTCCAGCAAGGCCATAGATAGAAGGTCTGAAAGTGTGGGGCTTCTAGGGTGGCCATAGTTGGAAGTCCTCCAAGTGTGGGGCTTCTAGGGTGGCACTAGGTAGAAGTTCTCCAAGTAAGGGAATCTAGGGTGGCCATAGGTAAAAGTTCTCCATAGAAGGTGGCTTCCAGGGTGGCCATAGGTAAACGTTCTCCAAGTATGGGCTTCTAGGGTTTCCATAGGTAAAACTTCTTCAACAAGACCAAAGGTGGAAGGTTTGAAAGTGTAGGGCTTCCAGGGTGACACTAGGTAGAAGTTCTCCAAGTGGGGGGGGGGGGGGCATCTAAGGTGGCCATAGCTAAAAGTTATCCAAGAAGGGGGCTTCCAGGGTGGCCTTAGTTGGAAGTCCTCCAAGTGTCGGGCTTCCAGGGTGGCACTAGGTAGAAGTTCTCCAAGTGGGGGGGGGGGGGCATCTAGGATGGCCATAGGTTGACGTTCCCCAAGTGTGGGCTTCTAGGGTGGCCACAGGCAAAGGTTCTCAAGTGTGTGGCTTCCAGGGTGGTCATAAGTAGAAGTTCCCAAAGTGTGGGGTTTTCATGGTGGTCAAAGTTCTCCAATTGTTGGTCTTCAAGTAGCGGGGGGGGGGGCCATAGGTGGTGGTTTTCTAAGAAGGGGGCTTCCAGGTGGCCTTAGTTGGAAGTTTTCCAAGTGTGGGGCTTCCAGGGTGGCACTAGGTAGAAGTTCTCAAAGTAGGGGAATCTAGGGTGGCCATAAGTAAGAGTTCACCAAAGAAGGTGGTTTCCAGGGTGGACATAGGTAAACGTTCTCCAAGTATGGGCTTCTAGGGTTTCCACAGGTAAAACTTGTTCAGCAAGACCATAGGTGGAAGGTTTGAAAGTGGGGCTTCCAAGGTGACACTAGGTAGAAGTTCTCCAAGTGGGGGGGGGGGGGGCATCTAGGGTGGCCATAGGTGAAACTTTTCCAGCAAGGCCATAGATAGAAGGTCTGAAAGTGTGGGGCTTCCAGGGTGGCCATAGTTGTAAGTCCTCCAAGTGTGGGGCTTCCAGGATGGCACTAGGTAGAAGTTCTCCAAGTGGTGGTGGGGGGACATCTAGGGTGGCCATAGGTAAAAGTTCTCCAGAGGAAGTGGCTTCCAGGGTGGCCATAGGTAAAGGTTCTCCAAGTGTGGACTTCTAGGGTTTCCATAGGTAAAACTTCTTCAGCAAGGCCATAGGTGGAAGGTCTTAGGCTGCATTCACATCTAGGCAGCAAGTAACGCCGCGTACGCGGCATTACTTGCCGCGATTCGATTCATTTTTTTTTTTTTTTTTTACAAATCATCCCCATTGATGTCTATGGCCGAACGCCAATGTCGCCTGAAAAAAAGGGTCCGGGACTTTTTTTCAGGCGACAGGCGTTCGGCGTTTTAGAGATGTGAACCATCTCTATAGACATGAATGGGGATTCGCCCCTCCAGCGGCACGAGCGTCGGGCGACAGGCGATTTGTCGCTCAGATGTGAATGCAACCTGAAAGTGGGGAGCTTCCAGGGAGTTGGGAGGCCAAAGGTGGAAGTTCTCCAAGTCTGTGGTGTGGCTTTCAGGGTGACCATCTGTGGAATTTCCCAAAGTGTGAGACTTTTAGGGTGGTCATTGGTGGAAGTTGCCACTTCTGAGACTTTCAGGTAGACCATGTATGGAAGTTCTTCTATTGTGAGGCTTTCAGGGAGGCCATAGGTGAACATTCTGCGACTGTAAGGCTGTCAGGGTTGCCATTGTTGGAAGTTGCCCAAGTCTGGGATTTTCAGGATGGGCACAGGTAGAAGTTCTCCAAGTGTGGGGCTTTCAGGGAGGCCATAGGTGGAAGTTCTCCAGGGAAGCCAAACATGGAAGTTCTCCATTATCTGGGGCTTTCAGGGAGGCCATAGGTGAAAGTTCTCCGACTAAGGCTTCCAGGGTGGTCATTGGTGGAAGTTCCCCAAGTCTGGTATTTTCAGGAAGGCTTTAGGTGGAAGTTCTCCAAGTGTAGAATTTCTAAGGAGGCCAGAGGAGGAAGTTCTCCAAGTGTGGGGCTTTGAGGGTGCCCATAGGTTGGAGTTCTCCAAGTGTGATACTTCCAGGGTGGCCATAAGAGGACGTCTTGTATGGTCACGTGTTCTGGTTCCTGTGATTGCCCCTGTTTTACCATTGTGTTCTTTGATGGACGTTTGTCACTAGATGATGCCGATGATCATAGTAAATCAATATATTGGCCAAAATACAGCCAAAATTGGCTGGATGAATGATTATGACTCTCGTCCAATTTTTTTTTTATATAAATAGGCCCCTAATTGTTGGGTTTAGTGGTTACGTTTTGAAATTAAGGATTAAGCTGAGATAAAACTTTAATGGTTCAGGATTACAGTTGCTTATCGATGCGCATCTTGTTTAGGTATAAGTCAAACTCTTGTGTTTATTGAGATGGTGAACTGGTGGACTTCTTCTGGAGGCCTTTAGATTTATCTGGGGAACCTAGCTCCTTGAGGCTTATCTGGGGAACCTAGCTCCTTGAGGCTTATCTGGGGAACCTAGCTTCTTGAGGCTTATCTGGGGAACCTAGCTCCTTGAGGCTTATCTGGGGAACCTAGCTCCTTGAGGCTTATCTGGGGAACCTAGCTCCTTGAGGCTTATCTGGGGAACCTAGCTCCTTGAGGCTTATCTGGGGAACCTAGCTCCTTGAGGCTTATCTGGGGAACCTAGCTCATTGAGGCTTATCTGGGGAACCTAGCTCCTTGAGGCTTATTTAGGGAACCTAGCTCCTTGAGGCTTATCTGGGGAACCTAGCTCCTTGAGGCTTATCTGGGCAACCTAGCTCCTTGGGGCTTATCTAGGGGAAGCTAGCTCCTTGAGGCTTATTTAGGGAAGCTAGCTCCTTGAGGCTTATATAGGGGAACCTCGCTCCTTGAGGCTTATCTGGGGAACCTAGCTCCTTGAGGCTTATCTGGGGAACCTAGCTCCTTGAGGCTTATCTGGGGAACCTAGCTCCTTGAGGCTTATCTGGGGAACCTAGCTCCTTGAGGCTTATCTGGGGAAGCTAGCTCCTTGAGGCTTATCTGGGGAACCTAGCTCCTTGAGGCTTATCTAGGGGAAGCTAGCTCCTTTGGGCTTATCTAGGGGAAGCTAGCTCCTTTGGGCTTATCTAGGGGAAGCTAGCTCCTTTGGGCTTATCTAGGGGAAGCTAGCTCCTTTGGGCTTATCTAGGGGAAGCTAGCTCCTTTGGGCTTATCTAGGGGAAGCTAGCTCCTTTGGGCTTATCTAGGGGAAGCTAGCTCCTTTGGGCTTATCTAGGGGAAGCTAGCTCCTTTGGGCTTATCTAGGGGAAGCTAGCTCCTTTGGGCTTATCTGGGGAACCTAGGCCCCCTTCGGGCTTTTCTGGGGAACCTAGGCCCCCTTCAGGCTTTTCTGGGGAACCTAGGCCCCCTTCAGGCTTTTCTGGGGAACCTAGGCCCCCTTCAGGCTTTTCTGGGGAACCTAGGCCCCCTTCAGGCTTTTCTGGGGAACCTAGGCCCCCTTCAGGCTTTTCTGGGGAACCTAGGCCCCCTTCAGGCTTTTCTGGGGAACCTAGGCCCCCTTCAGGCTTTTCTGGGGAACCTAGGCCCCCTTCAGGCTTTTCTGGGGAACCTAGGCCCCCTTCAGGCTTTTCTGGGGAACCTAGGCCCCCTTCAGGCTTTTCTGGGGAACCTAGCTCTGGTTATTTTGTAATCTGAATATCTAGTATAAAGAAAAAGCAGAAGACATTTTTTTTGCCTACAGATGGAATCGGGAACAGAGTGAAGAGGAGTCCAAGTGCACCCCTCTCCTTCACACCTCACTGCCCACAGAGTATTAAACAGGAAGTTGAGGATTCTCCACGAAGTTGTACAGAAGAGGACTACAGAGAGCGGTGTGAAGATACAGACTATTACAATGAGGCCCAGCAATACTTCAAGGAGGAAGAACAGGAAGAGTATGGCACCCACCAAGAGCACCAGGTAGACCCAGTGCTCTCCACAATTTAGAGTATATATTTTTTTATATTAAAATGTAAAAAATTGGAGACTAATACAAATTCTATTGTTAAACCCTCAGCTAGATGATGATGGTCATGAGGTGGCCACACAGACAGAGCAAGGGGACGAGATGCAGATCAAAGAGGAGCAGGAGCCTGTGGATATCGACGATGGTAAGTGGAGCTGCAGCTTATGTCACTTTGGGCTTTGAAAATGGTCGGCTTGGCACAGTGTGAAGGAAACCAGCACCGAAAAGATATATCCTCCAAAACTTTTGGTTATAGAAGATTTAGATGAGCGAGTCGTCGTGTGCTTTATATATTTTTGGGTCTCCTTCAGTAAAATGTATTTTTTGTGGTTTCTAGTTTTGCCCCTAATATTTTTGGAGTTTAGCAATGTTCACCTACCTTGGGGTGTTCCCACGCTCCTGTGCAAATTTAATATAAATGTTAAAGCTCAGCTCCAGCCAGGACAGAGCAGACCAAGGTTATAGTCTGTCAGCCTTCTGTAGTAATTTAGGAAGGTAACTGATGAGGGTTACTGTTGAACGGGTCAAAGCTGATCAACAATTTTGTGTATTACGTGGTATGTAGGGTTGTGCCCCAATACTGAGCATTTGCCCGACTTGTACTTGTACTCAGGCAAATGCTCCGATGCTTCACACGATACATGGGCAGTCAGGGATGATCAGTGCGACGAGGGGAGTTACAAACACTGATCTCCTAGTATAGATTTCAAGCCTGACAGCTTCTCCCTGGACCCCCCCCCCCTTTTTTATCTGCTTTAGTGAAATGTATACAGCAGTGATTGGTGCTTGTATCTCCCCCCAAAGCTGCACCGATCACCGCTGACTGCCCCTGTATCCTCCTCCAGTCCCCCCTCGGTGCTGCTGCTGTCCTCCTCTGCGCTCTGTGTCCCGTGTCCTCCTCCAGTCCCCCCTCTGTGCTGCTGCTGTCCTCCTCTTCACTCTGTCCTGCGTCCTCCTCCAGTCCCCCTCCGTGCTGCTGCTGTCCTCCTCTGCTCTGTGTCCCATGTCCTCCTCCAGTCCTCCCTCCATTCTGCTGATGTCCTCCTTCGTGCTCTGTGTCCCGCGTTCTCCTCCAGTCCCCCCTCCGTGCTGCTTCTGTCCTCCTCTGCGCTCTGTGTCCCCTGTCCTCCAGTCCCCCCTCCGTGCTGCTGCTGTCCTCCTCCGCGCTATGTGTCCCGTGTCCTCCAGTCCCCCCTCCGTGCTGCTGCTGTCCTCCTCCGCACTATGTGTCCCGTGTCCTCCAGTCTCCCCTCCGTGCTGCTGCTTTCCTCCGCGCTCCGTGTCCTGTGTCCTCCTCCGCGCTCCATGTCCTGTGTCCTCCTCCGCGCTCCGTGTCCTGTGTCCTCCTCCGCGCTCCGCGTCCTCCTCCGCGCTCCGCGTCCTGTGTCCTCCTCCAGTCCCCCCTCCGTGCTGCTGCTGTCCTCCTCTGCGCTCAATGTCCCGTGTCCTCCGCGCTGCTGCTCTCCCTCTCCCCACTCGGTGTCCCCCTCCGTACTGCATGTCTTCCTCCATGCTGCTGTTCTCCCCCTCTGTGATACTGCTCTCCCCCTTCACACTTCATTTCCCTCTCTGCTCTCCGTGTCCCCCCTCCGTTCTGCTACTCTCCTCCTCTGCGCTCCGTGTCCCCCTCTGTTCTGCTGCTGCTCTCCGCGCTCCGTGTCCCCCTCCGTTCTGCTGTTCTCCGCGCTCCGTGTCCCCCTCCGTTCTGCTGCTTTCCCCCTCCGCGTCCCCCTCCGTTCTGCTGCTCTCCCCCTCCGCGATTCGTGTCCCCCGCCGTTCTTCTGTTCTTACCCTCAATGTCGTCCTCCACTCCCTCTGTCCTCGATCTGTCAGGATGGAGAGCGGAGGTAGTGATCACTGAATCTGTCCATTCACATTACTGAAACATCGTAACCTGTGTTTACGATGCTTCAGTTTATGAATGGAGAGGAGCCTCTGTCTTATCTCCATTAATTTTTAGTGCAGCTGAGAAAGGGACTGGGGAATCTGTGTCCTTAGTCCCTTTCTATGTCTCAATGGGGAGATGTCAGAGGTCTGTTAAGACCCCCAACAGGGCTAAAAAAAAAAAAAGTTTGGGCTGTAAATAATAAAAAAAATAATTATTGTAAAAAATAAATAAAAATGTAAATAAAAAACACAACCCCCCCCCCCCCCCCCCCAAAAAAAATAAGAAAGCATTGTAAAAAAAAATGAACAAAAAATAATAAAAATTGTAAAAGAAAAATACTGGCACATGTGTCACATGACAAAAAAAAGTACCGGTAATGGGTATCGGCGAGTACTTGGAAAAAAAAGTATCGGGACAACCCTGGTGGTATGACTGAGAATATTTTTAAATACAACTGTTTTTATTGCATACTTACTTTTCTTTGCAATATGGGTAGATCATGGCTAGTGGGAGGAGCCGTGAGGATGCTGTACATGGCTTCCTAAAATCATTACAACACCTCGCCCCAGTACTCCTCTTAGGAGCCCTCAGCCATGATGCTGGGAGGAGTTATGCAAATATCAAAATAACTTGATGGGAGGGTTTCAGTCGGGAGGAGTGGGTGTTCCTGTCTCGCCTATCTCACTCCTTCCTGCTTGCTCCTGTCACTCTAGCACACACTTGATGTCCTCAGTACAGATGGCACTGGCAATTGGAACTGGTTGGCACTGGCTGGCAGTGGTTGGCACTGGCGGGTGACACTGGTTTGCACTGATTGGCGGTGGCACTGGCAGGTTTCACACCAAGCCGAGTGTAACTGTGTAAAACTAACAGAGAGGATCTGTCAGCTCGATGTCGGGGGTGGGCGGGACTCGATGTCGGGGGTGGGCGGGACCCCCAGCAGCTAAATTACACCAATGATTAGGCTGCTTTAGAAAGGGGGCGTGGTCACATACACATAGCGGCCCGCCCAGATATTATACCATTGGCTGGTGTAATATAGCTGATGGGTCCTGCCCACCCCCGACATCGAGCTGACAGCTCCTCCCTCTCTCTTCTGTTACTTGTCAGTTTCACACTCAGCGCCGCGCTTGATGCTGCCAGAGCCGCTGAGTGTGGAGAAGGGAGGAGGAACGGCGGTCAGTGTAAAATATCGGCCTAATTTTGATAATAATCGGCCGATGCTGATTTATCAAAAATGGCCAAATATCGTCCGATATATCGGTCTACCTCCTAGTTATGGTAGCTAGCTGCTACCATAACAACGGTATTCCTCTTACAACAGAGGACGTAAAACTGCAGGCATTTCTTACTTGCATAGGCATTTTTTGGGGGGGGGGACTATGGGCCAGATTCAGGTAGATGGGCGCTTCTTTACTTTGGAGTAACGTTTCTCGTTTATGTTACTCCGCCGTAACTTTAGGAGCAAGTACTGTTATCCACAAAGCGAGCCTGCGGAATTCAAATTGGGCGGGTAGGGGGCGTGTACTGCGCATGCGTCGACTGTCAGTGCGCATGCTCCAAATTCTTTCAGGGAACGTCAATGACGTCAACCCCCATTCACGGACGTTTTACGCAAACGACTCGAATTTTTTTTATTGCGACGCGATGACGACGGCCATACTTAACATAGGATACTCCACTAGGGGGCTGCTTTATCTTTGCGCCGCGTATCTCTTACGGAAACGTCGGAAAGTCACTGCGTCGCGCCCGAATACGATCGTGAATTTCCGATTCCCGCTGATTAACATATTCTCTGCGTTAATCAGCGGGAACGCCCCGCGTGCCATTTTTAAAATTGAAGTTACGATACGACGGCGAAATACAATTACGCCGCTCGTATAGTAACTCCAACCCGGCGTTTCATGTTTTCTGCTTACTGAAAACAGAAACGCCGGCTCAAAGTGAGAGTTAGGCTGGAGTATCACAGATACTCCAGCCTAACTCTACCTGAATCTGGCCCTATGAATTTAACTTAAGGTTGGGGTTGAGCCAAAGCTTAACTGTTCTTTTTTCTCTCCAGGCTATGACATGAATGATCAAGATTCTTGCGATTCCGCCACAACATCCAGAGCTGGATGCCTGCCAATTGACGAGTACGGGCAACTAGCAGACAAGCCGAAACAGTACATCTGCTCGGAGTGCGGCAAAGGGTTCAGCCTCTACTCCTATCTCACCAAACACCAGCGTTGCCACTCGGACGAGAAGCCTTTCACCTGCATTGAGTGTGGCAAGTGTTTCCGGTACAAGCCCAGCCTGGTTGCCCACCAGCGCGTCCACACGGGCGAGAAGCCATTTTCCTGCACGGAGTGCGGCAAGCTCTTTGTCACCAAGTTTAACTTGAAGGCCCACGCCAAGGTCCACACCGGAGAGAAGCCAGTGGAGTGCCCGGCGTGCGGCCGTTGCTTCAGCAACAACCCGGCACTGGTGAAGCACCTTCGGATCCACACAGGCGAGAAACCCTTCTCTTGCACCGTCTGCGGCAAGGTCTTCGCCAGCCGCTCCTGCCTGAACGCTCACCAAGTGATCCACACGGGCGAGCGCCCGTACATGTGTGCCGAGTGCGGCAAGGCCTTCGCCAACCAGTCCAACCTCATCTCCCACCGGATCATCCACACCGGCCAGAAGCCCTACATCTGCCCGGAGTGCGGCCGGGGCTTCGCCAACCAGTCCAACCTGGCCAAACACAAAATGACCCACACGGACCACAAGCCCTTCGTCTGCATAGAGTGCGGCAACGTCTTTGCCAGGAAGGAGGGCCTGGCCAAACATTTCGAAAGGATACACAAGAAGAAATTAGAATTCTGAGGATTAAAAAAAAATACTTTAGCAGTTTTCGGAATGCTGGTACGCGTAAAAACCTTGGCGCGCACTCCTACGATGTATCCCTCAACTTGGCCTTTTCTTTTTTTGGACTGGTTGACAAACATTTTAACCGGACCATCCAAATCGGGAATAACATTTGCGCAAGAACGCCGTTTAGAGTCGGTTTTATTCCTGCGTTGACGGACAACTTGCCGGCTTGTTTCGTCTGCACTCGAAATGACATAAGTGAGACCTGGATAAAAAAAAAAAATCATTCAGCGGTTTTACTCCATTTTTCCGAGAGAGGGCAGGATAAAAACCGCACTCACAAACGGGAGGAGACAAAGGCAGGTGGTATTAAAAGGGATCAAAATCTGAAGATCCACCATGGGCTCTCTACAGCTTCCTCCTCCTGCGTTTAAAAAAAAACAAAAACGCGAGTTTGAGGCGTAAAGGGCGCGTGTGCGAGCTCTGGGATGTTTTTATTCTTCAACGCAGTGGCCGCTTTCAACAGCCGCACACTTTACTGGTGAGAAGATCCTCACAGAACATCTCGACAGATCGATGAGGACTTGGCTTCATGGATTACTGATTCCTTCTTTTTTTTTATATATATTGGCGAGCAGGAGGCACGGCAGGTTAGGTTTTAAAAGAGTTTGATATTACGCACACAATTTTCAAAAGTTGAAGGCAAAACCCGGGCGCCAAGGTCGAACGTGGTCTCCGTCTGGTGGCTCTTCTCTACTCCCCCTGTTATGGAATAGAGCAGGAACTTTTACTACGTGAAGAAAGAATTCCGGACGACTGCACTTCCAAAAAATCCTTTTATTGAAGCTTCATGGGTTGAGTGGTTGACAGACAGAGCACGGTAGCCGCGTTTCACGCAAATGTCAGCACTGAGATGTTACAGATGGAGCAGGGGACAAATGGGTAGCTGCGTTTCGTGCAAATGTCGGAGCTTAGACGTTACAGATGGAGCAGGGGACAAAGAGTTAGCTGCGTTTCGTGCAAATGTCAGATCTTAGACGTTACAGATGGAGCAGGGGACAAAGGGGTAGCCGTGTTTCACGCAAATGTGAGCGCTTAGTCATTACAGATAGAGCAGAAGACAAAGAGGTAGCCACGTTTCGTGCAAATGTCAGTGCTTAGACCCCTTTCACACTGAAGCGGTTTTACAGCGTTTTAGCGTTAAAAATAGCGCTATTAAAACGCTCTCCATGCATCTCAATAGACCCTTTCACACGGAGTCCTGCAAGCAGCATCTTTGGAGCAGCTTTTGGGCGCTGAAAAAAAAGCGCTCCAAAAACACCCCTCTCCATTGAAGTGAATTGAAAGCGCTGTTAAAATGCCTTGTCCTTTCGCACTGAGGCCTTGCACTGGCGGGACGTTGAGGAAAGCCCTGCAAGCAGCAGCTTTTGGGCGCTGAAAAAAAACCGCCCCTCTCCATTGAAATGAATTGAAAGCGCTGTAAAAGCGCCTTACCCTTTCACGCTAAGGCACTGCAAAAACGCCCTAAAACGTTAGGGTCTTAGCGATGCTTTACCAGCGGGCGCTGGCAGTGTGAAAGGGCTCTGAAAGCACTCAGGCTTTCACATTGGGATTGCAGATGAGGCTTCGATCGAATAAGGCTCGAAAAACGCCCCAATGTAAAAGGGGGCCCAAGTCATTAGAGATGGAGCAGGGGGACAAAGAGGTAGCCACGTTTCACGCAGATGTCAGCGCTTAGTCATTACAGAGGGAGCAGGGGACAAAGAGGTAGCCGCGTCTCTGACATTTGCACGAAACGCCTCTACCTCTTTGTCCCCTGCTCCATCTGTCAACCACTCATCATATGAAGCTTCAATAAAAGGATTTTTGGAAGTGCAGCCGTCCGGAATTATTTCATCACGTTACACAGCATGCGAGCTGGGCTAGCACGTGACTATTGTGTGTGTGTGGGGGGGGGGGGGATTAAACCGAGACTTGCTCACCTGGAGCAGGTTTTCTTGTTTCACAAGGAACTTTTACTTGTATACCAGCTCTTGCTCTCTCCAACTTCACCTTTGCACCAGACTGTCCCCCAACCCAACCTTCTAGCTGGGTATCATGGTGGGGGAGGCCACTTATTACAAGACTTCAGAAACCCCCTCCGACCTAGAAAAACACACTAAAACATTCGCCGTCGGAGGAAAACAAGTGCCGCGATTTACATTTTCCCCCCGTTTCCCGACGTTCTGTCTGCTGCTAAAAACGCCAGGTGCACTTTAACTGCTATTTTAAAGACTGATGTCTGGGCCGTGTGCTGCACTTTAGTGGCAGAAATTTGCCAGCATGCTGGAAATCCTAATCGGCGGACTGATCCTACCTATGTGGAGAGAAGCTTCGGCAGCCATGATTTGTTCCCCAGTACATCTAATAATTACGGCAACCTAATCATCTGCGGAACCATCTAAAACGTCTCCCCTGCTCCTGCAAAAGTCGGCCCGGCGCCTCCTGGTTTTCATCAAACGGCTACATTTGACACACATGCGCTTCTCATCTAGGACATTTTTAGATTTTGTATATGAATGTGAATTTGTGAGAGGAGACCCCTGTGTTAAAGGGTCAAAAAAGAGTGCACAATTATGAAAATGTCTATTTTTAAAAAAACAAATAACGATGGTCGGCTACAGACAAATTACTGTAAGAAAGGGTTTTCTACCCACGCCTGTAGGCACCGATACTGGTCAAATGGTGCTTGGCTGCGCTCCCCACCTAAAGAGACCGGTCGTACGTTAACGTCAACATTGGTAAAACCTTTATTGTTCTGGACAATAACACAGAATGTCCGCCCAGAGCTTCCTCACTCTGACGACGTATTTCGCCCAGGAAGAGCGTAGTCAAGAAGGACTAAGCCCGTTTCAGGAGAAATACGTGAGTACTGGCTGAATGGAGCTCAGCTACGCTCCCCATGTGTCACAAGAAAGGAGCCCAACAGGCATCTAGTGTTCTAGACAATGACACAGAATGTCCGCCCAGATCTTCCTCACTCTTGACATATTTCTAAGACCAGAAAGAGCATAGTCAAGAAGGACTAAGCCTTGTTTCAGGAGAAATACGTGATTACTCGCTGAATGGAGCTCCCCATGTGTCGCAAGAAAGAGACCAGGCATGTGTTGTTCTGGACAATGACACAGAATGTCTGCCCAGACCTTCCTCACTCTTGATGTATTTCGCCCAGAAAGAGCTTAGTCAAGAAGGACTAAGCCCTTTCCAGGAGAAATACGTGAGAGTACTGGCTGAATGGAACTCGGCTACGCTCCCCATGTGTCACGAGAAAGGAGACCAGGCACGTTCTGATGACATCAACATTAGTAAATCTTTATTATTCTGGACAATGATACAGAATGCCCACCCAGACCTTCCTCACTCTGACGTATTTCGCTCAGAAAGAGCGTAGTCAAGAAGGACTAAGCTCGTTCCAGGAGAAATACGTGAGTACTGGCTGAATGGAGCTCAGCTCCGCTCCCCATGTGTCACAAGAAAGGAGACCTGATGACATCAACATTAGTAAATCTTTATTGTTCTGGACAGTGATACAAAGTATCTGTTCAGACCTTCCTCACGTTTACATATTTTACCCAGAACGAGCGTAGTCAAGAAGGACTAAGCCCTTTCCAGGAGAAATACGTGAGTACTGGCTGAATGGAGCTCAGCTACGTTCCCCATGTGTCACAAGAGAGGAGACCATGTTCTGATGACATCAACATTAGTAAATCTTTATTGTTCTAGACAATGACACAGAATGTCCGCCCAGACCTTCCTCACTCTGACGTATTTCGCCCCGAAAGTGCAAAGTCAAGAAGGACTAAGCCCGTTCCAGAAGAAATATGTGAGTACTGGCTGAATAGAGCTCCGCAAGTGTCACAAGTAAGAAGAACAGGCACGCTCTGATGACATCAACATCAGTAAATCTTTATTGTTCTAGACAGTGACACAAAGTATCTGTTCAGACCTTCCTTACTCTGACACATTTCACCCAGGAGGGGCTAAGTCAAGTATGACTCTGCCCTTTGCAGGAGAAATGCGTGAGTACGGGTCGATTACAGCTCAGCTTTACTCCCCACATGCCACAAATAGAGACACACTCTGGTGACATCAACATTGGTAAACCTTGATTGTTCTAGACAATGACATAGTGAGGAAGATCTGGGTGGACATTCTGTGTCATTGTCCAAAACAATAAAGGTTTACCAATGTTGTTGTCATCAACTTGCAACCAATCTTTTTACTTGTGACACGTGCGGGGAGCGCATCTAAACTTTATTCAGCTAGTACTCACGCATTTCCCCTGGAATGGCCATAATTATTCTTGACTAAGCTCCCTCTGGGTGAAATACGTCAGCATTAGGGAGGTCTGGGTGGACCAATTTGGGGTTGATTTACGAATATTGGTGAGCGCAAAATATGGTGCAGCTTGTATAGAAACCAATCAGCTTCCAGGTTCTTTTTTAGTCGAAGTGTAACTGAAAAAGGTGAAGTTAGAAGCTGATTGGCTACAATACACAGCTGCGCACTCTCCAGTTTTAGTAAATCAACCCCAGAGTGTTCATCCAGACCTTTCTTGTTCTGACATATTTCACCCAGAAGGAGCTTAGTCAGGTATGATTATGCTGTTCGAGGAGAAATGCGCGAGTACTGGCTGAATAGAGTGCAGTTGCACAAGTAAAGAGACCTGTTGCACATGGACGACAACAACGTTGGTAAACCTTTTATTGTTCTGGACAATGACACAGAATGTCCGCCCAGACCTTCCTTACTCTGTCACTGTGCAGAACAAAAGAGATTAACTATACTCTGACATTAACTATACTTTGACAGTTTTAGTAAATCAACTCCAGAGTGTCCACCCAGACCTTCCTCGTTCTGACATATTTCACCCAGAAGGAGCTTAGTCAGGTATGACTGTGCCCATTCCAAAAGAAATGCATGGGTACGTGGACTTTTCGTGCTAGTATCAAAAACAATAAGGTTTTGTCAATGCTAATGTCATTGGAGAACGACCAGTTTCTGCTTGCTTGGTCCTACAAACGGTCAGACCACCCAATGCTGCATTTTAAAGTGAACTAGTCAAGATTGGGCTTACACAAGATTTCGAGTACTTGCTCCTTAGTCAGTTTAACTGTGCAGGCATGCTACGTAGGATGAATTTGGAGCTGGGAGTCAACATCAGTCTGATAGCTGCGTCTGCCTGACCTCGTGCTTGTAAGTCATACTGCCCCCCCCGCCTCCTGCGTGTGCACAACACTATCAAATACCAGGACACCGTTGTCCCTCCCACCCCAATTACTATGACCCTGCTGCTTAACCTGTGTAAAAAAGATATGTATACTTTGTTTTAGTTTGCTCTAGTCCCATGATCCCCTGTGTCAGTGAGCGATGGCTGCTGAGGATTGATGGGAGCACTTGACAACAGCTGGGAATTCCAGGCGCCAGGATGTCATTTATAGGCTCCCGTAGCCCAGCTGTCGTCGGTGCTCCCTCCTCTCCCCTGCAGCCACTGTTCACTGACACAGGGGAGAAGGAGCTGCAGAATCATTTGACCGAACTTACCTTTTTTTAAGTATTCAGGTCTTTTTTTTTTTTTTTTTACACAGGTTAGGTAGCAGAAGGGGGTAGTGGACATTTTTAAGCATACAGTGGAAGCTCGGATTGCGAGTAACACGGTTAACGAGCGTTTCGCAATTCGAGCACTGTATTTAAAAAAAATCGTGACTCGGTTTGCAAGTGTTCTCTCGCCTAACGCACACGATTCAGGCCAAAGCGGTGTGCAGTACCGCTTTTGGCCTGGGGGTGGGGGGCGCCGGACCCAAGCAGAGCCGAACGTCGCCGTTCGGAAAGGCCCGAGGACAGCATGGCTGACCTTGTCAAATCTCGGGTAGGAAGTCTTTCCAAGGTTTGCCGAGGTCAGCCGAAGTGTCCTCTGGCCTTTTCCAAATCTCTCTGGCCGCAGGCGGTATTGCATCCCATTGAAGTCAATGCGGAACCAATTCTTTTTGTTTCCATTGACTTCTATGGGGAAACTCGCTTTGATATGCAAGTACTTTGGATTACGAGAATTGTCCTGGAACCGATTATGCTCGTAATCCAAGCTCCACTGTATTCAGGTCTTTTTACACAGGTTGGGTAGCAGGAGGGGGTAGTGGACATACTTAAGCATAGTTAGTGTTGGGCAGAAATTCCACTTTAAATGACTATGTGTATTGTGCTGTGTGCACTCAGGGGTTGGAGGCAGCTAATATCATCCAAATGATGCAAGCCATGGAAACATTTCCTTGGGGGTAGGGGGCGCTCTCAATGCTGACTCCCAGCTCCAGAGTTGTCCTCAGACAAATGAAAGTAAAGCTAACCTATCAGGTGATAGAACCCTTTGAAGGTTTTATTTTAGAAAACCCTAAAGACACTGACTTTCTCTGTGTGAGTCATGCAAGCCCATCAAGAGAGCACCATCAAGTCCTACTAATGTATATATATCTAATTTACAATATTTTTACTATTTATAAAAAAGAGGACTGCTAGCGAGCTTTGTCTTTCACACTTTTACCTGATTGGATACAAATGGTTCAGTGCTACGTGGCGGTGAAGAGACCTCAGCTGAGATTGTGCAAGGTGGCAACTAGTAATTTAACTGACGTTGAGTCTGACCCCATTGCGGTACCCTGGTTGAAGGGTTTCCATCCCACTTTGTAGCAGAGCTACTTATGTTGCTGGCCTTTGCGTCTCCGTATATTCCAGGTAGAATCTGCTAGATCAGTGGTTCTCAACTCCTGTCCTCAGGACCCCACTAACAAGCCAGATTTTAAGTATTACTTTTGGGGAGATGCAGACTAGAATACAGTGGAACCTCGAAGTGCGAGTAACGCGGTTAACAAGCGTTTCGCAATACGAGCACTGTATTTTAAAAAATCGCGACTCAGTTTGTGAGTGTTTTCTCACAAAACGAGCATGATTTAGGCCAAAGCGGTGCCGCTTTTGGCCTGAGGTGGGGGGGCGCCGTTCAGAAAGGCCTCAGGACAGCATTGCTGATTTCAACAAATCTCGGGTAGGAAGTCTTTCCGAGGTCAGCCGAAGTGTCCTCGGGCCTTTTCGCCCGTTTACGAGGCTCTCTGTTGCCCCCCACCGCCTCTGGCCTCATGCGGTAGTGCATCCCTTTGAAGTCAATGCAGAACAAATTATTGATGTCAATGGGGAAACTCGCTTTGATATGCAAGTACTTTGGATTACGAGCATTCTCCTGGAACGGATTATGCTCGTAATCCGAAGTTCCACTGTAATGGCGAGCTTCGTCTTTCATACTTTTACCACAGATTGGATACAAACGGTTCAGTGCTACATGGCGGTGAAGAGACCTCAGCTGAGATTGTGCAAGATGGCAACTAGTAATTCAACTGGGGTCAAGTCTGACCCCATTGTGGTACCCTGGCTGAAAGGTCTTCTTCCCATTCTTGGCGACTTTGTAACAGCTACTTATGTTGCTGGCCTTTGTGTACTCCGTATATTCTAAAGTAGAATCTGCTAGATCAGTGGTTCTCAGGACCCACTGACAGGCCAGATTTTTAAGTATTGCTTTTGGGGAGATGCAGAGAAGAATGCTGCAATCACTGAGCAGCAAATTATATCACCTGTGATATATTTTAGTTGTCTTACAAACCTGGCCTGTTAGTGGGTCCTGAGGATGTAAGTTGAAGACCACTGTGCTAGATGGCTCACTGAAGGTTTTATGTGCCTGGTGCTCTCTGGTCATCAACCCTGTCCTCAGGGCCCACTAACCGGCCAGGTTTGCAACGAAGATACATCACAGGTGATATAATTTGCTGCTCAGTGATTGCAGTATTCTAGTCTGTACCTCCCCAAGGTAATACAGTGGCATCTTGGATTACGAGCATAATCCGTTCCAGGAGAATGCCCGTAATTCAAAGCACTCACATATCAAAGAGAGTTTCACCATTGAAGTCAATAAGAAACGAAAATAATTAGTTCTGCATTGACTTCAATGGGATGCAATACTGCTTGCGGCCAGAGGTGGGGGGCGCCGGGGAGAGTCTTGGAAACAACGGAAAAGGCCCGAGGACACTTCGGCTGACTTTGGAAAGACTTCCTACACGAGATTTGCCGAGGTCAGTCGTGCTGTTTCTCGGGCCTTTCTGTGCATTTTAGAAAGGCGACGTTTGCGCTCAGGCGCCTCTCCCACCTTAGGCCAAAAATCGGTTCTGCACACTGCTTTGGCTTGAATCCTGCTCGTTTTGCGTGACAACACTCACAAACCGAGGCAGGATTTTTAAAAATACAGTGGTCGTATTGCGAAAAGCTCGTTAACCGCGTTACTCGTAATCCGAGGTTCCACTGTACATAAAACCTGGCCTGTTAGTGGGCCCTGAGGACAGGGTCGATGACCACTGCTCTAGTGGATTCGCCTTGCAATAGAAGCTTGGTTTAATGCATCCTGGCCAGGGTCATGGAGGGCACCGGATGCATTTGGGGGGATTATACTTGCTGTGGGTTGTTCTCTTGAAACAGTTGTAGGCGCTCTCCTTGTGTTTCCCCCAGGAAGCCATGTCAAGAGATCGCAAGTCCTGCAATGGGACCCCCGTCTTGTACAAGGTTCTATATCAAGAGTAGGCATGAGCTTCGAGTTCGAGTCGATTTCATGTTCGACTCGAACACTGCCTGAACAGCGAACAATTTGGGTGTTCGCGGGACAAGTTCGTGTGAACTTTAGAACCCAGTTTAAAGTCTATGGGACTCGAACATTTTCAAATCTAAAGTGCTCATTTTAAAGGCTCAGGCCGCGTACACACGAACCACGAGAAAATCTGTTGGGCGAAACACAATCATTTTCCC